>ML675629.1:20865358-20922363 GCA_007922155.1 Mesoclemmys tuberculata | reverse complement strand
CCGTATATAACGGCACTAACACCTCCTTCTCCTTGCTCCCCTTGGAAGGCTGTTCCAGAACTTCACTCCTCTGATGGTTAGAAACCTTTGTCTAATTATGAACCTAACCTTGCTGATGGCCAGTTTAGCTAAGGCTGGGTCTGTACTGATGGTGGCAAATTCGCCGCCATCACATCGATTGCTGGATAGACGCGCTCAGTCAATCCAGGAAGCGACGCAGGAAAACCACTCCGGTAAGTGGAGTAGTGCTGTGTCGAAGGGAGCGCTGTTCCCTTCGACGCAGCGCAGTGAGGACGGTGCGCAGAGGAGATGCTGTAAAGTTGACGGGATATACGCGAGTGATTTACGTCACTTGCGTATCTCCCGTTGACTGCTGCCGAATCGCAAAGGTAAGTGTAGACCGGGCCTAAGATAAGTGGGGGAACACACAGGCAACCATTTACTAAGAATAAGATAAGAATGGATAAGAAAAGTAAGAAGCATAACGGTGACATAAAGAGTGAAGTCAAACATGGACAGCATGTGGACATTCTGTATAGGGATTGGTTTTTGTGAAGTAACTAGGCCAATCCCAAAATGTGATGCAATGTATAGTGAATGTAATGTGATTTGTAAATGTATATATTTTTTGTGTAATTTTGGATATCTGGTATACCCTGTACTTATTCCCTATGTTTGAGTTTGATTAACTTAGTGGATCTTTGCTATATGCTAAATAAAGGAACTTGAGTGGTGAGACTGAAGTCAACTGAGTGCTGGGGGAAGTGAGTGGAAGAGATCCCACTGACCACCCCAATATATATGATGATTTTTTATGGGTTGAAAATGTTTTTGGAGTAGTTCTGGGATTTTACAGAGCTCCTTCTTGTCTGCTGTTAACATATCCAGACACTTTTGGAACATATTGTAGCCTTTGCCCATTACAGGGAGTAGTGTAGCTGCTCTCATTTTGTTTTCCTTTTTATCCTGCCCCGATTGAAATTTCATAGTTTTCCCATTGTGAACTAAAGAAAGTCAAGTTGCTAAACACACCCTCTTTCATATCCAGCTGCTTACGGTCAGGAATCTGGTATGCTGCGATAATCCATTGTTTTCTCTTTGTTTAGATTGGGGGGTTGGTTTTTGCAATGCTTCTGGCTTCGGATTTCATGTACCTGTAGGGGCTGACTCACTTCTGATACTATGTTGTGTGTTTAAGTATAAAATGACAGAGAGAAGACAGTGCAGCATTCAGGCTTTATTTCTTCCATCACATATGCTGTACTATCTCACTAAACACCGTCTGAAGGTAGAGTCCTCTAAGTTCCTAGACATTACCCTATATATATATATATATATATATAAGTATACTGCCATACTACTGCACCTTCTGCTGGAAAACTCTCGTAATACTGCAGATTCAGGCTGCCATTGCCATCACTGCATAGGTTATTCTTGGTTCACCTTTTTAAGGTTATATTTGTAACCATAGGGCCTAGACAGTAGAATTTTATAAAATGATAGTTCAAATTCTGGGATGCAAGATGGCAGCCTCCAGAAAAAACTATGAGAAGTCTTTGTTCACCCCCTGGTCATCCTTGCTCCTTACTCCAGCCCAGAGGTTTTCAACCGGGTGTATGCGTATCCCTGGGGGTATTTCAGAGTTGTGCAGGAGGTACGTGGGCAACTGCAGCACGCCTCCTGGCTGGAGTCAGGGACTAGGCAGGAGGCGGGTGGTTGCAGCCTGCCTCACGGCTGCGCATCGTACAGGCCAGGAGACAGGCAGTTGCCTATCAAGGGGGCATCCAGGCATCAGCCTCTGTGGGGGCGTCAGGTCACGATGTGCAGCAGGGGTGGAGGGTGCAGGAGGCTCCCAGCTGGACACCTCCCCGCCCCCCCGCAGGCTGGGAGGTGAGACCGCCCTGTCTGAGCCAGAACCTGGCTGCAGTGCAGGTAAGTGCAAGGGAGGGGGCAGCAGGTAAGTTCAAGGTGCTCAGCGGGTATGTGTGGGGGCGGGTGAGTGCAGGGGGCTTGGTGGCTAAGTGCGGAGGGGTGGCAGAGCCTGGGTAAGTGCAGGTGGGGGCGGTGGGTAAGTGTGGGGGTGGGGAGTGACAGAGCCTGGCCAGAGGCAGAGGTTGGCAGAGCCCAGCTAGAGCCAGGTGCTTTAAGAACTATTATTTCGAATTCTGTCCTAATATAATAGTGTCAGCTCTGTTCTGATGCAAATTATGTATTTTAGATACATTAAGAAAATTTTAGGCCATTATTCCTTTTATTGCAACCGTGGTAACATCACGTAGAGTGAAAACCATGAAGGGGTACTTCAGGTAAAACCTTGAGACTATAGGGGTACAGTTTCTAAAAAAGGTTGAAAACCCCTTCTCTAGCCTCTCCAAGCTGTCCATAATTACTATCATACTCCTCAGTTCCTCGTCCTTACCCCACTTGTTGTTTGTTTATATATCACATTAGTATGTGTGGGAACTTTGCAGACTGCATGGCATCTTAAAAACATATCTGCCATCATCTACTCACATCCCACTTTTTATGTTCTAACCAATCTTCCCTCCTTATCTCCGTCATCCACTGCTTACTCTGTGTCTTCCCATACATTGCACCACATGCTTTAGATAGCAGTGCAGCAGCTTAAATCCCTCCCACATTTTCCTTCTAGGTACTAAAGCCTCACTTTTTCTATAAAACATTCATATTCTATTGGGCACTCCTCACTCTGTTTGGTCTTGTATTGAACTGTTTGTTGGTCTTTGTCCCCTTAGATTATTATCCCTTAAGGGCAGGAATCTTTTTACTTCACTGTCCCTGGCCTCCTACCATATAGTGCTGTATGTATTTACAAACTTAAAATTGTGGTTATGAAGTACCTAAAGTTTTCACAGGATGCAAATTTTGCATCAGTCATAGGAAAGAACGCTCAGTAGAGTCTCTGAGGATATCATTTAAATTGATTTGCAATGTCAAATGAATGTAAACAAGGCTGTGTGCGAGCATTGAATCTGTTTGGACTCATTTTAGCATTGCCAGTCATTGCTGCAATTAGAGATATGGTGCTAGGAATCTTATTACATTTTGAACATGTGATCAACTCTTTAATCTGAGTAGACTGATTCTCCACAAAAGTAACTAAGGAGTAATTGTGTTCATATCTTTATCAGTTGTATAAACTTCAGAAGATCTCCATCAAATTTGCCGATGAAGGTAAAATCTATGGACTTACTATTAAACTGAAGAACATAAGAATAAATGTACATAAACTCTTACAGATATTTTTCAACTTTCTGAACAGTGACACCAGACTAAATAAAATAAAACATTTCACTTATCTTTGACAAGTTTTGTCAAATATTGCCAACTCTCATAAAAAGTTGTAAAGAAAGAGAGAGTTACCGGAGGCATGGTATTTAGCAACAGTAGGCCAAATTTGTTGGCAAATAATTCCATTACAGTCAATGAAGTTATGCCGGGAAAGAATTGACCCAAATTAGTCTGGTGTTATCACAGTACACTGAAAGACTATGTTTATCATACTGCAGAGGTTTCTACTTTATTTTCCAAGTGTAAAATATATGCAAGCTATTGCTGGAACATCAAAGGGCTGGAAAAACTTCATCAACATTACCTTCAAGCTATTATGAATGTAAAGCAGCAAGATAAAATCATTAATAATGAGATTCTGCAAGGAGATTGCACAACTATCATTGATGCAATTCTTATGTAAGCACAGTGTTGCTGGACAGGACACGTCCTAGACATGGAGGTCACCATGTTCCCAAAGAAGATGTGTTGAATAATCAACTTTAATGCCAAAAGATCATAGAAAGACATACAAAGGTGTTATTTTGAAAAAGAACCTTGCACATTTTGATATCGATTATCAACATGTGTGCAGTCGTAGCGTCAAACAAGTTAGTAACATACTAAAAGTACCATGGAGCCCAGAAACTTTGAAAGCAAAGATATATTCATAAACAACAAAAGAAGGTATTCTGCCAGGCAGAGGGGGTGGGGCAAGACAATTACAGAACATTATTATACTTCCTTGCCAACCTGTGGAAAGGTCTATAAATAAAAAATTGGACTTTTTAGCCATCTGAAAGTCTACACATCTCTTGTGAAATCAGTAATGTTTGATACAAAGGATGACTGAAGTTTACCTTCCACATATAGCAGTGACAAAAACCAAACTTTACCTTGACCAAACTTATCATGTCACAGTAAGGCCACTTTATATGCTATTTTAAGCAACTCAGGCTAAAGTGAAACAAATTGTTTCTCTCTGCTACTCAGTGGCTGACATACTTTACCTCTTTAGGGCAGTGCAGTCTACGTATGACTGACTGAAAAAGCTAGACAGTTTAGTTCCACTTACTTTTTAGTCTAGAAGTTTTAATTTCAATGAAAGTGTAGGCTTGGAAAAAAAAATCTCCACACTTATGGATATTGATGGTATGTTTTCATTTCTACAGAATACAAATGTATTACTTTTCATTCACAATTTGCCACTAGGTATAGTGATTAATTTTTAAAACAAAGAGCTGTTTTTTTGGAGATTTAGTTGGTTTACAGTTGATTCACATTTCATTTTCTTCCCTACTATAAGTACTAGACACCTAATTTTTAAAGAAAAGAAATGTTTAGATCCTGCAGCACAAGATTGCAGCCATGACAAACAAGAGCCAGCTTGTGAAGACATTGTGAGCCAGCCTGATTTGACTGTGGCACTTCCTTGATAGCTGTACTGGGAAAATCAAGTAGATCATCCAAATTTAGTTGAAAATTATATGATTGAATTTGGATGTCTGAGCATTGCTGGTAATTGGCAAACTATTTTGCCTAGCCTAAGTTTTGAGATTCATTTGCTCTTGGGTTAAAGTAACATAAGGAACATACTCTGCTTGAGGCAATCTAGCAGAGTAAGACTCTGGCGGCAAGAAACCTGATTCTTTTTGAACTTTAACTTTGCATTTGACTTTGGACACAGGAGGGACTTCTATTTTGTTTGCAGAAACAGTCAAATAAATATGGACTGCCAGCTAATTCCCACCACAGATTACCAGCATTTGGGCAACATACCCTAGTCTATTTTTTTTCCCCTGAGAAATAAGTTGTTTTGTGTTGCTTTACCAGTGGATAGTCTGCAAATCACCACCACATTTTAGAGAGACAGGGTAGATGAAGTAACAGAAGGTTGTTCTGAAATATTGTAGTGTCAAGCCTACTTCACAGCACCTATAAACCACATTCTGATTTTATATGAAATATGTCCTGCAGTGAGAATACTGCCCGGAATCAAAACAATTCGGCATCAATAGATTGCTCAAGATTCCCTACAGAAAGGCCAAAAATCTGTAATCTAAAGGGTAAAAAAGACAATTTGACAGTTCTCTAATGAAAAAGGGGTTAACAGGAAGACAAAAGAAAAGGTGGCTTGAAAACATTAAGGACTGGTTGAGCAACATAGCTCCATGGGTCAGAAAAAGAACACACAAATGTCAATTTGGGCATTATGTTCTTGTAGCTGTGTCTGTCCCAGGGTATTAGACACATAAGGTGTGTGAGGTAATGTCTTTTAAAGTTGGATCTATAAAAAAGTATTTTTATGACTTCTTTCCTAATTTAGATTATCCACATCCATATTTCCTAGGTTTTCTTGCGAGACATAATTCTGTACAAATGCTTTTTTTCCATCTTTTTGTGTATGCACAATTTCCACATTTCTGATGTCAGCCTATTCAAGTTTGAAATTTGCTCTGAGACACTGTGATAATTTTACAAGCTGTTCTCCAATGGTAGAGAGCAAACATTTTAACAGAAAAATATATATAAATTTTATTTTGGTCCCTGACTTTACAGTGTGCAACCTTTAATACATCATTACCAGTTCTCCTCAAATCACCAGCACAGACTTGTTGAAAATGGTTTGACTTTCATCATTTCCCTCCATTCTTCTATGTAAGTTTACTTATTCATTACTTACTTCTCTTTTGGATATGTGAGATGCACAGAATTCCACATGAATGTAAATAATTATCTCTTTGAATTGCAGTTTTGTTAAAGCAGAACTTTAAAATGAAAAGGCAGATACTGTGCCTCTGAAATTTTGTGTATTTTTGGGCATATGCACATCTGCATTTTAATATTTTTCTGTTACTTCTTCACTTGGTCTTGACCTGTGCCTTACCTGCATGTTTAGCAACAACCACTGTAACAGCAAGGCAGGAAAAGGAAGAGGAATGTCAGAGGGAAAACTTCACTCTAAACAGGCAAAAAAAGCGCCTTTTTTTGGTTTCATTTGTCTATTTTTTCCCTTTTAAAAATGTTTTGTTGCTATTAGAAAAGGTGATGCTCTCTGCTTTCCCTTTTAAATGCTTCAATTTAATAAGAACATATTTGGCAGGAGATATGGTTTGGGGTTTGTGTGAGAAAAGTGTGGCTTAGGAGGTGGTGAATAACAATATACGAGAGTAGGGACAGTGTATGGAGGAGGCACAGCTTGAGGGATGATGAACCAGTTAAATGTGTGGAGAAAAAATGTTAACAGAAATATTTCTGCAATTTTAACATATTCTATGTTCAGTGAAAAAAAGGTTCAGAAATGGCAGGAACAGCCAAAGTTGGAACTTTATCTATGGTTTCCTCCTTATCCTTAGCTAAGATAATTCTACAGCTTTATGAATCTAAACAGAAGAGTAAAGTATGATTGAAATGAAGCTAGGTAGTGCCGTATTCATATCAATTTATGGGCCAATGGTCAAATAGTGGTTTGCATTTCAGTAATAGTTTGCATGAACTGAACTAGCCAGGAAAGTTCAGTTCCATCAGTGTCATGAGGAAACAGACAATACTGGCCATTGGAGCTGGTTAAAAAAAAAAAAAATTTCAGTGGAACAATTTTTATTGGAAAATTATAGTTTCACCAACTTCTCATGCAGTCCCAAACCACATCTCCTGCTTATTACTTTGAAATATTTAAAATTATATTCTTATGTTTCAGGGTTATCAAAATGAAATGCTTCATATTACCAAAATGAATCATTTAGATTGTTCCAAATTGAATTTTTTTAAATGTCCATTTTTTGAAAATTTCAGAATTTCAACCTTTTGTTATGATTCTACATGAAAACAAATGTTGAAATGTCAGAATTTACCACAGAAAGAAAATTGTTTTTCAGCCAGCTCTATCAATTTTTTTAAAGAAACATTTTGATCAGTTTACTGCAAACATATTTTTCAGTATGGGTTTACCCCCAAGTCTGAGTGTTGAACTAATTGTATCCATCAACAGTGCCAACATTAACTGTGCAGTAAAAATAGTTGTTATACACACCCCATACTCTGTACACTTAATAAAAACTTGTTTTACATATGATAAAGCTATTGAAAACATAATAGAAATATCAAAGTTGTGCAGACATTTTTCTTATTAAAACAAAAAAAAAAGGAATGAATGAAATCCATTTGCAAAAATGATAGGTTAAGCAATAGATTCCAACTTAGAAATCAAAGTTCATGCCCCTTATGAATGAGAAACCTTGGCAGACTTTTATTGACTGTTGACTGCCCAAGATTAGAAGAAATATGATGCCCTTTCTTCACCCAGCTAAAATCTGTCTGCCACGAGTTAACATCCTGCAATGACTGGAAATGGAAACTAAGAGGTGATGACAATGAAAATATGAGTCTTGTACTGTTATCCTGCACCAGAAAAAAAGGAAACATTGTTGCAGACATATCTGGTATAAAAGTGAGTTTCTAAGCTGTCCTCAATCTCCAAAAATAATAGAATTTTTCAAAAGAAATAACATGTATGTGAGTATACAAGTTTATCCTCATCTAAGGCTGAAAGGCACAATTCATATTCTGCTTGCACCACAGATTATTGGAAATCAAGTTATTTTTCTGTTCTACAGATCCAAGCCTGTAATGTATGTCTCATTTTTTTTATTTTTGGAACCACAGTGAGTAGAAAAACAAACAAGGAAACTGGAACAGCTACATTATTTAACCGTCTCCTCCAGCAACAGCAGCACAAATCATTGTTGTGCTAGTTACACAAATACTGATTGCGAGATAACGTTGTGTGTGTTATTCAAATGTATGTTGTTTGACCTAAATGTTTGTAATAACGATTATTGGAGATGATTAATATTGGTTTTCAAACTTGAACTAAATCAAAGCATGGATTATATGTGAAACAAAAGACAGCTCCTTGCCCCTCAGATCTGCTACTTAGTCACCAAGAAGAGTGTGAAAGGCTTGATACATCTTTTTTTACAAACATCTTTAACCCACCAAAACATCTGTGAAAAGTTTGGCGCTAGCCTTTGAATCCTACTTTGCACCTCAGCCAAACCTTCCAAAGTTCCTTGGCCTAGTAAGCCCTTGTCTCAAGTCACCTTATCGGGCCCCTACTATTTATTACTTTTCTTTTTGTAACATCCGTTGTGGGTTGGGTGAGTCCAGTTATTAACTTGGGCCAGGGCTAGCCCCAGAACCTCTATGCTTGGCAGTTCATAGCCCCAGCACCCTTGGCTTGCTGCTTCACTTATGAAAATAGAAAAATTGCCTGTGCCCTGGCACCTAATTGCTTGGGCCCTGGCACCTCTCTACTTACAAATTAAGCACTGAGTGAGTCTGCCCAGGAGGGAGGAAATTAACTGTAACCTCATCAGCCAACTAAGCAGGTTTTGGCTGCATTCAGTTCTATTTAAACAAGTTTTAAACACTGATCAAGTAAACAAGTTAAATGAAGTTAATTACTGTTGAAGCTCTTCCATTAGTTGATGGGAGTTACAATTAAATCCTTTCCCGACACTGATTTCCATTAATGGTGCCTAGTGAGACTCAGCATTAGCTTTTGAAGTCCCATTCGATAACCCAGAACTGTGCCCCTGGATTTAGGGGGATACAGCTAGTGCCTGGTGGGACAGGGACAGGCTGTCATGAAAATGTATATGTGGCTACTTTTCAGTGCTGGAGGAGGGAGGGCTGGTCTGCAAAGATATGTTGCTCTTTTAACCAGAGAATGTGGTGGGATGCAAAATTCTTGTATAAACTTGTTCTGAAGTCAGGGTGTCAGACAATTGTAGACTGGTGTTGCTAGTAAGTATGGGTAAGTGGATATACCTCAAAGCTTGGAATCGTTGTCCTAGGAGGCTGGTAACAGTGAGGTGTAGTACAGAGAAAGAAGCTGTTAGAGTTCTCCCAACAAGACCTCTGAAGGGGATCTGTTTCCAACAAATTCTGATCCTGACATGATGATCAAGGAAGCAGCATTCCACATCATTCTTCATCTGTGGTGGATGGCATGATTGGCCCTGGTAATCTTTAAGTACCAAGGGAAAAACAAGATAAAACTGATGGGTGCAGACAACACAGCAAAGATGTCATAAATTAACATGCGGGAGACTAGCACAAGAAGCCATGATCCTGATGGGCTGGGCAGAATCCCGTTGGATAACCCTCAAGATGACTTGCATGGCTAGCATGTGTAACCTTGAAATGGGCTAGGTGAGTGTGAAGGGGTCAGTTCACCACTGGTGCTTCCTCGTTGCTGGTCATGGCATAGTAGTTTGGTCTCTATTGGGGTCTGCTGCCACTGGCTGTCAGGATCCTAACAAGGACAGTCTCAGCCAAGGGTCAGCGCAGGGGCAAACCTGAGATGAGAGGTAGTCAAGGAGTTCATAGTCAGGTCCAGGCCAGGGTTGATACTGAGGGTCACAGTTGGAGTCAGGTTTCGGGGTCCAACTCAGGAGGTAAATTCCAAATCAAGCCAAGGTCAAGCCAGGAATTCAAGAGCAAGGAGCAGAGACAGTCATGACAGCTATAGAAGATCCACCCTGTTGCTTGGACACTTCCTGAAATGGGGTTAACATAGGGCAGGCAGCCACAGGGCTGCTGTCTGTCAAACCCTTCATTTGTTGCAGAATTTTAAGGTGTGTAATGAATGAAGCAGACAATTGCCAGGGGGTTCCTATGTGGTGCTAAGCAAGTCCCTTAAACTAAACTTTTCACAGGTGGTCACTAACTGTTCATTTTTCTGGGTGCCTAATGTGAGACCCAGTTGTCTGATTTGCAGAAGTGCTGAGCAGTCATAAATGCAGCTGAAGCCAATGGGAGCTGTGCTTGAATACATATAGTGCTGTATAATGCTAAATACCCTGAAAAATTAGGTCCTAGGCATCTCAAATTGGGCACCTAAAATTAGTGGAAACTTTTTACCTTAGTCTCTCTGTGCCTCAGCTCCCTATCTGTGAAATGGAGATATTACTATCTCCTCACTTCACAGGGGCTTTGTGAAGATAAATTAGTGTTTGTAAAGCACTTGCATATAGTATAGTAATGAGCAAAAGAAGAGCTCTGTGGGGCTTGAAAGGTGGTCTCTCTCACCAACAGAAGTTAGTCCAATAAAAGATATTACCTCACCCACCTTGACTATCTAATATCCTGGGACCAACACAGCTATAACTACACTGAATACATGAGGAAATCAATAATTCTGTCTTCAGAGTATAGTTTGAGTAACATGGAGTAAATAAGGTCTGGGCCACAAATTGAAGAATGAGGATAAAACAAAATATTTAATAGAGCTCATTAAGTGAACACTATCCATACATGGAATGAGGCAGGTGTCATGTGGCAAAAATAGTATGTGATCATATAACTGAAGACTATCATAGGCAACCTTAATTCTGGCATTTTCTATACTTTTGAATGCTTGACTTTTGAACCTTAGTAGTAGTCTTTTAATGTAGGTAGTTGTGTGTAATACAATAAAGCACTGTATGTGCAGTACCCTAAGTACAACAGGATGAGTTAGGGCAGTCTTAATCCTGTAATTTCTTGCTTTTGTGAGTTTGTCAAACCCCCTTAATATTACAGATTCTGTCATTTTAGGAACTAGATACATTAGGTTAATTACAGTTATCTTGACAGCACCTGGTATTTTCAGGGTATCAGGTTTTGGCCTTGTCCTCACTAGAATAATGAACCATTTAAATTGAACCTCCACATTAACTATGCTAAATTAGTTGAAGTTAATCCTGTGTCCATACTAGTTGTTTCATCTGAAGTGCCTCCTATCCCACAGTTCCCAACTCAGCTCCCAGAAACAGTGCATTCACAAGGCCACCTGTGTAGAATAGGACAGCAATGGGAGGACTACATGAATTGTTCCAGCTTATCTTTGTCAACACTGGCACTGAACCCATTCAAACAGAACCATTTAAGCCCATACAACTAATTCAGTTTGTCACTGTTCCTTTTTTGTCTTCTTTAAGAAGACAGATATGTTGCCTTCCAAAGAACCAGTCAGTAGGTTCCCTACTATGACAGAGCCTGTGTGTGTGTGTGTATAACTGTATAACTAATGTGAAGGTAAAAAGAATAAAAATTACTACATGAAAACTATAGAAAGTTCCTTCAAGCTTGCCCTGCACTTTCTTTAGAGAAAAAAATATTTTGTATGGCATTTAGTACTCTTTTCTCTGAGTTATCCTCAGGAAAGAATGACCCACTTTAATGGTAGGCTGCATCTCCAGCTGGACTATGCCAATCTTTCTCATAATGCACTGCTTATCTTGATAAAAAAGTCAGCCCCTCTGGTATCTGACAATTGTTTTATTTGCTCATTCACTTGATTAAATCATACCCAAAGAAAATAAGGCATTTCCTCTGGTACCTTTCCTGACTAGTTACAGAAGTAGGAAGTAGGCTTTAGATTTTTTTTCAGGGGGGTGGGGGGGAAGGGGAGAGAGGTTTTCATTAACTATTCCTGATTATCCCTGATGTTTACTTTTCCTGCATTTTGGGAATATTATGTTTTCAAGATGATGTTTACCTTAATGTCAGTCCTTTATGACTCATCCAATTCCTCCCCCTTATGGAGTAGTTACTGGTCAGTCAGAAGTATGGTTCCCCAGACATACAAGACACCTACTAATGTTCACCATGAAAACCCATGATCTACTCCATGTAGTCAGATCGATCAGACGAGGGTTGCAATGTAGTGACTTTTAGGAAAGTCCATCAGATTTCTGTCTCTTTGACACCATGACTAACTTAATTTTGCAGTCAATAGCAACAGACAAGATTATAAAAATCTCAGTGTGTCAGTTCCATCCCCCCCACCAAAATTCTGTGGTTTTTTTCTTCCAGGTTTTTTTATTTATTGAACTTCTATGCCACTCAGAAGGATTTACATGAGCATAACTTATATTAGAAAAGTTTTTGATACTAGAAACATTAGCTTCTGATTTCAAGCTCTGACTGAAAACTTTAAGTACTCTGAAAAGTTGAAAGAGAAGTAAGAACATCAAGGTCCTTGTGCCTATTAGAAAGCAATAAAAAAGCTTATAGAAATGTCTAGACATCTAGAGGGAAGAAGAATGGGTGGAGATAAATGGGTAGCAAGTGTGTGGAATCAATAGCTATTTGATGTTGAAGAGGGGGAAATGTTAGGAGTTGTGACCAGTGAGTAGAGCTTTGATAAACCCTGGATAAATGTCTGGAAAAGGGGCAGGGCATCTGAAAATGTGATTTTGTTTTTTTTTAAACTGGCTAGCATCTCATTTTTTAGTCTTCACTGTGTTAAATTCCTTAGGTAGTTATTTTTCATTCTAAATTGAGCAGATGTGAAAGCTGCTGATCAATGCTGAAAACAGATTAGTCATTACCAAACATTGATATGATTTTTTCTGACTCAGCATTCCTAAAACTAAAGGAAGTAGTAACAAGCAATTAAATGGATTGTAGCAATTAAACATATTTTTCTTTTGGTCTTTTTGGCTAGCTTCTTTTCTTTAGTAGAGGCTCCCAGGAAGAGAATGTAGAGGAGTCTGAACTTATTATAAATGGGAACTCGTTGACTGCATTCTGCTATTATGATGTTTGGGAGGTAACTTATGTGAGTTACTTGATGTGGATACTAGTATGTCCTTTACAGGAACTGCCTTAATTTTAAGTGATTGCACTGATAGGAAATTTACTTGAGCAAAAATAACGATAAATCAATTGATTTTTGAATTGGATAGATAGAAAGATTAGAGCCCTCAGCTAACTTTTATTGGAGAATTCTCACCTTCTAAAAACAGATAGAAGATAGGATGGCTGGCCTTGCGGTTAAAGCAGCTCCCATTTGGCCAATTAAGCAGGCAGGACAGAACCTCGTGGCTTTAAATGGCAGGAATGATTAGTGCTTTGCTATACCCTGTTCTGTTTAAGCACTGTCTTCTGAGTTGGTGGTGTTACACCTTCTTTAAATTAATTAATTCCTTAAGAAATAGAAAAGAAAGACAGAGTTAATAATCTTTTACATTTGCATTAAGCCTTTCATCCAGAAGAACCAGGAAATGGCTTACAAACTATATATTGTGCAGATACCATCATTGAAACTGTACTCAGGCTACCAGGCAAGCCTTGCATTTGGGAGAATATCTTGAGAGGAATAGGTGAAGCAGGGTTAGAAGGTAATGTAGGAGGTTTATGTTTTTTCTGTGAATTCTGGGTCTATTTGAGGACCCTCATATTTTATTGAAAATGTCTTCATGAACAAAGGTAAATTAAATAACATCCTTACAACAGGTTAGCTGTTGCCTCGTGAAAATATGGTGCTATATAGAAAAAATGCACAGACAATATAAATACACACAGATGGATTAAATATTGTTAGTGCTGGAAGACAACTAAGGTGAGTGAAAACTTGTGCTTTGATGTCTGAGCTTTGAGAGTTGCTGTAATGGAGGGTAATTATGGTACAGTAATTGAAATTGGAGTTGTAACTGATAACTTCTCTATGACAGGTATTTAATAAGAAGCTGGAAGTTTGGGTTGTCAAATTTTGTTGTTAAGATCATGGTAATTAGAGTTATTTGCAAAAGTGGCTGAAAGTGTTTGAAGATGTAACATTAAATTTGACAATATAAAAAATGTATCTGCAGGTACTTCAAAAAGGATACAAAAAGTACAAAGATGGAAACTGGAGCTCTTGCAGTGAATGGAAAGACGTTTTCCTCTTTGCGTCAGGTGCTAATCCAGATTCTGTTTTAAACTTTATTTAGCTCTTCTTTCAGGCATTGTGGTCTGGAGAAATGGGCACAGTGTTGGGAAGCAGGAAGTACTCAGTTCTATACCTGGCTCTGCTGATGACACAATGTGTGACCTTGGACAAGTCACTTAACCATTCAATTTTTGTTGCATCTGTAAAATGGGGATATCACTGCTTACTCACTTTTCTCACAAGGTTAATTTCTTACTGTAAAGTGCTTTCAGCATGGAAAGAGCAATAAAAAAAGTAAATTGTGTTATGGAATACAATTTTATAATCTCATAACATATATTATTGTAGCCTACATATGTTTAACCATTTCTTGGAGCTTTTGCAGTTTGGTTATGAAATGGCTCTTTGGCTGTTTAGGATTGGGTGCTACTGCATAAGGGGACTGTGACAGGGCCAGGCCAGATGGCTATGCAAGGGTGCTAGAAGGCATGTATATTAGCCCCAGGCTCAGCAAAGCCTTATTCCCTGGGTGATTCAGCTGGGCTGCTTTAAGGTAATTAGGCCACCTGGGGCCTATCAAGGAGATTGCCCCAGCACTTAAAAGCCTCCATTTCAGGCAGGCAGGCTGTGGAGTGAGGAGTGTGGAGGGTGGAGTTGGCAGTTTGGAGTTGGCAGTTTGGAAGCCTGCGGCTTGGAGTTGGCAGTTTGGAGTTGGCAGTCTGCAGTCTGCAATCTGCAGAAGCTTGGGACCGACCCAAGGGAAGGTAGCAGAACTCAGGGGCAGAGCGGGCCCTCGTCTCCTCCCTACCCCCCAGCTGCACCACCGGCCGGGCCAGAAGAGCGCAGGACTCATGAGGGTGGAGTACATCTCCCTTCCCCCCCTACTCTGCTACACTGGTGTCAGAAGTGGGATTGGCGTGCGCAGCAGTAAAAAGGGAGAAAGGCGAGGCAAAAAGGGAGGGGGGCCTTCCCTTTTCTCCACCAAAATGGATGATGTGGTAAAGGCTCTCGTACAGGCCACGGCGGCCCAGCAGGAGGCCACCAGGGTCCAGATGGCCACCCAGCAGGAGGCAATGAGGCTCCAACAAGAGACTAATCAGTTATTGGTCAGCCAGGCCAGCCAGGACCGTGCCCTTCTCCGTGAGGTGGTAGCTAAGCTGAGGGCCCTGTCTTCCCAAACCCCGGGGTCAGATGGGACGCGAACCCTACGGGCCACCAGCTATTTGCAGAAGATGACAGTGGAGGATGATGTGGAGGCGTACCTCCTTGCCTTTGAGCGGATCACTGCCCGGGAGGCTTGGCCCCAGGCTCAGTGGGCTGGAATTCTCGCCCCCTTTTTGTGTGGAGAAGCCCAGAAGGCCTATTATGACCTACCCGCAGTGTCTGCAACGGACTGTGCCCGGTTGAAGTCGGAGATCCTGGCTCGGTCGGGAGTGATGATGGCTGTACATGCCCAGAGCTATCATGACTGGAGGTACCAGGAGGGCAAGGCTCCACGGTCACAGCTATTTGACCTTGTCTACCTTGCCCAGAAGTGGCTGCAACCGGAGACCCACCGACCAGAGGAGATCCTGGAGGTCCTCATCATCGACCGGTACATGAGGGGATTACCAGCCGACCTCCGTGCTTGGGTGGGGCAGAATGACCCCTCTTCCTGTGATGACTTAGTGGCGCTAGTAGAAAGGCGAATGACAGCTTGGGGCCTCTCTCAGCTGACCAAAGAGGACCTAACCCAGATCAGATGACCTGCCCCAGTCCCAGGGACCCGGACGCCCAAGCACCCAGAGAGGGCCAGGTGGAAGACTAAAAAGCCAGAGGGCCTGCTGGAAGTCACCGGAGGACAGGGTGACGCAGGCAGGGAGGTTGGAGCCAAGCCCCCTGGCCCTAGGGCCAAAGGGGTGCCTAGGACCCCCTACCGGTGCTATGCCTGTGGGGAGTGGGGACACATAGCTGCCCAATGTCCCAAGGCCGAGGAGCCAATGCAATGTAACGTGGGAACCTGGGCTGGCTCCTGCGGCCTAATCCATCTCGTGAGGGTGGCCCTAACTCCCCATAGATACACAAGGCCGGTAAAGTTGAACGGTGTGAAGACCCTGGCATTGGTGGACTCCGGGAGTGCCATTACGCTCATTTCGGGGAGGGTTGTGAAACGCAGCCAATTAGCACAAGCTAGGCACACGGGTAACATGTGTCCATGGGGCCGTGAGCTACTACCCCACCATCCCCGTAGACATAGAGGTGTAGGAAGGTGTCACCCGGGTGACTGCAGGAGTGGTTCCCAGGCTCCCCTACCCCGTCCTCATCGGAAGAGACTTCCCGGGGTTTGGAAATCTTCTGCCCCTGGAGGCCTCAGGGGAGAGGGAGGAACAGGAGACTGCTGGGGTAGCCCTTCCCCCTGATGCCCACCCCCCAATATTCTCTAAGATTGCCCCAGATCTATTTCCAGCCCCAGGAAAAAGCCGGAAGACCAAGGCAGAAAGGAGGGCGGCTAAGGCCTTGGGTACCAGAATCCTGACCCGAGGGTTGAAGCCGGCCATGGTAGGCAGGCAGACCCAGGCAGCAGCTGAGGAAGCGGCCCAGAGAGAAGGGCCCGTAGCAGACCCCGAGCCGAGCCACACCGAACCAGAAGCCAATGGGGGGGCGCCCACCCAGAGATGGAGGAATTAGGAGCGGGACGGGAGAGCTTCGCCCGAGACCAGGCTGATGACCCAAGATATGTCACTGCCAGAACGGAAGTAGTGGAGGTCAATGGAGTCCCTGTGGAGGGAAGAGCTCAGGGCCCGGGGCCGTATTTCATGGTAAAGAGGGACCTGCTATACCGGGTCACGGAAATGAGTGGGGAGAAGGTATTGCAGCTACTCGTACCCCGGAAGCACCAAAATGCCGTGCTGAGCCTAGCTCACAGCCTCCTCTTTGGAGGGCACCTGGGCGTAGAGAAGACCCTGGCTCGAATCTTACAGAGGTTCTTTTGGCCCGGCATATACGAGGACGTTGGGCGCTACTGTGCCACCTGTCCTGAGTGCCAGCTGCATAGCCCCCAGCCTCGCTTGCGGGCCCCTTTAGTGCCCCTACCCATCATTGAGATCCCTTTCGAACGGATTGCCATGGACCTAGTGGGTCCTCTGGAGAAAACAGCCAAGGGTCATCAGCACATACTTGTGGTTCTTGACTACGCCACCAGGTACCCCGAGGCTGTCCCCTTGCGAAGCACCACTTCTAAAGTGATCACTACCGAGCTAGTGAAGATCTTCGCTCGAGTGGGGCTACCCAAGTAAATATTGACGGATCAGGGAACCCCGTTCACGTCAAGACTAATGAAGGACTTGTGCACCCTGTTACTGGTACGAGCCTTGTGGACCTCCGTATACCACCCGCAGACGGATGGCCTTGTGTAAAGGTTCAACAGGACTCTTAAGGCTATGATAAAAAAGGTGGTAAGCCGGGACGGAAAAGACTGGGACACCTTGTTGCCGTATCTCATGTTCGCCATCCGGGAGGTGCCCCAGGCCTCCACGGGGTTCTCTCCTTTTGAACTGCTATATGGACGCCACCCCTGAGGCATTCTGGACATAGCTAAGGAGATCTGGGAGGAGGAGCCCACCCCGGGAAGGAATGTTATCGATCATGTGCTCCAGATTGAGGGACCGGATAGCTCAAGTCACCCCCATTGTACGGGAACATTTAGAAAAGGCCCAGGGGGTCCAGCAAGGCCACTATAATCGCCTAGCCACAGTTCGGCGATTCCAGCCAGGGGACCAGGTGATGATACTGGTACCTACTGCTGAGAGCAAGTTGCTGGCCCAGTGGCAGTGACCCTATGAAGTGGTCGGGCCTGTGGGGGAGACCAACTATAAAATACGACAACCCGGGCGCAGGAAGCAAGAGCAGATCTACCACGTCAACTTATTAAAACCCTGGAGGAACCGAGAGGCATGTTTGGCCTTAACCCAGGAGGTAGCACCACTTAAACAAGTGAAGATATCCCCCGACCTAACCCCGAACCAAAATGCCGAGGCATCGGAGATGGTAAGCCGATACCAGGATGTCTTTACGACGAGCCCCGGCCGAACGATGGAGGTATCGCACAATATCATCACCAACCGTGGAGCTAGGGTCACGATGAGGCCCTATCGAGTACCTGAGGCCAAGAGGAAGGAGATTAAGGCTGAGGTGAAAAAGATGTTACAGATGGGGGTCATAGAGGAATCTCACAGCCAGAGGTGTAGCCCAATAGTGCTAGTACAGAAGCCTGATGGAACTACGAGGTTCTGCAACGACTTCCGCCGGCTGAACGAGGTGTCGCTGTTTGACGCATACCCCATGCCCCGTACAGATGAGCTGGTGGACCGGGTGGGCAAGGCCCAATTCCTGACGACCCTCGATCTGACCAAGGGATATTGGCAAATACCTCTAGCTAAAGAGGCAAAGGAGAAGATGGCGTTCTCAACCCCAGATGGGTTATTCCAATACACGGTCCTCCCCTTCGGTCTACACGGGGCCCTGGCCACTTTCCAGCGGCTAATGGACAAGCTGTTGCGCCCCCATGCCGATTATGCCGCTGCATATTTAGATGATATAGTAATTTACACACCTGACTGGGAAACGCATCTAAGGAAGGTGGAGAAGGCATTGGATACTTTGAGGCAGGCTGGCCTCACTGCGAACCCTGCCAAGTGTGCCATCAGTCTAGCGGAGGCCAGATACCTCGGGTACGTCGTGGGGAGGGGCATGGTGAGACCCCAACTCAACAAGTTGGAAGCCATCCAGAAGTAGCCCCGACCCAACCGGAAAAAGCAGGTCCGAGGGTTTTTAAGGGTTGTAGGGTACTACCAGCGGTTCATCCCTCATTTTGCCTCCAGAGCCAGCCCCCTGACAGACCTGATAAAGGCCCGGGGCCCGGATATGGTGCGATGGTCCCCAGCAGCAGAGGAAGCCTTCACAGATCTACGCACGGCTCTCTGCAGTAACCCCATACTCCTCGCCCCTGATTTCACTAAGGAATTTATCCTGCAGACCGATGCCTCAGAAGTGGGGCTGGGTGCGGTACTGTCACAGATGGTAGGCGATGAGGAACACCCCATAATGTACCTCAGCCAGAAGCTCCTCCCGAGGGAGCAAAAGTATGCGGTCGTGGAGAGGGAGTGCCTCGCAGTCAAATGAGCGATGGAAGCTCTCCGCTACTACCTGCTGGGACGTCACTTTACCCTGGTGACTGATCACGCCCCGCTCCAGTGGATGCAACGTAAGAAGGTGAAAAACGCACAGGTGACCCGGTGGTTCCTGTCCCTCCAACCGTTCCAGTTCACTATACAACACAGGGCGGGCTGCCGCCATGGGAACGCTGATGGACTGTCCTGGGCTCACTGCATGACATCCCAAGTTGCCCAACCCGGTGGGATTGAGCAGGGGGGAGGATGTGTGACAGGGCCAGGCCAGATGGCTATGCAAGGGTGCTAGAAGGCATGTATATTAGCCCCAGGCTCAGCAAAGCCTTATTCCCTGGGCGATTCAGCTGGGGCTGCTTTAAGATAATTAGGCCACCTGGGGCCTATCAAGGAGATTGCCCCAGCACTTAAAAGCCTCCAGTTCAGGCAGGCAGGCTGTGGAGGGTGGAGTTGGCAGTTTGGAGTTGGCAGTTTGGAGCTTGCAGTTTGGAAGCCTGCGGCTTGGAGTTGGCAGTTTGGAGTTGGCAGTCTGCAGTCTGCGATCTGCAGAAGCTTGGGACCGACCCAAGGGAAGGTAGCAGAACTAAGGGGC
This sequence comes from Mesoclemmys tuberculata, assembly GCA_007922155.1. Taxonomy (NCBI): domain Eukaryota; kingdom Metazoa; phylum Chordata; order Testudines; family Chelidae; genus Mesoclemmys; species Mesoclemmys tuberculata. Next base: position 20,902,613 of record ML675629.1, on the reverse strand, counting down.
AGAGTGGGCCCCCGTCTCCTCCCTACCCCCAGCTGCACTACCGGCCGGGCCGGAAGAGCGCAGGACTCACGAGGGTGGAGTACATCGCCCCTCCCCCCCCTACTCTGCTACAGGACATATAGGAGAGTGCTCTCCATACAAAGAGAAAGGGAGAATTAGAGAATATTGGGAACCTATGGTTACAGAGAAGGTGGCAGGAGAATGCAAAGGGATTTACAATGTGAACTGAGAGATACACAAGAGATTGAAGAGTTTCACAGGCTCTGTTTACACTCACACCATGTTATCAGAAACCATGTTTAAATATGTGCTTTGCTAGCAGGATACTAAAAGAGTTTTCTTGACCAAGGATGTTAATATTCTTCTTCAAATTGTCTTCATGGGTGTTCCACTACAGGTGCTGCAGTGCCATTGCATCTAAAGTCAGAGAGCTTCGATAGGAGTGCCCACTGGATCACACATGCACATCTCCCCTGTCTCATGCATGCACACGGGAATTATAAATAGTGCCGTGTGGTCTGGCCGCCGTCAGTTCCTTCTTTACTGCCTAGGGTCTGGAGCAGAACTCTTTAGCAGAGCCCTTTTCTTTCCTCATCAAAGCATATCCTTGCTCAAATTCCTTATAGATACTTAGGTTCCTTTTCTTTTAGTTTTTCTTCCCCTTTAAACTAAAAAAAATAATTATTATTAATTACTATTTCCCTCCCAACCATTAGTATGCCTTTTCCCAACTTTAAACCTGGCTTGCCTAGTTTTAAGAGGTGTGTCAACTTCAGAGCTGCTTTATCCATAACTGATGGCCATGTACTCTGCATTCGCTGTCTGGGTGAGGACATATCCCCCAGAACTGTTCTCACTGCCAGGATTTAAAACCCAGAGCAAGAAAAGACAGGGATATCAGACTGAAATTAATTCTGATGGAAAAGTCCCTACAACCAGAGTCTGACCCGGTCTCTCCTTCCTCCCTGGAGAAGCCCGTGCACTCTTCTAAATCGACCAGTGACCCTCATTCCCCACACTCTGGTAAGAGAAAAACATCATCTGACCAAGCTGAGGGTAGCAAAAAAACAGAGTTTTTATTTTCTTATCCTGCCCCAACTGTCTGGTAGTCAATGCTGTACAGGAAAAGAACAAATCCTATCAATCCCGATCTGCACATCCTGATCATAAACGGAAACGCCTGGGTCTGTTAGGCATGAAGTCGTATTCATCTGCCACTGTCCAGATTAGAATCTAAAACTATGTGGCCCTCATGGACAAATATAATTTTAAGAACTGTTCTAAACTGGAGGAATTCTGCGAAGATCTCCTGGAGGCTAAAAAGCAGCAGTTCCTACCCCTGACAGCGGAAGGCAATATTATAGCCTGCATGGCTTTCCAAGCCTCTTTAGATTCAACCGAAACTGCAGCCTGTTCCATCACTACCATAGTGGTGATGTGACACGCATTCTGGTTGTACCTTTTGGGTTTTCCCAAAGAAGTCCAAACTACAGTGGAAGACCTACCATTTGACGGCCAAAAGCTCTTCTCAGAGTGCACTGACAACTCACTCCATTTCTTAAAAGATTCTTACAATGACCCTAAGATCTTTGGACATTTACACCTCACAGTCCAAGAGGCAATCAGGGAAATTCCAACTCCCCTCCTCCAGACCTCGACCTCAGCCCTACTAAATCCAACAGAATAGCGATGACCAATGCCGTCGTCAACATCCACCTAATAAGCACAACAACTGCAGGCAGCCTACCACACAAGGACCTACATCACACGAACCTTTCAACAAACAACAATTTTGAAGGTCTAGTTGAGGGCCTGAGAACACCTCCTCTGTTCCATCAACTGCCACCACCCACAATATCACAAACAGACCATCAATTTGGCAATCAACTAGCTCCATTCTTAACCTCCTGGATGCTCATCGGTTTGGACAAATGGATCCTGGAAATTGTCAAGGAAGGCAACTCCATCCCCTTCCTTATTATGCCATCCTGCCATCCTCCACATAGTCCCTCTTCACTGACCCCTCTCACAAGACTATTCTCAGAGAGGACGTAAATCATCTGTGATTTGGAACCATAGAACCAGTCCCCATAAGACACAGAGGACAGAGATTCTATTCACACTGTTTCCTAGTTAAGAAGAAATCTAGCGGATGGTGCCTCATTCTAAACCTGCACAACCTCAACAAATCTGTCAAACTACAACAATTCAAGATGGTCACCCTACCCACTATCATATCAACACTGGAACAGGGGGACTAGTTCTCAGCCCTCAATTTACAAGACACTTACTTTCATATCACCATTCATCCCGTGCACAGATGCTTTCTATGATTCACCATGGGCGACAACCACCTTCAATACAAAGTACTCCCTTTCATTCTCTTGACAGCACTATGAGTATTCTCCAACATGCTGATGGTTGTTGCAGTTCACCTTTGGAAGAAAAGAAACCAAATATAAAGTTCCCATTTTTAGATGATTGCCTCCTCAAAGCCTTGTCCAACCGTGACATGCATGAAGCACTTTACACAACCATGAATATCTTCATTAACCTACATCTCCTTATAAATATAGGGAAATCTACTTTGAGGCTGGTACAAACACTGGAATTCATCAGTGCTCAACTAGATGTTATACAAGCAAGAGCATTCCTGCCATCGCACGGGTTCACAGCAATAATGGACCTCATCCAGTGCTTCACCACCCTGCTAGTGAATAACTTTTTCCTAATGTCCAACCAAGACTTCCCCCACTGCAACTTGAGACCATTGGTTCTTGTTCTGTCATCTGCCACCACTGAGAACAGCCTAGCTCCATACTCCCTGGAACCCCTTTCAGGTAGTTAAAGGCTGCTATCAAAACCCCCCTCGTTCTTCTCTTCTGCAGACTAAACAAGTCTAGTTCCCTCATAAGTCATGTACTCCAGCCCCGTAATAATTTTTGTTGCCCTCTTCTGGACTCTCTAACTTCTTCTCATCCTTTTTATAGTGGGGGGCCCAAAACTAGACACAATACTCCAAATACGGCCTCACGAATGCCAAATAGAGAGGAATAATCACATCCCTCTTTCTGTTGGCAATGTTCCTACTATTGCAGCCCAATATGCTATTAGCCTTCTTGGCAACCAGGGCACACTGCTGACTCATATTCAGCTTCTTATCCACTGTAAACCCCAGGTCCTTTTCTGCAGAACTGCTGCCGAGCCTGTTGATCCCCAGTCTGTAGCTGTGCATGGGATTCTTCCATCCCAAGTGCAGGATTCTTCACTTGTCCTTGTTGAACCTCATCAGATTTCTTTTGGCCCAATTCTCCAATTTGTCTAGGTCACTCTGTATCCTATCCCTACCTTCCAGGTTATCTACCACTCTCCCTAGCTTAGTGTCTTCTGCAAACTTGCTGAGGGTGCAATCTACCCCATTCTCCAGATTATTAATTAAGATGTTGAACAAATCCAGCCCCAGGACTGGCCCTTGGGGCACTCCGCTTGTTACCAGCTGCCAGCTAGACGTGGAGCCATTGATCACTACTCATTGAGCCCTATGCTCTAGCCAGTTCTCTATCCATTTTATAGTCCATTCATCCAACCCATACTTCTTTAACTTGCTGATAAGAATACTGTGAGAGACTGTATCAAAAGCTTTGCTAAAGTCAAGGTATATCATTTCCACCGCTTTCCACACATCCACAGATCAAGTCACCTCTTCATAGAAGGCAGTCAAGTTGGTCAGGCATGACTTGCCCTTGGTGAATCCATGTTGATTGTTCCTGATCACGTTCCTCTTTTCCAAGTGCCTTAAAATAGATTCTTTGAAGACCTGCTCCATGATTTTTCCAGGGATTGAGGTGAGACTGACTGGTCTCTAGTTCCCTGGATCCTCTTTTTTCCCTTTCTTGAAGATGGGCACTATATTTGCCTTTTCCTTTCATCAGGGACCTCCCCTGATTGCCACAAGCTTGCAAAGATAATAGCTCTCTTACAGTAGATATCTTACAATAGATCTCATTGCCATGCAGAACATCCGTTGCTCCCAGTTTTGCTCCCGAGCAGGACTGGGATGGGGATCAATGGGGGACGCCTTCCTCAGGACCTGGAATGGAACCCTGTTCCATGCATCCCCTTCCCCACCAAGTCATGCACAAAATTCAAGAGAATCAATCCCACATCATACTGATAGCACCAGCCTAGCCTCAACAAGTATGATGCACCTATCTGCTCCAAATGTCACTGTGCTGACTCATCAGCCTTCCTCTGATATTCTGCCTTCTGTCACAGGACAATGGCTGTGTTCATCACCCCAACCCACAGACACTCCACCTGGACACTCCACTCCACTCCTTCTTGGTTCAGGGGTCTGGAAGTAGACTGCTCTGACCAAGTAAAACATGTCTTACTACATAGTAGGCGTGACACCACGAGATGCACGTGCACTCACAAATGGGACAGATTCCAACACTGATGTACCCCAAAGTTTATACAAGCAGCCCATGCCCCATTACCTCTCACTTTTCCAACTCAAACGGAACTGACTAACTAATAGCTCAATTAGGGTATATTTAGCCGCCATTACCACCTTTCAGTCTCCCATCCAGGGGTACTCCATATTCACACATCCCCATGTGAAATGGTTTATGAAAGGTATTCAAAATCTTTCCCACATATACAAACCCTCATTCCTTCCTGGCATCCAAATATAGTCCTATGATCCTTGATGAGACCTCCCTTTGAGCCAATGGCTACATGTTCGCTACTATACCTAGCCTTGAAAACTGCCTTCCTTGTTGCCATCACCTCAGCCCAGCATGTAAGGTAGATTGTGACCCTCATGGCTCATCCACCACATACCGTGTTTCATAAAGATAAAGTCATGCTCTGACCACATTCCAAATTTCTACCCAAAGCTATAACATCCTTTCATCTAAACCAACCCATCCACCTTCCCAAGCCACATAACAACCAATGCAATACCACTCTTCACATGCTTGATGTACGATGAGCACTAGCCTTTTATCTCAATAGGCCCTTAGAAAATCACCATGCCTATTCATTACCATCACTGAGAGATCTAACGGTGAGGCTGAACGACGCCTTTCAAAATGGATCTCACAATGTATATGTCTCTCATATGAACTTCATAGTGAACAAATCCCTTCCTCAATAAGGACACACACCACACATGCTCTATCTACTTCCAGTGCTTTCCTAAACAATGTCCAAATAGCCGACATATGTAAGGCAGCCACATGGATGTCCTCAGACACATTTGCTCAACATTCCACAGATACTATCCTTGAACATGTTTTCCTATCCTTGACTTTACAGGCTGCACCAAAGGCCCAACTTTCCCACTAGGGACACTACTTTGTAGTCACGAACAGAGGAGCATCAATGGGGACATCACTCAGAGAAGAAGAAGAGAGCATTACTCATTTTGTACAGTAACTGAGATTCTTCTAAATGTTTGTACCCAGAGGTACTCCAGTACCTACCCTCTTCCCCTCTACTTCAGAGCTTACACATCGGCTCTGCGGTAGGAAAGTAACTGAGGGCGGCCAAACTGCACAGCACTATTTATAATTCCCACATGCTGCATGAGACGGGAGGTGTGCATGTGTGGTCCTGGAGGCACTGCTATCCAAGATCCCCAACTTAAGGTGCAAAGGTACTACAGAACCTACAGTGGAGCACCCATGGGGACACACATCTTGAAGAACCTCAGTTATTGCACAAGGTGAGTAACCCTCTCTTCTGTACAGGTTCCCAAAACTGTGCTATAGACTTGTGAACACAGTTTGATTATAATCTACTAAGGACCCAAGGGGGTGGGAGGAGAGAGAGAGAGAGGATTTTTTTTTGCTGGGAGTGGGAGACGGCATTAGAATGGGATGGCCTTAGCTGGAATGTTTCAAAAGAAGAGCCTGGGAATGGAGTGGGAGTCCTGAGAATGAGGCAAGGGTGAGTGTGAGCTGAGAGGGAGTGGTACATATAAAGTCACTTAATATGTAGTTTGTTATTTAGCATTGATCTACTTATTTTCTTCTTTATGCATTAATATATTTTACTGCCTTTTAATATTTTATAAAAGTAGGGAAAGGGCTATTGTTATGTATAAAATGTAATAATAACAAATAACTTGCCCTGATACATGAGGCAGCCCATAATATGCTCATATTCTCTTCTGTTAATGAGCATCTTTTCTTCCTCACCTCCTCCATCTGTTGCCCTTTATCCACTTACCTCCTACTTTTTCTTGGATCTTGCCCAGAACATGCTAAGCTAAAATAGAAGTAAAGCTGAAAGCTTTGTTGATTACTCCAGTGTTGGTGGATTAGCCAATTTTTTCATCATCTCTTGGAGTTTTTGGTGACTGCAGTTATCCTCTGACTTTCTGCTGATGCCTTCTGAGATAAGTTAAGTCTTTATCTTGTTTTTGGAAATTGTATCTACTGAAGAGGTAAAAGAACAATGAAAATAAATTGTTTAAGAATCTATAAGTAGAAAGCTACTCTTTCAGAATTTCAAATGAATGTGTGGAGCTATAGCAGACCTATCTAAACTTACATATAAGGAATTATCACCCACTTTAGTCTGCCAAGGGAGGTTTCTTCATTTAATTTATATTACACTCTCTAGAGCTCTACTTATTCACATTAAATTGAATGCATCAGTGCAATATTGGGACGACCTTCTTCCTCAGAAAGTTTAGGTTCTAGTCAGATCATATTCCATGCTTACAGTTAAGTTCAACATTACTAGTGACCCTGATTTAACCTTACTTCAACCTCAACATAAAGCATCAACAATTAAATAACTAAAATCCCCAACGCATATGAAATCTAAACAATGCACATCTGTTAAAACATAATGAAACAGTACTCAATTATACAGTGTTTTATAAAGATAGTTTATGTCCATATACTCTAAATATCTGACTAAAATGGCGTCAGATTTTCAGCTAAATCAGCCAATGTACTTACCAACTTTTCTTTCAAGACCTCACCCTCAAAGAATGAGGAAAATCTCCATACTTTGGACGTCCATAGAGCTTTGGCCTTTTACCTGGATGGGGAGTTTAGAGACAAATAATTGCAGTGACATTCTTTTGCTGACAGGATGAAGGGGCAACCTGTCACTTCACAGAAGTTTTCTTCCTGGATCTCCTCCCATATTCAACTGTATAAAAGACACTGCTGAGGTTCCACTACCTGAGAGTTTTAGCTTTCTTAGGCCATGTTCTCATCAGTGACTGCAAGTTGGTCATCTGTTCGTATTATCACCACTCATTTTGCATACTCTGAGGCCTCAAGACTCAGGAAAGTAGAGCTACAGACCTTGTTTAGGTAGACTCTGATACTCCCTCCATCTGGAACTGCTTGCAAGTCACCTGAAGTGGAATGGATGTGTGCAACACATCTCTAAAAACAGTAATTAGCAAACAGATATGTCACTTTTTTTTCTTCCAGTGGCTTCATGTAGATGTTGAATGAGAGAATTTCTCTTACTGACACTCCAACAGATGAGGACTTTAGAGCTGCAGTCCTGGAGCTGGAGCTGCCTATCACTTTCCTTTAAGCTTGGTCTGGAGGAAGGATTTGAGCCACCTCACTGTGTTCCCACTAACTCCAGCAATGTCTCACAGGCCAGACAGCAGCATTTCATGTTCAGAGGTGTCAGGTGTTGCAGAGTGGTCAACAGAACTAAATATATGACTGTTTGCCCCTTGACCATCTGTTTGACAAGGGCTGCTTCTGTTCCAAATCCCAACCCGAAGCCAACTGGAAAGGGTCAGGAATATTTGTAGTAGATATGTCTTAGTTGAAGCTAGCTGTAGCTCTTTATCTTGATCAGCTTTCTTGGAAGAGAGTGAGATTAGACACTGGGTGATATTAGGTAAGTAGGCTACCTCAGGCAATGGCTTGCTAACTATTGCATGTTTTATGGTAGGTGAATGAAGGACTTGGATCAAAGTTGCGGGGTGTGTTTTGGATTCTCTTTAAAATTTCTGTAAGCTCTTAAGTATGCAAGGCCAGATTTTAGAGATGGATGGTGTTCTGTTATTGGACCTGTGCCTGACATTCAGATCCTTGTTTTTGAAAAGGTATTACGCTTCCACGATGTGGACGGATGATACTGTGAAATGCCTGATAGTCTCTAGTAGTCGGTTGTGTTGGGTTCCTAATATATTAATTAAATCTGAACTAATAAATTGATTCAGTCCAGAACTCTACTGATATGACTGGGTGGCTACTATGAAAAAGGAAAGGAAGGAACTCATTGCTTCTATCTCTCTTTGGCTTCTGATAAGATTTGGCACTTGGTTTTAATTGGTATTTGATAAGATTTGGCATTTGATTTTAATTTTTTTTGTATATAATATTAAATGTTAATGTTGCAACGTCAGGTACTGAAATGCTAGAATAAAGGTTGCTCACGCAGTGTTAATTCAGCCTCTTTTTGTATATGCTTTATGATAGTCTTAGTCAACAAAGAAGACTGTGGTAGAGCCAGAAATAGAATTCAGCTTTCCTAGCTTCCTGTTAGATGCCTTAACCCCAAGAAAACATCTTACAAATTTGTCTTATTCACTGTCCATCCTGTGCACTGACTGAGGCAGGGGTTCAGTAGATATTCTGATCATGTAATTAAATATTGTGTAAATAATTCATATATAGAAGGGGGGAAAACTGAAGTTTCACAGACAATTTTAATTGAGGGGTTTCCTTTTCAGTGCTTGACTTTGCAACTTTAACATTCTTTTTACATAGTACTTTTATAACATTTTTTTCTAAAAAAGAAAAGTTAAACTTAATTCCATCATGTGGAAACATATTGACTCCCAGCATAGGTCATCACCAGGGTTTTAATTTAGCACCTTTAAATCAACAGCACAGGCCTCTACTGCTTGAGCTAAAAGACTAGCCAAAAGCAGAAATAAGCTATTATCCTGTATGTGGCCCAGCAACTAGAGGAGACAATTGTTTTCCTAGACAGCAGTAGAATGTTAGGAGTCAGGATAGTTGGGTTTGATTCTTGATTTCAGTGAGGAGTGAAATCTAATGGTTATAGACAGTATAAACATATAGATTTGGCATATTCATTCCGAAAGATAGTATTACTGTAGATGAGACCTGGGTCTGCCATATTATAGATAGTGTTACTTTCCCAGCTCTGTCTGAAGTGGCTTTGTGCAACCACTCAGTTATTTTTTTCTGTAAAACAAAGGGGATGATATGTGTCTCATCCTCAGGAAAGGGTATGAGGGCTTTCTCAATAGTAAGGGATGTGAAGTGCACAGAATTATTTACTGCTAGCAAGTTGGAAGGCTGAAATGAGAAAATGGCTTCCTCCTGGCTCAGCCCATCACGTATGTCTCTGGGCTAAAGGCATGTTTGCTACTGTGGTTGTCCCATTTGAAGCTCAAGCCAAGATTATACTCATTACAGATGGAAGGTAAGTGGGGCTGAGAGCATGCTCAGTGCAGATAAAATGTTCAGCAAGACTCTAAAAAAAAACTCTACTGATCATATGCAAATGGTGAATTTCAGAGACATGTTCAAATCTGGCTACATTTTATTAGAGATCACAAAATTGTTTTGAATACAGTTTAATTTAACCAATATACTGGTGAACGTGGCAGTGAATGGTGAGACCTTCACAAAGATAACAACTATTAAATATATTGGAGATAACATATAAGTGCTTTATTTAAATAGCATGCAAAATATTTTTTCTATTAAAAACTAAAGATATTCACAAAAAAAGCTTCATTTAATACTAATTAAGATTGCTCTCATCAATAAACTAAACCATAAAAAATTAGGAAATACAAAGCTAAGGACTCCCAAGTTAAGAAATACCAGAATGAACATTGCCCATGCAACTATAATTAGACTTTGTGTGTATACATTATGATACAGTCTTTAATTGCATGATCTCATTTTCTTTCTTTCTTTCTTATACATAATTAGCTGGTTCCTTCACTGCACAGGAGCTACTCTAGGGATGAATCTAAGGAGGCTGTTATCTGTAGCACCCTTTTCTCATTTGTTGCAAAGGTTGGAAGGTTTGTACTATTTGAAGTACCAGGGATGGGTGGATGTAGGGCCACGCAAAACTTGTCTAGGGCAGTCCCTCAATTAAGGGGAGGGAACCACTGGATACAGGCATTAATTGAGTACAGGGAACAGCAAATGAAAAAAACGAGAGGGGAGAAGGTCAGAAGTAAAGAATCAGGGAACTGTTTCTCAAAAGGTATGTCTATACTGCAAAGTGAAGCTGATTTAATTTCATTCACCTGCCAAACTAATGAAGTCGGTTGGGTGTGATCACACCTAGCTTATAGCATTGGGGGAGTGTGTCCACATTGATAAGCAAAGAAGTGCACCATGGATAGCTCTCTCATGCAACTAGCTGCAGGGATTTTTGGGAAGGTCTTCAGCCTCCCATGATGCAATGTCCTGCCTCTCTCCTTCCCTTGCTATCATCAACAAACAGACTAACAGTTTTTCATGCTATGTTTCAAAACCATCTCTCTGCCTCACGTACGCCATTGCAGGGAGAGAAATGGAGCCTGTTTAGCTCTGCACTATCATTGTGAGCATCACAAACACCTCATATGACTTATCCTGCAGCATTTCCAAGGCTGAGAGAGGAGCTGCAGTGCAGAAAATGGGGATGTTACTCAAGCTGCCCTACTACAAGCCATAGAATGAAACAATTCCTGGTTGCTTCTGGCTGTCGTGCAGCAGCGGCACTCAGTGGACTGCCAATTCTCGTCCTGTGAAACAAGCACTGACTGGTGAGATCACATTATTATGAAGGTCTGGGATGAAAAGCAGTGGCTGCAGAATTTTCGGTGGCTATAGGCCACTTTCATGGAACTTTCTGCAGAGCTGTCCCTGAAGCACAGGAATACTCAATTGAGACCTGCTCTGACCGTGAAGAAGCAAGTGGCCATCACTCTTTGAAAGCTAGCAATGCCAGACTGCTACTGGTTATTTGGGAATCAATTAAAACACAAAAAAGAAATTTACAAGAAGTGGAAGCTTGGTCAGATGATTGGGAGGATTATAAAAATACTGCTCGAACATGCAGGAATGAAATCAGGAAGGCCAAAGCGAAACTGGAGTTGCAGCTAGCAAGGGATGTGAAGGGCAACAAGAAGGGTTTCTATCGGTATGTTAGCAACAAGAGGAAGATTAGGGAAAGTGTGGGCCCCTTACAGAATGGGGGAAGCAACCTAGTGACAGAGGATGTAGAGAAAGCTGAGGTACTCAATGCCTTTTTTGCCTCTGTCTTCACAGACAAGGTCAGCTCCCAGACTACTGCACTGGGCGTCCCAGAACGGGGAGGAAGTGAACATCCGTCAGTGCTGAAGGAACAGGTTCAGGACTATTTAGAAAGATTGGATATACACAAGTCCATGGGGCCAGATGCAGTGCATCCAAGGGTGCTGAGGTAGATAGCTGATGTGATTTCAGAGCCATTGGTTCTTATCTTTGAAAGCTTGTGGCAATTGGGGGAGGTCCCTGATGACTGGAAAAAAGCAAATATAGTGCCCATCTTCAAGAAAGGGAAGAAAGAGGATCCAGGGAACTACAGACTGGTCAGCCTCACCACAATCCCTGGAAGAATCATGGAACAGGTCCTCAAGGAATCCATTTTAAGGCACTTAGAGGAGGTTGATCAGGAACAGTCAACATGGATTCACCATGGGAAAGTCATACCTGACCAACCTGATTGCTTTCTATGAAGAGGTGACTGGTTCTGTGGATGTGGGGAAAGTGGTGGACGTGATATACCTTGACTTTAGCAAAGCTTTTGATACGGTCTCCCACAGTATCCTTATCAGCAAGTTAAAGAAGTATGGGTTGGATGAATGGACTATAAAATGGTTAGAGAGCTGGCTAGAGCAAAGGGCTTGACGCAGGAGCTCAACGACTCAACGGGGGCTCAGTGGGGGAGGTCTAGGTTGGACATCAGGAAAAAGTTTTTCACTAGGAGGGTGGTGAAACATTGGAATGGGTTACTAGGGAGGTGGTGGCATCTCCATCTTTAGAGATTTTTAAGCTGTGGCTTGAGAAAACCTCCAACAGGGTGGACCAGCAGTGGGGAAAGCAGTCTCTATCCCCCAAAGCGGGCAAGCGAGCAGTTCCAAAGCCCTGACCTTTAGGCAGGGCAGACAGCAGGGAAACAGACTCTGGCCCTTAGCAGGCGATCACCCCAAGGTCAGGGTAGGAAGGGAGGATGGGGACGCAGGCCCACCCATCTCCACTCTGTCCCAGCCCAGGACCCTGGCAGTGACAGGGTGTCCCATCATTGGGTCAGCAGGGCTGCAGCCGAAATGCACTGGCTTTGTGCAAGCGTAGGCTTAGCCAGATGGTAGTCAGCTGCCCCTCAGCTACTTCCTCCCACTCTTTCCCTAGAGTACCTGGTCCCTTGAGTTGCATCCCATCTCCTTGGGGTACTCTGCCTGAGGGAAGTTTCCAGAATCCCTTGTTGCTCGATGGCAAGTCCAGGAACTCTTCGGAATCATCCACAGAGGGCAGTTCCTCTAGGTTGCAGGGTCCTTGGGTCTCCTCTGGCTCACAGGGGGTTGGCAGCTTGGATAGCTCCTCCAAGTCACCAGGCCCTGGGATCTCCTCTGGCACATCAGGCTCAGGTAGCCCCTCCAGGTCCTCAGGGCCCCAGGCAGCTCCAGCAGCCTCTCCTCTGAGTAATGGTAATGGTCAGGCCCCGGCACCAAGGGAGAGATGTCCTTCTCCCTCAGCCGCCTTCCCCTTACTGAGTGGGAAGGCCTGCCTTTTATACTCCTTGCCCTGCCTACCTGCTTCTGGTCAGGTGTTGCTGTACTCCTGGCTTCCGCCCCCCAGAGGGCATTTGGCTCTCCCTTGCTGTCAATCTCTGAGGGAGACCACACCTCCTGGCTACAGCCGTTAACAGACTTCTGCTAAGAATGGTAATGAGTTTGAGAAACATGCAGGACATAGTGGATGGGTTTGCTGCAATGAGTTTCCCAAACTGTGGTGGGGCAATAGATGGCACACATATCCCTATCTTAGCACCAGACCACCTTGCCACAGAGTACATAAACCAAAAGGGATACTTTTCCATTGTGTTGCAAGCCCTTGTGGATCACAGAGGATGCTTCACTGAAATCAGTGTGGGGTAGTTTGAAAAGGTGCATGACATGCGCCTCTTTAGGAACTCAGGTCTGTTCAAAAAGATGCAAGTAGGGACTTTCTTTCCAGACCAAAAAATAACTATTGTTGATGTTGAAATGCCAGTAGTGATCCTGGGAGACTCAGCCTACCCCTTACTCCTGTGGCTCCTGAAGCCATAAACCAGGCACCTGGACAGCTATAAGGAACATTTTAATAATAATCTGAGCAAGGGCAGTATGGGGTGGAATGTGCCTTTGGATGTTTAAAGACTTGCTGGTGCAGTTTGCTCACTAGGTTAGACCTTAGTGAAAGTAATATCCACATAGTTATCTCTGCCTGCTCCATAATGCCTGTGAGACAAAGACGGAGAAGTTTGTGCTGGGATGGGTTGTGGAGGCCAGATACCAGTGCAATGCTGAGAGCTCACAGAGGAGCTCTGTGCCTCAGGGAAGCATTGAAAACCTGTTTTTGTAATGAGACACAGTAATGCGCGTCACTTATCTGTGCTGTGCCTTCCTATTCCGTCCTCCCCTTGCAGCAGTGTCCCTGCACCTTCCTTCCCTCACCACCCATCCCCATGCTTGTAATAAATAAAGAGTACTTAAATTTCAGAGAAGTTTACTTTTATTGCACATCCTTATCAGTGGAAGGAAAGGAAAATAATTTAACTTTTGACAACCATGGGGCTGGGAAGGGTGAAAATAAACATGCTTTTGTGTGTGAACAGCAAAGCCTGCACATTAAGTTTTTAGAATGGCGACCGTCCCTTCCTGCTTCCCTCTACTGGTGTCAAATGGAGCACATACTACACCCCGCTCACCCTCCTCATGGACACTAAGTGGGTGGGGGCTTGGAAAGAGGATGCTTGTTGCTGGCAGTTCGGCGAGGTTTGCAGAGGGAGTCTATCCTGCCCCTGCTGTTCCTGAAGCTCAACCAGATGTCTCAACATGTCTCATTAATCCCCCATTATATGCGGCACCTTGTCCTGCATGGCATGCTTATGCTCCTGGGCTGCTTTCCATGTCCATATCCAGTTTTTCGGACAATGAGATCCTCCAGACTCTTAGTTCTGTGTTAGCAGCGCCGGAGACATTCATTATCTTGTTGAACATGTCATCCCAAGTTCTTTTTTTTTTCTGCTTTCTAATCTGTGACAGCCTCTCTGCAGGAGTGGAGGATGTGCTGAAGGCCCTGTTTTCCACTGTAAGTCAAGCAAAGCACAAGGCACAAGGCACCATGGATGTAAAGCAAGGTTGCCATATAAAAATAACTTCTCTTATTATTCCCAAGTGAATGGTAGCTCTGAATCATCATCCCCTATCTATTGCACAAGTCAGTGTGGTGTCCCAGCCATGCTGAGTAAGAGGCTGGTGCCTCCAGTTTTTGGAAATGTCCAGACCACTGTGTATACTGGACAAGTCCACCCTTCCCCCAACAACCTGACTTTCTTGCTCAGATTAGCCTCCAAAAAAATTTTTTTTTAATGAGGTGGACTTACAGGAATTGCAGGAGGGAGTGGCCCTGGAGAAAACATATGGCCACACATTCCCGGATCTCTAGCACCCAGAAATACCTCATGTTGAGGAACATGCAGATGAGGGACCTAAGAAACTGTCCCGGGCAGGGAAATAATATGTACTATCTTTTTCAGTATGAGCATGGGTACTGTAAACTTGCACTGTCTTCCCTAGGTGATCCTGTGTAATATTAGTCTTCTGAGGGTAACACAGGCAAAAAAGGAAGAGTTGCTGCAAGCATCTGGGTACAAGCCTGGTCCTTATGCTGCTATTCTGTATTCAGCAATGATGCCTGCACATTTAATAGCAGAGTGGCGGGGGAAAGTGTCCTATCGTGGTGGGAGAAATATGGCTGCCCTCCCAAGAAACCTTCTGCAAAGAATTTCAGAGTACATCCATAAATGTTTCCTGGAGATATCCATGGACTATTCTTGGTCCATCCCTGTGCATAGAAATAGTTTTTTCTGGGGGCAACCCTCTGCATATCTGAAGCACAAATGAGAAAGCCCATCCCCACCACACCTAATAATTTTTTTCCATTAACCTGAACTTAATAGAGGATGTAACTCCAGCCCTATGATTTACATGACATACTCACCAGATGTGCCTTCCCTGTCATCTTGGTCAGTCAAGATGCTGTCCTGTGTCTGGCTGGGCTGCTCCAGGGTTACAGACAGCTCCTGGCTTTCGTGGAGAATGGATACCTCATTTGCCTGTCCACCATTTTGCTGCTTCTCCTCTTCCTCATCCACAGTCTTATCGTCATTGAGCCGGGATTCAGATTTCCCCCAGGTATTCTGCGTCTGGGGGCAGTGGTATGGTCACCACCAAGAATCGCATGCAGCTCCTCATAGAAGCGGCATGTTTTGGTGACAGGCGTGAATGACTGTTCTCCTGCTTTGTTTTTTGATGCACCTGCCTCAGTTCCTTGATTTTAATGCAGCACTGCTGCGTGTCTATTGTACACCTCCAACATGCCATGTGCTATCTTTTCATAGATATCAATGTTTCTTTTTCTGGATCAGAGCGGAACCTGAACAGACTCTTCTCCCCACAGATTGAAGAGATCCAACATTTCAGGTCTACTCCAGGCTGGAGCACATTTGGGGTGTGCAGTTGCCATGATCAGTTGGGTTGGTGAGCCCTCCACACTGACCAAACAGGAAATGGGAATTCAAAATTTTCCAGGGCTTGACCAGGGGTGGGCTGTTTCCTGTGTATGTGGCTGCAGTGCAGCAGAGTGCAAACAATATCCAGAGTGGTCACAACAGAGCATTGTGGGATACCTCCTGGAGGTCAATGAGGTTGATTTACACTATGCTTTGCCTACACTGCTGCTCATTCAACCCATCCACTTTGATTTTAGCACTACACCTTTTGCGGAGGTGGTTTTATTAAGTCAATGTTTACTGCGACTTAGGTCGGCAGAACGGATCTAGCAATGGAGATGCATACATCATGTGGTCGTCGACCTAACTTGGCAGAGTAGACCAGGCCAAAGGCATCACTGCTTTTCAAAGGCATCCAAAGAGGCAGTAGACACCTCTCAGAGGAACTCTACCCAGGAAGCATGACTGGACAAGAGACCAGAAATAGGCCCCACAGTCACAGAGTACCCCCATCCAACTTCCTCTTCCTCATGTGATGGATGACCATCTTGGCTAACACCAGAAAATGTCTGATAAGGAGCTCTCACAGCTTATGGGGCCATGGATGAGGTGTGTGTGGATCAGGAGGTGCAGGGAGAAGTGCAGCCAGAATCTCAGTAGGAGATTCTGGAGGAGCCAAAAAAGAGACTGCAACCTGATGCACTGTAGATAGATGTACACCAGGGTCTTGCCACAGAAAGGATAGGTGTTGGGGGGATTTATGAACCATGTTATGTACATGCTCATGACTCCATGAAGGAGCCGCCAATATCCCTGATGGGCCGCGGGACCACAGTGGTGTACAAACTGTCCCACCAAGTTTCCTTGCTTTCCTCTGGTCACAGCAAGTCCCAACACTTGGTATCAGGGTGGGACACAAAGACGAAGTGGATGGTATGAAGCACATGCATGTACAGATGTTCTCTGGGCACAGTTCAGAAGCAGAGGCCTAGAAGGTGTGAAATGAATGAGGCAGGCAATCCAGGAAGATAAAGGATGAATCCTTGTTAATACTGTTGAAAGCTGCACTGGAGAATTGGATTCTATCCCTGCCTTAGTCACAAAGTTCCTATGTGATGCTGGGCTAGTCACTT
The DNA here is from genome assembly GCA_007922155.1 of Mesoclemmys tuberculata. Lineage (NCBI taxonomy): Eukaryota > Metazoa > Chordata > Testudines > Chelidae > Mesoclemmys > Mesoclemmys tuberculata. The sequence continues at coordinate 20,885,691 of ML675629.1, read as the reverse complement.
AAAGCATACTTTTCAAAGATAGTCACTTCTGCGTATAATTAAAGCCGATATATAACACATATGCACAGTGGGAAGAATTAAAGTTGACTGGACAATGTTCATTCTTGTATTTCCTAATTTGGGAGGACTTTGCAACTCTGATCCTTTTAATCCTTAACTTTGTATTTCCTAATGTTCTATGGATTAGTTTATAATTAGAGCAACCTTAACTAATGTTAAATGAAGTTTTTTGTTTGTGAATTTTCTTTCCAGTATTCTTAGGGTACTGTTGATTATTAGCTTACTGTGTATGCTCACTGTATTAATAGAATATGATCTCCAGCTGAAGAGCTTTGAGGCAGTGTGAAAGTAAAATAGTCTTCTGAAAATCCTGCATTTAACAACCATCTCATGATATAGAAATAGTATTTAAGGATGAAACTGTTAATTTATATCAAGAACTTTCTCCTTGGGTTAGATTTCTGTATCTCTTCATGCTGGTTTGGAAATGCTTCAGAAGGTGGAGCAGTTCAATTTAATTAGTAACTAAAGTCTTGATTCTTGTCTGAAATTACTCCAATCTCTTCCTCATAAGCCTTCTAGTACTTTATGGTTTTAGACAGACTGGATGCATGTATTGTTTATGATTTATAAAAGGCCACTGTTATATATGATACATTACAAGCAAGAAGACAAGCTCCTGTTCCAAAGTGCTTACCGTCTCATTCAGATAGGTAACATCTAGAGAAATGGCAAAAGACATGGGGAATTGGGGAAAAGGAAGCCATTATAATTTGCTGTTTGGCTTCACGGGCCTTCGGATATTTATTGCTTCAGTAATACTTGTATCACATACTACTTAATTATTTTCCTTAAAGCATAGTTCAGGAGTATACTATCATTTCAAAAGTGAGAATGAATTATTAAATTATTAACTATGGATTCTATTTGCAAGCAATGCATTTTGCAAACCAGTTCTGCTAGTGGAAGCCTATGAAACACATAAAACAAGTTTTACTCTCTACCAGTTTATTCCACAGAAATGTGGGCTGCTGAATCTTGTTTTCAGACATTCTTCCTGCAGAGCATCAGTGTTGGATGGTGTACGGAGGCGTCTTTTTAAATCTCTTTCTGCATCTTCATCATCTTCCAGTTGGCTACAGCTCAGATAAATAGGCAGATTTTTTTACATTTGAAGGTTAAAGGAGCTGAAAGGTGCATAGACATTAGGAATTTAAAAAGTCCTCTAATTATTAATCCATTTAAACATTCTAAAAATAGAGAGCTCTGCACGTGCGAAGCGGGGAGGAGGAAGAGCTACGCTGGGCTCAGCTCCCCCCTGGTGCACACTTACTGAGCTGCAGCTGGGCAGCTCTTGCTCCGTGGGGAGGCACCAAGCCCACAGAGCTGCAGCTCCCAGTTCCCCCTCCCCCAGGGCAACATTTAAACTAATTAGTAAACAAACAGTAAGCCAGCTGCTTACCGTTTAAACGTTTAGCTGCTTACATCCCCCATAGACATAAAATAATTGTAGGGTCCCTTGTTGGCAAGCATGCCTTTAACATTCGGATTTGATGTGGACTCATGATCCCTTTTTGCCTACTGTCATGCTTATTTCTTAGGACGGCATTATGCACCTTATAAATTGCTCATGTTTGCCATTAACATATGTGTACAATGGGTGCCAAGCAGTCAGAATCACTAGAAAATTTCCTATCTCTAGAAAATTTCTCTGTGGAATTAACACTATATACTTCCCAATTTTTGATGTCATATTTTGGCACACATTTCAGAAACTCAGGGCGAAAATCTGCCTCATTGAAGTCAGTGGAACTTGGATTTCACCCTCGTTGTCTAAGTAGTTCATAAGTCTAAAGCCAACAGAGCAAGTTATGGTTCCCAGGGAACGGGGAAATATATGAAGTCCACATTGTCTAACAGAAAAGCATGAATTTCAAGCTACAAGAGAGCAAGCTTGTGATGAGTTAAAACTTTGTAGTTGGCAACTGTTCCTCATTAACTACCATCCCTGACAACACAACATGGTATTCCTAATTCAGCACCTATTCTCTGTTAGATACTACACTGCATACCCTAAAACATCAGCTAATACAGATACAGCCTTCTGGATCAGCTGTCATGCATTCTCTGGCTATTTCTGTGGCCACACACTTCATATTCACTCTCCAAAATATACTGATCACATTTCACATGTACTGTCGCTCTAGTTGTTGTTTACAATAAGTCATTCCCCTCTAGGGACACCAAAACAGAAACGTGTCGAAATATTCACACTCAAAGCCTAAGTAGGAGTTTGGGGGTTTTCTTTCTAAGGTTGGTTCTGCTAAGGTTGGTTCCTAGCAGAGGCACTGCATGAGGCCTAAGGCTTATGGACCAAAGGATGATTTCTTCCCCTCCCCCTGGCACACACTTCTGTGAGCCATGTATCACTAGATGCTTCCCTTGGTATTATAATCAGCCAGCAGCCTGCTCTGGGTTTCCTGGAATGGAGTTGGGTATTGGAGTGCACTACTACTATTAAAATGTAGCCGCAGAGGAAGTGAATATGCAGATTTTACATTCCAACAACAGATGTTATTACAAGTTATATGCACATCTAGCATTTTGACTGATCCTTGTAACAGCCAGTAAGCATCTTTACCTGGATTACGACCTGAGCAGCGGGGTAGGAACATCAAAGTTGGAAAGAAGTTACACTCCCGTTATGAAAACAGAATTTAGAGAAGTTTACATATTAGGTGATCAATGATGGTGTTGAACACTAGTAAAATAGCAGAAAAGAACTACTTGAACAATTTTCCAAATACACTAGCCATTCAAGTACAGAAGGGCTACAAAAGGCTCTCTGTTGCTTTAGCTCCATATAAGCTTGTAGGGCCTAATCTTGGTCATGTGGAAATCATGTGGCAAAGTTCCCTTTGATTTCAATGAGACCAGATTTGGCATTTCACATGGGTCATAAAGTAAAGCTTAAGTAATGTATTAGGCCTTGTCTTGCTACACTATTGGTGAATTTAGACCTTGAGATAAAGTTCCAGAGGGGTAGCCATGTTAGTCTGTATACAGCAAAAACAATGAGAGTCCTGTAGCACTTTAAATACTAACAAATTTAATTTCTGCAGGCATAAGGTTTCGTGGACTGTACTACGCAAAAGAATAAATGGACTCAAATCAGACATAAATAATGGTAACATAAACCTGTTTGAGAGCACTTCAATCTCCCAGGACACACTGTAGCTGACCTGAAAGTTGCCATACTTCCACGAAAAAAACTTCAAAAACAGACTTCAGAGAGAAACTGCAGAGCTGGAACTCATTTGCAAAGTTGACACAATCAAACTGTCTGAATAGGGATTTGGAATGGTTATCTCATTACAAGAAGTAATTGTCACTGTTCACACATTCTCACCTTCTGATCAATGGTTGTGAATAAGCCTCATCTTACTCTAACTGAATGGACTTTCCTACACCTACCCTCTCCATTGTTGTTCTTTACCCTTGGATGTATATATATACCCCCTATATGATTTCTATTACTTGCATCTGACCAAGTGGGTTGCAACCCATGAAAGCTCATTCCTGCAGAAATTAAATTTGTTAGTCTTCAAAGTGCAACAGGACTCTTGTTGTTTTAACCTTAAGGTAGGTTACTAAGTACAGTAGCTATTATTCAGTGCTTGAAAACATTTCTATTTCTGTAAAAATCCTCTTACTGGCTACAAATAAAGCCCCTGGCAATAATTATTTGGTATGTCATTGATCATATTTCCATTTCCTAGAATATTGTTGCATTTCTGAATATAGCTGCTAATAAGGTCTGTATTTTTAAATCACTAGTTGAAGATTACAGCACTTTATATCTTCAAGGAGAATTACAAATAATAACTAAACTGTGAACTCCCCAGGGCAGGAATCGTGCCTTCTATGTTTGGTGACTGGCAAATTGTGTAAGCTACTCTAAATAAATAAGTAATAGCTAAGTGCTTAAATCTGGGCAGAGGGAGAACATACTGGAGGTTCTCACTGATTTTCATTTTTAATCTACAAGATTAGAAAATAGCATTACGTAAATCATTTTTATGTTGGGCCATCCCAAAATCTTGACATCACATGTGGCTGTGGATGCCGTAGCAACTGCAGCTGTGTTGTCAAGGAAACAGCCTTGTGCTCAGCAGGCAAAACCAATGAGGATTAAGCATTGCTATATTCTAGCTAAGCCCGTGTGACCTTATCAGAGAGCAACAAGATCTGTCTGTTCTTCACCGTGCAGGTGTCCCTTAGTGGCGAGGGAGATATGCACAGATATACTCACACAACGTGCCTGACTTAAATGTCAGACCTGGACTATTCAAACAAGTGATCACATTGCCTAGTTAGATGGATTAAGGGGCTCAATTTTTGTAAGTAACTTTTGTTTTATAAATGCTACTATATTACCATTATGGAAGAAACCAGAGAGAAGTGAAGCGTACAGGACCTTGTACAATGCAATTTGTTTAGATCTTTGTAGTATGTAAGTGAAATATTTTGCTAATTTTGTATATAAGACAAAACTCAGACGTAAGTGTATCATTGTACAAAATAATATTAATCTATTTTCATGGCAAGAAAAAATGCTGATAGGCAGAACATGAGATTTAGATTTAGAGTTGATTACTAATGTTTTTACGATGGTATGCTTTTCTTTCTTAAGAGTTAATTGGCACATACACAATGCTGAAGTAAGTTTGTATGTATATGTTAGTTCATTTCAGTATTTACAGATCTACATTTGTAGTAAGAATTAAAACACAAATGGAACCAATTCTAAATAGTACAAATGGGGACAGCAGGAAAATGCTGAAAGTTTGGTTTTTTTGTGGTTTTTTTTTTTTTTTTTTTGCAGCTTGTGTGAGGTAGTAGAAGGGGAAAGTTTGGATAAAGTGCCACCAACACTTCAGCATTGTCTCACTTTCTCTTCATAATCTTTTCATTTTGTTTCTAAGGCACAGTAAAAAGCTCCATTTTGGTAGAAGTTTCTGAATTCTGAACAATTGAATTTTACCTGCTTTGTTGGAATCTCTGTAGTTTATTATGGTTTTTCATTGTGCTTTATTGTAAATTACAACACTAAGGTTTATTTAGATTCTTTACACATTAAACCCTATTGTGATAAGTGTTAAGATTTCACACATTAGCAGTTTAACCCATTTTCTTTCAATCTCTCATGTATTGTAAAATGCTTCTTTCCTCAGCAGGCATCAGTAACAGGTTATCTGTAGTTAATGCCAAGTGTATTTTTATTGGCTACGTGATCCGCTAACAATCCTATCCTTTTGATATTATCATGTGTCTGATGGAGATGGTGGGAAAATGGTTTAAGAAATACATTGTTTGATGAACAAACCATGCGGCACATAACTGATTACGACCATAACATCTTGTGATTTTCCTTCTAGGTACTCTTTTTTTCTCCATTGAGTTTAAATTAAATTTGCGCTAGCCAAATGATCTTGGACAATTCTTTCGTTCTTTAAATCTTATTTTTCAGATGCATTTTTGGCAAGTTTTGATGCTTCTGTTCTTGCATTTCATATGTTGTGTTTTGCAGTGACTGTAATGCTTTTCTCTTGCCTTCTTTTTCATGTTTGATTGTTTTGTTACACCAAGATTCTGCTTACCATATATATTGTACTGGACCAAAATGAAAAGTAAAAAATTGTACTGCATAGTAGAGACAATTGCAGGAAATTTAAAATTGAAGTTCTGGTTTCACAAGTTCATTTCTACAGCATTTGATATTATCATAGATAAAATTTCAGATCAAAACTTTGCATACAAAATCAAAGGTAAAAGTGGTTGGGAGATTTTAAGCCATTCAAGTGACTTAGGAGCAGTGCCCCAAAACGACATCATTGTTCTTAATCTCTATAAAATGTAGGGAAGCTAAACTTCAAGAGGTGAGAACCTACGTAGTAGTGAACCTTTTAAGTCATTTGAGTATCACAGCTGTTAAGATCCATAAATCTGTGGATTAAGTCCTTGAGAAAAGTCCAGTCTGATCTGAGTATACTTAGAAACACAGATGCTTTGCAATTCAAAATGAATGGGTCAAGAAATGTGACGTCCCTTCCTTATTTCCTTTAGCCACTTTTATTTTCAATGTTTTATTTTTCATGTTATTTTCAAATCACCCTCGTATCAGCCATGTGATTTATTCAGAATTAAAAGAGGGAAGGTAATTAATGCCAATCAACATGGGTTTATGGAAAAAAGATCCTGACAAACTAACTTGATATCTTTTTTTTTTAATGAGATTATATGTTTGATTGGGAAAGGTAATAGCACTGATATAATATACTTAGACTTCTTTAGGCAGTTGATATAATACAGCATCACATTTTGATGAAAAAATTAGAACAATATAAAATTAATATGGTATATATTAAATGGATTAAAGCTAGCTAACTGATATGTCTCAAAATGTCATTGTAAATAGGGAAACATCATGGAGTGGGTATGTTTCTGGTGGGATCCCACAAAGATTGGTTCTTGGCCCTATGCAATGATGTGGAAGAATACATAAAATCATCACTGATCAAGTTTGCAGATGACACACAAATTGGGGGAGTGGCAAATAGTGTAGAGGAGAGGTCAATGATACCAAGTGATCCAGATAACTTGCACCCAGCATATAGAGCTAACAATATGCATTTTAATATGTATTTAATACATGTATATATCTAGGAACAAAGAATGTAAGCCATGCTTACAAGATGGGGGACTCTATCCTGGGAAGCAGTGACTCTAAAAGAGTTTTGGAGTTTGTGGTGGACACTCAGTTGAACATGAACTCCCATGTGATGCTGTAGCCAAAAGGAATAATGTGATCCTTGGATGCATGAACCGGTGCTTTTTAGTAGGAATTTTACCTATGCATTTGGCACTGGGTGCAAACACTGCTGGAACAGTATGTCCAGTTTGGTGTGCACAGAAGGATGTTGATAAATTGTAGTGGGTTTTGAGAAGAGCCGCAAGAATGACTGAAGAATTAGAAAACATGCTGTAGTGATAAACTCCAGGAACGTAATCTATTTAGCTTAACAAAGAGAATGTTAAGGGGTGACTTGATTTACAGTTTAAAAGTACCTACATAAGAAACAAATGGGCTCTTCAATCTAGCAGGGAAAGGTATAACATGATCCAATGGCTGAAAGATGAAGCTAGACAAATTCAGACTGACAATAACATGTACATTTTTAACTGAGAGTAATTAACCATTGGAACAACTTACCAAGGGTCATGATGGATTCTCCATCATTGCAATTTGTAAATGAAGCTTGTATGTTTTTCTAAAAAATATGTTGGAATAATTTTGGGGAAATTCTGTGGCTTGTGTTATACGGGAGGTGAGACTAGGTGAGCACAATGGTCCCTTCTGGCCTTAGACTCTACAATTTCATCCTCTCTTGCTCCTATTAGTTCCTGCTACCTTTGATTATTTTAGAGACAATGTAACCAGCCAGAACAGACAATAAGCACAGCTTTCAGCAGGATGAACTTTTCTACTTTTTTTCTTTCCTCCTCATCTCTCTCTCTTTTTCCTTTTTTGTATATATATATTTGTGTCTGTATTCTCTGTATCCTTTTTGCTCCTTTTCCTATGTTTTTAAATCACTTCACCTTTTCTTTAAGTAGCCTCGATTCAATAAGCAACTTGATTTGGATTTAATTTTTAATATGAAGCTCAGTAGTATGTATGAACTTACTCAGGCAATGAATTCTTTGGCGGGGGCAAAGAAGGGAGAGGTTAAATAGTATCTCTCCCTTTTCCATCTTTTCCCAAATTGGCTGTGGTTCATAATTACAAATGTCTTTCATCAGGGACACTGGTGAAATCAGTTCTGAGGCTGAATTAGGCCTGATCTGTCTACCTATATGCCAATGTAAATCAGGAGTATTCAGTGGAAGTACAGTGCTGTAAAAACAGTGCAAGTAAAATCAGAGTTGGACCCAGGTGTGTCTAAATGGGTCTGATTTTTTTCCCCTACTGTTTTCACCTTGTGTAGACATTTACATTTGCATAAAATTGGTCAAATCAGGATGGTAGTAATTTGCATACAGTTTGAATAGATGTTAATGACTATAGGAGGTATGAGGCAATGAACAACAAGGCCCTGGTACTGGTGTAATTTAAATGAAAAGGGGCTAGCATTTAAGAGAAGACTGTAGCTTGAAAAACAATTAATGAGAGTGTTCAAGAACGTGTAAGTTAAAGTAGATTTCTACCTACTTTAATTTACATATAGTTATGGTTATGCTTTTATCTAATTCCTTCTCATACGAATTACATCGGTGTAGATTTCCTTATACTCACTTTCATGTCAGTAAGTTGTTGTTAAGGGTCTATGTGTGGAAGGACACACAGCACATTACACATCACATCTGAATTTGGCACCCTTTTCAGTTCTGTTTGCATAGACGCATTAGCAAAACTGTGCTCCAAATTCTTTGCTTTGCAAATTAACTTTAGAGTTGTATTTTGATTTACCTGTTTCTCAGAAGGGCATTTTGGTAACTGAACTTTGCTTTGTGAACTAGAATTGCATTTAATGGCAAATGACACGTAAACCTGTCGAGCCTTTCTCTAGCCACAAAACTTGGAATTTTTGGTGGCGAAAACCCAGTTTGGCTGTCATTTATTTATACGGGACCATAAGTGCACATATTGTGGGTTTTTTAAATTATATAACAACACTGTCACTAATCTATTTCACATGGAAGGCAGATACACAGTGATGTGCAGCAGTACAAAACCATAAGATAAAAGTACCTTTAGCAAAAAGCCTATATATTTTCTGTAAATTACACAAAACGTTTCATTTGCCTATCATGAAACACATGGATATTTAGTTTACTTTGAATTCTGAGAAGTGTATTTACATCTAAATTTCTTATATTCCATAGCATCCTCTTATGTGCATGTTTTATGGTTACTTGACAGTTTAATAATAACAACATTAATGTTTTTTAAAAATCACAACAGGGTGGTTTGAGTTATTTTGAAAAAGGTGGAAAATAGTCTGTGCATATGTAGCTTTTATATAAATGTACATAATTTGCAAATCTATCCTTGATTTACCCATTAAATATATTAGCTGAGACACCAGAAGCTAACCTTGCAAATATAAGGTTTTATCAAAATAATAGAGGTAAAATAATTCAAATGGTTTGGATTGGAAGGAGATAGGCTTTCTAATATTGGAAGCAAAAAGTAATTAAATGTTAAGCTTATTTTACTCTAAAGCCTTCTGTGGTTTTGTTGGTAATTTAAACTATCAAAATGCTCTGCTGGAAGCAGTTGCCTTTGAACTATTTGTTTATGAGCCTTATTCTCCCTCTTAAAATCAAATCAAACTGTGACTTGCAGCAGCTGCTGTGGCTAGGTATGCAAGCTTCTTAGAGTAGAGTTAGAGTTCTTGGCTGAAAAGTTTAAAGGTTCCTTGTCTTACTGGCAAAGAGAACCTTGAACGACCTGACTGACTGTCGCTGAAAAATCTTTACTCAACGTCTCTGGTCCCCAGTCATCACCTCTAAACCAGGGATTTTCAACCTTTTTCTTTCTGAGCCCCCCCATCCCCAGCATGCTATAAAATCTCCCACCTGTGCCACAACTGCTTTTCTGCATATCAGTAGATTAAAAGCGGTATTAAATTGATAGCTATGCTGTTAAACACACACATCTAATATAAAAAGAAAAGGATAATATAGGTACAAAAATAAAAAACTCAACGTTATGTTCACTATTAATATGCCTGGGCTGAAGCTGAAGCCCGAGGCCCACCACACAGGGCCCTCAGTTGTGTGAGGCCCCAGGCAGTTGCCCTGCTAGCTACCCACTAATGCCAGCCCTGCTGAAGCCAATAGATTTCAGCATTTCATGCAGGAAAATCAGTATGTTCTCTGGTTTAAAAAAACCAGCAATGTCTCCAAATAGCATGAGGTGAAATGGCTTTTAGTTTTTGTATGTTCTCTGGTTTATTTTGATGGACCCCCTGAAACCTGGAGGGGGGTGGGATAGCCCTCCCCGCCCAGGTGAAAACCACAGATCTAAACAAAGCAGGAACACAGAACATTCTGGTTGAGGCTCAAACTCATGTGTGCTCAGCATTGTACTTCTTTCTGATCCCACCTCCTTGTAAGGCATCATTTCAGTAACTAGGCCCATTCTCCTCCCCTGTCACTGGCAGATCAGTTTTGCCCATTCCTTTTCTTCCTCCCTACCACAGTTATCTTTCCTTCATTTCTACCCCGTCACTTCTGGCCACCCTCTGGCAATTCAGTACTGCTGTGCCCTCAGCCTGCCTCCAGCCTCTTCAGTTCTGCTTGTCTAAAAGGCAAGAAACTTGACACTTGCCCAGACATAACTTTTCCCAGGCTTCTCAGCATTAGGACTGTTCCCATCCTGCCTCTGGCTGTAAATAGAAGGGTGTTTATTTCAGGACTGGGGTGATTTGGCACAGTAACACGTGGAAGCTTGTACAACACCTGCCAACTCAGTCCCTCACTTTTATAAAACATCATGCCCTTTTCTCAGAAAGAAGTTTGTTGATTAAAACACTTTCCATGTAATGGTGGCGGGTTTTTTCAAGCATGAACGTACTCCAAATTCACATACTAAGAATGCCAAGATGGCATTTGTTGGACTATGAGCAGTTATTCAAGAGTTGTACGTCATCCTAACTTCGGTAATTAATAGTTATGAAATTATTTTTATTGTTTAAAGATCCCTGCATATAGATTGGCTATGAAGCTGATGTAAAACTTTCTTCTAAGCCTTGAGAGCACAGACATATCCTGCTAAGCATTAATTTTGTTGACACTCTGGAAAGTGACAGTGTTTTAAGGGTTTGAAATATGTAGCATTGGTCAGCTTACAGTCAATGAAAAATGACATGCTGTCCATTAAGAAAGCATTAACAGTTCAGGTCTGATTCTGACCTCACTGACAGTGGTTTTACACCAGTGTAACTAAGGTGACCTTAGCAGCATTTCTCCTTGTTTACATTGGTGTAAGTGAGAGGAGAATTGAGTCCTGGTGTTTAAGTCTCTAGAGAACCCAAACGCTTGTTGTAGTGCCAGCAGTGCTTACTGAAATACAGAGAGCCCTAAATTTAATTACAATAAAGTGTTGGAAAAACTCTGATAGTATATCTAAGTGCCTAATACTATACTTAGTTCTCTAGCATCCATGTTCTGTGTGTAATAGGGTAGGGTTTGTTTCTGCTGCTGGAGAAGTTAAAGAATGGGACATCTTCAAAAGTATCAGCAAATGGAGCTGTCTCTGCCAAATTAGTATCTGATAAGTATAGATGTTTGTTGAACTATAAATGCCATATAATTCTTAGCATTAATGTAGCTTTATTGAAATGGCTGGGATATGTATAGAAAATCCCAGTGTGTATAAAGATATTTAAATCTTTAATAAATTATACCTAAAATATAAGCACCAATTACTGATGACATCTGGTTACATTTTTTTTTCCAGATTCCAGTATGACACCAGGAGAAGCTTCTCCCCAATTTGCACAGGAGGAGAAAAGAAAGCAAAAGGGAGAAAATAATGATGTGGTAGGACAGCTATTTGACATGTTTATTAAAAGAAACATTTAAAGAGAATACCACATTTTTCTTTGACAAAAAAATAATATTAAAATTTGTTTAAATAGCATGTTTTTAATATATTTTACATTTATCCTGAGATCTCAAAATGCTTATTACACAATTAATTAAGTCTACAACACCCTGTTAGGTTGTGTTGTTCTATCTTTTTTATGGCTGATAATGTCAAGCACTAGAATATTAAGGCTATTTTGCCAAAGTCCACTAATTTTGGGTCAGTCATTTCCTGGGTATCCAACTTGAGACATCCAAGACCTGATTTTTAAAGTAAAAGACATAGGAAAAGGAAAGATGAAAATTCTGTAAACAGAATGGAGAGTTTCCTGCATTACGTTGTTGAAAGGAAAAGACAAAGAAATGGGGTGTGGAGAGGGAAAATCAGAGTATTTGTATGAGTGAAGTTAGATTAAAATTGCTTTCATACTTGAATTCAGACTCTCATCTGAAAATGGTTATATGTAGAGACAGTGGATCCAGTGCAAACCAAAGGTGGCTTCATAATTCACAGTTAGAAATATGAATCTACATCTTTTTATACAAAAACAGCTATTTCATCAGATGAGGCAGCAAAGCAAAATCAGAGGATGCAGAATGATCTGAAGCAAAACTCTGAGCATTTTAGTGCAAATCTTTGCAGATTTCCCCCCCATTTTTGCAGAGCTGTACTAACATGCTATGTTCAGTGAGGAGGCTGTGATTCACCCAACTTTCAATTGCTTCATAAATCAAAAAGCCCAAAAATCAGTAGTTGAATTGATTTAATTAAAAATGATTAAATGGCTGGGATACAGTAATGGTTGTGAGCATGTGCGTCATTAAGGCTTAATCACTGCTCTTGGTACAACAAAAAAGGACATGTTAAAAGTCTTGTTTCAAATAGTTCTTTCTAGGAGATGTAAATATTAACAAGTTTCAGCTAGGTCATTTTATTGAAAAATGAAAATCTACTGCCAAAATAGTTATGGTTTTATAATTCAAAGTAGAATGCAGAATATGATAAGACTAACGGATCCTAAGATTAATCAGAAAGGACAGATGATTGAAAGATTAGTATTGTAGTCACTGGCTAATTTAAGAAGGATATGTATCAGCCAGCAGCAAGAGACTCTAACTTTTCTTAGGTCATATTGATGTGTATTATCTGGTCATCATGGTTCCAATTTCTGTAAAAAGAAATTTGGCATGATATCCTGATTCCTAGTCCACATCACAAAACCTACCTACTATTTTGGTACAATTGTCAGTGTTTGGTCAAGAGAGGCTCAGGACAGGAATAGGAGGGCCTTTGTGAATTATTAGTGAGGTGCAGTACTGCAAAACTTTCACATCATTTATTCACACTTTCATGAATACCAAAAATAAAAAAAATCACCAAGCCAAGTGTCAATGAAAATGTTAAAGTGCTGGAAAAGTCAGCTGTGACTAATGCCATGGGACAGACAAGATGGATGAGGTAATGCCTTTTATTGGACCAACTTCTGTTGGAGAGAGACAAGCTTCTGAGCTACACAGAGCTCTTCTTCAGTCTGGGAAAGGTACTGAGAGTGTCACAGCTCAATAAAAGATCAAACAGATAGTTTATCCTAAGTCGTTAACATATAAATCTAAAAGCTAATTACAAGATTGAACAGATAGGTTAGCACAAATAGTCACATAATCTGAGGGACCATTCAAGGTGAAGTGACCTATTAACATCCCTGTAATCACAGGACAAAAACGGGGGATTATAGATTGTTGCAATAAGCCATAAATCCAGTCTCTTTATTAAGACCATGGTTTTAGTGCCAAGCAAAGTTATGAAATTAAACTCCCAGTCTTGTCTTTTGAAGGTGTTGTGTAGTTTTCCTTTGAGGATGAGAACTGACAGGTCAGATAGAAAGTGATTGCTTTGTGAAAAGTGTTCATTCACACGTGATATGGTGTTTTTTGTCTTTTATCATTTTCCTGTGTAAGTTCATTTGAGAGTGCAGAGATTGTCTGGTTTCACCCACAGAGTTGTTATTGGGCCCCTTCACCTTGAATGGTCCCTTAGATTATGTGACTACTTACGCTAACATATCTGTTCAATCTCACAATTAGCTGTGACACTCTGAGTACCTTTCCCAGACTTGAAGAAGAGCTCTGTGTAGTTTGAAAGCTTGTCTCTCTCACCAATAGAAGTTGGCACAAAAAAAGGTATTACCTCACCCACCTTGTCTCTCTAATATTGTGGGACTGACACCGCTAAAACAACAATGCATATGCCATGTGATGGAAGTTTTAGAAAAGCAGTCAGTCATATTTCATATTATATTGTACAGTACTGACAGAACATGGATTATAAGGTCAAATTTCACTTATCATGAGGAACTGATATACAATATGGTTCCAAGATGCAAATTATGGCACATGGTATAAGAATGTCAGATTTGGGGGCAACTCTGGTGATTTACTAGATGACTTTGCTGGCTTTGTAATAATTGCTAAAAGCAAATTTGTGGTCCATTAAAGGAAGCATAATCTCCCATCAATGCACAGGGACATTGCAATGGGACAGTGCAATGCAATGGGACAGTGGACGGGTCAGACAAGCTATGGAGCAGATGAGGTAGAGGAAGAAGCAAGACAGGCTGGGGAAGTTACAGGGGAAGACACTAGCTGAAAGGATACATGTTAGAGGTAGGCCGTGTGGACAGGGAAAGAAGGGATTGTAACCAGCACTCCCTTCCAAACCTGGAATAGAAACCAGGATTCCTGAATCTCAGCTTTCAATACTGTCTGATCATGTAATTAAAGGTTGTGTCATAATGCATATGTATAAGCGACTGAATGAAGGTTGGCCTAGTTTAAGGGGGTGGGGGATATACATGCCTACCTCACTGCCTCTGAAAAGGCTTGTGATTTGAACCAGGTTAACCCAGTGGACTGGCTTTACTGTCTCACCCACTTACTTGGTCCCAAAGCTATAGAGATGTACAGTCAGATGAATGGAGTTCATACTGGGGATTTCAATTATTTGAAAAGGCTTTGCTGCTTAAATTTGAATTGACCTCTGAGGCATATACAAAAAGCTCAACACCCTGATGAGAGAATATCTCCACAAATGGGGTGAGAGTGCAAGGTTCACTACACTGGAGGAGTTCTATAACCTGTTTGATGTGAGGCAATTCTATGTGATCTATTCTCACAACCTGAAAATGTAGTTAGCAGGTAGGAAGCCCACAGATCTGTGTAGTGCAGGCAAGTTGGCAAATGACAACAGATCTAGATATAAAAAAAGAGACTCAAAGGGGACTGGCCTAAACATGGGGCTGGGGAAAGGAACTCCATGGAGGCATCCCAGAAGTGGGACTCAGGGAAACCCAACGTTGGGGCAGTGGCTGATAGGGACAGACCTCTTCCAAGGGGCCTTAGAGACCAGCAGTGTAATTTCTTTAGGAAAAGAGGCCATAAGTGAGTAAAATGACCAAGAGTTAAGGCCCTCAGTTCGGCATTGGTGAGGCCGCATTTGGAGTATTGTGTCCAGTTTTGGGCCCCCCACTACAAAAAGGCTGTGGACAAGTTGGAGAGAGTCCAGCAGAGGGCAACAAAAATTATTAGGGGGCTGGAGCACAAGACTTATGAGGAGAGGCTGAAAGAACTAGGCCTATTTAGTCTGCAGAAGAGAAGAATGAGGGGGGATTTGATAGCAGCCTTTAACTACCTGAAAGGGGGTTCCAGGAAGGATGGATCTAGGCTGTTTTCAGTGGTGGCAGATGACAGAACAAGGAGCAACGGTTTCAAGTTGCAGTGGGGGAGGTCTAGGTTGGACATTAGGAAAAAGTTTTTCACTAGGAGGGTGGTGAAGCATTGGAATGGGGTACCTAGGGAGGTGGTGGCATCTCCATCTTTAGAGGTTTTTAAGCTGAGGCTTGACAAAACCCTCAGCAGGATGATTTAGCTGAGGATAGTCTTGCTTTGAGCAGGGTGTTGGACTAGATGACCTCCTGAGGTCCCTTCCAACTTTAATATTCTATGATTCTATGAAAGAGTGGCCCAACAGAACCCTCAAAGGGTTAACTTGGCGAATGCCCAGAAGAGGGGCTCAATCATTCTCTGTCTGACCAGGAAAACAGCCTGTAACCCAGGCTCCAGGAGTGAACCATGTCTCTGAACTTTCAGAGGAAAGCAGTCACTTAGCCAGCTCCTCAGGGACACAGGATGCTGACAGACGGGCTCCCAATCCAGGAACTGTATACCTATTCTGTTGTATTCTCCTGGGCTCAGACATATCTGATCCCCAGAGGGTGTGGAGAGTGGTGGTTAATGGGAAGACATTCAAGGTGGAAAGATTCTGGGACAGAGAGAATCCTTGTCAAACCATGTGTGGTACAACTTCATCAAAATGCTGAAATGCTGTGTAACTTCGGTGAAGGGCCCAAATATGAAGCCATTTGCTCTCCCTATGGCTCAGATCCCTGTGCAGACACAGGAAGGATCAGGGTGTCTGGTAGTTGGGATTCTTCAAGATATCAGCTTTGACATACTTTTGGGAAATGACTGTATCACTTTAAGGCAGGATCCAATGCCTGCTTCCGTAACTGCCAAGAATTCAAATCCAGGGAGCCAGAAGACTGAGAATGCAGATGTCAGTGAACACACAAATATTATTCCATTGTTTCTGAAGAAAGTAGCTATCATAACTGCATAGTGAGTCAGTCCCTGAGGTAGGCTGGTCCCAGCACACTGAGGGTTTAAAGATTAGGACTTAGAACCTTAAATGTGAACTGGTTTTTAGTGAAGAAGTAGTGTAGCATTCAGATCATCAGGGTGTTGCACATACATAGTTTTTTGAGGAGTATCCCTGTGGATGCTCCACTTTAGGTGCCCATGCACCCTGCATTTATGGTAGCTGTGCCCAGTTGGATCACACATGCACTGTCGCTACCTTGAGCTGTCTCTGGTGGTTTACATAGAGCCATGCAACCAGCTGTCCCTCAGTTCCTTCTCTATCGCCTTTGGCTTGAGTCGGAGCCCTCAGCAGCGTCCTTCTTTCAAACTTAGAACTGCAGTAGTGCATAGTTATTGGGATTAAAATTTATTTAGTAGTTAGTTTAGTAGTTAGATAGCGAATTCTCCTCTTTTCTGTTCACCCTATTTCTGTAAAAAATTCTTCCTTTTTTTTCTCTATTAGTAAATAATTAGAGAATAGATTTTATTTTGAATTTATGCCATATTTTAACAATTATTGCCCCTTTCCATCTTGGTACAGAAAAAAACCCTGGCATGTCTGGCTCTCCAGGGTTTAAGCAGCGCCTGACTTGCAGGCTCTCCATTCGGCTTTTGGACGGTCACGCACAGTGTGTCTGTTGTCTGGGCGAATCACATATTCCCCAGAAGTGTTAATATTGCCACAACTCAAAGGCGAGAGCAAAAAAGGCTAGAGACCTTCAACTTAAACTCCTCATGATGGAGAAATCACTCAGACCTGCCTCAGACCCTGAGTCAAGGTCCCCTCCTAGCCATCAGTCACCATCGGCAGTCTCTGATACAGGGTTGTCCACAAAAGCACCTACTAAAGAGCCTGTGCCTAAAAAGACTAGAAAAAAAGCACTCTCCAATTTCACCTCCCAGGTAACCGACCAAGAAAAAGCATTCCTCAGCCATGGAAACCTCAAGCGGAAGTAGTTGAAGAGACTGAGGAAGTTGCTGATCATGAAGACTCCTTTCCATTAAATTTGTCATCATCCTCTTCAGATGAAACCATAATGTCCCACCACCCACCATGGAGGATGACTTTAAGCAATTCCAAGACCTCTTCAAAAGGTTTATACTCTTTTGACATATCCCTTGAAGAGGTACCTGAGTCACAACACAAATTGCTTGATATACTGCAGACAGCTATCTCTGCTAAGATAACATTACGCATAAATGATTAAACCTACCAAGGCAATCTGGCAGACACAAGCGACAGCACCACCATCGTACAAGAGGTCAGACAAGAAATATTATGTCCCCTCCAAAGGCAGTGAATTTTTGTTCACATATCCCACACCAAACTGCTTAGTAGTAGAGGTGGTAAATGAGAGAGGAAACAATACCAAAACAGGACAACCCTTATAACAAAGACTGGAAGAGACTAGACCTTTTCAGCCACAAGGCATACTCTTCTGTAACATTACAGTTCTGGATAGCCAATTATAAGACCCTTTTATCAAAATATACTCTCACAATCTTTTCCAAAATGGCAGATTTTATTGATAGCTTGCCAGAAGACAAAAAAGTGCAATTCAGGGCCAACATCACTGAGGGCCATCTTACTGCCCACACTGCATTGCAAGCCTCACTTGACTCAGCTGACACAGCTGCACGTTCCATGGCCACATCAATAGTCATACGTTGTGCATCATGGCTTCATCTTTCGGAATTTCATAGAGAGGTACAGTTGGCTGTGGAGGATCTGCCATTCGAAGGCCTGTAGTTATTTGCAGAAAAAACTGAGGAATCTCCACACTTTCAAGGACTACGCTAAAATCATTAGGCATCTATATACCTGCGAATAAAAAGTAAGGCAGGTGTTATATTCAGAGATTCCGCCAACCATATACACAACCACACAGGCAGTATGACCAGAGGCCTAAACGACATTCCAGAAGATGCCAAACACCAAATCAGCTTTCAACGTCTCAGCAAAGCTACATCTAGACAACAATTTTGAAGGTGTGGTCAAGCTTATGAGACATCAAAAAGTCCTATTGCTGGAAACACATACAATCTCCACACCATTTGGAGATCAATTGGCACCATTCCAACAACTCTGGAAGAACATCACAGCAGACAGATGGGTTCTGGAAATTATAGATACTGGCTACTTCATCCCTCACCTACCCACCCCTTTCCCTGTCCCTCTTCAGGGACCCCTCTCACAAGCAACTTTTACAACAAGTACAGCACTTGATACATCTAGGTGCAGTAGAACTTGTACCACTACAGTTCGGAGGGAAGGGTTTCTATTCACACTACTTTCTAACAGAAAAAAAGACAGGTGGGGAGAGGCCTATTCTAGACCTAAGAAAACTCAACAAATTCGTCAGAACAAAAATTTCAAGATGGTGACATTAGCAGCGATAATACCAGATCTGGAAAAGGGGGCATAGCTCTCTGCTCTTGACCTCCAAGGTGCATATTTCTATATAATGATACGTCCATCACACAGAAGATTCATAAGGTTCACTTTAGGAAACCAACACTTCCAATACAGGGTATTCCTGTTTGGACTATTGACCACCCCGAGAGTCTTCTCAGTATTCTATCAGTGGTGGCAGCACATCTATGCAGGCATGAACTCATGATATTCCCGTATTTAGATGACTGCCTAATAAGGTGAAAGGGGTGAAAAAGTGAGTGCTGATGGCAGAAAACAAAGGTTGACTCAGACAGGATGAAACAACAAATTACTTAGAAAACAGCTGTGTAATAACTCATATTTGTGGACAGTTATGCTTTTTATAGCCTATGAGAAGGCAAGATAGGTTTACAAATCTAACACAACTCAGAGTAACACAGGTATTCAGGACTGAAACACACACATCCCAACCCACAAAATATATTCATGTGTGATCTTTCAGACTGCCAAGTTATTTATCCTAAAGATGTCTGAGAAGATAGTCTATAGGTGCCTTTCTCAAAGAAATCCTGTGGGTTTTATCACATGCACAATACCAGTCACCTGCTGGAATCTAAAAACAAGAAGTTCAAGGATGCTCAGGCAGTCATACCTCTACTAATAAAAAGTGGAAAATAAAACTAAACCAAAAATACTTGTGCTCTTCCCTATGGTTGCAACTCATGGTTTCATTTGGTTTCAAGAGGCTATTGGCTGGTTGAAAGATAGGTTAATGGTTTTATTGGCTCAGCTGGTTAACACTGGTGCTGGCTGGACATGTGACTCCTGTGCCAAATCATATTTAGAGAGCTTGTCCCTAAAATTTGGTTTGAGTTAAAGGTAACTGCATAGCTATCATTTCCATCTTATGCTCAAAACATGCTGGTCAAATTAATTTGTGGTGCAAGTTCACTGAAGTCTTGTACTGGCATGAGTTATGACTCCTATTTTCGTTTTATTAGTATAAAGCTTTTCTTTTCCATAACAAACTCTTTGCCTTGATCTCATTCTTCTGGATGTAATTTTTTGGTTTGTGCCACTGCACAGCAAAATAAAACACACAAAACACAAGGAAATGAATCTTTGTAGTTGTAGAGAAACTCAAATGCAAAGTATTGACATTTTTGCCACCACTTTTAATTAAAAATGTGTCCAATTACAATGAAAGAGTCCTTGTTTGAAGCAAAACTGTAGTTCACATAATTGCACATACTATATAATGTATAGTCATTATCATAATGAAAAATCCATCATTTCTATTTTGAAGCTGTTGAGGGTCCATAATTAAGCGGGCCAGCCAGCAGCTTCAAGTCATGCACCTTTCAAAGAAAATTATACCCTATATTCACTAAGGAAATTGTGGTTTTTTAAATTTTTTTTCTACCACTTACTGATTTCTTGATAGAAAATGAACAGATGTTTTGCTTGTTTAAAGCAAAGCAAATTTTGTAATACTTTCAAGAAAGCACGAGGTAACACAAAATCATTCATGTCGTTCCTTGAAAGTTAACATTTTCATTGTTTTCCCATATATCTTTTTTTTTTTTGT
>ML675629.1:20595742-20851017 GCA_007922155.1 Mesoclemmys tuberculata | reverse complement strand
TGGATGGGATGGGAACTGAGTTACTGCAGAGAATTCTTTTTTGGGTGCTGGCTGGTGAGTCTTGCCCACATGCTCGGGGTTTAGCTGATCGCCATATTTGGGGTCGGGAAGGAATTTTCCTCTGGGGCGGATTGGCAGAGGCCCCGGAGGTTTTTCGCCTTCCTCTGCAGCGTGGGGCATGGGTCGCTTGCTGCTGGATTCCCTGCAGCTTGAGGTCTTCAAATCTCACTTTTGAGGATTTCAATAACTCAGTCATGGGTTCGGGGTTGTTATAAATGTGTATGGGTAGGGTTTTGTGGCCTGTCTTGTGCAGGAGGTCAGACTAGATGATCATATTGGTCCCTTCTGACCTATGAGTCTATGAGTCTATGAGATCAGCTACCCTGAGTCTCTCATATAACCAGTTAAGAGATGGCAAGATGAGCCTAGTACTAGAAGAGTGTGGGGATGCTGAGATTTTCTCAGCCAAAGCAATACAGACCTGCCTCATGCAGACACCTGCTGCTGGTGCCTGGCCATTCTTTCTTTCTTCATGGGGAAGGCAGTCTCCTCAGAAAGGAGATGTCACAGAGTGCATATTGTTGGGGTTCTCATAGTGAATTGGGACCCTATTTGTTTAGATTTGTAATGGCTACATCCACAGCACAGCTTGGAACAGGAGCCCAGCAGGAGCATCTGAATGCATGCTGAGGCATGGAGGTGTCCTGCTGGGGATGATTCAGTGGTATAAATATGCTAAACTCTTCACATTATGTCTTCCTTTAGGGTCATAAAAAGGAATTACAGGAGTTGGTGTCTAGATGTGCAGGCAAAAGTATTGTGCTTTGGCTCACAGGGGAGTTAAGCATAACTTGGCTTGAGATGCCGCAGCGGAGCCACCACATCTTTGTGAGAGGTCCAGGCCAGAGGAAGGCTAAATTGACAGGTGGCTAAACTATGTGAGTGGGAAAGGATGATAATTGCATATCCAGTACCTAAGCACACCTGTTGGATGGGGGAGCAGATATTATTCTGTCTGCTGTTAGGGAAGGAATTTATTAACAAGCTGGGCATCTGGCAAGGGTAGGGAGGAAGCACCAAATCAAACTGCTGGCATTTTGTGGGGGTAGATCTGCAGTATAGTTAATTATTCAATAGAAGGTGTAGATGCCTCCAAATAGAACTGGAAGTAGGTTAGGTGAATGAGGTTGAGACTCCAAATTTCTGGTACTGCAAGGAGACAGCCATCTTTCCCCAGCCCCTTAGCCCTTGTACAAGGGGAGGATGGTGAGATCCCAACAGTGGAATAAGGCAGGGGACTGAGGACAGCCCTTTACCATGGGGTACATATTACAAAGGAAGGATGAAGCAAACTGAATGAGTTATTGTCAGACACTCCCCAGATGGGTTAATAAAGTTGCAGCCTACCGAAGCCACGCTCTTAGTGTCTTGTCTGATTTCTGCAGTGTGTGGGATAACACTCCCAACTTCATTCTCCACATTCCCATTAATTCCCTTTGGCCTATGATATGGTGATGAACCAGCCACTTCTTGTGATATACCAGCATCTGTCACTCCGTCCAGACATCTTATGGTTCAGCTGCCCCATACCATCTTATGGTTCAGCTGAAGGCTAATGACTTCTTGAATTTTTACATGCTGAATGCAATGCATTGTATATTGCATCAAACTGTGGAGTCCACCAGGTTCTGTGAAAACTCAGAATGCATGTGCCTTAGTGTAGTGTCAGAAGCAGCCTGACATCCTAAATCTCCCTCATCACCCTGTTCAGCTTCCACTTGTGGATACAGGTGGTAAGGAAGTGTGGGCCGCCAGCACATTGAGGACTTGTTGGCAAGGTAGATTAGATAGGAAGGAGCTGACCTGAGGCTATAGGGGAGGTCGCTATTCTCCATTAGAGAAAGCCAGAATTGTGCCTTTGGTGCATACAGGATCCAGGACAATAAGAATTAAAACAGATGGCGCATAAAGAATGGAATGGTCAGTTGACCTCTCCCTATCTACTCCCAGTCACTTAGCTTTGGTTCTCTTTTGAGGTCTGGAAGATTGTTTTGGCAGTGCATGAACCTTGGCTGTTCATGAGATCTCCCTCTCCCTGCTATCCTGGCTGACCTTCTATGGCTGCTTCAGTTTTGTTTCTTAATCAGCCAGTGCTGCTGTGCCTGGCTGAACTTACTGATGTTGATGTCAGAAACTGTGGGGGAAGCGCTCTGAAAAAGCAGGAAGAAAACGACAAAATTAGAAAGGACACCAGAACTTTCTAAAATCTTTCAAATGCCTTGCCTGATTAATGTAGAACTTTACCAAGAGATCAAACATGTAAAATTTCAATTTGAAGAGAGATTCATCATAAGAAAGACATCCATGTGTGTGGAAAGACAGATTTCTAACGGAAACTCTTAACTAACCCTAGCCATGGAGAAATTAATACAACTCCATAATTTGATGAGGGGTTGGGAGTTGTTTTTTTAAACAACCAAGATTGCTCTATAACTCACTCAGATCTTCATTCTATAAAATGAAACTCGCTGAAGAAAAGAATCCATTTGCACTCTTTAGCTTTAAGCAGCTTTTGTCAAGGGTTGTTTTACTGTAGCTCCAATTTAACCAAGAGAATTGCAAATAGTTTCTCAAATTATTCATTCTTTCAGGACTGAGGCCTTCAAATTATTGACACATTGTACACACTATTTGCCATGTAAATCTTCAGTGGTCTTATTGCGTCCTTCTAATAAATATTAATCTTCAGCATTTCAAAAAGGGTAAGGCAGTTGTCACCATCTGGCATAGTCTTATTTATATGTGAAGTTGGTGTGTTGCAACATGCATCTGCTGTAGTACTCTGAAAAGACAAGGGGCTGGGCTTATAAAGGTACTTAGGTGACTAAATACCAAATTTAGGTACGTAAGTCACAATATTGGCACCACTGCGATTCACAAAACTCCCTCTGAACCCTAAACTCACCTTAAATGGATCCAAACTGACCCAACGCCTAAACTTTTGCAGTAAAAAAAATGCTTTATCCATATGTTTCTGCATGGATCATGCATGCTGATGCATCTTTCTAGGCATCCAGGTGTCCATCTCCTGCCAAAGCTTCAAAGTAATTCACAAAGGGAAAAAAGGCATTCAATCCGCTAACTCGCTTGAAGAGCTCAGAACATGCCTACTGGATCGCTCAGACAAAACAGCCAAGGGTGTAGTAGAGGAGGCCTTCCCTCATAACTTAATCCAGTAGTTCGGGGATATAAACCTGGGATGTTGGAGGCTCCTGCGGAAGCTGTTACACACTCAGTAAATAATTGAAGAGTCATTGGGCCAGAGAGAGTATGACACTGTAGCATAGTAATTGGAGCACTCACTCAAGGTCTGGGATACCCAGGATCCAGCTGCTTTGCTGCAATGACAATTATTTATCCAAAATGGAACAACTTCCTCAGGAGAGACTGAAGTAGCCCCACTTCAGAACATCCCATATCCCAATGGTTAGGGCTCTCACCTGAGAGCTGGTGGATCTCTTTTCAAATCCCTTCTTCTCATCAGGCAGATGGGGGACTTGAACTGGGGATCTCTCGTATCCCAGGTGAGTCTCCTAACAACTGGGCTAAAAGCTATGAGGGAGCTCCTCCTCCTGAACACCACAGGTGCCTAACTCCAGAGAGGGCTCACCATTGAGAATCGCTAGCGGAGATAGGGGCCTCCCTACAGCCTGGACTTAGGTGCCTTTCTCCATGAGAGGGGCAGGGCTTAGCATAGACCCCTTTTGTCAGCATCTCCTATTGGCTAGTTTAGGTAGCTTCTTACCTAGCATGCAGGCTTTTGTGAACCATAGTCTATCTAAAGGCACCTCACCACTGTGCTAAGTTGATATAAGTAAGTAACATAACTTAATCGACGTACCTTAAATCAACTTGCAGCAGTGTCCACATTATGCTATGACGATGAGAGACGCTCTCCCATCACGATAGCTTCCGCCTTTCATTGGGATGGATTACTGACGTTGACAGGAAAGCGCTCTTCCACCGATTTAGTGCAGCTTCACCAGACCCGCTAAATCAATGCTGCCACATCGATGGCAGTGGTGCCAATTTAGCATGGTAGTGGAGACATGACCTCAGGCACCTGTCTGTGCTCATTCATTATATAGGGAGCCAAGGAGCCTAACTCAGACCTACTGAATCATAGTGTGGTCCTGAGATTCTTTTTCCCCCATGTCATCTAAAAGTTTGCTTGAGTGACTTTGTGAATCTAGGCCAAAGTGATAGCATGTATTTATACCATTGTGCCTCAAATACCAGTTTACGCTGAATTTGTCCCATTTTCCCACCCCTCAAAAATGAAATCTTGAAAGCAATGATTGTTTTCTGTTATTATTTGCCTCAACAGTACTTCTTTGCTATGTAATAAATACAAGGGAATATGGCTGATTCTCTGAAAAGGGTGGCAGCAGGTTTCCATTATGCTAAGTTTGGTGGAAATGAAAAATGGTTAAATATTTATGAGTCTAGCTTTTGCCTAATCTGTTCATTTGCTTTGAAAATGCAAAAGAAAAAAAAATTTAAAAAGTAAAATTGCTTAAATATAATGTGAATGAAATTTACATATTTTAGTATGGGACTGTCTTGCCTGCCTGCATCTCTAACTTTTATGTTTGCCATTAACAAAAACATTATATTAATTGTGTGCTAAATTCCTGTTTGCCAGTTGCTAGGCTGTGTTAGCTTGTGAGGATTCTTCTGTAGTCTATTATGAAAGATTGTCATTACCTACTAATAAAAATGATTGAATATGTGGCAAATATCTCCCATTGAACAGTGTCCAAAATTGGATTTCCACTGAAGTATCATGCTTCAACCTCAGTAGTTACACCCTATTAATATAAGAGGTTTCCCACATCGAAATGCAAAATTTGCATTTGTTGTTCTGGCAGGGTCTGCTTTGAGTTGGCAGAGACCTTGTCTCTCTAATATCGTGGGACTGACATGGCTACAACTATTCTGGATTACCAGACACTTATAAAATGATTATAGTATAATAGTTTAGTGTAATAGAAAAAATGCTGCACGTTAATCAGCTGATTCCAAGGTGCAGTTAAATTTTACTACCTTAATGTGCTTTACTTTGAATGAACATCAACTCCCGAGTTCTCCAAAACCCGTCAGGATTTGAGAGAATAAGAATTTTCATATATTCAGTTGTTTAACTGGATATGTTACATTGCAGTGTGTTTGATTGTAGCTGTCACCTGGATTGGTTAAACTTCTTGTCTGGTACTTTCACAGGATCTAGACTGAATGCACTTTAACTAGAACACTGAAAAATAATTTAAAAAATCACATTGCAAGGGCCTTGTTTTCATTTACTTTTGACAAGCATAATTTAGTTTTAATTATCTATAATCAGTGTCTTAAAATATATATAATTTTTCTATTGGTAATGAAGTCTCAATAGAATCATGGAATATTAGGGTTGGAAGGGATCTCAGGTGGTCATCTAGTCCAACCCTCTGCTCAAAATAGGACCAACCCCAACTAAATCATCCCAGCCAGGGCCTTAAAAACCTCTAAGGATGGGGATTCCACCACCTCCTTAGGTAACCCATTCCAGTGCTTCACCACCCTCCTAGTGAAAAAGATTTTCCTAATATCCAACCTAGATCTCCCCCACTGCAACTTGATACCATTGCGCCTTGTTCTTTCATCACTGAGAACAGTCTAGTTCCATCCTCTTTGGAACCCACATTCAGGTTCCAGGCTGATTCCAGACTATTGAAAGCTGTTATCAAATCCCACCTCACTCTTTTCTCTTCTGCAGACTAAATAAGCCCAGTTTCCTCAGCCTTGCCTCATAAATCATGTGCCCCAGCCCCTAATCATTTTCACTGTCATCCACTGTGTTCTCTCTAATTTGTCCACACCCTTTCTGGACACAATACTCCAAATGTGACCTCACCAAGGCCAAATAGAGGAGAATAATCACTTCCCTCAATCTGCTGGCAATGCTATTACTAATGCAGCCCAATATGCCATTAGCCTTCTTGGCAACAAGGGCACACTTTTGACTCATATCCAACTTCTTGTCCACTGTAACTCCCAGGTCGTTTTCTGCAGAACTACTGCTTAGCTAGTTGGTCCCTAGTCTGTAGCAGTGCATAGGATTTTTCCATCCTTAGGGCAGGACTTTGCACTTGTCCTTGCTGAACTTCATCTGGTTTCTTTTGGCCCCATCCTCCAATTTGTCTAGGTCACTCTGTTTCCTATCCCTACCCTCCCATGTACCTACCATTTTCCCCAACTTTAGTATCATCCATGAACTTGCTGAGGGTACAGTCCACCTCATCCTACAGATCAGAATGAAGATGTTGAACAAAACCAGCTTCAGCACTGACCCCTGGGGCTTGATACCAGTTGCCAACTAGACATTGAGCAGTTGATCTCTACCCATTGAGCTCAACAATCCAGCCAGCTTTCTATCCACCTTATAGTCCATTCATCCAACCATACTTCTTTAACTTGCTGGCAAGAATACTGTGGGAGACCATATCTAAAGCTTTGCTAAAGTCAAGGTATATCCCATTCAGTTTTTCCCACATCCACATTGCCTTCTATGATAAGATGACTGGCTATCAGGTTGGTTAGGGATGACTTGCCCTTGGTGAATTCACGTTGACTGTTCCTGATCACCTTTCTCTCCTCCAAGTGCTTCAAAATGGATTCCCTGAGGACTTGCGCTATGATTTTTCTGGGGACTGAGACAAAGCTGATTGGTCTGTAGTTTTCCAGATTCTCCTCCTTCCGTTTTTTTTAAATAGGGGCACTAAATTTGCCTATTTCCAATCATCTGGGATCTCCTCTGATTGCCATGAGTTTTCAAAGATAATGGCCAATGGCTCTGCAATTACATCAGCCAACTCCCTCAGCACCATCAGATGCATTGCATCCAACCCAATGGACTTGTGCATTTCAGCTTTTCCGAATAGCCCTTAACCTGTTCTTTCGCCATGGAGGGCTGCTCACCTCCTTCCCATTCTATGATGCCCAGTGCAAATAGTCTGACCTTGTCTGTGAAGACAGAGGCAAAAAAACCATTGAGTACTTCAGCTTTTTCCACGTCATCTGTCACTATGTTGCCTCCACCATTCATTAAGGGTCCACACTTTCCCTGACTTCCTTCTTGTTGCTTAACATACCTGTAGAAACCCTTCTTGTTACCCTTCACATCCCTTGCTAGCTACAACTCCAATTGTGCTTTAGCTTTCCTGATTTCACCCCTGCATGCTCGAGCAATATTTTTATACACCCCCATAGTCATCTGTAAAAGCTTCCACTTCTTGTAAGCTTTCCTTTATGCGTTTAAGCTCACTGCAGATTTCTCTATTAAGCAAAGCTGGTTGCCTGCTATATTTGCTATTCTTTCTGCACATCGGGATGGTTTGTTCCTGCACCCTCAATAAGGTTTCTTCAAAATACAGCCAGCTCTTCTGGACTCCTTTCCCGCTCATATTAGCCTCCCAGATGATCCAGCCCATCAGTTCTCTGAGGGATTCAAAATCTGCTTTTCAGAAGTCCAAGGTCCACATTCTGCTGCTCTCCTTTCTTCCTTTTGTCAGGATCCTGAACTCAACCATCTCATGGTCACTGCTGCCCTGGTTGCCTCCGCTTCTACTTTCCCTACCAATTCTTCCCTGTTTGTGTGCAGCATGTGAAGAGGAGCACAGCCTGACTTGATTCCTCCAGCACTTGCTCTGAAGTTGTCCCCAACCCTCTCCAAAAACTTCTTGGATTGTCTGTGCACCACTAGATGTCAGGGTAATTGAGGTCCCCCAGGAGAACCAGGGCTTGTTATCTGGAAATTTCCATTAGTTGGCTGAAGAAAGCCTCATCTAAGTCATCCTCCTGGTCTGGTGATCTATAGTAGACCCCCTCCACAATATAATCCTTGTTGCTCTCGCCTTTGAACTTAATCCAGAGATTCTCAACAGGCTTTTCTCCAGTTTTAGACTGGAGCGCTGAGCAATCATACTGCTCTGTTACATACAGTGCAACTCCTCCACCTTTTCTCCCTGGCCTGTCCTTTCTGAACAGTTTATACCTATCCATAACAGTGCTTCAGTCATGTAAGTTACTCCGCCAAGTCTCTTATTCCAATCACATCATAGTTCCTTGACTATGCCCGGACTCCCAGTTCTTCCTGCTTGTTTCCCAGGCTCTTTGTGTTTGTGTACAGGCAACTAGGATAACTAGCCAATTGCCCTACTTTCTCCTGCTTGTGCAATAGTGCAAGATCTCAGTGCAACTTCTACTATGGAGTCTTGGATGAGAAGTGGTGTCAGATTCCTGGTTTTGGGGGATGATAATGGTCAGGTTTGTGCATTAGTGAAGTGATATCATTAACACTGTTCTGCCCAGGGTTATTTTTGGTTTTGTTTTAATTTATTTATTTTTCGTACTTGGTCATCCACTGGTTTAGACATCGCTATATTACTCCTGGGTTAGACCTGCTCATTTCACCACAATGGAGACATCTTGAACTCTCCCTCTCCCCACCTTCCTTTCTCCTTTGAATTCAAACTCTTTATCCTGAACTGCACTTTGACCCCAGTTTACTCTTTCGACCTGAGAAAGTCGCTTCAGGCTCACTACTCTCCATGGCAGAAAGATTGAGTGTAAGATTTTTCTCTCTCAAACTTCTGGGAGATTCTCATGACTTTGGTTTCCTTTCAGGAAAGCCTGAAGGTCCTGTGTGCTGGCTACATTCCTTTCCACTCCCTGGGAGTGTCTTACCTCAAGCTGACACTTCTCTGCATCTTCCAGTGTCTTTCACTGGTAACCCAGCAGAGCAGTCTCCTCAATGCATGTTTCTCAACCTTTTTGATACCAAGGACCGGCTTGCTGCCTTCCCAAACTGTGTCAGGGAGTGGTGCCAGTCCATGAACCAGTCGTTGAGAAACACTGAATTAAAAAGCCATGTCTTCATATTGTCTCTGAAAAGAGGATACTTTGTGCAGTTCCTGACTCTGATCACAATCAGAAAGGAGCAAAATTCCAAACATCTTCTCCCTTAATTTTGCCTTAAATCCAGATATTATTAGAAAACCAGCATTATACTTTGGATTTGAAATGGACTTTAAAGTCTAGATATACACAATCAAAACATGAAGAAAATCAGGTACCCTATTCTTTCACAGATATTTTAAAAGAAAAAATACGCTGTCTCCAGTAGTTAGTCCCACCATGCTTGGTTTCTCAATGGATCAGATCAAATATGTGAGCCATCCAATAAGAATCCTCCTGGGGTCACCAAAGTATATATCAAGGGTTCCTCTACATTATGGGGTGAGAAACAGACGTTTTGTTCAATGAGATTAACAACGTGGCCACTTGTGATCTGCATTTCCTTCGCCCAGCACAAAACTGATACCTTGTCCTTGGCTGATACAGCCTTTGGTCCACCTGGCTTTAAACTGAGCAAATAATTTTAAAAATCGCGAAAAGTAAACCTTTCCATTTCATATGGAGAAATGTATGTTTGCTTCCTCCCTGGGAGTTAGTTCACACTGCTTCTCATATATAGCATTGTCATATGTAACATCTAGCAATGGGTCCCCAGGTAAGAGAAAGAGAGAATTATTTTTTCCCTTTCTGTAGCTTTTATTTCTTATAAGTAGGACATCCATTGCTATGGACAGACCGTCTGTATGTATCAATGTTCCTGATAAAATTCAATTTGTGATGTTATACCTTTCCTTCTGTTAATCCCATGATCTACAATGGCTTTATTGGTGTTGTCTACTAATTTATGTAGTTTCATTTTTGGAAGTCCTCTCCTGGGATGAGATTAGGGTGCTGCAGCAGTCTAGCATAGGAAGGCTGAATTCAAAGAAGGAAGAAAAGGGAGCGTGGGGGAAAAGATTGCTTCCATTGTGGTGTAGTGAGCAGGTCTAAACTATTCGTGTCTAGAATAGTGGATAGGAAAAAAATTACTGGTAAGGAAATTGAATTTCCTCTTTTATCCAGATTTATAACAAGTAAAAATAAGACAGCTATGAGGTTGTAACTGCCTTTAATACTTAATTAAAAAAAAATCAAACTGACAAATCCAGCAAATCTTCTTCTGTATAACAAAAATAAACTACTTAGAAAGTACCCCACCACCCACAGATACCAACTCTGACATCTCGTCCTAATTCCCAAAAGGCAGGGTATAAAATACGGTCTAAGGGCATACTGCAAAATTCAGTACTTTGAGCTATACCATCCCAACAGAGAAAGAAAGTTCCAGAGGCTTTTCGCCCGCTAGTAGCTCATTTCCCTTTTTAAAAGCAGAGAGATGTATGTAGCTCCAGCCCCTCTCCTGATCTAATCTCTACAGAGGCAATGTAGTTTGACTACCCTTCCCCTTCTGGACAAGGACCAATTCAATGTAATTTGAAGTCACTGTAGTATATTTTGCTCTAAGTGAGTAATTTCTATAAAATAAAATTTATGCTATTGCTTCTAAAGCAAGAAGGGTCCATTGTGATCATATAGTCTTACCTCTGGTATAATGCATAGTATTTTTACAAAATTTCCACAAAGAGCATATCTTTTAGAAAAACAGCCTTTGTTAAAAGCTCAGCATGGATTTGCTGCCCAATTCAGATAAACTTTAACTGTGATCTGCAAAACGTACACTCTGTAAAGTAAGATAACATGACAGCCATACTTAATCAAAGGAGAGGATTTTTTTTAATGTTGAAATGTATTTGGGATTCAGATACTTCAAGAGAAACATTTACTCTTTAAAAAAAAAAAAAAAAGCCAGGATTCTCACTCACTATTGCTCCTTGGAGGCTGGAGGTGGTTTGGGTTTGTTTGTTTGTTTTAAATAATTTCACTGCATACACCTTTTCTATTTTTACTCTGAAGTTCTTTTAATAATTGAATTTGGTATTTTGAGAGCTTCCTCTCCCATATTACTGAAGGCATGGATTGGAACATTCAGAAGGCAGCATTTATATCCCGCAGAGACTGGCATGTAGGGGGCCTGGTTTGGGCTGTGCCTTGGTACTGCTGTCCTGAGGGCTAACCGTCTAATTCTAGGGAGCTAATACCCAAGGACGGGAGTGCTGCAGAACGATATCTTCAGCAAGGCAGAAGCACAAACAGATAGTTCTATCTGTGCATCACAACAGCTCTAGTTGTAAACAATAGTGCTGGGCAGATGGATAAGATGGTAAAAAGATGATCTGCTTCTAAGTGTCTGCTGAAATAAGCACTTAACACGTTGAGCATCTGTTGCCACAAGCAGAGTAACATGTGCAGTTGGCACACAAGTAATCACAGAAAAGCTTCTGTTTAATGGGCCCTTACCAAACAACTACTGTTTTTACATGTTCTTGTTATCAGAGAAACAGATGGTTCAATCCAGGCTTCTGTATACAAAATGGGAACTATAAAGTACACAACATGAACTAATAGCCTGAGTCCCCAGCTTCACTAAATATCAAAATGTAACTAAATGAGGAGGCCTCCAGGAACCATTCCAGCTCATTAACGATAAAACAGGGGAAGAGGGGAGCAATAAATCTCATTTAGACTGAGACAATGCCAAACATGAAATATTTAAATGAGTGAACTGTCTTTATCACAGCACCCATGACCAGAAATAAAAATATATCTAAAGCAGAGGTGGGTCAATGGAACTATATAGTAGGAGACTCCTCTTCAAAGCCAACTTTCTAATATCTGAGAATCATCCGCAGACTGATTTTATGACTTTGCCTATCTGTATCCCCAGTGGAAATTTTTCATCATGGTTCCTTGGGATATTGTTGGCAGCCGCTAGAGCACAAAGAGAATGCAGACTAGAATGTATGATGGATGTGGAGTTGTTCTGCAGTTTATTGACCTGGTTATTAGAATGTTTACTGTATGAGTATTTTGGTTTCATTTCATAGAGGGCTGTAAAGAAAACCAGCAGAAAGGAAGAAGAGCAAGATAAGCCACCTCTTTGCATACAGTTAAGGGTTGTTACAGGACAATGGCAAAGTCATTATGTTTGAGAATTCTGTCTTGACCTCCTGCAAAGCCTACCAAACTGGGTTTTGACAAGCAGGGCCAAAAGCCCAGGAGCTAACAAGAACAACGGTACTCTGGCTATATAAAGAAAGAAACTGTCCAGAAGGGACTTAGTTACTGGGGAGCTGTTTGGGGAAATCCTGACTGACACAAGCACATGGTCAGGTGTCTGTAGGATGTTAGGTAAGACAAACATGCATGCAGAGTTTTGTTTTAAAATCTCTTATGCATTGTTTCTGCTGTTCTTTGGTGTAAGAAGGCTGTTCAGGAGTCTGTGACTAATAGTCCCTAGATATACCAAAGGGAAGAATCACAGGTGCTGACTTTGTGGGAAAGCACAGTTGATACACAGGGTACTGTGGATAAGCCCTGGTGTGAGTTGCAGAATTGTAGGGTTCCATCCCAGGAGAGGTAAAGGCACAATATATAGGGCCTGATTTTCAGAGAAGCTGAGCACCCACAATTCCAGATGAAGTCAATGGGAGGTGTAGGCTCTCAGCCCTTCTGAAAACTAGGCCCTAAGGTTTCAAGTTGGACACCCAAAGACAGAGAGACTCTCAAAAATATCCATTAATTGTAAGTTTGGTCCTAAATAGTAATTTGCCCAAGACCATTTAGTAAATCAGCAGCATAGACAGGAGGAGAATGCAGGAATCTCTGCTCTCACTCATGTACTCTCACTACTAAACATACATCCACTCAACAAAATGTATGAAGGAGCAGATTCTACCATCTTTACTCATGTTGTGTAGTACCTTAATCTGTGGGAAGCCCTCTGGATTTCAGTGGTCCTCCATAAAAAAGTACGGCACTGCTCAATGTAAATATGGTGGAAGATATTCTCATAAAAATAGCATCACAATCCAAAACTTTTAATCCAGATGGGCAGCACCTTACGCCACAAATATTCCTCCTACTTCAGTGGTAGTATTTTTAGAAAAAGGTTACCATTCAGTTTAAGTAAGGGTATCCAAATGTGGCCTAATTGCTTTATTGATGTAGATGAAAGCACCAGATTCTACAACCTATAGTCAGGTTGTGGAGTACCTTACTCCTCAGATAGCCTCATTTATTTCTATGGCACTAGTTTTAAAGGGTTGAATTGTGGCTTTGCTGTCCTAGAAGCAACTAAGGAGGCAGATTGTAACTGGGTTTCCCTTCAGAGTGTAACAGAAATCCCTGTAAATACAGATAAGTGAGATCTGGTGCCTTTCCATAAGAAATGAAGCAAGTTTGCATTACAACAAAATGCTGATTTATATAGTGAAAGAATACCCTCCGAGTCTCACCAAGGACTGTCCTGTAAGGCACTAAGCAACTTGAATTCCCCTCTTATTTCAGTGATTCACTCCACTGAATCAGACCTCCATATAAGAGGTTGTTTGTGTCTTAAGTTCCCCTTCCCTCCAACCTCCACATTGTCTAGTATTTTTCTGGGCTTCAGTACTCTTTAGTCTTGTTACTTCTTGAAATTTCAACTTCCCCCCCCCCATTTTTGTGGTAGATTTTCTTAGATTAACAAATCTTCTATGTATGACTCTGCTGTGTGCAGAAGTCCTGAAATACCTAAATACTGGTTCAAGCAAGAAGGTGGGTGCCAGATGGCTGGTAACAGCAACAAAGTAACTATATAAGGATTACTCAATAAAATAGACCCCTACTGGCCAGAATTTGCAAGGGGTATGAAGTGTGCCATCAAGTCTACACCATCAAGTCTACATCTACACTGTCCACCTGAACACTGCGGATATGCATTCAGCACAGCTGCCCCATGCCTCTACTCCTGCTACCATGCTACCATGGCTACCCTACTATTTTTAGCATGCTAGCTTGTTAAGAGCTAACACGCCTATGTCTATGTGAACTGGGAATCTCACCCCTGGCTCATAGTATACATATTCCAAGACACAAGCAATATTGCTCATAGAAATCCATCATCGCAGCATGGCACACTAGCATACAATTAATCAAAAATTGGCAGAACTCAGACTTGGCATATTAGACTATCAAAGCACGGTGAGATTCCAAAAGTTTTGTAGCATCCACTGATGTCCTGCCAATATTTTTACAAGAGCTTTCATAAAATTTTCCCCAATATGCTGTGATATTTTATATTCTGCATGCCAGCAAAGCAGAGGGCTTCAGGGACCAGGAAATCTATTGCTTTCCTTATTAAACAAAACACTTTTTCATAACTGTAACTAAGGAAAGAAGCAACACATTTTTATTAAGCTCTACTTTCCTGGAAGTGTTTCGATTTTATTCCTGAAAGATATACAGAATATATCACTCATATAGAACAGAGCTCCACCTGGATAGTTTGAAGGAAGGATTTAAGGATTAAGACCCGGTTGTTGCATGCCATGTATGGGATGTGAAAAGCTATTAATGCAGTTGGCAGAGGGGGAAAATGGTATTTAAGGACACAAATAAGAGCATGAATGTCCTCCTTCATGCATTTGATAGCAGTTAAGTAGTGTGCAAGGGGTGCACACGTTTCCTGGATGACAGTGGGAAAGGAGGTATTTCACAGTAAAGAAGACGTGTAATCAAGGGAAACCCAGCAGTGCTATACGTTCCTGTTGTACATAATGCTGAAACCAACACTTTGGCCAAAACCAGAAGTTAAGAAATTACCAGGGAGAAATTTCAAACCCAAGTCCTCTCTTACCAATGTCCATCCTGCCTTCCCCATCAATATCAGCCCTTTTTGTTCTCTAGCCTTGCAACATGGCTTTAGGTGCTTTATACCTAGACAACCTCTGTACCAAGTACAGTCTTTCATTTGACTGTTTACTCTCCCCCTTTATTTTGGCTTCCCAAATGAAGGCCCTTTTTCCCCCAGCCACACCACCTGTGCTCCAGTGTTGGTGCAGGGAAAGGAGGTGGAATAGAAGCTGCTACACTGGGTCTGTATTACCAGATCCCCTTATAAAGGAGTGATCGTCTTTTATGGCTAGCTATGCTTGCCACACTGCAGTGCAGAATCCGGGCTATTCAATGTATCAGTTCTCATATTAGGACACACAAAAAGTACAAATCAAAGCTGAGATGCCTCAGCTAATAAAGTACTTCTACGTTAATGAAATATTGCAGAAGACCAGCTTCAGTTAAAAAACAAAAAAAAAGTGCAGCGTAGGCATTCTATAGGATTCATTTATCCAATTCTAATGCTTGCTTACAGATCTTCACAGACAGAATGTATTGAAACATAGGAGGAAGCCAACATTAGCAAGTAACAAGAGACCATAATAATTTTCCATAAACTTCTGTAATAACATCATTCCCACCATCCACTTCTTATAAAACAAAACAAAAACAAGCAAACAATCAGGCTGGATAATGATGGGTAATAATCAGTGTCTATGCTGATATCAAATGTATCAACGACCTTCAGTACCATGGAGTACAAGTTAAAGTTGACTCATCTGTGAGGGGACTGGAGTGGATGCGGCCTACTCTTTCCTGCTTCATTCCTGCCTTGGATAGGGCTCCAGAGATTTTTTGGCTTTGGCATATGCTTATGCCCTGAAAGATCTCTTTATGACAAAGTTTAATGTCACCGCTTTGTCAGTGTGTATGTGAGGCCATTAAAGTTAGTGAGGGGAAATGGGCTGAAATGTTTTTAGTATGCTGATGACACTCCACTATTTCATCCAGCCCAGAGAGTGCATTCAAGTGTCTTTCCCAATGACTGGACCTGATTGGGGTACAAATGTGAACAGTTGCCTGAGACATGTTCTGAATAAAACTAAGACTGAAGTAACTATGGTTGGGTGGGGAGGCAACAGGAAGATTTGACTGATATTATTCTCGTTACCTTGACTGAGAGGAATCACCAAAGTTATTTTTGTTATTAAAGTTTCTAACATGGCGTCTAGGTAGATTCCCAGTGCTTCTAGTGGATCAAATAGCAACCATGACCAAGACTGCTTTCTCTTCCATTTGCATCTGGAAATGAATTGCATCCTTTACTTCTGCATGGAGTTTGGTATCATGATCCCTGTCTTTGTCAGCTAGATTATGAACAGTGCGTTGCAGTAGTCAAGAATGGGCCTTAAATCAATTCAAACTAAAGTTAGTGTAGAACATAGCAGCTTACTTATTAAGTAGAGTATCTTTCTTTGAAAATATAACACTGCTGCTCTGGTATTTGGCTTGTAATACATTTTTCTGTCTGATGGTAATTTGCATGGGTAATAGGAAATATGCTACAGTTTTGGTTCTTAATGATTGTATGATGAACTTTTAAATGATGGCAAGGCATTTTAGAACTTGGGATGAGTGTTCTTTTATATATGGATTTTATATAAATCTCCAAATTAATCTGGATGCATAAATTATTGGGAATTATTCACCTAGCTAAAGTTTTCTTTTAACCTACAAATGTACCATGTAGCATGCATGAAACAGAATTATGTTTTCTTGGCTTGGGAAATTCCTAATATGGAAAATCAGGAAGAAGATATGGAACCTTTGGGTGGGCTAGTGTTCACTTCATCGCCCTTCTCCAGTGCCTAAAACCCCAACCTCTAGAAAAGCAGTTTACTCAGAATTCACTCTCTAAAGATTTTCACCAAGATTGCACAGGGTCAAACTCCCCACAAGTCCAAAGAGGAACAAAAGGAATGAATTTAATTAAGCAAAAGTTTTATAAAAATCTTATGATAAAGAATAAATAACTTAATTTTTACAACATAATATGGCTATTTTATAATCCACATACATTATCTTCAGAGTTATACATAAAGAAAAAAAACCAAATCTCATCAGGTTACCCCCATAGAAACATAGTGAGAAGAAACTCAAGAGTTCCTAAAAGCTTAGGTTGAGTTCACCTGAGTCTCAGTCTTTGATCACCAAATCTATATAGTTTGCTGAGTCAAAAGCATTTCCCTCCACTTACTTGTAGGAATCTGCAACTGGAATCCATGCAGACTCTGACTCTTCCTGTGCTGAAATCACTGTTAGCCAGTCGCCTAACCAACCACTCAGTTAAGTATGTTGTTTTTTTAATTGTGTTATAAGAAAATACAAAACTGAGAATAGTAAAATATAAATGACTCTTCTTCATCACTACACTTAAGAAAAAGCTGGTGAATCTGACTAGTTGAGACAATTTAACTAAAACAGTTTGGCTAAAACAAAACTGCATTCAAGGTATACAATTAAAATACAAGAAAGTGTGTTTTCCTCCCAGTTTCCCTTTTAACACTGCCATGCTTCCCTGTTGGTGGGTGAACATATCATTAACCTGCAAAATGCTGCTGAGTTAGGGAAAGTAGCCTGTGCTCTGCTCCTGGGCTCAGCTACTCCTGAGTTGGGACTTTGTAAAGCAGCTGCCATGCCCCTGACTGTTTGCCCTCATGGAATCTGCCCAAGCAACAGGGAACCTATTGGAGCATATCCAAAACTACCATACCCAATTCCCGAAGCTTCTGGATGTGGAGTCTTAAATCTGCCTAGCAACAATGACCCAGACACAACTCTCTCCGACACGCCCTACCCCCAATAGATCTCTAAAGAAGATATCCTCTCCCTATTAGGCACATGGGTTACAGATACATTGGCAGAACTGCCTGGAAAAGTATAGCCCTTGCTCAGAGAAGACCTGACTCATAGATTAAATAGAGATGTGATGTGTCTTAAAGTCAGAAGGGACCACTGTGGTTATCTAGTCTGATCCCCCACATAATACAGGCCTCTGAATTTCACCCAGCGATTTCTGCATCTAGTGGTTGAACTTGTGATTGAACTAGCGTATCTAATTCAAGCCATGCTCTAAGACTTCCAAATTGAAATTAGAGCTGGAAAAGTGAGAGAGTGATATTGTATGCCAATAATTGGGAAGGTGATACATATGTAAGAGGTAAGTGTTTGTTATTAAAAGTAATCTGAAAAGTCAGAAGTTAAATGTCCTATTTTTAGTTATCTTTATAAAGGTTGTACATGTGACTAGAGCATTGAATGGGAGTATTTCTTAATATAGTTAAATAAAATAAATGGACCAAATAATCATTATAAATAGCTAGGAGACAAAGCCCTTTGGAAAGTTTTTGCCACTGCCACCTTTTCTATTTTTTAGTTTGTTGATTGACAACCTAGGATTCTTTTAGATACATATAATCTTAGAAATGTAGGACTGGAAGGGACCTTGAGAGGTCATCTATTTCAGTTCCTTGTACTTAGGCAGGACTAAATATTATATAGGCCATCTATGACAGGTGTTTGTCTCACCTGTTCTTAAAAACATCCAATGATGGAGATTCCACAGCCTCCTTACATAACTTTCTTTGAAGTGCCTAACTACTTCATAACTGTAAGCGTATTTCCTACTGTCTAACCTAAATATCCCTGGCTGCAATTTAAGCCCATTACTTCTTGTCCTGTCCTCAGTGAATAAGGAGAACAAGTTAAAACAACCTTTTTGTAACAATCTTTTATGTACCTGGGACATAAGTCTTTCCCTCAGTTTTTCTTCTGCAGACTAAACAACAAACCCAATTATTTAATCTTTCCTCATAGGTCCTGTTTTCTAGACCTTTAATCATTTTGGTTGCTGCTCTCCTCTGGACTTTCTCCAGTTTGTCCACGTCTTTCTCAAACTGTGGTTCCCAGAACTGGACACAGTGCTCCAGTTGAGGCCTTTTCAGTGCTGAGTAGAGTGGAAGAATTACTTCTCATGTCTTCCTTGCAACAACACTTCTGTTAAAACATCTCAGAATTATGTCTTTTTTTTTCCCCAACAGTATTACACCGTTGACTCATTTTAGTTTGTGGTCCACTGTAAGCCCCAGATCCTTTTCTTCAGTACTCCTTCCTAGGCAGTCATTTCACATTTGTATTTGTCCAATTGACTGTTCCTTCCTATATGGTACTTTGCATTTTTTCTTTATTGAATTTCTTCCTGTATATTTCAGACCACTTCTCCAGGTTGTCAAGATCATTTTGAATTCTAATTCTGTTCTCCAAAGTGCATGCAACCCCTCCTAGCTTGGTATCGTCCTCAAACTTTGTAAGTGTACTCTGTATATTGTTATCCAAATAATTTATGAAGACCTCAAATAGAACCAGACCCTGGAAAGATCCCTGCAGGACCCACACTTGATACACCCTTCCAGCTCAATAGTGAACTATTGATAACTACTCTTTGAGTACAGTTTTCCAACCAGCTGTGCACATACATTATACTAGGGCTGGTCTACACTTACCTTTGAGATTCGGCGGCAGTTGACAGGAGATACGCAAGTGACATAAATCACTTGCGTATCTTTCGGTGACTTTCAGCGTCTCCTTTGCGTGGTGTCCATACTGCGCTGCGTCGAAGGGATCAGTGTTCCCTTCGACGCAGCGCTACTCCACTTACTGAGGTGGTTTTCCTGCATCGCTTCCTGGATCGACTGAGCGCGTCTATACAGACCGCTCAGTCGATCCAGAGCAATCGATGTGATGGTGGTGAATTTGCCACCGTCAGTGTAGACCCAGCCTAGGTTAATCTAGGCTGTATTTCCCTAGTTTTCTTATGCAAAGGGCATGTGAAACAATATCAAAATCACATGTTAAGTTCTCTGGAAATGCAGTATGGTTTAGAAATGCAGGTATGCTGCCATAGCAGAGACAACATAATACTTGACTCATTTTACAACATTTTTAGCTATAGATTAAAGAGATGAACACATAAAGTCTGCGAAGTTAGGCCAGTCTGCAACTTGGCATCTGAATGGGAAGGCTAAAACATCACATTCAATCAGGAGAGTGTTCATATCAGCACAGATGATATACCAATCTGCAGTTAGTTAGTGAATTATGTCAGCCGGAGCATATTTGGTAGTGTGTAAGTACAGTAGCTGTCCAGTTTCTCCAAAAATATATCCAATTGCAACAGTGTATAAGAATTTAATAGGCTG
This sequence comes from Mesoclemmys tuberculata, assembly GCA_007922155.1. Classification (NCBI taxonomy): domain Eukaryota; kingdom Metazoa; phylum Chordata; order Testudines; family Chelidae; genus Mesoclemmys; species Mesoclemmys tuberculata. Next base: position 20,831,050 of record ML675629.1, on the reverse strand, counting down.
CTTAACACTGGATTTTTGTATCTATCAAGGGTACCTATTTAACCTACAAAGAATGGATTATATACTATATATGTATCTCTTTCTACTCCGATTTAATCTGATTTTATGAATTAAGTAGGATTTGAGCTGGCTCAGTGCTCACATGTGAAACTTTCAAAGGAAAACTAGGTGCTGTAAAAAGTGGAGTTTGCCATTACAAATCTACCTTCTCACTGAGTCCGTACCAAATCAGAACCACTGTTTGGTGACATGGGTGCTGTACTGCTAAAAATGAAATCCTTCGGATGAGACAGGAGATCAATGTCCTGACAACTTGGTTATAAAAGATTCCATAGCACTTTCCATAATGATCTACTGTAACCCTCAATGTCCTGGCCAGATTCCAACGTCAATAATGTCATTCTAGTTACCTACATTCTCCTTGCAATATCAGTTAGATATGGTGGTATTGGTGTAGTTTTGCTGCGCGCTACTAAACATCTGTTGCTTTCCACCAAAGAGATTGGCCACATTTCAGTAGAGGTTGAAATACTCTCTCTCTCTGTTCTGTAACTACTTGCAGTGCTATTTTCAGTTGTTAATGTTTGTGAAACACTTTGAGGTTCTTGGATGAAAAGTATTATATAAGTGCAAAGTATTTATTATTATTCACAAAATGTGCTTTGCAAAAACTACTTAAACTAATGATGTCCTGTCTGATAATAATCTGCAAAATGTGTGGGGCACAGAATGAAATTTGAGAACAGTTTGTCCATTGCATTAAGGCCAAAAATAACTTGATCCAGATCCAGGAAGAAAACAGCCTTCCAAAACATCCATCAGAAGTTGGAAACTTGAATGCATAAGTATTCTGTACAATGGAGGGTGCTTTTGTGATGCTTCATGAACAACAAAAAGCCAAAGACAGATTGTAACAGGTGCTCCTGAGGAAATTCTGGCCCCCAGAAATAATTCTGTGCACAATATTTTAAAACTCTGCAGATTTTATTTGACAATAAATAAACGTGGAGACTCCAGCATGGCAGAGGAGAGCACAGGCAACTGGCTGCATGGAGGTGGGAAATTACCCTCCATCACCTCCAGGAAAGCAGCAGTGAGGCAGCAGCTGATCCTGACACAGCGCAAGGGTTGAGCCTGCCCTAGAAATTCCCCCTGGCCATGTCCCTCTGCACCAGGCACACTAGCTGCAGGCAGGCAGGCTCAGCCCAGCAGGATTCCAATGTGGAGAGGTTTAGATAGGGGGATCCATCTGTGGGGTAAAAGGGTTCTGTGTGGGAAAAGCTGAGTATGGGCAGCTCAGAGGGGGTCTGAGTGTGATCTGGGCGCACAGGGACTCGTTGGGGGTTCCAGGTGCAGGGGGTTGGGACTCAGCAGGGGGGTCTGAGTGCACGAGGGAAATGTAGTACAGTGGAGGAGTCTGGTTGTGGGATACTCAATGGGAGGGGTCCAGGTGCTGGCGGACTGGGGCTCAGTGGGGGAGGGATCTGGGTGCAGCTGGTTGGGGCTCAATGGGGTGGGAGTTCTGAACAGGGGGGGTGTGAGGGTTGGCAGTGGAGTCTGGGTATGGGGGATCTGGATGCATGGGGGTTGGATAGATGAGGGAGCAGCTTCCCGTACAGTGACCTCTTTCCCCCATGGCTTAGGAGTGATGGGGGCAGGAAGCAGGCAGGAGTGTGAAGCTTTCTGCAGCTGTGGGAGGTTTCTGGGGATGGGTCTGACTCAGTCACTCCTTGCAGGAGAAGATGAAGTTCCATCCCCCCGCAACCCAGCCAGAACTAGCAGCTGAGCCCAGCACAGGGTAGGAGCCACTGGTTGGGCCAGCCCCAGCCCCCCGCAGTGATTTACCTCTCTGCTGGCTAGTCCGGGCACATAACTGAAACGACATGACCACGCTGCTGGGGAGGGGCACATAACTGCTCTTGTGGCTTCCCTTTGCTTCCCCATCAGAAAGTCCATTTTTCTTCAGGGAACCAAAGAAATCTAGGGGGGACATGAATTCTGCACATGCGCAGTAATGCAGAATTCCCCCAGGAGTAAACAGGGTGTCAGATTCTAGGACTCTGCATAAAGATGATCCATCCTTATGTCAGGTTTAGTGAACTTGTACAAAATGGCAGTCATATCTACCTACTCAAGCTGACAGCTAGATCAGGTGTGTCCTGTGAGTTCCATTCCAGGAAGATGAAAGAGTTTGGGTATCTCTCTAAGGTGTGGGAGAGGGAAGTGTTCTGTAGGGACACATCCTAGCAATAGCAAGATCAGGAGAAAGTTTACACACAGACATATAAGGAATACCTGTGGCAGGAAAGTATCTATAGGGTACCAGTCATCCTAAATACATGTCAAATGCCTGTTCCTCTTGTATTTATATGTTGTCATAACTGGGGAGCAATGCAAAAAAGCAAGACAATATCGTTTTCATGACATTAACTATGTTTAATGAAACTTTATGGAAATGCTAATATGATTATACAATGTATGTATCACACCATACAATATTTCATGGTACTAAAGAATTTTAGATTTTAGGTGAATCGAGCAAAATACTTCCAGCCAAGATTACTGTAATGCTTGTTTATTTCAGGGATGTGGGCCATGAGAAAACTCTTCATAGCCAACAAAATAGCTTGCTTGTCCTTCCCACAGGGGCTAGGACGAGAGAGAAATTATTTAAAATTTTTTAAAAAGACATGGAGTAATGTATTAGGAAACTCCATTAACAACCTGCTCTGTATCCTATTAATTTTTATTACTGTTTTAATGTCTGTTTGCACAAAACCTGTCATCAGCTGTAGCTACTAGACAGGTGAGGGAAGTGCTCTTGTAAAAAATTTTTTTTTAAACTTTTAAAGAATATTCCAATATAGCTTACTTATTTTTAATAGAACCTTTATTCCCCCTCCCTCTTCTGGCTATATATATGGATGTTGCACAAAACTTCTTGTATGTGTTTCACCCTCCTAGGCTAGTGGCACAATGAACATGATTTCTTGTTTAGCAGGCATTGCTCATAATGCAGATCCAGATTAAAAACCAAGTGACTTTGCTGTGCAGTTCTCACCAACAAAACCTAGACACTTTTGCACTACAGAAGCATAGAATCATGGAATATTAGAGTTGGAAGGGACCTCAGGAAGTCATCTAGTCCAACCCCCTGCTCAAAGCAGGACTATCTTCAGCTAAATCATCCCGGCGAGGGTTTTGTCAAGCCTCAGCTTAAAAACCTCTAAAGATGGAGATGCCACCACCTCCCTAGGTAACCCATTCCAATGCTTCACCACCCTCCTAGTGAAAAACTTTTTCCTAATGTCCAACCTAGGCCTCCCCCACTGCATCTTGAGACCGTTTCTCCTTGTGCTGTCATCTGCCACCACTGAAAACAGCCTAGCTCCATCCTCCCTGGAACCCCCTTTCAGGTAGTTAAAGGCTGCTATCAAATCCTCCCTCATTCTTCTGTTCTGCAGACTAAACAGGCCTATAAACTGGTGAAATTAAATAAACATGAATCTTCCACTTCTAAGAGAGAGAGTTTGCATACTAACATACGTAGACAAAATTAATATTTTGTAGTTTGATATAATGAAAGCCACTGGAGAAGGAAATTCCTCTTTTTATCAGAGCTCTCCTATTGTTTACTGTGCAAATCCAAAGGGAAAGAACATTTGCTAATTGAAACTTTTTTTTTTTAGTACAATAACAAGATTCATAGAAGCAATATTATGCACTGATCATCTAAACTTAAAGAGCAAGAAATGTGTTCGAAGGTGGCTGGATGGATCGGGTAATTTTGTAATGGAATATAGTCTTATCACTTCTGATCCATCTTGCATAAATAGTGACCAACGATTGTTCCCAGCTGATGATTCTCTGGTGGTGTACAGTAATTGATCTTGATTATTTTAGTCCAGTTCCCAGTGCAGAATTATTTGTTCATCACAATAAGCACCACAACAATTGTCACTAGTTAATGCCCATTTACATAGTTTCAATACAGAGAGGCCAGATAGTGAATGACATGAGAACTGAACTATCTTCTCAGACAAAGAGGTGGTTCCTCCAAGTATGAGTGGGGAAACTTCTGCTGTCTGTCTTGCACCTGTGTTGCAGATTTCTAGAGGACTTAAGTGACGAGTACTGTCAATCTGGCACTTTACAACTAGAACTGTTTCCCAGTGCATCAATGGGAGTCTTTTCATTGACTTAAATGTGAGCTGAATCAGGTCCTTAATGAGCTTTAAGTTAATTCACACTCAGTGCTGAGAAATAAGGGGGGTTATTACAAAGATAGCTGAGGCATAGATTCATAGGCACCATGAGAGGAAGTCCTGAGAGGGGATCTAACTTGGGCAGAAGTGGCTGAGAAGGCCTCTTCAGCTTTGAAGTGTCACTATCAGCAGGTGCTGAATTTGGCGATGGGTAGAGAATTCATGGCATTGGAGATGAAGGATTAAAATATATGCTAAATCTTACAGCTCTTAACCTCCTTAGTATGTTAGATATTAAAAGTATACAGGTTAAAGTGTATGTGATACATTCTGTGTGTGAGTCTCGTGCATACATTTTGGGAGGATTTGAACACAACACAGCACAAAATGAAATGTAATGTAGATTTATAAAAACAGTTTAATATATGATTCTCCTCATCCCCTTCTGCTTTGCAGTCAGTTCAGTAGGACTGGGGGGCTGCCAATGTCTTAAAGTAAACAAAACAAATTCCACTAGGATACTATTGCCTGATTTTCCCCCCCTCATTTGGCTTCATTGGAATTCAGTGGCTGAATTTGGATCTACATACCTGTGGCACTGCTGGGGAAATCTGAAGCTCTTCATCTCCAAGCATGTCTATTTCCTATGCAACACATCCAAGCCCTGTCCAAATGATATAACCTCTTTTCAAGATTTAAGGACTTGTCTATACAGGTGGGTTTTTTTTGTTTTGTTTGTTGTAGCGCTACCACTATGTCTATTTAGGAATGGTTAAAACAAAGCAGCTGTTCAACAGCATAGGGGTTTTGGTTCAGCAATTCTGTCAGCAGATTTTCATGTACTCTTTCTCCCACTGGTTCCATTTTAGCATCTTTGGTCTTGTCTGGGTAACTGCAAAGGGAATAGAAGCCAGAAGCAGTAATGTCCTAGAGCCCAGCTGTGCTCCAGTGAAATAAACACTGGGAGTTTTCCCATTGACTTCACTGGGAGCTGAAGTAGGCCGATGTGCAGAAGAGTTTTCAGTGTAATTTGACGTACAGTGAATAATATTCTGTGGAGACTAGCATTTAACCTGATTGCTTCCATAGTTTAAAAGACTTACCCTATTGCGGGATCTTGCAGGTTTTTGCTGTTAACTCACATAGTTTAGTGTACATGTTTTAAAGTAAACAGATTTCGTGCTCTGTACATTAGCACAAGTTATTGACAGTTTGTGAGACTGAGATCACTGGCTGGGTCCACATTGGCTATGTGATTAAAAAAATTAGTTTTTAGTATCTGATTCCATAAAAGTGGATTTGTCCCCTTCCCGGTTGTATTAATAATAAACCTGACTAGACTGACAGTGTGAGCATGATGTGGTCAATAAGGCAAGCCTTAAAACCTACAGGGTGATAAAGTTTTTTTACAGAAAGGTCGTTATTAGAGGTGACAGAAGAGTTCATTTGACTATCTCTTAATGAATTCTATGATCAAGTAGGTATGTAATAAAGGAGGGAGATATCCCCATTGTATTAATAATCCTAACTCAGAAGCAAGACTTCCCCCCCCCTTATGTCCAGCTGAAGTTATCCTCTACACATTCTTACAGGGCAGTATCTGTAGTTACAGGGGCCATCGGCAAGAGTTACACAGCTGGGTAACATCAGATATTTTGCCCACATTTAGAGATGGTATTACCAAACAGCTTCATAGATACACTGAATAATATGGCGGATAGGACTGATCCCTGAAAGATGCTGCATATAACATCTCAGTGATCAAAATTTCCCATTCATTTTTATTTATATAACACCATACATGTAGTGCTTCATGGGCAAATATGAAGATATGGGGCCAGCTTTTAATTTCATTTACACCGGTGTAACTCTGGAATAAAATGTTATTTCATTTCTCAGATTTCCTCTAACATAGCTGAGATCAAAATGTGGTCTGAAGTGCAACAACTAAACAAAAATTACAACAGACCAAATTAATTTTGAGCACATCCTAAACTCCCAACCTTTTTTTTGTATTAAGGAGATCAGCTTGTAAGCCATTAAAACATTAGGTTTTTAGGAGCTATGATAGTACAAGTAATAAATAGTCACAGACTACATTAGTTTGATCTCCTGGATCATGTAGTAAGTGAAGTACTTTCTCTGTAGTATTTCTCTTTCCTGGCTGTATTTTAAAAAGCCTTTCATAGTCCCTTTAACTCCTTTGGCATTATTAACTTATTCTGCTATTTTGGTGCCCTGATCTTTTCCCTGAGATTCACAGATCACTAATTCTTACCCTGAAGCAACTCCATGACTGTCCCAGTAAAGCAGACAGTTTTATTTAGTAAATGGAACAAAATAATATAAGTGAAGCATTCCATCTGAATGCCCTGTTCCCTAACTGATGAATATGCTTCTAAATTACACAGTTCACTGACAGCCATATCAAATAAATATATCATTTTCTTACTCACTCTCAGATAAGAGGCGTCAGTTTGCTAGTGGTACCCTGCCTAGGCTACTTTAAAGTCATTTGAAATTCTCCACTGAATTTCTAAATGTATAGGTCCATCATTACCAAGAAGGCGAGTGGCATATTGGACTGTATTAGTAGAAGCATTGCCAGCAGATTGAGGGAAGTGATCATTCCCCTCTATTCGGCTTTGGTGAGGCCATATTTGGAGTATTGTGTCCTGTTTTGGGCCCCCCACTACAGGAAGGATGTGGACAAACTGGAGTCCAGCACAGGGCAACAAAAATGATTAGGGGCTGGAGCACAACTTATGAGGAAAGACTAAGGGAACTGGGCTTATTTAGTCTGCAGAAGAGAAGATTTGATAGCAGCCTTCAACTACCTGAAAGGGGGTTCCAGGGAAGATGAAACTAGGCTGTTCTCAGTGGAGGCAGATGGCGGAACAAGGTACAATGGTCTCTAGTTGCAGTGGGGATGGTCTGTGATGGATATTAGGAAAAATACTTTTTCACTAGGTGGGTGGTGAAGCACTGGAAAGGGTTACCTAAGGAGGTGGGGGAATCTCTATCCTTAGAGATTTTTAAGGGCCGGCTTGACAAAGCCATGGCTTGGATGATTTAGTTGGGGTTAGTCCTTTTTTGAGCAAGGGGTTGGGACTAGATGACCTCCTGAGATCCCTTCCAACCCTATCTTCTTCTATCTTCTATGATTCTGTAGGGGAATAATACCCATGAATTACACAAAAAATCATTGAGACATATAACATTCACTTACGTTAATACAAAGAATTATATCACATCTGATCTTATAGTATTGAAGCAAGGACACCGGAACCTTTGTAGAAGTTGCGGGGCTAAGGCCAAAGTACCCCTTCCCTCTGTGCGACTAGGTGCTTTAGCAGTGAGCCAGCTGCCCTTTCTTCTGGTGCCACAGCAGCACCTGGTGGGCAAAGGATGTAATTGCAGAATCTCCCCAGCAGAATCTGTTATTCTGCGCAGGATATAAATTCTGTGCTTATGTTTCTTTTATTAAAAAGTGGGGAGACATGGCCCCCAGATTGAGGTGAAACCACTTTCACTGTACCAAAAGTGCATACTTCCCATGGTTACAGCTACCTGAGTCACACTGAAACCCAAAACTAGTTTTGGCTGGGCCTGTCTCCATTGGTAACCAAGCATTCTGTCTAAGCCTGAGTGTGATCCTTGTGGTTTCCACCCCTTCTCCTCCCCAGCACAGTCATTTTCTACCTGCACTCATTAGACTTCCTTTCACTTTACTGACTGGTTGCCTCATTCTAAGCTCTTTGGCATTTCAATTTGCCTTGCTAATGCTTGGTCTCATCCCTGGCTTGGCCTTTTTGTGGGGTTAAATGCTTTTTCTCTTGCTTCTCTCCCCTTTACTTTCATTCCTTATGTTAAAGTAAAATATTTCACTACCCTCTTTAATATTAAAGTTCTCATTAACTTGGTAAATGCTAAGCAACAGTTATTTAATTCTCATCTTCATCCTGTCTTCAGCTGAATAGTCCTTTCTTGGCCGAGGAGTCTCATTGATTTCATTCGACTCTTCAAGTGAGTAAGGACTTCTTGGTTGGGAAAGAAGTCAAGCTCAGATCCTACAGTTGTATTTTGTTCCACTCCACCTTCCACAAATCCCACTGCAGATGTACATATCACCACTCTACCACATGACACTGAAGCAACCCTTTCCCCAGGAGCACCTTTCTGGTTTTTACTCCTCTGGGCAAAATTTCTCTCCTTTTTCTGCTTGCTTTTTTGTGGCTGGCCCTCTAAATTTGGCAGAGACAAGCAGCTGCAGCCCTAAAGTAGCTGGTTGGTGCCCAGTGCATCTCTCTGTTCTAGCTGCTTAAGTATCTGTTATGTGGTCCTTCATTATTCCTTTTCTTGTTATTGAGAAGATGCATATTCTCACAAGATCCATTCCCAATCTATCAGACCCACTTGACTGCAGTCTTCTAGATAGGGAGCTACAGAAGGAAATTTGCAGACACATTGGTAGAGCTGGTTGAATTATTTCTTGTGGGCATTTTAATTGACGTTTAGTCACTTTTTCTGTTTGTGAGTAGATTATGACTTACAACATTTGTGTTCATTACTTGAATACAGTGAGAAATCCATAGGCAAACAATTTCATATGATTATTTGGTATTTGAAGTTGCTCAGGCTTTATAATGGATCACCTGAGTCACATGGTATTAGTTCTGGTCCATGATTGGATGGATCTAACCTTTATATCTACAGAACTTTCACACAAAGCTTATCATAATGAAAAGAGTTAACTAAAAAGTAGCAACTGCAGACCCAAACTTCGCCTGTCACACATAATGCTACAAACAAAACTTCAGTCGTTATGGCAGAGAGGATGCAAATATGGCTAAATTAAAAGGTAGGTCAGAGTTTGCAAAAATGTTTACAAATTTCTCACTATTCACCCAGTTCTACACAACTTAGTAAAATGCAAAGCTCTATACTGTAAGTTGAAGTTTTTTCAGCTCATAGGATTTCTGAGAAATCTAAGGGAAAGATTCTCATGTTTCATCAAGGCAACAAGACACAAATTACTGTAAATTTCTGCAGTTTCATGTCACTCTAAAATAAAAAGCAGTTGACATTTTGCTATTAAAAGGCTGAAAGGATATTGGATTTACTTAAAAAAAACTTTGTTATACACTTTTGGACAAGCGTAGTAATTTCTAGGATAAAGATTTTTTTTTAATAATTTCATTGTTGGATTCCTACACTTTAAAGCACCTCTCTAACCTTGTAAAACTGTCAGGCTCCAGACATTTTGCACACTGAAGAAAATCACTGTTTAGCCTGGAGCAAGGAACATAAATGTTGCAACACTGACTCCTCCTCTAAAGGGCTGAGAGTGTACAAGTACATAGTTATATTGCTCTGAGCCATCAGACTGAATATCTTGGGAGTCAACGCTGTAAACATTAGATTTTTCTTAATCTTTTTTGTATTTATACGTGAGTGGGGGGAGTTATTTGCCTTTCTCTGGATTTATTGAATTTGTTTAACTGTGTTACCAATGCTGGATTTTCATAACCTTATTCTGGAAGTGTTCCCGATTTGACATGGATCAACCCAGACTTCATTACGAGGCAAAAGTGAGTACTGTGGCTAAACCTGTTCCTACAGTGTGTTTACCTAGGCATATATAAGGATGTCCGTCGTTGTATAAAGTATTGTGTGGGCTTTAGATTGATTGGTAGCATTTGTAAATGTTCCTAGACTATTAAAAATAATCAGAAACCAGCTAGACTCAATACAGCGTTTAGTTAGTACTGTGTAGCTAACAGCTTATAGAAAAGACTATTGTTTTGGCAACAGCTGTCAGCCAGGTGACAACTGTCTCCTATGAATTGCTAATAATAGCCTGGACAGAGAGAAGTCATTCTTTTTTCACATCGTACTTTACAAGGACACTTGCATTAGTCTTTTAATTAAATGTTGAAATAACCTTACATGATTTCATTATCAACTAATTTATATTCAGGGTATGTTCACCAAATGTACATCTACATTGATGTGCTTTGGCACCCACGGTGTTTCTCAGATTATTGTTTGGGATCCCACTAAGTGTTTGGCATCTTCAGTATTCACAGCAACTGACATTGGGTGGAAGGGAAGCACCGAAGTATGCGAACAAGTAACTGAGCTGGGTGGGGAAAAAGGGAGCTGTGATGACTTATAGCTCCTTATTCCAAGAACATCTGTTCAGTGACCACTTCCTGCACCCCGTGAAAGCATGGTGCCATCTCTAACATGTTTCCATTATTCTGGGTGTCACATGGGATCTCTTTGCTTGTTTTTAGTGGTTTGGGGAGACAGGCATTTCTTTGCTGTCACTAGGTGGGTCAGCCTGACAAACCTTATGGATCCCTTTTCTGTCTCTCCTACATCAAGCTTCCTTCTCACTGAAGCCCTGCACTGCAGCTACCTATCTTTTATTTTATCTTGAGAGATGGGTCAATGTTATTGAACTATTAGGCACTTCCTTGCCGAAAGGCAGATGAGTGGACTACCTCTGCAATTCGAACAAGTCTAAACAGAGAGCGATGCCTGGCATGTGTATGCATAACAAGTGCTGTCATTTACTGCATATTCTTTGTTGGCATTGCTGCCTGATGAGCTGATATTTAATTATGCTGGGGCTGTCTATCTCAGGTGAAATGGCCTAGATAAACAACATGGCAGGAGGATTATCAACAGCTCACATGCAGTTGTGCGTACATAACATGCAGACTTTGAAGGGAAGGGGAATCTGGAGGAAGGCATGTTGTATAGATTAAAGTTAGTCATGGGTAGGGTCATCAGACAGCAAGTGTGAAAAATCAGAACAGGGGGTGGGGGTAATAGGTACCTATATAAGACAAAGCCCCAAATATAGGGACTGTTGCTATAAAATCAGGATGTCTGGTCACCCTAGTCATTGGCAACCATTAAAAGGATTTGTGTTTGAGGGTAGGGTGGTAACTCAGTGTTTACATTCTTGTCTGCAACATGTTAATGGTTGTTTGGTGTAGAAATTGGACAAAGTCATCAGACTAAGCTTTCATTTGAGAACTGAGTACTATGAAATAAGGGGCAACTTTGTCCTGTGGATTAAGCACAGTGCTGGAATTCAGGATTCCAAGTTTCTGATCCTAGCGTGACCAAGGACTTTTTGTAACCTGGGGCATATCACTTAGGCCCCTGTTTTTAAAGGTTGCCACTGGTTTTGAGTGCCTCCTTTCTCTCGTGTCTAGTATGAGACCTTATCTGCAGGTGGTGAGTTCCCAGTGGCTTCAGGTGGAGTCACTCAGCACCACTGAAAGTCAGACTTAAGTGTCTCAGTTTGGGCACCAAAATATTTAGACACCCCAAACAAGTAGTAACTTTTGAAAACCTTGGCACTGAATCAGAGGTTGTGAGAACTTGGAACTTCTGAAAACCAGGGGCTGATTCCTAGCCTCACTGAAGTCCAAGGGAGGTTTTTTGCCATTAACTTCAGTGGGACCAGGATTACAGCCCAGGTAATCTCTCTGGCCTGATTTTCTCCTCAGTGTTTGCATGGAGTTTAATTATGGCTTATAAAGCAAAATAAATGTATTATGTATGAGTGGCATAGCTGTGGGTGGGCCTGCGTGGGCAATGGCCTATCCACTTTGAAAGCAGGCCCACCCATTCAGATTTTAAGCAATTCATCCCACATTTTTATCAGCCTCTGATTCACTTGTGACACAAGGCTTGGGCCCACCTTTGTCAACCAAAGATCCTGCAAAAAATCAGTTCTGGCTATATCTCTGCTATGTATTGATACTTCATGGTTTCAGCTGGGTTGGAGACACTGATAGTTTTCCTCAGAGTATTTTGGTACTTCTACACACTCAAAGTTATAAAACTTAAATACGCAAATTAGTTTTTTTAACAGTTATCTAAACTTCTTAACCCTCAGGAAGGATTTGGTTTTGATTTCTTCCCCCCCAACCACACTGACTCTTGCCAGGCAGAGTCCTTCTTTCTGTTGGCTGTAATTTCCAGGCCTCCTGGGCTCTGATCAGTCCCCACCTCCCCACTTTTTCTGGACAGGGTTGTCTGGGTCACCTCACAGTCTGTTTCATAAAGCATTGTTTCTGACAGCTCTGTGTCTGTTTGTTGCATCACTTACTGTAGATGAAACAAGGACCAAATTTTACACTGAATTGTGCCTCATTGCTTATTGGAACCAGTAAGGATGTAGGTCAATGTAGAATCTGACCCTACTGCTGTATTCAAATAGCCTTACAGGGACAGAGATTTATTTGGGTTACTTTAATAGAACGTTAAACCTTTGTGATATAGCAAGGGCAGAGGGCAGTAGGAAAGTTCTGGAAGGGCGCTATGTAAGCGCTAGAATGATCCGGGCTTTATTCCCTATAGACTAGCCAGAGCCAATTGAAGGTAATTAGTGTCAGCTGACTCCAATTAAGGCGCCACCCAGGTGCCTATAAAAACCCTCTACTCCTGAGAGACAGTGTGGAGTGGAAGGAGTAGGTGTGTGGTGAGCAGAGGAGTGTGTGAAGTGGAGGAGAACAGAACGGAGTACGGTGGTGTGTGGAGTCATAGTGGAGAACAGAATGGAGTACAGCAGTGTGTGGGAGAGAGGTGGAGTCCTGAAGAAGGTACTGGGCTCAAGAAGCCAGAAAGACAGAGGGGGGAGAGTGGCCCAGGGGAAAAGCCTGCAACTGCAAGTGAGTCCCCTGGGCTGGGACCCGGAGGCACGTGCAGGCCCGGGTCCCTACCCTCCTCCCTGGGAAGATGGGGTTACCGGCGACACCCTGGCCCACTGCGAGAGGCAAAAGTGCAAGACCCACTAGGAAGAAGCCAGCCGTTTGCCACACCTTTTATAGGGTAACCCTTCTGCCAGGTGGTGTCAGCAACAACAAGGGCCAGGTTTAGTATCTGAGTCCCCCACAGTACATAACAGAAGCAGCTTGAGCTCCCAACCAGTAATTGAGGAAAACTTGAACAACCCTGCATGCCTCTAAGAAACGATACTTCCTCACTAGCAAGGACTGACTCTCTGCATAATAAAAGAAAATGTATTAAAAGGGAGAGGGAAACCATCATTAATTTGGGAAGATACCACAACCACAATTCAAAAGCATGGGCAGTGTCCTTTCCCTGAGTTTCATACCTTGCGGTGTGAAATTCCAACAAAAAAAGATCCCTCTAATACACCATTCCCCTCTCTCTCTCTCTCTTTCTCTCTAATCCTAGAGTTTAGAGATTTACCCATATTTCTTTACCTCCCATCCCTAAAAGGGGATGAGAATAAAAAACCAAGCAGTGCTTCTGTACCTGGTTTGCTGCTGCTATCCCTACCCATGCTTAGCAGGTGAACTTCAGTTCAGGGTGACATACCTCAGTCAGGGTATCCTAAGTACAGTTCTGCTGCCTTTTATTCATACACTAAGGATAGTAGCATTTCATTGTCCCTGCAATCAATACAGTTAATTGTAACCCCAAACCAGCCAAAACTGGTCATTTTGGCAGAGCAGCTCTTTGTGCTGAACACCTGGGCAGAGTAAATGTGTCTATGCAAATGAAGTCTGCTCCTGAAGTCTTTTCCCCAGTATGTCAATAAATGTCAGGGGAGAGCTCATTCACACCCTGCTTGCAATAAGTTGAGTGTATGTCAGGCACAGGGACAAACCAAGCAGAGAACCATAGTTATGTGGGTGGGATGTAGTTACTAATCCTGTCTATACTAGATTACCAAGACAGTTCAAGATAACCACACTGGGGCTAAAAAGTAGAGAAAGGCAATATAAATGGAGTGAGTCACTTTCTTAAATTTTAGAAAAAAATCTATATTAGTTCTGAGGTCACATGATTAGCTGGGGGTGGGGTGTCTGCAGTTTTGTTTTGTCATAATTTTTGAGAAACTTTCTAGTTTCCCGTTTGATGGTTAGCACATGTTGTAAGCATCACCTACTGGTTAAGGGATCAGTCCCTTCTTAGTGTGGAGGGAGATTGGTAGGTGAGCCCAGGCCCTCCCACACCACTGGTCTCTGGCCCAGAGCCTTGCAAGGGATGCTGAAAATCTGGCACTTGAGAGTGCCTTAAAGCTGCCCTCCCTGGTCCACTTCCTATTCCACTCTATTGTCCAAGTTTTGCAGTCTGTAGTAAAAAGGTTATAGAAAAAGTTACTAACTGCACCTTCAGTCAGTCTAGACGCAGCAGGTAAGCACTTCTTCTCCAAGAGAGGCTTCTGCAGCATCTCTGCTCAGGTGTTCCCAATACAGGTCTTTCTCCCTTCCTTTGCAGCCTTCTTTTGAGCTGTCTGGCTTCCCTCTTAAGTTTCACCTCCACCTGGAGCATGCTCTGCAGTTGTGGCTGGGAGAGGTCATGTAGACCTAGAATTGCTCTTTAACCCCTTCAGTTCTAATGCCGGGTTTATACATCCTGTCACGGGTCACCATGAAGATGGTGAATAGAGAAAAGCAGTTCTTTAACACAGCTCTAGTTGTTAGCTGTGACAAGGAGGATTAACGCTATGGAGAAAATGATAAAAGAGCCGAAATATTTGAAATACATATCACTGTGCGACTTTTATCTGGAAGGAAAATGGAAACCAGGAAATTGCTATCAGAATTAATTTGCTTTGCCTTGTGAATGTAAGAACTTGTCCCGAAGTAGGCATGAACCACAGAATTCAGATGCAGATGGTGCCTGCATCTTAGGGTGTGGTTCCAACCCATATGTTGATAATGGAATTCTGGCAAACGCAGCAGCCAGAAAGATCTGTTTTCCTAAAAGATTGTTTAAGTAAATACATCACTATGATGTAGCCCTTTTTTATTCTTTAGCTAAATGTTCAGAACTCTGCACTATTGTTTTCATGACTTTAGAAGTTTGCCATTAAAATAGCTTTAAAATTGCTAATAAAATGCTTTTCTCAATCTTGATTTAAAGGAGAGCAGAAATCTATATTTCCATAATTCCCTTCTTCGTTAAAAATGGTTATCAGAAGAAAAAAATCCTTCCCTTTTGGCACATAATTTGGAAAGGATCCAACACTGGCAATATCGATTTATTAAGACAAGTGATTAAACAGATTCTGAATGTTAGATAAAATCAAATTTCTGAAATAGCAGTTGGTGAGGGTTTTATGAATACAGTAATAATAAACAATGTCAGGATCCTCAATATATAGTTCGGTCTTTTGATCAAATATATTTAAGAACTTTTAAAAGAGAAATAAAGTAAAGAATATTTTAAATAGAATATATATCATTGCTAATTGTGGAACAAAAACAGTGAGTCAATGCAGCCTGATTTTAGTGCATTTAATTTGAATCTGCTAGTCTAATCCCAGAGATTTGAGATGGGTACACAATGACTGAACTTCATTACAATCCATCAGCTTTAAAAGCAGCAGTAGATCAGCTGGGGAAAGGGGGAAGATTCCATCCCTTCTTCCCTAACCACTGTACAGGTCCCATCTGAAAAACCTATTTGCTCAGATTTTGTTCAGGAGACCAGGATTTGTCTATCTTAATGCCTCCTTTTAGTAAGACTAGCTACTAAAACTCTGTTGGAATACTTGGTTTACAAATTAATTTATGTATTTCAATTTTATTTCTAGCCTTAACTGAATGAATTTTGTGTAATACAGGAGCTCAGACTAAATGATCACAATGGTTCCGTCTGGCCCTGGAATCTATTAATATATTTTTCTACAGTTGCTGTGCTGAAAAGTTTTGTATAGAGATGTCCAATATGAATTGGACTTTTTGCATCATACTAAAAAGACACTGGAGATTAATGTCATACTCCTAGAAGAGTAACATACAATTCCAGAACACAGAAACTTAATATTTCCATTCACTTCACCATAATGGCATGTCACAACATGATACAATGCACTAATAGTGTTGCAGTCACTACAAAATTGATGCCAGTTGATACGTGCAATCAGGATTTCCTCTTGTGATAGAAAAATGTTATAATGTAAGTGTTAGGCCTGCTATACTGAGGGTATGTCTACACTGCCAACGACTTGGGGATCGATGCAGCGGGATCAATTGAACGTGTCGTGAAGAGCCACTCAGTTGATCCCAGGGGGCATCTCTGGTTGACGCAGTGCAGTGAAGACACTGAAGTACAGCAATGTAAGTAAATCGATGGGAGATATACAAGCTACTTTACATAAAGTAGCTTGCGGTATCTCCCATCAATTGTTGGCAGCAGTGTAGATCAGTCCTGAGTTTGCATACACACTCCCAAGAGTATTACACAACATAGCTAATTAAATCAATCTTCACGAAAAAACCAGACCTGTGTTTCCATATTAGTACCTTGAATTTAAAAGAAAATCTCATTATATAACTTACAATAATAAAATAACTCATATTCCTCCTCTGGCCTTGAGAAGCAGGAAACTGCCATTCCTGGGGAAACACTTATTCAGTTCAGAACACTGAGCTTTTACAGTAAAAGTAGATGAACTCCTTTTGTATCAATGCCACTAAAGCTTTGTGAGTTTGAAATTTCAGTTCAAACATTATTAGGTTCAGTAATTTGAGTTCGCTTCAGGAGGAGATTTTGAAAAAAGGAGCAGAGAAAGACAGAGCGACAAATACGGTGCAACTTCAGTTATATTTGAAACACCATTATTCAAGTTAGGTTAGGGTCAATTTCTGACATCGTCACTTACAATGAGCAATACCTTACTCCATGAGTATTTCCAGTAGGAACCCTGTAGAGTTCAAGGTTTTGGAAACCTCTCAAACCATTTTTAGGCTTGCAAAATTCATTTGTGTTCATAAACTTGTTTTCCTGTAATTTACGTCCATGTTTTTATCAAAGCTGATTTAGTCAAGAACACACACACAAATACACATGTTCCTTTAGCTAAGGAGAGTTCTGTTCTATGTATGAAGGAAAGATGAAAGCCCACAAAAGTTTGACTGGCATAAGTAGGTTGCATGTATAGAGTATGGATTGCAGTATGTATACATACACGCAGATAGAGAACTCTATGTTTGTCTTTAGAATTTCTTTCACGTATCCCTATTTTCTAGTCTCTGTGCACTCAGCCTTAATTATCCAGCTGCCATTAGGGGACATTGAGTAAGTTTAGATAATTGAGATTTTTAATAGGGTGGTATCATATCACACTTCGCATATGTATATTTATATATGTATGTATGTATGTATTTCTCTCTCTGTCTCTCTCACATATACACACTCTACATGCCAATTAAGTTTTGCTGGTCTATTTTTGGCATATTCATCAATATTTAATACATAGCGCAGGCTTCTTCTTAGCTATAAAGTATGGCGGGGGAGGGGTGTCTTAACTAAATCAGCCTTGAGAAAAACATAGGTTTAAACGTGAACAAAATTAGTTGATAAACTCAAATAACTTTTGCAAACCTAAAAGCATAATTCAAGAGTTTCCAGAATCTTGAACCCTAGAGGGGGTTATACATGAATCTTGTTTTATTTATTTTTCTGGAATATTCTATTTCATTTAAGATTATGTTATAGACAAGTATGAGAGAATACCATCACAACACAACATTAGCACAAAAGACAGAGGGACAAATCTTGATGTATTTGGTCCTTACTTGGGTAAACTTCCAATGAAATCAATGACAGGTTTCCCTGAGTAAATCCAGAGTAGGACCCTTTAGGTTTTGGTCTACCATGAACATTGAGGCCCGGTCTACACTTACTTTTGCGATTCGGCGGCAGTCGACGGGAGATACACAAGTGACGTAAATCGCTTGCATATCTCCCGTTGACTTTGCAGCGTCTCCTCTGCGTGGCATCCATACTTCTATACATCCATACTTCTATACATCCATACTTCTATACATCCATACTTCTATACAGACCGCTCAGTTGATCCAGAGCAATCAATGGGACGGCGGCGAATTTGCCGCTGTCAGTGTAGACCCAGCCTTAGACCGTAAGAGATTCCAAGAAATCTCTTAGAAACCACATTTTCAAACTGCTACAATGGAAAAGTTTAAAGTCTCATGGATAGTGAGTAGTTTGGCACAACTGCTAAGCTCCATGAAAATAGTTCGTAGCAGTTGCGTTCAAAAATATTTTATTCAATTCAGAATTTCCAAGAGGCAAAGAAGAAAATGGTGCAATATTCTTTGGCATAACAAAGCTATCTTTCTCCAACACAGCCTCTCAAGTTTATAGTGGAAAAATGATAGGGGTTTTGTACGATAGTTTCTAGATTTATGTGGTATTATACAAACAAAAGGAGAATGAAGTGAAAAGGGATAGCAAAGATGTTAATGAACTGAGTACCAGATATGGCATTTGTTTATTTCTTCTGAGAAGCTACTGTGGCCTCAATTCACAAAGGTACTTAGCTGCCTAAACCCCAGATTTAGGCACCTAAACCCCAGTTTTAGGCTCTACTGCAATTCACAGAACTCCTGCAAAACCCTGTACGCAGGAAAAAGTTCCCTCTGCACCTATATTTCTGCCTCTGGGCATGTGCACTTCTGCCTTGCTCTATCTTCTGCCTAAACCTCAGAGTGATTCATGAACCCAGGAAGATTAGCTGTCCGCCACTTAAGTAGCACATGAGGCCAATCCGTTAGGCATGAACTCCTCTCCCTAAATCAGTGGTTCCCAACCTTTTTGAGTGAAAGACCTTCAAGTAACTAGGCAAAACACGCTCCCCCCACCCGTATCTCCTCACTGGCCATAAACACATATAACCCCTATAAACTCATATAATCATAATAATAACATTAAATTATATAATAATAATAAATTATTCTTACACGAGTAAGAAGCTACATCTTCCCTGGCACAGCTGCTACTGCATGCCTTGTGTGGCATTGTCCCCCGCCCCTTCCTCTCCCCCCCCATGGACTGAGGGTAATGGAGGTGGGCCCTGATGGGTTGGCCGGGGCTGCTTCAGGCCCCCATTGATATGGGACTGCTCCTCTTCAGCCAGACTCCTGGCTGGTGTGGGGCTGAGAGAGGCTGCTCCTCCACTCTGGCTAGCACAGAGCTCAAGGCTGCTCCTCTGCTCCAGCTGGCACGGAGCTTGGAGGGGCTGCGCTTGGCTTCCATGGAGCTCAGGAGGGCTGCCCCTCTGCTCTGGCCAACGAGGAGCTCAAAACTGCTGTGCCTGGCACGTTGCTAGAAGGGCTAAATGACCTCAATAATACTGAAGCCTCATGGACCCCCAATAATTTTGGTGCACCGCCAAGGGGATCCCGCTCCCCAGGTTGGGAACCGTTGCCCTAAGCCACACACCCATTCCAATCCAGGAGGCATGCTCAGAGGCAGCCTACTGGATTGAGAAACACTCACCTTGGATGTGGGGGACCTAGGTTCAATTCCTTCTTCAGGCAAAGAGGGAGAAAGGATTTCAACAGTGGTCTCCCACCTCTCAGGCATGCACTCTCATCGCTGAAATAGGGGATATTCTGATCTGAAGCTCCCTCCATTGAAGCTGTTCCACTTTGGATAAAGAAAGAGTGATTGGAGCAGGAGGGCTGGACCCAGGATTTCCCATCTTGGTACCCTAACCACCAGACTACAGAGCCACTCTCACACTATCTCTGACCCAGTGACTTGAAGTGTTTATACACAGTGGAACGGCTTCAGATGTTTAAAGAATCATGGGACCAGGGAGAGTGCAAGAATGACTCTGTAGCCTGGTGGCTGGGAGATTGGCCACCCAGGGTCCAGTCCTCTTGCATCAATGACTCATTCATTATTTAGCCAAAATGGAAGAGCTTCACCAGGGGAAACTGAGGGATCCCTACATCAGACTGTCCTGTAGTTCAGCAGTTAGAGCACATGCCTGAGAGGGGGAGACCCCTGTTCAAACTCTTTCTACCCCCTCTGCCTGAGGAAGGAATTGAACCATAGTCTCCCACATCCCAGGTGAGTACTCTAATCTCTGGGAGAAAAGTTATAAGGTGAGCACTGGCACCATCTCTTTGTCTGGCCATTTTGCCTGGAGTTGGGCACTTCCTTAACTCATTCAGTGGCTTAGGAAGTGGATTGCGAGTTGCTGTCAGAGATAGGTGCCTCTCTCCAGCCCTCTCTCCATAAGAGGGGTAGCGCTTTGCATACACCCTGCTTTTTGGTATCTCTCATTGGCTAGCTTAGGCAACTCCCTGAATAATTTGTTGGGTTTTGTTGATCATAGTCTAAGATGCCTATCTCTCCTTATTCATTGTACTGGGAGCCTAGGCCTAACTCAGGCTGTGTGAATTGTAGCATGTTACTGTGATTTTTGTTTTGTTTTAGGGGCCTAAAAGTCAGGCATTGTGATGCTCAGTTTCGCAATGCCTAGGTATTTTTGAGTATCCAGAGCTATATGTTTAGCTGTCTCCTGTCACAGACTTGGTTGAGTTCCCTCAGCTCACAGGATGACTGACCCTTTTAAGAGGGTGTGGAGAAAGGGGGGAGAGAGGGAGAGGCAGCTGGACTGACTTCCTACTGCTCAGCAGAGCTGAAAGAAGGCACCTGAGCCTTATAAAAGAGTGAGACAGCTTCAGGTTGTTGGCAGAGGCCTGCAGACACTGTAGGGAATAAGACACCTCCTGCATGGCTCTAAATTGGAGGAAGGCCTATGGAAAAGGCTAAGCTCCAGGCAAGAGGTGCTAGATCAGGAAAAGAGACCCTCAGGGAGGAAGGGCTGTGTCTAGCTTGGAACCGCAGTAGAAGTCTGCTGGAACTCTGAAGGGAGACAGACCCTCCGCAAGGAGGGAGTGGGCCCAGCTAAAATTAGGATGAAAACATGTAAGTTTGAGTTCTGTCTTTGAGTGATTGCTCATATCCATTCCCCTTAGATGTGTGCGCGCCCTTGTGCACGGTTCCTGGACATTTTTCCCTTAGCAGACTCTGTAGGGCTGGCTCCGGCGCCCCCTGGAGTGCCATGCTCATGCCGCGGTACATAGGGCGCTGCTGGCCCCCCAGACCTTCAGTTCCTTCTCTCCGCCCATGAGGGTGACTGGAACAACGCTTACTCCCGCAAGTATTTTTCCCTTGGTCATAGTTAGTGTAGCAGTTCTTGCCGAACTTAGTTTAAAGTTAAGTTAAAATAGTTTCGATTTGGAAAGTTAGAGAGCCTTAGGGCTCAAGCGACCCGGCCATGCTGAGCTCGCCGGGGTTTAAACCCTGCACTGGCTGTGGGAAGGCTTTCCCAGACAGTGATCCTCACGAGCGCTGCCTTAAGTGTTTAGGGGAGCAGCATCGTAAGGATCGGTGCTAAATCTGCAAAGCCTTCAAGCCGAGGACCCAGAAGAAAAGGGACATTCGGCTGAAGGCGATCCTGATGGAGGCAGCACCTTGCCTGGTGTCCGAATCGCCTTGCGCCTCCTCGGCACCAAGTGTGTCACCAGTGTGGAGCGCCCCGCTGGCACCGGGGGCATCTTGGCACCAAGTCTCGCCAGTGCCAAAGAAGCGTCGGCAGCACGTGGAGCGCTCCCCCTTCCCCGCACCGCAGGAGCAGCCAGGGTCGAGTCCAGAGGTGCTGGAACTGCATGAGCAGCCCCCAGCACTGGCACCAGACACGAGGGAACCTCCCCTGACTCCTGGGAGTGGGGGAGCCCCTCTACCGGACCCTTTGATGCCAGAGGCATTTCAGGCGGCTCGAGCCTTGTTGGCCTTGCCCACACCTCCGGCCCTCTCTCGGCTGAGGGAGAGAGGGCTTGTGTCCTGGGGCAAACCCGTGATGGGTGTCCCCGAAGGGTGGGCACGCCTGGCACCGGAACAACAGCCGCCTACCTCTCATCGCCGGAGAGTCAAGCTGGACTGTTCCTCTCCCTCCTCAGACTCCAACGCGTTGTCTCAGTACTGGAGCCGGTCCCCGAGGTGGGACCGGTCAAAGTCAGTGTCGCCAACCGGTCACTCCCGGGCTTTGGACTCAGATGTGGTACTGAGGCGCAGGTCCCGGCACCACTCGCCGGCACCTGAGAAAAGGAGTCGCAAGTTCTCAGTACCTGCAGCACCGGTCTTCGTTGTCACCATCGGCTTCGCCCAGGCGCCAGCACTGATCCAGACGGCACCGTTGCTCTTCAGGATCGTCCGGTGGTGGGTCCCGAAGCAGCACAGCTAGACGGCACTGACGGCACCGTTCCGCCAGCTCGGGTTCCCAATAGGGTAAGGGCCCCCGACGCCGAGAGGAGTTGCAGCCCCTGTCACCGACGCCAGCACCAAGATGGCCTCAAGCCCTGTGGCATTTGCCATATTGGGGGCCGTAGGGAGCACAGCTCAGGCAGGGAACTATGTCGGCCCCTGCCTTGGTGACTCAGCAGGTGCTCCCCGTGGTTCAGCCAGTGCAGGAAAAGGATCACTCCTCAGGGGAGGAGTCAGATCCTGGTGAGGGACCCTCTACAGGGCCACGCCACCTATCCTCATCCTCGTCACCGGATGAGGCAGCGTATAGAGACCAAAGGGCGCCCCGATTGACTTCAGGGTGCATCAGAAGCTCCTAAAAAGGGTGGCCTCTCACCTCGACCTTGTGGTCAAGGAACTTTTGGAGGAGGAAGACCCCCTCTTTGGGCGTGTGGGGGTGCAGGGACCATCGAAGGTGGCCCTGCCGGTACATGATAGGGTACTGTGGCTGGCCAAGGCAGTTTGACAAACCCCCTCCTCGGTTGACCCAACCTCCAGTGGCGCCAAGAAGAAATATTACGTTCCTGCTGAGGGGCATGAGTACCTCTTCACTCACCCAACCCTGGAGACTTTGGTGGTGGATGCCGCCAACCAAAAGGACAGGCAGGGGACCCAAGGTTCTACCCCCAAGAATAAGGAGGGCAGGAAACTGGACCTTTTTGGAAAGAAGGTCTACTCCACAGGGGCTCTGCAGTTCCGGATAGCAAACCACCAGGCCCTCCTGGGGAGGTATAACCTAAACCTATGGAACTCCATGCGAAGGTTCACAGAGGCCTTACCCCAGGAACAAGCAGCGGACTTTGCCACGGTCCTGGAAGAGGGGGTGACCGTCACTAGCGCGGCTCTCCAGACAGCATTGGATGCAGCAGACACAGCGAGCAGGGCTATGGCCTCTGCTATCACCATGCGATGCTCAGCGTGGCTCCAGTCGTCAGGGCTGTCACAGGAGGTGCAGCATTCTATCCAGGACCTGCCCTTTGATGGGGCTGGTCTGTTTTCTGATAAAACAGATGAGAAGCTGCACGCCCTGAAGGACTCTAGAGCCACGCTACGCTCTTTGGGCCTGTACACCCTGCAGGCGGCGAGGCAACGGACCCGCCAGCAGCAGCAGCAGCAGCAAGAACCTAGGCCACCACTTAGGCCTTTTCCCCCCACAAGGGGCAGGAAAGGAGCAGGGGTGTTGGACGGCACGACCACTCCAGTTCGTCCTCTGCTTCCCAGCAAGGCCCCCCCTAAGGGTCCTAAAGGGAAGTGGCAGTTTTGATGGTGTGCCCGAGGGTGGCATCATTATCCCCCTCCTGGATTCACCCCTGGCCTTCAGAGACAGGTTAAGGCCTTTTTATGAACAATGGCGGGACATCACGTCAGACTGTTGGGTCCTTGATGTAGTACGCTGGGGTTACGCCCTTCAGTTCATGGCTTTCCCTCCCAATTCCTCCCCTTCCCTGTACCTCTTCAGAGACCCATCTCACGAGCAACTCCTGGTTCAGGAGGCCCACTCTCTCCTAGACAAAGGAGCGATAGAAGCAGTCCCTCTTCTTGAGATAGGGAGGGGGTTCTACTCGAGGTACTTCCTCATCCCAAAAGCCAAGGGCGGCCTCAGGCCTGTATTGGACCTGCGCAGGTTGAACAGGTTCATAAAGAAACTCAAGTTTCGCATGGTGTCCCTAGCAGCCATTATCCCAGTTCTGAATCCAGGAGATTGGTTTGCCACCCTCGACTTGAAGGATGCGTATTTTCATATCTCCATCCTTCCCAGCCACAGGCGCTTCCTCAGGTTCACGGTAGCAGGTGGCCACTACTAGTTTACGGTCCTGCCTTTTGGCTTTTCGTCCTCCCCCAGGGTCTTTACGAAGTGTGTGGCAGTAGTGGCGGCCTACCTGAGGCACAGAGGGGTCCAGATCTTTCCCTACCTGGATGGCTGGTTAATAAGGGGCAGGTCCAGGTCCCAGATGCACGAGGCGGTATCCCTGGCCTATGCTACTTGCAACAACCTGGGGCTACTCGTCAAAGAGCAGAAATTGACGTTGTCCCCAGTGCAGTGCATAGAGTTCATAGGGGCCTCCCTGGACTCAGTGCGAGCCAAAGCCTCCCTCCCACGCTTGAGGTTCGAGGCCATGTCAGCGATAATCTCACAACTACAGCAGTGCCCCACAACGACAGCCAGGCAGTGCCTTTAGCTGTTGGGTCCCATGGCCACGTGTACATACGTGGTGAGGTTGGCCTGCCTCAGGCTCAGGCCCCTCCAGGGTTGGTTGGCCTCAGTGTACGTGCCCAGCAGGCACCGGTTGGACAGAATGGTGACGGTTCCCCCCATGGTTCTGGTATCACTACAGTGGTGGAAGAACCCCAGGGCAGTATTGGAAGGGGTTCCATTTAGAGACTTGACCCCTTCAGTCACCCTGATCTCCGATGCGTCGGACGTGGGGTGGGGGGCCCACATCAGCAGCAACCTGAGCACACAAGGGCGCTGGTCGCAAGAGGAGACCTCCACATCAATGTGAAAGAACTCAAGGCAGTCAGGCTAGCATGCAAAGTGTTCCTCGAATTTTTATTGGGCAAAATGGTACAGGTGCTGACGGACAATACCGCATCAATGTGTTATATCAACAAGCAAGGGGGAGCACGCTCCATGGCTCTTTGCCAGGAAGCAGTTCGACTTTGGGACTTCGCGGTGAGGCATGACTTTTGTTTAACTGCCTCTCACCTCCCAGGGATCAGGAATGACGAGGCAGACCGCCTCAGCAGGTTGTTTCTACCCCAACACGACTGGTTGTTGCATCCAGAGGTAGCGGCCAGAATTTTCCGTGAGCGGAGTGTTCCCCGACTGGACCTTTTCGCATCGTCCTGGAACAGGAAGTGCCCAAGGTTTTGCTTGCTCTGGGGTCGTGAGCCAGGCTCCATCTCCGAAGTGTTCCTCATCGAATGGACGGGGATCCTCATGTACGCATTTCCCCCCATCCTGCTCTTACCCAAAGTCCCCTTGAAAATCAAGAGGGACAGAGCGAACGGGATCCTGATTGCCCCAGCGTGGCAGAGACAGCACTGGTTCAATATGCTGCAGGGCCTCTCTGTTGCCACGCCGATCGAGCTCCCAAGGATTCCGGACCTGCTCTCCCAGGACCACGGTCGCCTACTGCACCCGAGCCTGGACTCCCTGCACCTGACAGCCTGGAGACTCTCTGGCTGATGGAGGAGGAGAGAGCCTGCTTAACGCAGGCTATCCTGGAGTATCTTTTACAACTTAGGCTCCTGGGTTTAGCGCTAGCCTCCCTTAAGGTGCACCTGACAGCTGTTTTGGCTTTCCATCAGCTGTTGGAGGGGCCGTCTCTGTTTTCACACCCGATGTCGGTGAGTTTCCTCAAGGGGGTTGAGAGGCCCTATCTGCAGGTCCATGACCCGGTGCCACCCTGGGATCTCAACCTGGTCCTCCCTAGACTCACAGGGCCCCCCTTCGACCCTTGGCCACATGCCCCCTGCTAATCCTGTCCTGGAAGGTGGCCTTCCTGGTGGCCATTACTTCAGCTAGGAGGGTCTGTGAGTTAAGATCATTGACTTCAGAGCCCCCTTATACTGTGTTCTTCCAGGATAAGGTGCAGCTGAGACCCCACCCAGCTTTCCTGCCTAAGGTGGTCTCACAATTTCACTATAATCAAAACATTTTCCTCCCCATGTTTTTTCCTAAACCGCATGGATCGGAGGAGGAGAGGAGATTACACACCCTGGATATGAGGAGAGCCCTGGCCTTCTACATCGAAAGGACAGAGCCCTTCCGGAGGACAACACAGCTCTTCGTCGCGGTGGCAGACAGGATGAAGGGATCCCCGGTCTCCACACAGTGCATCTTCAAATGGATCACCACCTGCATAAAGCACTGCTACGAGCTGACGGGCGTCCAGCTCCCCGGGATCATGACAGCGCACTCAACCAGGGCCCAGGCCTCATCGGCGGCCTTCCTGGAAAGGGTGCCCCTGCACGACATCTGCAAAGCTGCTACCTGGTCATCAGTGCACACCTTCGCATCACACTACGCCATGGTCCAGCAGGCGAGGGAGGATGCGCGAGTCTGCAGAGCCGTGCAGAGGGCAGCTCACCGATGACTCCTACCCACCTCCAAGGTATGGCTGTTTAATCACCTAAGGGGAATGGATATGAGCAATCACTCGAAGGAGAAAACATGGTTACTTACCAGTAACTGTTGTTCTTCGAGATGTGTTGCTCATACCCATTCCACACCCACCCTCCGTCCCCGCTGTTGGAGTCAGCAAAAAGAAGGGACTGAGGGGCTGCAGGGCGGGGGGCACCCTATGTACTGCGGCATGAGCGTGGCACTCCAGGGGGCGCCGGAACCGGCCGCTACAGAGTCTGCTAAGGGAGAAAAGTCCAGGAACCATGCACAAGGGTGTGCAAACATCTAAGGGGAATGGATATGAGCAACACATCTAGAAGAACAACAGTTACTGGTAAGTAACCATGTTTTTGCTTTTGAAAGCTTTTGGTACAGGACTTAAATTGGACTATAGGAGGGGCGGAGGGAGTGTTTTGAATAGCTGGCCTGTGTGGACTCTTGAAGGGGTACTGAAGCAGGCCTCAGTAAAGCAATGCTAGCTAGTAGGGGGCACTACAGGGCAGGATTGCTGATTCCTTCCCTAGCATATCTTCCTGGACATGGGACCCTGTGGTCCAGCTGTTGTAGGGCCCAAGACCAATGCTGACCCTCCCCTCACCTCCCACAGAAGCTTAAGCTTCCCCCTTTCACAAAGATCCACCCTCACGGGTGCTCTGTTTTAGAGTTTTTCCCCTTAGGGAGATGTGAGAATTACAGAAAGGCTCTTCAAGGCTTGCAAAGTAACTTTTAAACATGCACATATCTCACATTGACAAAGCAAAGAGACTTAAAGATCCATGGAAAAAGTAACAAACCTTGCAAGCAAAAATCCTTCCTCCCATGTCCACACCAATCTAAAAGATCTTTGGGATTGGTCAGCCAGTTCAGGATCTTTGGACCTTCCTCTTCTCCTGTTCAGCCTTCAGGTTTTTTCACTTTGCCTCTGCAACAAGCTCTCTATGGCTTGTTCAGGTTCAGCAGTCAAAAAGTTCCCCTCACTCAGAAAGGATGTGTCTCTTCAACAGCAACTTCTAACACCTCATCTTCTGTTCTTCTCTGGTGGAGAATCTTTATTGTTCCAAACCCTCTCCCTGCAAGCAACCTGAGATAACTGGTCAGCTAAAGGAAACTAATCTCTTTAGCATATTCATTGTTCTATCAGGGAAAACCCAGGCCATTTTAACAACTTACTTGGTAGATCTGTAGCTACTTCCAGACAGGATGTATGATACCTGCCATCGTGTGTCTTCGCAAAAGGCCGAGTCAGCACATTCTGGGTATTAGAGTTCTATAGAGTTTATAAAATCAGTCAGAATTCACAGAGACACATTCCCCAAACAGCCAACCTCTAAATGGGACAAGAACAATAAGGAAAATAAATAGCTTTAGTGTTACTATACTGTGGTCCTAATTTTAGACCCTGTGCAAAGATGGGGGAGGGCGGTGACAAAATACTTTCTCCAAACCATGGGATGGTCAGTCAACCACTTATATAATCTGATAGCGACTGCCTCTGTGATCCTTTTATATGGAGGATTTTGACCACTGGATCAACATAGTCATGAAAGGAATAAGGGAAAGTTATCAGTATACAGTAGAACCCTTACTTTACTAACACCAGTCTTAAATGACCAGTTACATAAACCATTTTTCCAAACAGGAAAAAACACATACTGAGAATGTTGATGAAGAAAAAGATAACATCCCTTCACATTCTAATGCCTTCAGTGTCCTGGAAATTGCTTTGCAGTGGGTTAAAGGACAAGAAGAAAGCAACATAGTTGTAGACTTTTATTTTATTTAAAGTGAATTTAGTAAATGTTGTATTACACCACCATGGGGTTGGCTCTGATGGCTACAATTTCAAGCTCTATAGAGTGAAAATCACCTCTGCTACTTACTTTCGATTTAGAGTCCCTGGGAATATATAAAGACCAAGGATGGTGACCACATATACATTTGCAAATACAAGGTTCAGTCTGTTTTACAAGTTTTATTAAAGCTTCAATTACCCATGCATATAGATATTCTATAAAGACCTATGCACCGATATAGTTATATTTACATCCTTAATGATATTCTTAATGTCTGATGACTGCCTTGCCAATTGATCATCAGTAGAGGGTAGGATCCTGCTATAGTTTTCCCATAGGGAACTCAACTTTACCCAATCTGGGAGCCCTCTTTTTATCTTGTGATTCTGCCTACACCTAACACTCTGGGCATGTGCATGAAGATGTCCACACTTTTTTCCTTATTTGTATTGTCCCCCAAGAATATTGGGGTACCCTGTTTTTCATAGGTTGGTTATGGTTCCTTTTATTCTCATTAGTGTTGATGCACATTGTATGCCCTGCCATTAGAGCATGTGTTAGAACAATGTGACTACTGGGTATTGTGTAATCAAAATTACACTTATGGTTTGCTTTATTTATTTTTTTCCAATACCAGCCGTTGACACATCTTTTCCCATAATCTTGTAGCATCAGGTTATTCTTTGGTCACTTAGTTATGTCGAGGATTTCTTAAACCTATGACCTAGTATGGCTAAGCTAAAAACATACAGGCCTCAGCTTGTAGCCATTGCATTTCAGCCCTATTTACTTCGATACCTAATGCATACTGATCAATCTTATGCTTCTATAATCCTACAGTTTAAATCGATGTAGCATACAATTATTATATATGACATGACATGTTAGTTAATCTTAACATTACACAATAAATGAATGATAAAATGAAGTGACTGGCTCCACAGTGCACCATACTACAAGTTACACACTACTGACTATAATTTTGAGATGTTGAATTTTTTTAATTGTTTTTTTATCCACTCATCTGCCCCTGATTAATTTGTTAAAAAAGGGTTCTGTAATTTTAATTGTAAAAGAAGTAACTGAAGAGATTGGAGTGGACAATAATGATACATTTGTGTAAATCACTTCACTCTCATTGCTAATACCAGTTCCCCAAACTTTCAGAATATGGAAATTTGCACAGTTTATTTATTAGGGATTAACCACATAATCATTATATTGTAAGCTCTTTGGGGCAGAGACTGTCCTCTATGTTTGTGCAGTATCTAGCACATTGGGTTCTGGTAGTACTAGAATGATACAAATATTAAAAAATAATTATTATCCTGGACATTAGACCTTCCCAGCTCCAGGCAATTGGGATGCAAGAATTCATAATGCTGAGAAACAGCTGTACACTTGTTTGTCAGTAACAGCAAACCATCCCTCTACTCTGACTGGAAGACCCAATTCCATTGCAGAATGATACAGCCTTATCTACATAGTCTGACTAGTTTGACCTGTATTGTCAGCTTTGTCCTCATGACTGATGTATGCAATAACTATGCTTTGATATGGTCTAGGATATCCATCAGTGATAAAACATATTTATTCTTCATCATTTTAACGTCTGACTTAAAAACACATATAAAATTATTCATTTTTTAAAAAAAATGCTGAGACCTATTAGACACTTATTCCTCGATAGTATTCTATATTTGTGTTTTATATACTGCTCCCAATCCACCATCCATAAAGATTTTTTTTTAAATTGGCATGCTGCCCTGGCAATGAGAGATGAGGAATCTCCCCCAAAGGTGGAGGAGGAGAGGCATTGTACTCCCAAGATTGGGAGGGTTGCAGCTACCACTCCCAAAAGGAAATGTAGGGTGGTGGTGGTTGGTGACCTCCTTTTGAAAGGGATACAGGCATCCATTTGCTGGCCTAACCTGGAGGTGTGCTGCCTGCCAGGAACCCATATCTGAAACGTTATGGAAGGATAGCTGAGGATCATCTGGCCTCTGACTACTACCCCATGCTGCTCATCCATGTGGGCACAAATGATACAGTCAGGTATGACCCTGAGCAGATCAGAAGTTACTACAGGGCTCTGGGAGTGAGGGTGAAGGAGCTGGAGGCACAGGTGATATTCTCATCCATTCTTCTGGTCAAGATTAGAGACCCAGGCAGAGAGATGCATCCTGGAGGTGAATGCATGGTGTTACCAGGAGGGCTTCAGCTTCCTCAATCATCAGATACTGTTCCAAGAAGAAGGACTGCTGAGCAGAGAGGGGTCTACCTATCATGGAAGTGGAAGAGTATATTTGGACACAGACTGGCTAATCTAATGATGTGGGCTTTGAAATGTTTAATGGAGGCAGGAGACAAAAGCCCATATGTAAGTCCAAAATAGAAGAGGTGGGTGAAGGGTCAGAATGTGGGAGGAGCATGGGCAATCACAGCGGGGACTGAGAGACAAGGGGAAATTAAATAAACATCTTAGATGTCTGTGTACTTATGCAAGAACTATGGGAAATAAACAGGAAGAACTAGAAATACTAGTGAATAAACACAATTACAACAGAACAAGCATCACAGAAACTTGGTGGTATCATTCATATGACTGGAATATTGGTATAGAAGGGTACAGCTTGTTCAGGAAGGACAGACTGGAAAAAAGAGATCTTGTATATCAAAGATATATACACTTGCACTAGATTAGATACAAATGGAAGGCAGACATGCTGAAAGTCTCTGGGTAAGGGTGATATCATGTTAGGTGTCTACTATAAACCACCTAGCCAGTAAGACGCGATGGATTAGGATTTTTTTTTTAAACTAACAAAATTATCCAAAACACAGAACTTGGTGGTGATGAGGGACTTCAACTACATAACCATCTTCTGGGAAAATAATAGAGTAGGGCACACATTATCCAAAAAGTTCTTGTAATGCATTGGAGACAATATTTTATTTGAAAAGGTGGAGAAGAAAACTAGGAGAGAGGCTATTCTTGAATTGATTCTTACAAATAGGAAGGAACTTGTTGAGAATTTGAAGGTGGAATGCAGTTTGGGTGAAAGCGATTATGAAATGATTGTGCTCATGATTCTGAGGAAAGGAAGGAGGAAAAACAAACAAAAAAAAAAAGACGACTTCATGAAGGCAGACTTTAGCAAAGGTAAAGAATTGGTAGATAAAATGCCATGGGAAGCAAGTCTGAGGGAAAAAATGTTCAGGAGAACTGGCACTTTTTTTAAAGAAACATTATTAAAAGCACAAGAGCAAACTACCCCCTGTGCATAGGAAAGATATGAAGTATGGTAAAAGACAACCCTGACTAAAGCAGGAGAACTTCAATGACCTGTACTCAAAAAAGAGTCATAAAAAGTAGAAACTAGTTCCAGTTATGAAGGATGAATATATAAAAATACACACAAGCATATAAGGACAAAATTAAAAAGTCCAAGCCACGAAATGACATTAAACTAGGTCAAAACAGAAAGGGTACCAAGAAAACATCTTACAAATACACAAGAAACAAGAGGAAAACCAAGGCCAGGATAGGCCCATTGCTCAATGAGACGGGAAAGACAATAGCAGAAAATGTAGCAATGGCCAAAGCATTAAATGCCTTTTTGTTTCACTTTTCACCAAAAGAGTTAGCAGTGATTGGACGACTAATATAGTTAACATCAACATAAATGGGGCAGGATCTGAGGCTAAGATTGCAACAGAACAAGTTAAGAATTACTTAGACAAATAAGATGTCTTCAAGTTGGCAGGGCCTGATGAAATATATCCTAGAATAGTTAAGATACTGGCTAAAGAGATCTCTGAGCCATTAGGAACTATCTCTTGAGAACTAAGGGAGGACAGGAGAGGTACCAGAAGACTGGAAAAGATCCTATATTTGCCCTATCTCTAAAATGGAAAAATAAGGAAATTATAGACTAGTCAGCTTAACTTCAGTACCGGGAAAGATAATGGAGTGAATAATCAAACAATCAGTTTGTAAGCACCTAGAAGATCAGGTGATAACAACACGGATTTGTCAAGAACAAATCATGTCCAACCAACCTAATATCCTTCTTTGACAGGGTAACAAGCCTTGTGGATAGCAGGGAAGCAGTAGATGTTATATATCTCAACTTTAGTAAAGCTTTTGATACTATTTCATGTGACCTTTTCATAAAACTAGAGAAATGATAGTTTAGACAAACTCACTATAAGGTGACTGCACTCAGAGAGCAGTTATCAATGGTTAACCATCGAGCTGGAAGGGAATTTCAACTGGGGTCCTGCAGGGATCAGGCCTAGGTCCTTCTCTGTTCAATATCTTCATATGTGATTTAGCTAAAGGCATAGAGGGTACACTTAAAGTCTGAGAGGGTGCAAATGTTCTGGAGGACAGAATTAGAATTCAAAACAATCCTGACAAACCGAAGGAATGGTTGGAAATGAATAGGATGAAAGTCAATAAGGACAAATGCAAAGTACTACATGTAGGAAGGAGTAATCATTTGTACAAATATAAAGTGTGGAATGACTATCTAGAAAGGAGTACTACAGAAAAGGATGTCATAGTGGATCATAAGCTGAATATGAGTCAACAATGTAATAAAGCTGCACACAAAAAAAGCAAACGTCATTCTGAGATGTTTTAAGCAAGTAGGAATGTTTTAAGCAATACAGAAGAAGTAATTCACTCAACTCAGTGCTGATAAGGCCTCAGCTAGAGTATTGTGTCCAGTTTTGGGCACCACAGTTCGGGAAAGATGTGGACAAATTGGAGAAAGTCCAGAGGAGAGCAACAAAAATGATTAAAAGTCTAGAAAATATGACCTATGAGGAAAGATTAAAAATACTGGGTTTGTTTAGTCTGGGGAAGAGAATGAGGGGTGGACATAAGAATCTTCAGGAATTTAAAAGGCTGTTATGAAGAGAAGGGTGATACATTTTTCTCCTTGACCATTGAGGACAGGACAAGAAGTAAAGGGCTTAAATTGCAACAAGAGAGATTTAGGTTAGACATTACGAAAAGCTTCCTAGCTCTAAGAGTAGTTAGGCACTGGAAAAAAATTACTCAGGGAGGTCATGGAATCTCCAGCATTGGAGGTTGTTAAGAACAGGTTAGACCAACACTGTCAGGGTTGGTCTAGATAATACATAGTCCTTCCTCAGTGCAGGGGACTGGGGGCTTCCCTACTGAAGTCCCGTCCTACATTTCGGTGATTAACTAATAAATCCTCACAACAGCCTTTTAAGGTTGTTAATTATCATTCTTCCCATTCAGTAAGGTGTCCTATATACAACTAATGCTGTGAAACTGCGATAAAAGCGGAGGTTTGGGGTTTTCCCCCATCTATGTTAATCAATGTTAATCTATGTTAATCAGTTGTTTTCAGAGTCTGCTGAAGGTAGGACAATGAGTAATCAGTTTAACTTGCAGCCAGGGAGATTGAGGTTCAATATTAGGAAAGACTTTCAAACTATAAGGATATTTAAGTACTGGAATAAGTTACCAATACCAAGGGAAGTTGTGGAATCTCCAACACTGGAGATTGTTAAGGACAGGTAGACAAAATACTTGTCAGGGTTGGTCTAGGTAAGCATGGTCCTGCCTCACTGTGGAAGGATGGGCTTTTCTATGATTCTTTGACTTTTATTTCAGACCCTTGATTGTTAAAACTGATGTCTGAGTTGTATGACTTTAAAGATTACCTTTTTTTTTTTTGGCAATGATAAATACCTGGTGTATTCTTTTTGTGATTTTTGTAATGGGTTTTTAAAAAATTATCCTTAAACTATCTACTGTAGCTACAGATCCAGGTGAAATTTACATGTTTGTTGGTTTCTGTCTAGAAGTTTCAACCATCTTCTTTCAAATTTCACAGAATCTCTTCTGAATTCCTTGATAGCCTTAAGGCAGTGTTTTTAAATTTTTTGTGCTGGTGGCTCCCTTTGGACATTTAAAAAAAAAAAGAAGAAGGTCATGACCTTCCTACTGAGATTTGAAAATATAGGGGACTGAAGCTGCCCAAGCCTGTAACCCCCCCAACTTTTTCTAGTGGGTCATGACCCCCCAGGGTGAGAAACACTGCATTAAGATACATAATATAGAACTGTGACAAGATAGGATTTTTGTATTCTTTTCATATAATATATTATTTATATTTTTATATAATGTTAGTTTTTTTATTTCTTAGGAAACTGAAAAGTGTATATGTAACTGGTAAACAAGCGCTATGCTTTGTCTTTGACTCTGGGCTGGATGAGTAAAAAGGTTGGATGCGTCACTTAAAAAGAATTGCACTGATAAGGGTCCTTTACTAATTCAAAATTTAATCCACTGAAGAGCAACCAGGGGCTAAACTGTTTTGAACCATGGTCCTCAGTAGAGGGTGGTGAGGAGTTATGCCTTCCCAGTCAGAACTCCCTGAGGCAGACACAGTGCTTGTGGGAGCACCGGGAAGCATTGCTTTTGTTGAACCCATAATGATGCATTCTATATCTTGGTGAGGTTAGCTCTGATGACTTCTGGTGCAGAGCTAGAAAAGGGATGGAGCCTGAATGGACATGGTCTGAGGCAGTTGAGAGAGAAGTGTGTGAGAACAACCAAGGGACACTAGTATAGCCCTGTTAGCATGTGCTGAGCATCCCAATTTTCTGTTGATGTTAATGGTGACTGGCAATGCTGTAAAAACCCATAGGTGTAAATTAGGGCGTTGTGTGATATGGGAGGAATTGAGCAAGTCAAAATTCTTGAGCATTAGAGACATGAGAAATGACAGCACAAGCTTATTAGCATTTGGATGCGACTCAGTTTGCCTAAGGGAAGAACTTTGAAAGGAGACTTTTAATGTATTAAAAGTGATTTACATTAAACCTTCACAATCCTCTTGTATGCAGTAGCAGACTGGAAACTGAGCACCTTTCATCATTTGGATTAGCAGCCCTATGACAGTGAGATCTGGTATCAATTTTTTCTCAGCACTAGGGATGTAAATATCCGTTAGAAAAGGTAACCATTTAAATGATTAAAATTATATCAGTTAACTGTTTAACTGATAGAATTTTGTGTCCCCCCACACGCACTCCGCTCCTCCCTTCAGCACCCAGGTAGCACCCCCAGCGTGGCTCCAACCCCCTGTCTAGGACCCATGGTCCCTGGTGTTCCGCAGCAGGGCACTCCACAGCATCTTCACCAGGGCCTCAGCATCCCTGGGCAGCCGCGCAGCTTTCTCCACTACAGCCCGATGCCTTCACCATGCATACTGAGAGCCCACGCCACTGGTTAACTGATTAGTATTAGTCTTAACCGTCAGATTAATACTTATCGGTTAACTGTTCAGTATTTCACATCTCTACTCAGTACCTCTTTTTATAGACACTATTTTTATAAAGACATAATTGATAATGTTGTAGCATGGTACATTGGTTTTTTCGGGTTTTTTTGTAACGAGGCTGAGGTGCCTCCCAAGAATTCAAGGGAAGCCTTTTGAATGTAAAGAAAGGCCCATGGAGTTGCTCTTCATATATGACACAACTCTGCATGTAAGAACTCTGTACCCCTTTATTGGAATATACATCCATAGCATGTTATGTTTTATAGATCCTATTTACATTTGTCAAGTGCACAGTAGTGTAAGGAAATTAACTATATTGTAATGTGTGTAGTCATTAGTTTTCTTGTGAATAGTTTGTAATATTTCATATGGGTGTAACTAGGGTTACTGCCTTCCCCTTGCACAAAATGGAATCAAATTCTACCCCTTCCCTACTTATCAATCCATGACCTACACTGCTTTCAAAATGGAATCATGACTATTATCTAGGTATTCAGTCAGTCTCCTGGCTGGCAGTGGCTGATCTCTGATGTTTGACTGGCCAGCTGCTCTTTCAATTATATCCACTCTGTCAGGTGGAAGGAAGAAGTCCTGAGGTTATCCTTTAACAAAATAATTCATGAATTCATTAATACTTACTAATTTTCAAATGAAACTTAGTTGTGTTTTTAATAGATTCAGTTAAACAAAACAAGTACCTTATTATCTTTCATTTATTTAATCCAGCACTTCTCTACTGAGACTCAACCTGGCAAATCAGGCTCACAACCTGATATGGCAGGTGCTGGCGGTGATGTGTAGTAGGAATGTAGTATGACCATGAAGTCACTTCAAAGCCACTTCTGACCACTATTCTAGCCCAATGGCTGCCTGTGCAGGTTCTTTATGTGGCCCCAATGTACAGAACGGGAATAAGGCAGGAGTCTCTGGCTGTCCATATTCTACCTCATTCTGCACATTTCAGGTGGTGTACACCCCACTGCCAGTCCCCACTTGCTGTTGGGTTTGCCCCACAATGAACTGATCCATCTCAGGACATCAGTTGTAATTTCTTTATGTGAACCACTAATTTAAAAATCCCACAGCATTTTAGAGAGCAACAACAAAAAATAACAAATTGATATAAATTCGGGAGCTCATTTTCCCCTCCTGGGCATGTGTGTCCCCTTCTAGTTAACCTTCATGTGACCAGATTAATTTCTACTAATGTTATCCCCATTGTATATTCAAAATAGACCCTTAAAGGTACAACTAAAGAGACTATATCTTAAATATATAAACAGCCAAGGATCCATTTCTTATCCACAAAGATAGGAAATTCCACAACCAAGGCAAGTGGTACAGTAGACGGGGAAAGGGCACCAAACAATGGGGTCTGCAGATACTTATGAAGTACAGTGCATTCAGAAGTCTAATCTAAGCTGAATGTAGGGATTGCCTGCAGATATAATAAATATAACACTGATTTACAGATATGTCTTCTGCTTGAGCGCTATTAACTATTGAAATCCCCAGTTGATTTCCAAGGCTGAAGGAGCCAAAATGACTCTGTTATTACTCACTAGAAGTCAATAAGGAGGAATTTGGTTCACTGAGTGTCAAAATAATGTATTAGTAAACCATCCAGAACAGCACTTCACAATTTTGAAAATTATCAGGTTACATCTAGAGCCCCTTATTTTTTGCAAATATGAAATGACATAAAATGGAAAACAATGTCTAAAAATAAATAAAATGAAAAACTCACCCCTAGGGGGGAGAGGAGGGGAAGCTTCTGTCCTGTGGGGTTGGGCCTAGCTGTCCACTCTGGGCACTGCAACCAGACACACAGGATTGTATTGCTATTCAGGTTTGGCCCAGCTGTCCCTCCATCATCATAAAATAACTCCAAATTCACCCCTCCCTCCCTGTAAAGTTACCCCCACCAAAAAAAAATTCATGGGGCTCTACTTACACCCCAGCGTGCTAGGTGCTGTACAATTGTTTAGTAATTCCCTGCCCTGGAGAACTTACATTAAACTTCCTTTTACTTTCTCACCCAATATTTTAAAAGGATTGAAATTTCCCTGAAGACCTTGGTTTCCTCCACCTTCATCTAGTGCTGGGTGGAGGAATCATGTTTTAGGAACAGATGAGCATGCCTGCCATAAGCTTGCATTTGCAGAGGGGCAGGTCCTCAGACCTTTACATCTTCTGTTTTTGTTTGTGTT
Organism: Mesoclemmys tuberculata; assembly: GCA_007922155.1. NCBI lineage: Eukaryota > Metazoa > Chordata > Testudines > Chelidae > Mesoclemmys > Mesoclemmys tuberculata. The sequence continues at coordinate 20,793,256 of ML675629.1, read as the reverse complement.
TTGTTTCTAATATACATTGACCATTCGTATATTGGAACAAAAAGTGATAGAACATATAGCCTGTGGAAATTCATTATTCCACTCGTTTAAATTATTTTTTTATGCTACACCCAGGCCTGAAGATATTGTCTAACATTAATATGTATAATCCTGTCTCCTCTTATTTATAAACTTTAGTTAAATCTTAATTGACAAGATTTTATCTAAGCAAGTTATGTAAAGAATATCAAAAGGAAGCAAAACAACTTCAAAGACCTTGATACATACTAGCACGGGACAAATCATGAGTTTCTCTAATCTAATCAGTATTTATTCAATGTTTAAATTCTTATTAAAGGCAACAGGTTAGATCCTCAGTTCGAAGATAAATCAGCACCGTTTCATTAAAGTCAATGGAGCTGCACTGTTTTACTCTGAGTATCTTGCCCAGTTTGTCAAAGACTAAATAAAAATACAGTAAGAACCTCCAGGTTTTTGTCTGTGTACTTTTACCTATTCAAAATGAATCCATTGTTGGTACAGGGTAAATCCAGAGGTCCTTGTTCAGGTTTTTATTACCTCCTTCCATACAAAAAACCCATGCAAATTGCTGACCTCACACAGCTTAAAAAATTAGCCCAAGAGCCTAGCCACAAAACTGGAGAAGCTGCAAGAGGTTAGCATCATCCAAGTGAGGCATTGTACTGCTGTTCTGGCCCTGGGCCCTCAGTGCCTTCCCCCAAATACCTTTTCCTGATAATTTCTATAGGGTACAGGGGTGTAGCTGGCCAATCAATGTATAACCCTTTGACCCCGGTATGGAGTTGTTCGGTCCCTGCACGCATCCACCTATTTTCCACAGCATGGATCTCAACACACAGAGAGGCCTCTTTGAGGCCCTGAGGATGAGGGGATGGTGTTTCATCCTCCACTCAAACTTTACTCATTCCTTGCTCAGGCAACCTTACCATTGATTCAGGAAGTTTGCCTGAGTGAAAACTGAGCAAGGACCTGAGGATTTGGCCTCAGCCGTTATTCCCCAATTTGTATTTGTGCATTTGATTTTTATTATTGGACATCAAATCAAGGTGGTGAGAGGCAGATCAGTTGAAAATCCATAGGGGAAGATAAAAGGGGGCAATATTATGGTGGGGGGGACTTCTATAGGCTAGGTGAGGCATTTCTTGAACAAATAACAAAAATACCTAAAACACAAGACCTGGTAGTATTGGGAGATTTTCCCCAGACATTTATTAGAAAAGCAGCATCACAAAAACACAAATTTCCTATTTTGCTTCAGTGTTTACTAGAAAGCTTAATTGTAACCAGATGCATAAGATAATTAATAGTAACAAGGGGGCAGGAACACAAACCAGAACAGGGAAAGAACAGGTTCAAGAATATTTAGATACGTTAGATTTATGCAAGTCAGAAGGGCTTGTTTATGTGTTGTCTTCTGTTTTTTCCTTCTGTGTGTTATAAGCTTTGTTTGATAGTGCTTTTTGTATAATTTATCAGAGGTAGACTCCATGTAGCAAGTTAAAAGAGAAAAAAATCAAGGACAATATTGTCTATTTTTCTTCAAGTGTTTGCTTGTGTCAATTCAAAGTAGGTGTGTGTGTGCACCATGTGCACAGTTATCAGAAGATTTTTCCCTAGCGGCACCTGTCAGGTTGATGCAAGTGTTCCGTGGAGTGGCACTTCTATGGCACTGTATGTAAGGCCCTGCTGACCTGCTTCACTTCCTTCATTGGAGCTCGTCTTCTTTGTGTTTGGTCTGTTTATCACCTTGCGGCACCAAGGGAGGCAATGATCTCGGTGCCGAGCCAAGCGAGGACTACGGGGGCAGACACTGGCATTGTGGTGGACTTCAGCACTGAGGCTAGTGACCTGACACAGGAAGAACCCCATGTACCAGTCAATCAAGAAGACCCTGGGTTTCCTAGGGCGTCATCATCATCCTGCCCTGACAAAGTAGTGGCAGGAACATCCACGAGACCACCTCCAGTAAACAATAGGGCTCATCAAGAACTGCTGAGAAGGGTGGCTAAAAACCTGGGACTCCAAGCAGAGGAGGTGCGGGGTCAGAGGACTCTGTGGTTGTTGTGTATTTTGTGTCTTGCCTAATTGCCTTGGTTGCCATAACAACAGAGCTTAGCTTTTTGCCATAGTAATAGAGTTAAACTATTAGGGGATAGCTAACCAGTCCTGGCTGGTTTTAGTTAGTTCAATGACTGTTGCATCTCTCTTTCCTTTGCTGATTTCTCTCTCTCTGAATACAAGCAATTAAAAGATTTCAACATAACAATGGTAGATATCCTGGTGCCAGAGGGCCCCTCCAGGGTAGCTCTGCCCCTGGAAAAGACAATTCAAGACACTGTGGCAAACACCAGCCTCTATCCTTCCTACAGGGGAAAGAAAGGAAATACTTTGCCACTTCCACAGGCCACGAGTACTTTTTTCTAACCTTTTTACCAACACCACAGTTGGGGTCATTGGTGGTGGCAGCGGCAAATGACAAGGAAAGGCAAGGGCAACAGGGATCAACTCCTAAGTCAAAGGACTCTAAGAAACCAGATCTCTTCTGTACAAAGATTTACTCCACAAGGGAGCTCCATCTTTGCATCTCTAACCAACAGGCAATATCGAGCTACTGCAATTTTAACTCCTGAGAGACTATTTCAAAATTCAAGGAGTTGCTCCTGGCTGACTCCAAATAGGAGTTTGAGGCAATCTCCGAGGAGAGCAAGGCTGGGATATTCTCTCCAATTTTCCTCCTTCCCACTCTCCCATCCCCTTTCTCCATCCCTCTTCAGGGACCTCTCTCACAAGCAACTCCTTATACAGGAAGTGCAAGAGCTCCTACGACCAGGAGCAGTAGAGGATGTACTTAAGGAGTTCAAGGGGAAGGGATTCTATTCATAGAATCATAGAATATTAGAGTTGGAAGGGACCTCAGGAGGTCATCTAGTCCAAACCCCTGCTCAAAGCAGGACTATCCTCAGCTAAATCATCCCGGCAAGGGTTTTGTCAAGCCTCAGCTTAAAAACCTCAAAGATGGAGATGCCACCACCTCCCTAGGTAACCCATTCCAATGCTTCACCACCCTCCTAGTGAAAAACTTACTAATGCGCTTACTAATGCAGCCCAATATGCCATTAGCCTTCTTGGTAACCAAGGCATACTGCTGACTTATCCACTGTAACCCCCAGATCCTTTTCTGCAGAACTGCTGCCTAGCTCGTCGGTCCCCAGCATTCCCACTATTTTGTAATCCCAAAAGCCAAAGGGAGTCTCAGATCCATCCTTGACCTGCAAAACCTCAACAAGTTCATGAAGAAACATAAGTTCCACATGGTCTCTGTGGCCTCCATCATTTCCTCACTGATTCCAGGGGACTGGTATGCCATCCTCGATTTAAAGGACACTTTTTTCCATATCACAATAGTCCCATCTCACAGGCATTTCCTAAGGTTTTTGGTAAACCATACTCATTACCAGTTTACGGTCCTTCCCTTTGGACTGTCAGCGGCCCCTGAGTTTTTACTAAGTGCATGGCAGTCATCACTGCTTTCCTAAGGAGACAATACATACAGATGTTTCTGTATCTAGATGACTGGCTGGTCAAGGGCTGCTCCAAGGAGAAAGTAGAGGCTCATATCCACCTGATCAGGTCAATCTTCAACAAACTGGGGCTGCAGCTAAACGTGCCAAGTCCACCTTGTCTCCTAACCCAAGAATAGGGTTTATAGATGCAGTCCTAGACTCAATTCAGGCCAAGGTATTTCTACCGGAATCCTGATTCCGGACTAAGTGCTTCATCATAAAGGACTTAAGTCACTTTCCCACCACAAGAGTGCAAAATTGCTTGAAACTCCTAGGTCACATGGCCTCCTGCACATACATAGTTCACTATGCAAAGCTGCGGCTCAGACATCTCCACGCTTAGCTAGCCTCAGCTTATCAGCCAAGCAGAGACAAATTGGACAAGGTAGTTTCACTGCCCCCCTCGAGTCATAAAATCGCTTCAGTGATGACTCAACACTCAGCTGGTGGACACAGGAGTCCCTTTTTCCAGTTCCCAACCATCACTGTCCCTGGTCAAAGATTCATCTGAGCTGGGATGGGGAGCGCATCTGGGGATTCTCAGGACTCAAGGCCTTTGGTCACTGACAGAGATGTTGCTTCACATCAACATCAAGGAACTGCAAGCAGTTTTCCTAGCATGCCAAACTTTCCAACCTCCTCTAGAAGGAAAACCACGTCAGTCCTGATGGACAATACGACGACAATGTTTTATATAAACAGACAAGGTGAAGCATTCTCCTCTCCCCTGTGCCAAGAAGCCTTCAAATTGTTGGACTTCTGCATTGCTCACTCCATACACCTGGAGACATCTTACCTTCCGGGATCCCAGAACGTGCTGGTGGACCATCTCAGCAAATCCTTACACAACCACAAATGGTCCATCCACTGTGACGGGGTCAGGCCAGACGGCTATGCAAAAGTACTAGAAGGCATATATATTAGCCCCAGGCTCGGCAAAGCCCTATTCCCTGGGTGATTCAGCTGGGGCTGCTTAGGCAATTAGGCTACCTGGGGCTGTTTAGCTAATTAGGCCACCTGGGGCTGTTTAGCAATTAGGACGCCTGGGGCCAATCAAGGAGCCCGCCCCAAACACTTAAAAGCCTCCAGGGCAGGCAGGCAGTGTGGGTCATGGAGTTTGGAGTGAGGAGGTGTGGAGGACGGAGGTTGGAGTTATAGTTTGGAGTTACAGTTCACAGTTACAGTTTACAGCTTTGGAGGCTTGCAGCTCGAAAGCCTGCAGTTGGAATTGGCGGCTTGGAGCTGGCAGGCTGCAGCCTGCGGCCTGCAGCCTACAGAGGCTTGCAGCTTCCACTGTTGCTACCGCAGCCCCGGAGGGCAGAGCACCTGGCTGGGGAAGCAGGGAGCGGACCACGGACTACCCCGAAGGGAAGGTAGCAGTACACAGGGGCAGAGCGGGCCCCAGCCCCTTCCTCGACCCTTCCCCAGCTGCACCACCGGCCAGGCCGGGAGAGCACGAGACCCACAAGGGCGGAATATCTCTCCCCCCTCCCCCCCCCGCCCCACCTTGTCACACCACCCAGATATCCTGAACATCATCTTCCAGAGGTGGGTAGTTCCCCAAGTCTATTTGTTCATGACTCAACTCAACAGGAAGTGTCTTCAGTTTTCCTTCTTCCTCAAGCACAGTCTGGAGTCGATTGCAAATCATTCCTCCTCCCGTGGAAACACTACAGGCTTTACACATTTACCCCATTCCCACTCAGTCACAAGTCCTACTCAAGATCACAAGGGAAAGGAAGTCTGTCATACTGATAGCCCCAGCCTGGCCCTAGCATCATTGGTATATGACACTGTTGGAGCTGTCTGTGATCACTCCAATGACCTTGCCATTGGTGCTGGACTGGATCATGCAGGATTACAATTGCCTGCAGCATCCCAACCTCAAATCTCTTTACCTCATGATCTGGAAGCTCCATAGTGATGATTCTCCATCTGGGCGATGCAAAAGCGCACTTCCCCAATGCAGGCATTGTTGCCCTTCATTGTGTACTATCTGCTGCACTTGAAACAGCTAAGGCTGGCTGTGTCATCAATAAAGGTACACCCGGCAGCAGTCTGTGCTTTCCACCTGGGTACAAATGGTCGTTCAGTCTTCACTGATCCAGTGGTGTCCAAGTTTCTCAAGGGTCTGGACAGACTCTACTCTCAGGTGCGCTGTCCAGTACCAGCATGGGACCTTAACCTGGTACTCACCAGACTAATGGTCTGTACACTGTCTTTTACAAGGTTCAATTACTACCCCACCTGACTTCCTCCATAAGATGGTAACCCAGTTTCATGCAAACCAGGATATCTTCCTTCTGGTGTTCTTTCCAAAATCACATGCCAATAATGGGGAATGAAACCTCCATTCTCTAGATATTAGGAGGGTGCTAGCTTTCTATATAGAGATGGCTAGGCCTTTTCATAAGTCAAACCAACTCTTCATCGCTACAACAGATAGAATGAAAGGTTTCCTGGTATCCTCTGAGAGGATCTCATCATGGATCACCTCTTGTATCAGGACCTGCTACGGCCTGGCTCAAGTGCCAGCCCCAGCACTAACAGTGCATTCCACAAGGCCACAAACTGCCTTGGCAGCTTTTCTGGCACAGGTTGCTACACAGGAAATCTGCAGGGCTGCAACTTGATCATCAAACCATGTGTTCACCTCGTGTTGTGCAATTACTCAGCAGGCCAGGGACGATGTAGCATTCAGCAAAGCTGTGCTTCAATTGGCAATTCTGTGATCTCTGACCCCTTCCTCTGATGGCCTGCTTGGGAGTCGCCTGCTTGGAATCAACATGAGCAAGCACTCGAAGAAGAAAAAATGGTTACCTATCTTTTTGTAAATGTTGAGCTTCAAGATGTGTTCCTCACGTCCTTCCAAAACCCACCCATTTTCCTCTCTGTTGGAGCCAGCCGGCAAGAAGAAACAGAAGAGGTGGCAGGTCGGCAGGGCCATATATACAGTGCCATAGAGGCTCCACTCCAGGGAGTGCCTGCATGAATCCAACGGGTACCTCTGAAGGAAAAACCTTCCGATGATTGCATGCACCTACTTGGAATGGACATGAGCAACACATCTCAAAGAACAACAGTTAAAAAAAGATGTGTAACTATTTTTTCTAAGAACAGTGAAGGCAAAGCAGATCCAGTAATCTAGTAGAGGATTTATTTCCAGATTGATTCCTCTGCTTTCTAGGGAAGCAAATCTTAGAACAAATGATAGCAGACCAATTGAGGAGACTTAGAGCCAACAGGGGTTATGGTGCTCTCTGGATTAGGGGTGACCATTTATAATATTATTGATACCATATATTGCAAAATTACAGTAATTCCAATGGTACCTGACATGGCATATCTCATATGAAAGGTTATAATTTGTTAAGATTGACAAGTGCGTTTATGTGTATGTGTTAATTTTGTATTTTAAGTTCTAAATATGTATAGCATTTGTATTTGTGCTGTGTTTCTGGGTGACACCCCAGCTAGGATGGCAGGAGCATTAAGCCTCCTTAATGGCCCATCAAAGGAACTCACAGGTACAATGAATCAAGGTGTAGCCCCTGGGTTCTTTCACTGAAGAGTCACCAGGACATGTAAGAACATATTCAAGGACAGAGGACTCTGGGGCTTTTCCATACCATTTGCTGTATGGCTGTGTTTGGGGCAAGCTACATGGCAAGTGACATAAAAGGCAACTGCACATCCCCATCTTGTCTTCATTCCGTCTTCTTACCCATGGATCCACTCATACAACTGAAGCTGTGAAGCAAAGGACTGAGACTCATCCAAGTACTGGATGTACCCCAGAGGAACTGTACAACCCTGCAAACTCCACAATTCTGCTGTAAATCCGATACATATGGACTTTAAAATCATTTGTGTGTATCTGATGGCTTTAATCATTTAACATCTCTCTTCTCATTTGTTTCTTTCCTTTTATAATAAACCTTTAGTTTTAGTTACTAAAGGATTGGCTGGCAGTGTGATATTTTGGGTAAGATCCAAACTTGTCTTGATCTGTAATGTGGCTGACCCTTTGGGGATAAGGAGAACATTTTTGGTAAAAGGAATAGAGTTTTAATAATTTCTCTTTACTGGACCTTGTTGCTAATTGGGGGCAGACATAGAAATGCAATAAAGGGGCTGTGTAACTTCTTGTTTTACTTCTTGATAACCAGTGTAGGAAATCAGAGGCACTGTTCGTAACTAATTGGTGAATCTAAATGCAGTGTTAGCCACCAAGTTTGGGAGAATCTGCTCTCCTTTTTCACCCTGCTCTGATCATGGCATTTTCAGGTGGGCTACCCTAGGCACAGACAGGTCACAGGGTATCTAGCAATTTATATATGACTTGTAGAATTATAGTAAGTCTGTCACGTGCCTATCTGTTCTGTCTAGAAAAGGTTGTTCATTTGTTTTTATTAATGTAATTTAATCTCATCTTGAAGTGAATGGGGTATCTCTCAGTACCATTAATGGGAATTCTGCACTTGAAGAATGGACAATAAACTCCTGAGTTTTTAACTTGACACTTTGTACACATGAAAATACCATACTTCAGTAAAAATAAAAAATCCTCTGCTTTGTAGATTTTGGTGGTTTTTGCAAGCTCTGAACAGAAAGATATCTGAACTAATGCCAAAATTCATAAAACAATATGGGAAAAATAAATGTAAAGACCTAGCTTAGACCCACAAAAGTAAGGGACTTTTGGAGCAAGTACTAAAAATCCAGCACAGCCTTAGCCAAAACGATACTGCCTAGGGATCTGTTATGCATTTGAATTTTAATAAAATGTGATGTCAAATAATGAACTCAGTTGAAGTTTTATTTAAGTAAGACAGTCAATCAATACTTAATGCAGCACTATACAGAAAGGAAATCATACAAAGTAATCTGAGACTGGAGAAGTTTGGCACCTCACTTCACTTCTAACTAACTCCCTATAATTTATCCTTTATAGTCTAGTTTAGAACAAAGAAAATCCTACAAAATTTTTCTTTCCCAAAACTCACCTTACTGAAACTTTTTCTCTTACTTTGATTTTATTGTGAATATTCTCTATTTACCTAATAAGCCAATGACAGCTGTAACTAATTTGTCACTACTGCGATCATCTGTGACTATAATTAGCTCTAAATGACTTAGACATTAATCAATACATTACTCAGTGGTTTGCTTTTACATTGATTATAGAACACATCTGTTACAAAATGGACAGGGAACATCTGTTGTCAGTTGCTACCATCTTATCAATTACAGTGTGCATTTATAAGCATTCTTTATTAATTATTAGTAGTCCTTCCTAGACATCTGGACTAGGTCAGCAAGGTCAAAGTAAAAAGCAGAGTGGATAATTTAAATACAGTCCTATTATCAATTAGAGACACTTATTAATCTAAAACAAAGCACTCAGAGACAGCATTTTGGCCAACAGAAAGGTTTCTGGGATTTTGTGGCAAAGTTTCACGAGAACTTAATGTACAAAAAGATCATAAAAAATTACTATTAACTCACAGATCTGAGAGCAGACTCTGAAGTTACTGTATATACCAAACATACCGCAATAACTAGATCTGATCAACAAGAACCAACTTTTATCATCTTTCTTCATTTCTTGCATTTGGAAAAGACCCAGTAAATAAAGTAGAACTTCTAACTTCATTCCAAGATCAGCTTGTATAGGTATTAATACTTTGGGACTTGTAGGAAACTACTTATTAACATTTTTATGTCATAGTGCCTTGTCAAGGAGTTTAACAGGTTTTTTTTTCATGAGTCAATATGTAATGTACTGTCCCTTGGTATGAGTAAGTGTTAGTGCCTCTCTCATTTCTAACCTACAGAGGATAAAAACTGACAGAGAACGCCTTTAGCTCAATCCTGTATTTTTGAAGACAAAGCCATAGTTCTAATACTAGCCTACCAGATTTGTCTGATTTAGCTGCTGATTATTTCTATAGCTTGCAGCACATGGTTTCATTACAAGTCTAGACAATGCAGAGAGCTGGTTCATATGAATCTCTCATCATACAAATCTGTCATATCACCTGGGGGTGAGATGGTGGAGGGAGAAGAGGGAGTTCTTTGAAAGACTGCATATTTAGACTTAGGCATATTGGGCCGCCTAGTGGTGTGTAATGGTAGAACTGTCTCCAAGCAGTGACCATTATTAAAGCACTCACACCGTTGCCTCTGAGTGTTCTGAGGGTGAGGCTATAAAAGGGAGCACAGTGCGCTCTACCACCTCAGTCACTTCCAACTGCTGTGCCAGATGAAAGTGAACTACTACGGTCAAATTGGATGTGGTTATTTTATCCATTGTTAATGCCTTTTTAATCATAGAAGACTACGGAATGGGTTACCTAGGGAGCTGGTAAAATCTCCATCCTCAGAGGTTTTTAAGGTGTGGTTTGACAAAGCCCTGGCTGGGATGATTTAGTTGGGGTTGGTCCTGCTTTGAGCAGGGGATTGGACTAGATGATCTCCTGAGGTCCCTTCCAACCCTAATCTTCTATGTTTCTATGACTGTTTGGTCCACTTCTGCCTCAGCCTATTTCCAAGAAGGCAGACAAACACCCTCCAAGGGGTTTTCATATTTTCTCACATAACCTGTACCTAATTCTCTGGTGATTGCTGCTGCCAGTAGCAGGTTGAGGTCTGGACAAGCTCATTTCACTCCCGCTGATGGAGAAGGGGAATATATTGATTCCCTAGCAAGAGAGAGGTTTTCTTCTTCTTCTTTTGGTATCACGGTGGCAGATTACCTAGCAGTTATGTTCCATTATCAATTCCACTTGTGGGAAAACATGGCACTGTTTTGCGCAGGGTGTGCTGGATGACAACAAGAGATCGGCAAAAGTGCGCCTAATGTAGGATCAAAATGTGGCAAAGCATGCTTTTAGGTCTTTGTTTGATGCCTCGGATTCTTCTGCTAGAATGTTGGCTTCTGCAACTTCTCTGAGGAGACATGTTCGTCTTTGCTCTTCTTCTCTGGCTCTGGATACTAGAATCAAAATGGAAGATCCCCCCTTCAAAGTGGGGGTCTTTTCATTAAAGATATTGGTCAGTTGCTGGAAAAGCTGAAGGAGACAAGATCAACGGCCCAGTCTTTGAGCTTGATTTCTTCTAGGAGAAGGCCTTCTCTTTCTTTCCATTATGAGGGGGAACATCATCCACAATCTTCCTCGACTTGTTTTTTGTCAGATCAACCACTTGTTTCCTGGTTCCTGTTCCATGAACTCATGTGCGTGTATGTGTGTGTGCGCGCGCACCACTACTCAGGGCACACTGCTATGTTTGGACTGTTTTATGTTTTGTCCAGACTGTTGCTGATCTAACCAGTTCATGGTTATTACATGTTTTGATTAACAACATGCCTGTGTGTGTATTGCTTCACTGTGTGCGTGTGTGTGTGTGCGCGCGCGCGCGCCTTGGGATTGCTGCTGTAGGGTGCATCAGAAAGTAACATTAGGGCAATGAGTGGTTCAATTCTGTAACCCAAACTGCTTTGGCAATGATGGCACTGATATTTATGATGGACTGCTGGAGCCCAAGTCATCCTCTGATGCAGCTCCACAAATATTTTGGGATTGGAGATTGTTAAAGAAGAAAATATTTTTGAAGCTCGCCAGCAGTCTAGTGAAACAATATGTGAGTCACATTTTGTTTGTGTCACTTGGCCCACGGCTGTGAATCTGGGGACATTACGATGATCATTCTCAGATATTTTCGTGATCGGCTGGGAGAACGGGCACTGGATGAAGCTAGAACTCTAGTATTTGATACAGCGGTTGCTAAAAGTTATGCATTTGAAAATGCTAGGGCTAAAAGTCCAAGACTGCTGTTACTTTTGTATCTATGCTTAAACTACCAGCTACTTCTTCTGTTGCCCAGAGTCATGTAAGGCTACCTACTCCTGCTCTGTGGCCTTGGCAGAAAAGTTACCAGCTTGGCCAGTTTCCTTCCTGCCAAGCTAAATTGCCAAGCTTGTGAGAAGGAAGGACACTTCAAAATACTCATAGACTCATAGACTCATAGGTCAGAAGGGACCAATATGATCATCTAGTCTGACCTCCCGCACAAGGCAGGCCACAAAACCCTACCCATACACATTTATAACAACCCCGAACCCATGACTGAGTTATTGAAATCCTCAAAAATGAGATTTGAAGACCTCAAGCTGCAGGGAATCCACCAGCAAGCGACCCATGCCCCATGCTGCAGAGGAAGGCGAAAAACCTCCATGGCCCCTGCCAATCCGCCCCGGAGGAAAATTCCTTCCCGACCCCAAATATGGCGATCAGCTAAACCCTGAGCATGTGGGCAAGACTCACCAGCCAGCACCCAAAAAAGATTTCTCTGCAGTAACTCAGTTCCCATCCCATCCAGCATTCCCACAGACCATTGAGCAGACTTATCTGCCGATAATCCAAAATTAATTGCTCAAATTAAACTATCCTGGGCCACAGTACAGTGGTTCACAATAATGGAAGGCCTGAAGTGCATACTGTGAATGTGGAGTCACATGAGACCACCTTTGCCAGGAACCCTGATGTTTCCTTTAGTATTGTCTTCTGATGTAGCAAGACGTGGGTGCTTGGAAAGCTTGAGCTGCTATCCCATGTTGTAGAAACAGATGACCAGATTTGGGGCTTGGATGCAGGGAAAATCTGATTCTCCTGTCTCAGCTTCCATAGCTCATATTTTATAATATTTAACTTAAAAACTGAGGCATTATCTAACTCATCTTGGTAAGTTCATTTGGCAGGTGTCTCATATATTGGTTGATGATAAAGTGCTGTTTGTGCATAATATGGATAAGAAATTTATGAAGCGGTTATTTATCTTTCTTTGAGAAATCCTGTCCCTCCTTGGGATCTTAATTTGGATATATCTACACTCATGAAATCACCCTTTGAATACTTGGCTCAGTGTTATTTGTCTTATTTGTCTGTGATGATGGCATTCATGATTGCCATAAAGCCCTTCAGAAGGGTGATTGAATTAAATGTGTTAATGGGTGATCCACCATTTTCATCTTTTGATAAAAATAAGGTGGTCTTCAACCTGATCCCACGGTTTAGCCAAAACTAGTTTCTGAATTCACATCAGACAATTAATTGATTGGTATTTGTTTTTTTCCAAAGCTACATACTAATAAGGCAAAATCTGTTTTAAGTACTTGGGATGTAAGAAGAGCTCTTGCATATTATTTGAATAGAATGAAATGTTTAAAAAATCATTTGATTATTTCTCTTTTATGCTAAGAATCACATATTTCTTCTTGAAAAAAAGCAAGTCCTGGCTACTAAAATTTGCAGTAATGCAACTTGGAGTTCTGCACAGACTTCTACTAAACATTATGCTCTTGCATCAGCACTTGAAGTCAAATCTATCGTTGGTAGAATGGTGCTTTAGCCTGCATTCTGTTAGGACTCTGTTTCTTTCTCCAGGTTATTTTCAGCACTGCTTATCAAACTACCTCATAAGTGGGAATTTACAGAATCACTTGAAGAACATATGAAGGCTTCCTACTTGTAACCAGAGTTCTTTGAGATAGCTCTCCATATTCATACTTCCCACCCACATTCCTCTTTTTCTCAGAGTCCTTTTGTTCTGGGCTGTGCTTCCTTGTCCAGCCTCAGCATCTCTGAGCATTTTGAGTGAGAGAAGAAGAGTAAGAGGGGGTGCGAGCGGCACTGCTTGGAGATGGTTCTACCCTTAGGCATCACTGGATGATGCAATACCCTAAGTGTGAATATGTAGAGCCATCTCTAAGTACTCTATTACAAGTAAGTAATCTTCATTTAGTCCCATGGGCTGAGATTGAGCCTAGGAAATGCATCCAGAACTGGTATATGTTTGTGGAGAACATTTGGGAGTCATGGATGGAGCTTTCCTTTCTCCTCTGTTTCACAGGAAACTGTCCCCCATCCAGGGCCATGAAGAAACATGAAAAAATTCCCCAGGGAGCTCCTGAATTAGTACAGTGCAGCTTGTAGTTGATATCACATTGCAACAGAACATAAGTAGCAAACATATCAGCATTTCAACCAGTTTCTGATGGGATGGGGACCCCTGAAGCTGCAGTTTTTTCAGAACCAGCTCTACTAAAATTGTTTGTCAGATATTTTTGGTAAACGCCAAGTCCCACCTTTACAACAAAGTGTGGCAATCGGGCTAACGTATCACCTTACATGCAAAAATGCCCAGAAGGAGAAGAGCTGAGAGAAAAATATGAAGTTGACACATTATCCCATCATGTAATTTTCCCTTCCTCTGTTCTGTGGCATGCAGAGGAGGAGAATGCCTGGTTTGTAATAATTTAAATTTTCTTAGTATCCCAGAGAATAGAAAAAAGGGATTAAATGGGAGAGAAAGTGGATGAAACCTGGAAACAAACAATTAGCAAACTGCGTTCAGGTTACTAACTAAAGAGCTGGCCTGTCTGAGATTTGGTTGGGGTTTTTTTTGTTTCTTTATCTTGCACAGTTTTTGACATTTCACTGTGGAACCCAAAGGACTGTATTATGCCTTCTCTCAGGCTGAGCTCTGCTAGTTGAGGGTAGCAGGTGCGTTTCACCAGTGTCAGGAGGAATCATGCTTCCTTGGCATTATGGGATTGGAGGAGCACATTAGGCTCCAATCCTTTCCCCAGCACAGCTTTGCTTGCATGTGTGTGAGGGAAATGAGAGGAAGAGAAGGTGTGTGGTTCCACCTTTATCCTGTGATGCCTCCTCCTGAATGTATGAAGCTACATTTTGGTTTTCTCTTGCTTAGGTCACTCTGGGACGGAGCACCAGTGCAAGGGAAGTTATGATTTTGAGCTTCTTGCTTTTCTTCTTTTTTTTTTTGTTCCACATGTGTAATTCACACCGAAATCAATAAAAGTTATGTTGGCAGCAAGGCTGCTGGGCTTGGGGCCTAGAGCCATAAATGTTTAAGGACCTTGAATATCAACTGCCAAACAGAGGGAGGAATATGGGGGGAAAAATATGTTTCTGTAGTTCACCTCTCTGTAATGGAGCCAAGCAGGCTTTTAGAGGCATGAGCCTGCCAAGCAGTTTTTATCAGGAATTATTCCTGTAATGGCCTTCAACTCAACCCAGTGTTTTGGAACCATTGGATGTGTACTGAAGTGAGTTAGTACATGCTGCCTCTTAGAGCCCCCGTGCTATGGGGTTTGGTTTAAACAGACATCTATTTAAAGCACTACTCACCAATAGGTTTGCAAATATCTTGCGGCGATAGTCTGTAGCCTCTGGCAGGCTAAGAGTTAAATGTGTTTGAGTTCAGGAGGGTACAGTTTGACACTGACGGAGGCTGTGTTCAGATTCAGAAAGGGTTAGGTTAGTTTAACAGCTACCAAAGCAACAGCCTCATAGTACTATTTACAAAGCAAAGTAAAAAGGCTGACATATACATTTAACACAAATGCATGGATCCTCTTCTGGAATTCCCCCCCCATGTCCTACTTTTCCTCCCCTTTTAAAATTCTCATATTGAAATAAATAATGGAAATGCAGTATTGTTTAGTGCAATTTATTTGTACAGTGTTTCACTCATACAACTTTCACAGTATTACGGTGACCAGATAGTTCCAATAATTGGAGTTTTGTCTTACATAGGTGCCTATTACCCTCCAGCCCCTGTCTCAATTTTTCACACTTGCTATATGGTCACCCTACTCAGTGTATACTAGTGTTGTTGTAAAATCATGTTACAATAATCAGCTGGAGAATAGGAAGAGACAGTAGAATAGAATAAATGTAATGACCTGGTAAGAGTAGAAATCCAGGTGGAAAACTGACACAATGATCTGGAAGATGGCTGGAGCCAGTGGAATATGAGAGAGATGAAGAGCTGGTAAAAGTAAGCACTGATGACTGGGGTCATCAACCAGACCCAGCTTCACTTTATGTATCCAAATATGGTTTGTCAAGGAGCCAATGGTAGGGAATAAAAGTTCAGACATTTTCTTTTCTATCAAATTTTTGGCAGACAAGTTTATCTTCCCAAGCCTATAGTGTTTGGTTATTATACTTTCAGTAGTATATTATGTATGAAGACTTAAATAATGCTACTAGAACTCTTGTACAAACACACATTCTCCAGAACCATTTTCAAATGGTTTCAAATGGTTGAACTGCCAATCAAGGAGGAATGCTCTTCTGTATGGGTAGGACTTACCCAAGTGCATAAAGCCTTCTGTACCTCTTAAGCCCTACTTTTATGTCGAACAAAACAGTCCCATATTGGAGTATGTGCTTCATCACTGCACTGGGAAAAGACTGGGCTCCACTCACACCATCTCTGAATGGGCGAACATGGAAGAGCCAAAAAATGGGCTACTGCATCTGAAGTTTCACAGATTCAGTATCTCAGAAATCTCCTGTCGCATCTGCTAATGGCCACTATCCCAGTGTATAGAATGGAATAATGACAGTTTGTCCTGCAGCTTCAAGGCATGCCACATGCTTGTAGGTAGCTTCCATATCTCCACCTCCACAGATTTCTCTTTACAAAGCCCAATTACTCTGTCTTTGTGTGGGAAGAGGGCCATTTCACTCTGAGTAAATAAGTAATAAAGGGCCACCACACAGTTTATCATCTTTACCCTCATTGTGAACACCCAACCAGCAGTCTTATCTTCACCCATATTTATTACTTGGTTTTATGTTTAATGTAAGGTTTGTTGGCCTTCATAAATTACATTGTCCTTAGTTCTGTACATGGATTTGTTTTGCTGTGTGTAAATATGTATGGTATCAGGTTGCAGATGATGTCTGTGAGATCTTTTTCTGTAATTTAAAGATATGTGAATGGATGATCTATGTTAGTGATTGATCTAAATCTGGTATAACTCTTACATAAAAAATTACAGGATTGAAATTTTGCGTGTTTGTGCCTTGATATGTTGGTTTAACATTTCATGTTTATTATTCGTTGTGAAAGTAAAGACCTATGCTCCCTGGTTGTGGAAGAGAGGTAGTTGAAATTCAGAAGTGATGAGCTTAGTGTCAGTAAGATACTGGATGATGTATCTGCGTGTTTTTCCTTATTGTTTGCACTTTGTGCTGGCAGCTGGCAAGATTTGAATAACTGAAAGTTTTTGTTATGGAATTTGCCAGCTTTTTCAATAAACGTAT
Organism: Mesoclemmys tuberculata; assembly: GCA_007922155.1. Lineage (NCBI taxonomy): Eukaryota > Metazoa > Chordata > Testudines > Chelidae > Mesoclemmys > Mesoclemmys tuberculata. Next base: position 20,776,530 of record ML675629.1, on the reverse strand, counting down.
CATTGTTATTTGCATGACTAGTCATTATCAGTGTTGATACCTATTTCGCTGTGAGCCAGTGTTTCCTCTCCCCAGCCCTGCTTCCCCTACTGACCCTCCACAGAGCTGAATTTCTTCCCCCCATACACCTAAGTCCAGCTCCATGGTTTCCTCCATGCTTAAATTTTGCCTTATGGTCCCTCACCCCATGCAGCCTTCTTCCTCCAGCTTGCCCCTCAACATGCCCCATTCTTACTACATTCTGCTTTTAAATGTTCGTGTATATTCACATGTAAAAGCTGAAGTAGGGGAACAGAGTGGTGAGCAGTGGTGCAGGTGAAGGAAGCATAATGATAAGAAGGGCTATGGAATAGCATAAGGAAAATATGTGGGCTGTTGGAGTCTCACAGCCATGTGTGGGGACACGGGGGAAATTGGTGAGGGGGCATTGGTCTGTAGAAGGCCAAGGGAGCATGCCAGGATGTTGTGGAAGAGCATGTGGAGGACAGCAGGCAGTCAGCAAGATTGTATGCCTGCAGCACTAGGGAGAAAATTAGGACTTAAGTACGACTGTTAACACTTAAACTAGCTATAAACCATCAAAGAAGAAGCCATTCTTAGAACTCTCATTACTAGACTTGGTCATCTCTTCAAAGTAACCCTGTGTAAATTGTCCCAATTCCAAGGATGGAATCTGCTGGGAAAATACAGCTTCATAACAGTAATTGCTTTGTTAAAACCAGTCTCCCTGGGGCCCATTTCTTTCTCGCCAACTGCTATAGCAACGGTTAGATACATGCATTATTCTGCTTTTAAGATCATGCTAGACAAAAATATTTTTCTTGTCTTTCTTTAAACTTATCAGAAATATATTTTGTTTTCCAAATATGTCTAGTAATAAACAATTAAACACTCACCAGTCCTGTGTAGAAGAATAAGTATACTGGGTTGGAATTAGAGCTATAAATCTCCACTAATCAGTCCTGTGATCTGATTTATTTTCTTATGTCTCGTGGCCTGAGCACAGGAAAATTGGTTTTGATTACCCTGATAGGGTCAGGAAGGGTCTTGGCCCCAATATAACAATTGGACAGGAGCACTGTATTTCATATTCTGCTAAAACAACAGATATTACACACTGCTAAGCAGAATTTTAGATGTAATGGGCTCTTAGCCTAAGATACCATCAGAAATTCTCCACTCCTATGGGGTGGTGTGCATGCACACAGTCCCTTATTATGGGCTGCTTACTAAGAGCCCAATGCAGGCTATAGTAATTTTCAGAATCAGGCAAAAATACTAATGAATACATAAATTATGTTTCAGTGTTCACTGTGGCTGTCCATGGACATGTTTTGTCGCTATTACCCATCAGGTCTGTAGAAGATGGACTGATGAGGCTGGAAAACGTCTATACTTGGCCCATTCACTCATATCTGAATCAAGTGCTGGGGTATGATTCACTGCATATAATGTGTAGGTTCTTTTGATCAAGTTCAGTGTGGAAATATCATGTTATAGCAATGCAGAGTTACAAGAACATGAGAACAATATTTCCATTAAGAGCAAAATATTCTGAAATGTTGATGGTATGATGGTTAATAGCTTTGAAAAACGTGCATGCACGCTGCCTTTTGATGTAGATTTGATGGTATTTATGTGTAATTCAAGGGCACTCTCCTTTTCTTCCTCCATTTTAATTGTGTAAATTAGTTTGTACATTGCCATAGTGGGTCAGTTCTTTTTTTTATCACTATGCCATTGTTTTGGAGTCAAAGCACAAAACTCATGTTAATAGTGGTTGCTATAGTGAAAGGTGTGTCAATGTGTCAAACGGCATATCCATTTGACTTTTCTGTAGCTTTTAACTCTAAATATACACATATTTTACCTCTTTAAATTTTTCATATCCTTAAGGATAAGATTTTGAATGTAAAAGCCAGGGTGGCCTTATTGCTATGAGTTCCAGCATAGCACGTTCCAGTTTTTGCAAAGCCCCAGATAGCAATCACCATTCTGATGGAAGATTTCTTACGTCCATCTTGAAATAGTGTCCCAACAAAAACGCCTGCCTTGATCTCTTTTAAGAATGTCCCTAACTTGGATTTTGTCAGCCTGTGAGTCTGCAGTATGTTTTCAACAGGTAGCAATCAAATGATAATTTTTGTTCATTGCCTTCAGTCCTCGGGCCTGACTAGCAGCTCAGCTTACATGGTGGATGATAATGAAATAACTCGCATTTGCCTCAAAGCAATAGAAAGAGCTTGAAGTTGCCATTGCCTTCTGGGCCTCAAATATAGTTTGAAAATGCCTTTCAAACAAATTTTCAAGCACTTTCAGTGAGGGATAATCTTTCTGGAGATCTGGAATAGCAAGTCTGTGATTGATGGAATGCACAACAGCAACACCATGTGGGGTATCTTGTCTAAACATGACTTGCATACAATTTGAATAACAGCCTATACTCATTGCTGCAAAATCAAAATTCAGACCAACCAGTTCTAATTAGAACTTTGCATCCTTTTAATCCCCACAACTCGTGAAGCTGTTTTCATTCCCTGTGTGATACCATCAACTGTCCCAGATTCCAGTTCTGGGATGTCAGCAAAGGCAATTTGAAGGTCTGGGAGATGCTATACAGTAATTTAAGCATATTAAGATATTATCATTTTATGAACACTGTATAGGATTCAGTCAGTCAGTTGAAGTTATTCTATATTTGGTTATAAGACCTTCCTGTATGTATGCATTGATCTGAATTACCAGGGAGGCAGTGTGACGAACAAAGAGAAAATCAACTTAATGGCTCCTCAATAAACAACCTCTGATCGATATTGGGGGTCAATTACTGGACAATGGCATATTTCCAGGTTCTGGCAGAAGTGATGCAGCTGTTCAGCCAGTGCTGAGAACAAAGAGATCAAAAGAATTCTAAACAGTTAAAAAGCCCTTCTCAGGAGAAGAAGGGGGAGTCAGTTGTCAGGTGGTGTTCCTGGTGAGAACAGACTGAGATGGAAGGAACACATGCCCTTGTAGTGATGAAAAACAGCTGAGGGAATGGTAAACCCCAGGGAAAGATAGGCAGGTGTGTAGATTGGTTTATTGTTTTTAATATCTATTTTCTCATTAACAATTTTTGGTTCTATATAAATAATACGTTGTTTTAAGGAAGCTGTCTGGTCACTGGTTACCAATGTTATTTCTCACAGAGGGAACAGAACTGCAGAGTCTGAACTAAGTCAGGCCTCCTGAGGTATCAGTGGTTAGTACCAGGGACTGCAGCCCAAGTCCTGGTCTGAGAGTGGGACAATTGTGTGATTCCACCCCAAGATAGAGGTGACAGAAAGAGGCCTGAAACCTGAAATGAGGGTGCACATGAAGAGACCAGTAGGGATCAGAATTGGTTACCCCAGTAACTGTGACAAGGGAGTACAAGTTTTCTCATCCCGCCCAAAGCTGACTCTTGCTCCCCTACAGTCCTGTCATTAGGTCCACCTGCAAGCACAGCAATAAACCTAACTTTCTATGGACACTTTTGAGACATTTCCCTAAGAGACTTTACACTCACCTCTGATATAATATCTCACACTGTGGGTTTTAATGTAGCATGATCCAAGGCATTGTTTCTGTAACTGACATAGATTAGGTCGGTCCATCTCTCTCCTTTCCGGCTGCCAGCTCATCTCTGTTGCTCTGCTCTGTCCCCCTCTTTCTGCATGGGTTCTTCTGATTGGCAGATCAGTTCTGCTGCTTTGCTCAGATCCTTCTCTTTCCCTAACTCCCACAGACAGCAGCTAGGTAACTTAACCCCATACCTCTCAATTCCTCCAGCTGCCCTCGCTTTGCCTGGAATCTGAATACTACTGTGGGTAGTATCTCTCCATCCACCCAGCTTCCCTGTTTGTCCTTTTGCAGTGGGCAGGAAATTTAACATGTCTTCGAGCACACATAGCACTTCTACTTGCCCTAGAATTCTGAAAAATAGGATTTTCCCAGGCTGATCATTTATTTTGCTTCTTTTTCCTTTGTTCATGAAGTGTCCACAAGGAGTTTAGTTTTCTCAAATGTATTTGTTTAAATTTATTCACCACATAATTTTTTATCAATAAATCAGCAGCTGGAGATTGTTTGCAAGCAGTTCACTGCAAATCTACGATGTTCATAATTTGAAATGTGCGGGTTAGTTTTGTTCACATCCGTTGCATATTATTTCTGTTTCCTGAATAGCAGAGCCAACCTTAGAATCAAGTTTCCAGTATGGTTATGCTTCTTTATACATTCATTTTTCGTGAATACTTGCTAGTACTTACCACTTACTTAGTGCTTAAAACATATTGTTTCTGCGAACATTCTTGCTAGTAAACTTATTTGTAGAAGGCAAACACAAAAAGGATGTGAAGACACAGCCAAGCAAACTTAATTTTTAATTTGGGCAAGTAGTTACGGAATTATTTTTGCATTATTCTTCCAGCGTTAGTACCATAACTCTCAGGGGGTAGAGGATACCATCCTAGCACCTTCCGTTGGATTTAAAGGGTGTTTAGCACACTAGTTGAATCACATATGGCTAAAAATTGTTCTAAGATGAGCAGACATGGTTCTCACTGAGGGCGCATACATTTGAGGATTAAGTGTAGCCCATGGGAGCACAGAGTATATAAAAACCATTTTGCATAACTTTTCTTCTAAGCAAAATAATTCTCAATATCTTCAACTGTGTCCATAATTGATTTGCCAGGCACTGTATAGTAGCAGTGCATTGTCTTATGCTTGCCATAATGTGGTCCATGTATACTTGATTTATTAGAATTTGAAGCAAAATGTCTAGGTTTTTTGCCAAGCTTTCGAAGTGTCACCAGAAGCCTTCTGGCAATTGGATCCTACTGTATGTTGAGTTCACATACCGATGAAAAGTAGGGCAATAGTAAATTTTTTAAACCACTCACATCCATTCCTGCTGATGATGTACTTGATGTATTGCCCTGCATCTTTAATAGTGGTCAAAACTCTATTTTAAAATTATTTCCGAAACCCTCCCCTCTTTCTTCCAAAACCTGCAGTGTGTGTAATGGATTTCAATAATCTGTCAGTTTCATAATGACTAAATGATGTGTGCTGTTGTCCCATTCTTTGGGTTGCCTTAGTAACCTCACACATTTATAGGATGATCAGTGGGTCTGGTCCTGCAACCAAAAATGTCTAGTACATCACGAGCATTACCAGAAATAAGTAAGTAGTAATTAATTGAAAACATAAACCCCTCTAATGAGAGTTCTTGTCTGAGAAATGACTACTTAAGTGTTCCAGGATCTAGGCTATAGGTAGGCTAAATATATGGGTCTCCTATTCATGCCTCTCACCACACACATGCAGGGGGTGAAGAATTCCAAATTAAAGTCTTCACAGATCGTGGGCTAGCTTCACAGATTGTGGGCTAAATTCAGAGCTAACTCCAAATTTTTTACAACAGAAATGGTGTAGATAATTGTATCTAACAGAAACACATGTAGTTTATAGCAAAGCAACATCTGGAAAAGCCTAGATTTAAAGACTGGGCTGACACTGTTTTTCCAGTTTGCCAGCCAAATGAATGTGGTTGAAGCGTGCCATACATAACTGCAGCAGCCTGAGGATTAAGAATAAAAACCCTGCTAAACCCTTTACAGTGTGAGCATCAGAAAACTGGAAGGCTAGAGTAGTGTTTCTCAACCTTTTAAGTAGTAAGTACCCCCTAACTTCTGAATATTTTAATAAGTACCCCAACGCTCAATATTCCATGGGATTATATATTTACAGACTAATGTGAGCCATATGTTGGAAGAAGGGCTGAGTATAAAGGCCATGATATGACAGATGTCAGATCTAGTTTGGGTCGGATTACCACTTTTACCAGTGGTGCACAACTCAAGTATGTACCCGGGCTAGAAATGATGTTGGCCAAAGTTTGAGTGGCATGCCAATGCTGGGAATATAAAATGCCATGCCAAATTTTTTGCCATAGATTTGAAAGGAGGAAGGGGTGAGAGAGACAGGGAAGGAGGGTAACTGGTCAAATCTGGGTCTGTCAGCCAGGGAGGGGTGCTGCCACCTGGGCATGTTGCAGGCGGCTGCCGCCTGGCTGTCAACCCTGGAGTGTGGATGACTGCCACCCAATCTGAGCTGGGGGAGAGGAGGCGTCCACGCCTGCTGGGACTTAAGGATGTTAGCAGGGGGCTGCTGCCCATCTTCAAGCTGGGGCACTGGAGGCTGTCCCTCAGCTCAGAGCCGGGTGTGGGTGGCTGCCGCCCAGCTGCGACCCCAGCTCACGAGACTCAGGAGGCTGCCACCAGCTACCCACCTGAGAGCTGGGACTTGGCAGGAAGCGGGGGGCTGCTGCCTGCCTCCCCCAGAAGCTAGCGGCTGCCACCTGCCTCCCAGCTGGGAGCTGTAACCAGGTGGGAAGCAGGGGGCTGCCGCACGCCTCCCCGAAGAGCTGGCGATTGCTGCTCACTTCCTAGCTGGGAGCTGTGATACGGCGGGAAGTGGGCAGCTGCAGCCTGGCTACCCCAGAAGTCGGCAGCTGCCGCCCGCCTCCCCTTCACTCAGTTTTTCCCCGGGTACCCCCTGCCTGTGTCTCACGTACCCCCAGGGGTACACATACCACAGGCTGAGAAACTATGGGCTAGGGCATGTCTAAGATAGCAAGCCACATCTAATTTCATATGTCCAAGAGGATATTCTAATTCAGTGAAGTACTGGACTAAAGGCACCTTTGTCCCTTTTTTGTTGGGAAAGTGTTTGCAATTTAGTGGCATTGTATTTTATTAATTTCTTATTTCTACTAGGTAAAACCATAAAACAAGGATATATCCTATTGAAACTTGCGTGCATAGCATAACTCTGTGGAATGGCACATGCCTCATGTGCTCTTCTGCATACAACCAACCTTCCCCAAGTACTTGTGCCGTGGACTGCAGGCAGCCATGTAAATGGGATAAAAATATTATAGGGAAGTGTAAAACGCAAAGAAGTGTGCAGTTTTCAATGTCCTTCTAAATCTTTTATTAAACTTCAGAATGATTTGCATGGTATGTAATAATTTGAGACAATGTTTAACACATTCTGTAATCAAATTGATTAGTCTGAGTTATAATAGATTGTACCTTAATTGACATACATTGAGAGAGGGAGGGACTCTGGGAGACAGAACACTGCTGAGTAGCTGTTACCCTTTAAATATGTGCCATATGCACTCCCTCTTCCTCACTCTGCCCCTGCTCTTCTACTTCCCAAGTGTTTAGTAAAGGTTTATTGTGAATGGCCTGTGCTGCAGTAAATATAACAGGCATTACTGACACTTGGTGTGATAATGCACATGACTGAAATGTAAAATTCATTGGTTAAACCCTGTTTAAAGAGGATATAATGGGTAACAAGTGTGGGGGTGGCACTCTACATTCATAGTTCCTGATTTAACTGCACCTCTGACCCCTCTGTGGCATCTTCCAGGACATCCCCTTTGGTCTCAGGCCTCTAGCTATCACGTCCTGCAACTTCCTCCCTCCAGAGCTGGATCTTAGGCTGCAGAATCCTGTAATTTACTGTGATTATCTCAGCAGGTCTCACTTTTGTTCAACGCCTACAATCTTATTCTCCCAGGGGCAATGACAGGGTTAACCAGTGACTAGCCAGCTTTCATAAAGAAAAGTACTATTTATTCAGAGCAAAAGCATTATGGAGAAAACATATCTTAAAAACAATAAACTGCTTGTATGCAGGTGTAGCTGAACAAGCTGTTATCTGTCTTCCACATGAATACCGATAGGAGCAAAGATCTTTATACACAAAAGCAGTAGGTGCCTAAGTCCCAGTTCTTCGAATGGTAGTCCCAATCTGCATCCTACATGGGGGTATGCAATGTGCCATGCGCTCAAGTCCAGAGATTCATAACAAGCAGTGTCTGTTGGCCCACACACATGTGGTTGCTCTCCTTGTGCTCCAGACAGAGGCCATAAGAGGCAGCGCAGGCTGATGCCTATCCAGTTCCTGTCGCTGCGTGGCCTGAGTGAGAATCCTCTGTGTCTACAGATTTCTCTTTTTTTTTATAGCCAGTAAATAGATATTGTAAATAGTTTTTATATTAGCATAGTTAGAGCTTTTATAGTACAGTTAGTATAGATCTTTTTCCTCTTGCTGGGGAGTCCCTCCCCATGGTCTGGAACTATCGTCAAGAATTGCATCTCTTATCCTTGCTCCTTCTCCATGAGCAATGACCACACACACTGACTCTACTGTTTGGGTGAGATGGTTGTCTCCAAAAAATGCAGCATCTGTCATTCATTTCCCCTGCAAACGCTCAAAGGTCATGAGCTTCGGTTGAGGAAACACCTTGTGGAGAAGACTGAGTTTTCATTCTGATCCAAGCCAGCCAGGGAGACCCTCCCCCTGCACACCTGCACACTATCCAACTCACAAGCAGTGCCCTACCGAGCACAAGTACTCATCATCCAGACAGTAAGGGGCACTGTCAGGGTTACAAGGACAGATCCCCACCTAGGTCTGTTCCCCAACTCCATCCAGGGCAGATGGACCTTCATGCATAGGTTCTAAGAGCTCAGGACTGCATAAGTTGTCCCCAGGTGCAAAGGTGTGCAAAAAAATTTAATATTGACCTCTGTTGGCGGGGCATGTTCTGTGCCCCTGCCCTGGGAGGAGCTTGCACTCTCCTCCCCGTCTCTCCCACCACCCCAGCCCCAGGAGAAGCAGCTCACTCTTCTCTCCTTCCCCACTAGCACCTGGCCATGGGAGGAGCAGCTCACTTCCCCCACCACCACCATAGCCCTGGGGCCAGAGGTATTCTGTGCCTTCAATGATTATTGGGGGGGCCGGACCCCTGTTTGCCTCCTCTTGCACATGCCCCTGCCCAGGCAGAAGGATAAAGCACAAAGTAAAAAGGATTAATCAGTTCCATTGGAGGCTTTGACTCCTAAACATCAAAATTAACATCCACCAGCTCCATCCAAGAGTGCTAGACCAATACCAGCCCATCCTTTGAAAGACCAGCCACTTACAATGTCTTGGGATAAAACAGAACCATTGGTCCCAACCACCAGAATCCCCTGAACACTGTTACCTATGGATACTTATGTCTCACCAGAGGATATTTTCATCTAATCCTCACTCACCTCTCCTCTCAGGACCCATCCTTCTGAGGGCCATCACTGAGGACAAAACTACTTCAGTAAAACAGGAACCATCTCCATCCCAACCCTCAGGCAGGAGTGTTCACCCTTCAGTCCAATCACACCCACCAGTGGTATGACAGCATGTTTCCAACTTGGACGAGTCTGATGCTCTGTTTGGTCCTTCATCTTCACAGAAAGAGATGAGCCCCAACAGGGAGTGGGAAATCCATATGCCCTTCTCCCAGATACGACTTTCCAGAGGCTGCTCGTACCCAATACCATGGGTCCATCTCAACCAGCCAACCTCTAATAATGGCCCTACTGGGGTCCAGAGGACCCATATGGCAGATGTCCGACGCACTTCTCTCATTTGGAATTCACTGGATCCATATGAGTATGATGTGGAGGAAATTGATATGGATCCACAAATGCTGACAGTATTGATAGGGATCTCATCCTTGTCTCCAGATGAAGCAATCACTTTGTCCTTGATGTCTCTTTGCTGGATGACCGTAGGCAGTACCAGGAGCTACTGCAGAGAATAGTGAATGACCTTCAGATCCCACTGAAAGAAGTCCAGAATTCCCAATACCAGCTTTTTGACATTCTGCAATGCAGGATGGTGCTGCCAGTTAATGAGGCCAACATGGAGCCAGCCAGACTGGTCTGGCATACAAAACTGCACTTTCATACCGCTAAATATCAGGCCTTGTTAACAACTATGCCAGGTTGACACATATTAAGGACAAACTTCCCCTTGAGGACAAAGCCCAATTTCAATCCTTCATCAAGGAAGACAAGCTAGTGACAAAAACGTCCCTGGCAGGCTGCAGTACATCTAAAGAGTTTGCCATGGGTGTAGTTATGAGACATGAGTCTTGGTGTTACTCTTTGGGGTTCCCTAGGGAGGTGCGGAACACCATAGAAAATTTACCATTCAACGAGTCAAATTTGTTTAATGAGAAAACTGAGTCTCCCAATTCTGTTAAAAACACAGTTTTTATTTTCTATAGGTCAAATCCTGAAAACTGCAATTAGTTTGTTAGTGTAAGCATTTAAAATGTAAACACTATACACAATGCTAATACAATTAGCATTATAGAAGCAAGATAAATTAAATAGTCAAAAGTCCATACATTTCCAAAATTAAGGTTCTACTTCAATGTTAACTTATCCTTGATGCATTTTCTAGTCTTGTTAAATGAAGTTCAGTGATTATAATTACTTTTTTAAAATTAGGTAAACAGTAGAGAGAGGTGAAGCAGCAAACTCCTCTAGGTAAGTGGAGATCATGGCGAATTTGAAATATTACAGTAGCAAGAACAGTTTTGTTCATGTAGTGAACATTATAATTTTAAATTACTTATGTTACTCTAGGTGTAATATTTTTAAAGGATGTGTGATACATGGTGGCATGGTGCTAAAATTAAGTTGTTGGGAGGAGACCACTGGATAACAATAAGTTCACTACTCGGAGAATGAGACATAAAGGCCCAGATCCTCAAAGATATTTAGGTGCCAAACTCCCAATAATCTCAACTGGAGCTAAGAACCTACATACCTTTGAGGATCTGGGCTGAGTTTTTTTCACCTGCAAGTAAATATAAATATGGACTACTTAGGAGACATCAGGGAACTTGGATATCATAGATCTATATTCTTTTGATATCCAAGAAGTAGTGCTAGAAGGTCTTTCTTCTTGAAAGGAAAGGATGAACTCCTTACCCACACTCATGAGTTCTTACATAGGTAGTCTCACTGAAGTTAAATGGTGGGAGTTACTGTTCACCTGTGTGAGAGAAGGGTTTATAATTTAGCCCTAAAAATTCAAGGTACTATTTATTCTAAAAATCTATTAAGAATTTCACCACAACCTTTGAACACTTCAATAAAGTTTGGGTTTCATTTTTTTGTCTTTGTTAGCCTCTATTTCACATTTTATTTTCAAGGATGGCTGGAAGGATGCGAAATACACTGACATGGGCCAAAACTCGGGGTAGTTGTGCACTGATTTATGAGAAAGACGTTTTTATCATCTCAGTGTGAAGTCCTTGGATCTCATTTTCCTTTGATTTAAATGTGTATAGTCCTATTGATTTCATTGGTATTACTTCCAGTTTACACTAGCGTAAATGAGATCAGAAGTAGATCCCTTGTTTATGCTAAAGGTTGTTTTGAAGTCTTATCCAAGTCGTCTCAAGATTTTTTACAGAATTTTGGGCCAATTTAGTCGTCTTTAAGGCTTTATGTGAACTAAAGAAGAGTTCTGTGTAACTCAAAACAGTGTCTCTCTCACCAATAGAAGTTGGTCCAATAAAAAATATTACCTCACCCACCTTATATCTTTAAGGCATCTGATTTATTATTCTTATAATGCATGTTTTCATTACACAGGCTAACCTATGAATGTGGTTTTGTAGGTTTGGATATTTTTTCCCGGTGGGATAAAAGATATTAGTCTGAAGTCATTTATAGCACTGGTGTAGCAGTATTGGAGAAAGACAGCTTTAGCTACGATTAATTTCAGTGGGATGGCTCCCATGTATCTCGTACAGAATCTAGAAACTATTCTCTGCAGAAAAAGAAGAAAAAGGGATTAGATTATGGCAGTAGAGTAAAATGTAATGAAGAAAATTAATTTGAATGTATAGTAGTTTTCCACAGATCAGTTTCAAATGGCTGGCTGGAACCAGATTTAATTGCTTGGACTCTGTACTTTCAACTATATTTTGTTTACCAAGTCAACTGACTAAACCTGCAGTGTGCTCACAAAGTACCCATTACATTTTCCCACCCCTCTTAGTGCTTGACAAAATCATGAGATTGCATTCTGCACAGAAGTTGAAAGCAATGACCTTTAAAGCAAAAATGAAACAAATTAATTATACATCATGCTTGATGATCTGATGGGGGGGAAATAAAGTCAGCTGGGTTATAAGCATTTGCAATGAAAGGAAAAATTTCACCAATGATCTCCAATGAAAACAAACAAACAAACGGAATGTGTGTCGTACATTTTGCTTCGTCTTCTGTTTGAATCTTTTCATTCAAATTGGGGTTCAGCTGCTGGGTTTTCCTTGATTTTTTTAATCCAGTATTTGAATACTAAATTCTCTCTAGCTACAAAATGGAGTCCCACTGACTTCAAAGGGAGTTACAGTTCTGTGATCTTGATGTTGTAAATATGTATATGTCATAGGTGAGGCTTTTCAGTTGCTCTGGAGTTTGCCAAACTTTAACAGTTCAAGCTGAAATTTTCCATGCCAGTTGTCTGCATCAGGCTGAATTTTTGGGAAAGTTTCAGCCAAACAGTTCAACCATTTTCAAGAATGAGGCCTGGGAAAAACACATTATTTTGTCCATGTTAAAAAAATTCTTGAAACCTTTCCTTTAAAAAGCTCAAATGCCCCCATTCTTTGAAGCATGGTCTCTCCTGTACTCTAGATGACCCCCTTCTGTGCGGTGGAGAAGCATGTCTGTTTCTGGTACAGAAGGGAGAACAGCCAGACCTACAGGAGGGCCGGGTTGATTTAGTTGATACAAGGTGCCTGCAGAGGGGAGGGGAGGGAAGGGAAAGGAAATAGAAATTGGGATTTCAGTCTGGCAAGGGAAGGGGACGAGAGGTAAATTGAGACTGGGGAGGGCTAGAGTGGGGGATATTTGGCTTGGCTGGGCAAAGAGACAACAGGATGAGAAGTCTGAGGAGTGGGACTGCCTGGGGAAGGAGAATGAGGTGGGAACAAGAAGCCAGGGGTAGAGTTTGTGCCCACAAAAGAGCACTGTTCTCAATGCTCTGGAACAGAGTGTGCTTTGGTGCATACACTTTCATCAGCCTGTTTATCCCAAGTTTGACCCCTTCTCCCCTGTGAGCTCCAACCTTTCCCTGTCTCAGTCCTGCAGAAAATTTTGGGCATGTTCTGTCAAATCGTTCTGGTAGAAATTCTCAACCAGCTCTTGTTACAATCTAGCATTCAAAGCCTACAGTAATTACAAAATAAGAAAATACATCTTGTATTACTTGGAATAGAAGGGCTACTTCCCTATAGAAGTAAACTTCCCTCTTTCAAGAGGGAAAACGAAAAGTCCTATCAATCTGAGCCTTCACGGTGAAAGATACTGCAAAATATCATGTAACTATCTCCAGTGTTTCAAAGGGTGGGCAGGATCACTACTTGGGGATTCAAACCAGTGCACTCTGATGTCTTGCCAATGGCTAGGACAGGGTTAACAGAATAATCCAATATCCTCATAATACCGTTTTCATAGAACATATACAGATTTACCTTCCTTTAGTATTTGTTAGCATATAAATAGGTAGGTGACATTAAGCTGACTAACTCCCATGAAAAATTCCAGTCCACATGGCAAATGCTGTTCACAGGTATGGCTGTCAGTAGAGCTGACAGGGTTAACAGAGCAGATTCTGGCTTTTCATGTTTTGAAATGAACACTATTTGGGGGTTTTTTTTAGAATTCTACCAGTTACTTGTTAGCATTTTAGTTGTTTATCACTGTGTACCACAGATATTTTAGTGCCTTCTACTTATGAGAAAGGAGTAACAGATGTTTTTAATGCTTGCTTATCTCTAACCCAAATTACATTTAGGGTCTTGTCCGGAACTCTCATGAAACAAGATAATTTGTATTTTAGTCTTATAGTCTCTTCACTTAGCCCAAACATAAATCATTCCAGAGACACACAATAAATTGCAGTAATGAGCCTTTAACATGGGCAGAGAAAGAACACATATGGCAGGTGCCACAGAGAGTAGTTGGTGGCAAGGGGAGAAGTTATTCAGCCTGGCCCTCATTATACTGATCAGGTGGTGGTGCTGCTGATTGTAATAGTTACTATTTGTATTACATTTGTGTCTGAAGGACCCAGTCAGGATCTGCCCCAAAGAGTTTGCACTAGATTAAGAAAATACGCAATGGGTGTTTGTAGCAGACAGTGGAAGAGTTGAGGCAGGAAAAATGGGAACAGCAGTGGGAAAGCTGTTTCCCAGCTGCTTACAGTGATCAACTTAGCACCACAGTTTCCCTATCAGTACAATGACGATAATAATATTTGCCGATCTATCCCCTTAGGGCGTTGTGAGGATAAATTAATTAGTGCTTTGAACATATAAAGTGCTGTAAAAATGCCAAATATTAATAATGCCCTTACTTTTACAATTAGTCATCAGCTTGCCTGTGCTAAATCTCAAAGATTAAAATCTATTTTTTGAATATTAGGAAGGGATCTTTGTGGTTAATGCTCTCCCTTGCCCTAAAAAAAAAAAAAATCTGTTATAGGGTTTTTCTATTTGATTGTTTTTGAGATATCTTGTTTGTTGTATTTTCTACTGGGGGCATGCAGGGGGCTGCATCTAGGAATCTGGTGGCACTTTTTTTTTAATTAAAAAATTAAAACTAACCATATACATCACAGGCTGGGAATTAGTGCAGAATTTGGTCCATAGGCAAGAAATAGTCTTGTCATTGAAGGCGTCATGAACTGTTTCTGGTCCTTTGCCAAGACATCTAAACATCACTCACATCAATAACCACATATAGTCACCATGAGCTATTGAACGATAGGGCTATGCTATTTCCTTTTTATCTTTAAACATCAGGACCAATGCTCTTCGATGCAGTGAAACAAAGCTGCCCTATAGTTATTTCAGCTCAAAGGAATGCCCAGGAGGCAAAGCTGCCCTATAGTTATTTCAGCTCAAAGGAATGCCCAGGAGGCCTGCCCTATCCTATCTTATCCTATCCTATCCAGATTCTTGTACTGTTCTCATCTCTATAGAAGCAGAGCATCTTCCAGTCATGAATTAAGTGATGTGACCAACATCTGTCACAAGTAGTTCGTTCTTTCTCTCATCCTCTCCCCAGGGGGAGAAATATATGTTCAATGTAGTGTTTGGTTTGGTTGTGGCTCCTCTGCCTCTAAATTGGACCTTGGGGCAGGCCCAGGAGGCCAAGGATCAGCTAGCTTTAATGATGACTTAAAGCCCCATTTGCACCTCCTCTCCCATTTTCCTGAACTGTGCTGAGCATGGTCCCAAGACCAAAATGAAAATACATGAAAATAAAGAATCCAATGACATATAAGAGTAGTATGAGAAGAAAGAAGAATGTGTGTCACATTAATAAACTTCCTTTTCTCCTGGTATATGAATTAATCTTTTGTTCATAAAATAAGAAAAAATAAACACCATAAATAGTAATGGATTAATTTTGTTTCTTATAAATTACTTCTGAGTAGGAGCTGGACTGTCTTTTTAGGGGGGTGGAATGTATTTTAACACTAAACAAGTTTAACAGCATCACAAATCATTTGATTGAAACTATAAAAATAATTCCATTGCAATGGAATTGGACCCAAAAAGCAAAGTTATAATGAGACTTCAAATATTGAACGTTAACAGCAAGAACAAAATCTAATTTCCACCATGTTCATGTGTCTGGGGAAAAAAGCATTGGGAATTCGGTCTTCTGAGTTGCCACTTCTTGGACATAATAATTGTGGGATGAATCTTGTGAGGAAGTCCCAAGATGATACATTAAAACACAGACAATTTGAGGATGGAATCTTTAGGCTCACTATGCTACTAAGTTAAGTAGTATATTTGTTCACTCTTGCCTCTTCTCCACCAATGATATCAGTACCTTCACACTTGTTCCCATGCTGCAGCTCCCCATAAATAATTGAAAAGCCACCTCATTATTCTCCTTTGAATTCCTCCTTAAAAGTCTCCTTTTCCGTGATTTCTACAAAAAATTCTGACACCTGGTCTACTAGGACTACTGCTTATCAAGCTGATCATTATCTCATTGTTTCCTTGTGTTCCCTTTAGTCTTTTTTCTATCTAGATTTTTAGCTATTAAGCAATTTGGGACAGGGAACTGTTTAGTAAATGTTTATATGGTGCCTAGCACATCTGAGATCCTCAGATGAAAGGAGCTATAGAATTGCAATGTATTATTACTCCCAAATGCAAAAGAGTATAACATCCTTGAAGTTGGTTAAAAAGATTTTATTAATCTAGATGTTTCTGTGTCCTTGTCTTGAAGCTCTCCATTTACTACTTTGAGAGGGGATTTTTAAAAAGACCATTTCAGGCTGACCAATAAATGTGTTTAAAATAACGATCTCCAATATAATCAAAAGAAAGTTAAAGAATAATTTCCCTGTAATGTAAGTAAATTAGATTTGTTTTTCTTTCTCCATGTCATGATCTGAGTCTGCATGAAGACTTTTTCTCTTTCCAGTAGCTAAGCTTCTTATTGCAAGATGCAGCGAAAGGCATTCAAGTCTGATGATAAACATTGGATTCAAGTATTCAGGAAGTTGTTCCACAATCACATTACTTGGCAGGTTGATTATTATTGCATGCCCTATAATTATTCAGATAATTGTCAGAAGTTAACACATCTAAAACATTTTTAATTTGATTTTGAATTAAAAATGGACAGACAGAATATCTTTAATATCCTTTGTCTTTGGGGGAAAAAATAAGTGTTGAAGCTTGAATTTTATGTGTGATCAAATTAATAAACCATTTCAGGAGCTAAGATCATTTGAAAATCAATCCCCAATTCAGGGTGCTGAGCATTTGAAAATGTGTCCCAGATACTGAAGCTCCAGATAATAGCTTCTTCAGCCCTTTTTTCAGGCATCTCCCCTGCTCAAATCTTATTTCCAGTGCTCACAGATTCTTTGTCCCAACATTCTATATGATAGTTCCACAGTCTGTTACTGAACATTCAGGCCTCAACATTCCTTCTGTTGCCCCCTTTGGCTCAAGCAGTTAGCCAATATTTGGGGTCTTGTGGATTGTTTCCATTAGGAGGAGAAATTGTTGATACAAGCCAGTATTTTTTGAGTGAAGTCCTGTTTATTTTCCGAGAATGTACACAAATTCCTGTTTCCCTGAACAGAGCAGGAGCAAATAACAGAAAGCAGTTTCCTTGCTTACAATTCCAAGCCTCTTTCTAGCCAGCCTCCACCCAAAAGAAGCTCTGTCTCTCTTGAGTTCCTCCTAGGGCCAATCTAAAAGTGGTTCTCTTGGCTTTTTTTTTCTTCTTCCTGCTTACTTTCCTGTTGGTGTTCTGCTTCTGTTTCACATAGATATACACACAACTGCAACCAACTATAATCAAAGAGGCATTTAATTGTTCCCTCATTTCTGCTGAATGAAAGGCAACCAGCATACCCTCTGGCATAACGTTCCCCACAGCCCTCCGAACTTCCCTCAAATGCTGATTAACTAACAGATAAGAAGAAAAGGATGTTGGCCATATTCTTCCTCTGCTTTCTCCTCTTTCCCTTTGAGTTCTCTCTTTCTCTGTTCCCCACAGACCCTTCACTCTCTCTCACATTGCTTTTGTCTGAAGGGAACAAGCACTACCCTAACTCCACAGAGATTTCTTCAGTTTATAAGCCACATAGGTTCCCCTTACAAATGGATCTGCCAGTTGCTTACAGCTCTGAACCAAGGAGGACTTGTAAGCCAAAAAATGTGAGATCAAGCCAACATGCTACCATTTTTTCAATATGATCCCTCTATTCTTAGAAATCCACTGATATATTTGTTTAATGCATGACCGAGGAGTGCCAACAGTAAACCAATAGGTGCTGATAGTAAGTTACTGCTTAGGAACACAGGAAGTTCTAAGTTATATTTTGTTCCACGGCACTATATGTAGTAATTTCGCTTCTTTCTGGCTCCTCCTAGATTCCCACAGAGTATACCTCTATCTCTGGTGTTTACAGATTTCCATCATGGTATGACATAATATCAAGTAGAAGGTTATAGCCAGAATCTGGGCTTTTGAGAATGGATTTATGCAAAATTGCTATACTTCTGTTCGTTCTTTGTGCAGACTGTGGGTTCATATTGTCCTATCCCGGTAAAGAAGACAAGCTCCTGAAACCTCTCCCTGGCCAGTGGTCTGACATCAAGACTGGAATCCAGGCAGTTCTAATTCTGGTCCTCACAACTACTTGCCTGTTGACTTTGGGCTAGTCACTTAACCTCTCTGCTTTCATTTCCCTGCCTATAAAATATGGATTATAATAAGACATTGTCCTGCCCTACCTCCAAGAAGCAAACACCAACTTTCTGTCCCCTGAATTCGAAGACTGGAACTTTCAGACTGTGCCTACCTGTAATATAATTGATTGAACCAAAACCCTAAATCTAAAAACCAGCAATCCTTAGGGAACTTTGGCTCTTAATTTGAACTTTGTAATTAGGGCCCTTCTCTATGGAACATCACATACTTTCCAAGAGTGCTGTGAGAAGAGCTATGATTTTTCAGTTTCTTGGCAATTTCAAAAGGATTTAAAAAATAGTTTCATGTTGGATCAAAAAAAAAAAAGAAATTTTTCAAAAATTGTGATGAATCAAAAAGATAGATTCAAAAGAATTTTTAACAATGTTTCATTTTGATTTTGAGCATTTTAAAACATTTTTAAGTATTTAAAAAATAAAATTAACATTAAAACTAAATGTTTTTAATTGAAAAATGATTTTGTTTGTAAAAATGTCAAAACAAAACATTCTGGGATTTTTGGGATTTTTCTTAAGGGTTTTTACCAGAACAAACTATTTGGCAAAATCTACATGACATCATGAAGTGATCTGGTGATTCCAAAACTACATTTTTCACCAAAAAGTTTTGGTCAAAAAATTTCACCCAGCTCTAGTTGTGTGGATTCCTTTGTTAGCTTGAAAAGTTCTTTGTTGGCAAATAATGCTATATAAAATTTGTGTTGTTTTTCTTATTGAAACCTAACTGCATATTTTATATCAGAAAGGTCCTGTTGAATTCTTTGGTGACAGAAAATGGTAAAAATAATAATAACAAAGGTTAAAAAGTTTCAGAAATCAGGGCCTACAGCAGAGCCAGTCTCCAGACAACGTAGCAAGCTCAAGTAGTCTGTATTATGCTGTCTGATTGGTTAGAAGAGTCAGCATACCAGTTTTTAAGCCCAGTAGCAGCTATTGTCGGCTGTCTGCTTCGTCTATTCCTTGATATGAGGATGATGTCTGCCAGGGGAAAGTCATTAATGAGACTTAAGATGTCTGAGGAGTCCAATTCATGCCCTGCAGACTTTTCCACATATGTGACAGATGGTTGCCTGGAGAGACCACAACTGCTGGCCAGGATGCTGTACGCTTTCCTTCCTCCTCTGCTGTTTCTCAGCCTCTTGAACAAGGCTCTTCAAAACTGGCTGAGGCTTGATGTACGATGTGACGCCATTGCAATCTATTGCCAGCTAGCTGTTCCCAGTTCATGGGGTCAATGTCTCCCTTCTTAAGATATACTTTCAATGTATCCTTTTAGTGTTTCCTCTGTCCCTCATGGGTCGTCTTATCATGACTAAGTTGAGAAAAGAGGACTTGCTTCAGAAGACAAGTATTAGCATCCACACACTATGTCCAGCCCAGCGAAGCTGATATTTCATGATTTTTGCCTCAACACTGGTGATGTTAGCTGCAGAGAGAATGCTGGCATTGGTCTTCCTATCTGATACAGAGAATCTTCCTAAGCCAGTGCTGTTGGTACCACTCCAGACACTTAATATGGCTTCGATATGTCACCCATGTCTCGTACCCATAAAGAAAAGTGGGGATGACTTCTGCACTATAGACCAGGATCTTAGTTTCCATCCGCAGATCTCTGTCAATAAAGACATGATGGAGCAACTTTCCAAAGGATGCACTGGCACAACAGATCCTATATTCAATCTCCACATCAAGATTGGCTGTCTGGGGGAGGTGGCTACGAAGGTTAGAGAAATGCTCAAGATTTTCTGTTGATGACAATTTTTGGGAGAAGGGGGCAACTTGTGCTGGGGCAAGCTGGTGGAGTACCTTATTCTTCCCAATGTTGAGGGAGGGTCCTAGGCTATGATAGGCACCTGAGAAAATATCTACAGTGAATTGCAAGTCAGCCTTGGTGTGTGTGAGGATAGCATAGTCGTCAGCATACTCAGTAATAATAGTCCTGATGACCTTAGTTTTAGAATGGAGATGCCGCAGATTGAAAAGCTGGCCATCCATGTGATACTCAGTCTCAATTCCAGAGGAAAGACGGTCAGAAATAAGAATCAAGATTATGACAAAATAGATGGAGAAAAGGGCTGACGCAATAACATAGCCCTGCTTAACTCCAGTATGAATGGTGAACAAGTCCGTCTCTAACCCATTAGAGAGGATGGTGCAGTCATTCCATCATGAAGTAGCCTGAGTACACGAATGAACTTCAATGGACAACCAAACCTAGACAGTACCTTCCATAATGCTTCATGATTGATGGAATAAAAGGCCTTAGTCAGGTCAACAAATTCCATAAACAATGGCTGGTGTTCTCTACACTTCTCTTGGATCTGTCATGCAACAAAAATCATGTTGGTTGGGCCCCGAGGCAGTCTGAAACCATATTGGGATTGTGGAAGGATGTCTTCAGCAAGAGGAAGGAGACAGCTCAAAAGGATTCAAGCAAGGATCTTCCCAGCAACGAAAAGAAGGGCAATACCACAGTAATTCCCACACATTGACTTGTCCCCTTTCTTAAAAATGACCACAATATTAGCATTCTTTAGATCAGATGGAATTTCCTCATTAATTCAATTTCTAACAAGAAGTTCATGAAGTTTCTGAATGAGTGCTATTCCACCAGCTTTGAAGACCTCCAGAGGGATGCAATTTGGGCCTGGTACCTTGTTATTACTAGCCTGAGTGATGGCACGCCAAACTTCCTCAGAAGATGTCATGTTGATCAGTGAAACTCCAGATCTCCATGGCCTTTGCTTGCCATCACTGATTCTTGATGTCACGCAGCCTCCTCTGAACTACAGCTTTAAGCTGATGATAAGTCTCTTGTTTCCGCTGGTTAAAGGATTCATTTTGCCAAGCGCAAAATGTGCTTCTCTTCTGATGCATAAGTGCTAGGATTTGCTCATTGTTCTCATCAAACCAATCTTGATGGCAGTGAGTGGAATATCCAATCGATTCAACAAATGCCCTGTGAATAATGGTCTTGAATTCCTCCCAATGTGTCACTGGATGACTCTAATGTTAGCCAGTAGGTCAGAGAGACTTTCAATGAGGCAGTGTTGAAGAATCTCCGGATTAGCATGATTTTCGAGTGCCTTGATGTTAAATCTCTTCCAAATTCCTTTCAGTTGTTTATGGTGTTGTGGTACAAGCTGCATGTTCATGATTGATCTAACTAAATGAAGGTCTGTCCAGCAGTTATCTGTACTTCTCATGGCTCATGCAATATGGATATCAGTATGATCATGGGCTCTGAAAATGACATAGGTAAAAAATGCCAGTGTTTGGAACGTGGATGTTTCCAAGTGGTCTTATATTTGTCCCTCTGTCTAAAGATGGTATTTGTGAACTCCCTGTGGGTATTAACGAACCTCTCATGACTCTGCATCTTAAGTTTAGTAATAACCACTATGACACAGTCATTAGTGCAAACACTCCCACACTTGACAATGACAAAGACAACAAGGAGCAGTTCTACTGTGCTCTTGATGCAGTTCTCGCTGCCACAACCAAGGAAGATAAGCTTATCCTCATGGGTGACTTCAGTGCAAGGGTTGGGTGACATCCCGAACACTGGAAAGGCACCACTCGGAAAGGAGGAGTGGAGGAAATCCACTCTAATAGCACTCTTCTCCTCAGTATATGTGTGGACCAAGATTTGCTTATCACAAATACCGTCAGGGAGGGCTCTAAGGCCCGGTCTACACTTACCTGGGCGATTCGGCGACAGCAGATACGCAAGTGACATAAATCACTTGCGTATCTCCCGTCGACTTTGCAGCGTCTCCTCCACGTGCTGTTCACACTGCGCTGCTTGTTCCCTTCGACGCAGCGCTACTCCACTTACGGGGGTGGTTTTCCTGCGTCGCTTCCTGGATCGACTGAGCGCATCTATACAGACCGCTCAGTCGATCCAGAGCAATCGAAGTGACAGTGGCAAATTTGCTCCCGTCAGTATAGACCCAGCCTAAGATAAAGGGTATTATAGTCAAGCACACAACTGGATAAAGATTCAAATTCAGGAATAGCTCTCCAATAGCAGCATAAACAACATATGTAATAGAAAAACAACCACAATCATATAAGCATTAGTCATTACAAGCCTAAAAACACCATTTCATGTTAAAGGCCAGTCCAACTACTGAGTGTGTTTGAAGCCCTCTTTCTCTCCTGCTGCATCCCCTCCTCCTTGAATGTTTTCACTTATTTTCTTGGATCAAATTCAAACTCTGCTTATCCTCACCTTTGAGGACCTACAGAATCTTGTCTTTGTCTCTGCTTGTGTTCCAATATCTGTTTGAGTTCCTCTTACCCCTCTCCTCAATGCCCGTGCTTCTCTGATGTATGCAGTGTTGAATTCAAAACTTTACTAGACACTAAAAATCATGGTCTTAATAGAGACACTGGAGGTATGCTTCTTATAACAAACTGTAAACTAAGCCACTTTTAATCCTATGACTACAGGGGTGTTAACAGGCCACTTCGTCTTGAATAGTCCCGCACAATATGTGCTAACTACTTATGCCAAAGTATCTGTTCAACCTTGTATTTAGTTTTGACTGTCTGAGTCATATTTAATATTCAGACATTTGTCCAGATTTATATTAATTCTTAATAAATAAGCATCTGACACAAGCTCAATAAATTCAGATTTTATATAATGCATTGAAAAATTGTAGTATAGTAAATATTTAGTACAAAACAGGAAGTCACCAACTAGCCTTATTATGGCAGTGTTGTCTAGTGTTTGCCATGTAGATTTAGGAGTGGGGAGACCTGGGTTCTGTTCCCAGCTCTGCCTCTGTCTCATTATGAGATCTTGGCCAAATTACTTGACAATCCTGTGCTTTTGTGTAAAATTTGGATATCAGTACCTACCTTGTGAAATCTTCAAATAAGAAGTGCTACATAAGCACAACATATTATTTCATGTAACAGGACTGTATGGATAGTCTCTGCATTTAACTGAACTCCTTAGAGACAAGAAAAGAACAGGTAGAATTTAGAGGAGGTTTTTTTCTTGGTGGTGTTTTGGTTTGGTTTGTTTAAAGCTGCACTGAAATTTTGGCCCATTTCAGTCTCATTAGGTTTGGTTCTGGGCATCCTTCCAGTTCAGCTATCATGATAACACCAAAAAATAAGTACCTATTAGTCTTTTTGTTTGTTATTGCTGTTGTACGTGCACAGAAATAAGAAGATGGATATTTTTATCTTCAAATAACTCTATGATTGAAGGTCATAGTGCTATTCTATTGCATTGTCACATTAGAATCTTCCTGAACCAATTTCAGGGCTACATCAAAGTATAAAGACAGATATATTTTAAAACCACAAGGTGTTAAGTTCCTTGTCAGAAGGGAAAACGTTTAGGTCAAAATGAAAATTTGCTTGGTTTTCTGTTATTTATAATTCATTTACATATTGTGTAATCTCAAATATTGTGCCATTTACAGGATGGAAATTGGCATTTTTTTCCTCACATAACAAATCCATGATCAACAACATGAATCACTGGACATATGCCAGGAGACTTTTCCTATATGAAGCTAAGAGTTGCAAGCTGATAATTGGGAGGGTGAAGGGGGGTTGGAGATGAGAAGAGAGCAGAATCTCAACATCCCAGTGTCCGCTGTTGAGTAAAGGCTGATAACTCTGTGCATGAAGAACCTCAACTGAGTCCCTTTGGGGAGGAGTAGTTTCAGTCACCCCTTTAGCAAGTAACCTAGCATTCTCTGCCCCCAGCTTGTAACACAGCATATTGAGTCTCAGGGCGTTAGAGTCTGAGAATGCTGAAAAAGAAATAGGCCAAATTAATCCCTGGTGTAACTTCATTCACTTCCATAGCATTAAACGTGGATAAATTTGGCCTACTGATAGTAGTCTATAGAAGGAAGGTCATGCTGATACATGGTGCCATCAGCAATTCTCCAGCACCCTCTGGAGTTTAGTTACACCCTAGTGCTACTCAGAAAATTCTTTTTTTTTCTTTTCTAGCTGTAGGGATTGTGCAGCCCTCATCTCAAAGTGTGAGCAGCTCAGGTGAAAGTGGTTGTGATGGAAAGAGGTGGTATGTGTAGTAGCACCAGGAACATACAGGGAAGATGAGATGCTGAACAAAAGTATGGATCAAAGTCCAGGGAAAAACCTATTTACGAGTGTCTGGCTCGCTTTCATCATCAACAATAGAAAGTTGCACTGAGCTCAGCATCTCTAATCTTGCCAGCTTTAAAGAAGTAATGTTTCTACTAGTATGGAATGTTCTTGAACAATTTCTTCCACATTTTAGACATGGGTAGGTTTTTGTTTTATCAGCATTCCTTTTTGTACCAACTCGTGTGAGTGTGCACGCGCGTGTGTGTGTGCGTGTGCGCACGTGTGTGTGTAATCGGTTTTATTGAAGAACATCCATAGTCTGCTGTGGAAAAGATTAAAATGTTGTACTATTTTCCCACAGTCCTCATAGCACAGTGAATCAGCTGACATCCATTTTAAATTTATGAGTGTTGAAATAAATTATCGGAGGCAAAGACGACATCTTGAAATGAATTATAATAGCTAAAATTATGATTTGGGCTTGTGTTAGCAACAGAAGCCAAAATGATGCATACTTTTTTCTGGATTCATGAAACTTGAAATCCACATCGTGGTAGATAGATATAAATCTTTCACTACCAAGACAATCAGGGGATCATAGTAGCAAGTGAAACATCTCATTACTGGGTACGCCTCCTGAGAGTATAGCAATCAACATGATTGTTTGTGCTCACCGTGGTCCTACTTGCCCACTGAGACAAGCTACCTTATTTACAGCACAGTACTTATCTACCAGCATATGCATCAATACTATGTAAAAATACAGCAGAGCAAAGTGCCTGCCAAAAACAGTATTAAGAGTAAGTGTCAAAATATGACAGGGTAATTGTCTAACAAATCATATCTATTTTAAGTGTTGTGTAATTACTGTAAATCTGTTTCATTGTCACTAGTAACAGTTGTGTGGAAATTAATGTAATTTATTATTGAACTGAATTGTGCAAACTACAACTTGAACTGCAAAAGGAATCCAAATCAGCCTTGTTTCAAGTTCAAAGTGCCATGCCAGAACCAGTGGTAGTTTGCTAGAGTTTTGCTTTTAAGAATTATATCTGCAGACTTTATCAAGCTGCTGTATATGTGGTATATTTTGAGTTCAAGATACATAATATAAATATATTTTTTTAAATTGAATGAACTACTGACCACCATATTCTACCCTCGTTCTGAGCGCTCCTGTTGACTTTAATGGGATTTTTGCACTCAGACACAGAGAAGAACACAGATCCTGGAAGTTATGACGTGGTGAAGATAAATAGTTATTCAAGATCTGTAAAAAATCCTCTGTCACTGGAAAAAAGCATTAAAAGTGCAAATTAATTCCTTACAATATGATACATCATCTGGTCCTTCTATTTAACTGCTTTTATTTAGGGGCCAATCCCGCAAAGGCTTGTGCACATGCACAATTTCATGCAGAATGAATATCTCTATGAATTTCAGTAGGTCTATTCACATTACGTAAAGTTAAGTCTTTGTAGGATCAGAGCCTTATTTTTCAGTTTGATAGTGCCCATCTAACGCTAACCACCTCATACAAATTACACTAAGAATTTTAGCAGAAAAATTAAAGTCAACAATTTATTTATAGGACTGACACTCTACTTAACATAAAACAAGCCTGGTAAATGAATGTTGTGAGGAATGTGAAAACTAGCTGTAATATTTTTTTTGAATATTATATGTCCATCTAGTTGTTTGATTGGTAGTCAAATAGCAAACAATACAACTGGAAAGAGTTAATTCCTCCAAGAGCCGGCTAAATTAGGCAAGAAAGTGAATACTGGCTTCAAATAAGAATTGCTGGTACTCAAATGAGCTGATGTGTATACTGCCTTTTGAAGTGTTACCTTTATCTTGGTGGGACACCGCTTCCCTGTTAACTCTGTGGAGGGAGGATTCTGACAGGAATCTGAGAACAGAGAACTAAATAGCTGTTAAAAAGTGAAGCCCTTGAACACAGCCAGGGAGAGGCACAACCGATGGCTCTCTGTCACTGCATTTTCATAGTGTTCAGAGGTCCCAGAAGGGAGTCAATTGTAGGGGCCAAACCCAGCTGAACTACTGCGTTAAAGTAGCTAGTAAATGGGGTGCTCTAGCCTGGAGACCCTCTCTGGGGTGAGTCATGGGATGCCCCTCTGAGAAAAGTGCAGGCAGTCTTGTAGAAGAGATGACAATGGAAATACTGCATGAGGGGTCAAAAGTACAGTTTATCCTACAATTATGACAATTTTTATTGTTATGACAGTTATAGATTAACCCCACATCCTTAGCCTGTCAACCTACCTCCTTCCCAAACAGCTGAGAAGAAAGGCTTTGCAGTATTCCAGGGAAATGCTGATGGACTGTCATAGAGAATTAGAGAAGAGAAATTGAGGAGAGAATTCCAAAGCTGAGGACCACTCAAGTGACGATTTGTTTTAATCTTTTGTAGTTCATTTTATATATACTGTGGTATAGCAAGGGCAGAGGGCACTGGGAAAGTTCTAGAAGGGCACTATGTAAATGCTAGAATGATCCAGGCTTTATTCCCTGTAGACTAGCCAAAGGGTAATTAGGGTCAGCTGACACCAATTAAGGCCCCACCCAGGTGCCTGATAAAAACCCTCTACTCCTGAGAGGCAGTGTGGGAGTTGAAGGAGTAGGTGTGTGGTGAGCAGAGGAGTGTGTGGAGTTGTGGAGAAGAACAGAACGGAGTACAGCAGTGTGTGGAGTCATGGAGAAGAAGAGTGGAGTACAGTGGTGTGTGGAGTTGTGGAGGAGAACAGAACGGAGTTCAGTGGTGCGTGGGAGAGAGGTGGAGTCCTGAGGAAGGTACTGGGCTCAGGAAGCCAAAAAGACAGAGGGGGGAAAGTAGCCCAGGGGAAAAGCCTGCAGCTGCAAGTAAGGTGCCAGCAGCACATAGCTGCTACTCAGAAGGCCCCTGGGCTGGAACCCAGAGGAGCGGGTGGGCCCGGGTCCCTACCCCTCTCCCTAGGAAGACGGGGTTACTGGTGATGCCCTGGCCCACTAAGAGAGGCAAAAGTGTGAGACCCACTAGGGAGAAGCTGGCTGTTTGCCACAATACAGATAGAGTATATATTATATATAATAAATAAAAACACACACACCAAACCCAAGATACAGATAGGTTTGGTAACATGAAAATTCAAGTGATAAAAATACATATTGACAGCTGGGTTATCACTTGAACTATTCATAGCAATTTTAAAGTAGGAAATTATCTTGAAAGCTTTGTGCTCCAGTGGATGGACCAAGTTTGGTACTGGGATTTTGGAACCAGTGAGATATACTTAAGTAGCATAGGTAACAACATGTTTTCAGAACGACAGTGGCATGTGAGTGCTATTCATTGTACCCACTGTATTACAAAGGATCCAAGCAGCTTTTTGTTGGTTTGTGTCTCCTGATGGAAGTGGTCATGGTATTTGTATGTCAAAAAGGTACAGGGCCTAATTCTCCTGTTTACTTACACTGGTTTCATTTTAGTGTAATGTCACCAATTTCAGTGAAGTCTATCCTTATGTACACTAGTCTGGGAGGTGAATCAGAATCACATATATTACAAATGAACAAAAGTTGCCAAGAGTAATACAACATCTTTACTACTTTGTAAATATATTTCACCTTTTATAGATACTTTAAAGAGGACCCCTACTTTCTTACAACTTATTTGCATTCCCATTGGTTGCTCATTGGTTCCACCCCAGAACGTTGACTCCCTTGAAATGTTAGGCTACATATACACTATGAGCGAATAGTGTGATTTCCAGCTGGCATACACACACACACACACACTAGCTCTCATTTGAGCTAGCACACCAAAAATAATAGTGTAGCCGCAGTAGCACCCAGGCATGGTGGCATGGGCTTGCCATCTGGAGTACCAACTCGCCTGAACTCTGTGGGTATGTACTTGGGGCAGCAAGCCTCTGCTGCTGGAGCCTAAGCTGCTGCAGCTGCCCTACTATATTTAGCATGCTAGCTCAGCTCACATGAAAACCGGGAATTGTACCTCTAGCTCTTCGTGACAATGAGTTTGTCTGTGCTATCTGAGGCCAGGTCTACAATACAAACTTACATCGGTATAACTACGTCGCTCCAGGCAGTGAGCTCACATTCTTGCTTCACAGACTTTAAAAAACACTCGCCTTTGCCCATTGGCATGTTTAAATTTCACTGGAAAACATACCACAAATTCATTGATGTCCCAGAATGCATCAGTTTTGATTGCCTGATCAGTGCATACATGCAAAAGATGAGCAATATGTGGAATGTGCAGCAGATGTGGATACATTTTTTTTCAAGTCCTTTATTAAGCATTGCAAATACATCAAGGAGTCGTTGATTAACGCAGTTTTCCCACATTTGGCTGTACTCTCACAACACATCTTGAATCCAAATTGTAATGACCCCTACGTTGCACTGATCAACAGTGGACTTCAAGAGAATAGTATTTATTGATGTGTTTTTATCATGGTAGAACACTGCGAGGACTTTCATTGCTTCCTGTCTGGAAAGCTCTGGAGTTTCATCAGTTACTACAGAGAATTTCTCACCACTCTGAAGCTCCTTAATTGCAGCATGGTGGTGAGTAAAAACTTCAGGCCGGTATTTTTCTTCCAACTGACAATGTTCTGGGCAAGTGTGTGCTGCCACTGCATACTTACGAAGCAGAGCAAGAGACCATGCATTGGAATGTCCTCAAAGCGTATACCAGACTGTGTAGAAAATCCATAGTTTCTTCCTTCTTTTGTCTCATCTTCCCAAACAGGCTCCTGGTGAAGCTTTGGTTACCTTTGCTTAACTCTTTTATTTTCAAATGAGACATACTGTTCAAATATTAAGCAATACAATTTGCCTTTCTGAAGATTTATGTTTCTATGAACTTTGCAGTGTCTTCATCTCCCTTTCCAGATTTTTTCACTGTTTTGAATTTGAGCTCAGGGTATTCACTGCAGTATTCCTCCAAGGTTTTTTTTACAACCCATTACTGACATAAAATTATAAACTTGGCCTCTCTTACTATACTAGTGCAGTTGGGCCCCTGCCACAAATGTAATAGCATTCATGCTCTTCCTAAACTTTGATTAACACAACAGTGCTTTGGGGTCGATCAGATCTGCAGCTCCAGCAGCGGTTGGCAGCTGTTGTAGCCCTTTGTGACTTGATCTGTGCTGCTTGGGCAAGTGTTCCTGACCCAGTTGTGTGGTCAATGTCACTAAGAAGGTGTCATCATCCTGCCATGACCTCAGTAGCTGCCAGCTGCGGAACAGCTTCTGCCTGGGAATGGCAGACTGTCCCCTGCACTCCTGGCAGGTGAGCGAGTGAACCAAGGGCTACAGAAACCTCTCACCATAGGGCTGGGATACTGGGTCCCTGCAAGCGCTTCGTTCAGGGGATGCTGCGCTAGCCAGTGACTGTTGATGCATATTTTTTCATCTATTTCTGTGTGTCAGGTGACACTGAGGTTTTAGAGACAATTAATTATTTAAATAGACTCCTTGCAAGCCTATTTATATACACCAGTCTAAACCCAGAATGTGAGATCTGTGTCAGGCCCACTAACTTCAGTGTGGTTGCATGAATGTAAACTAGGAGGATTTGGCCATATGTACCTAATGCAGTCATCTTAGTCTACCAACAAACCCAGGAAAATGTATGGTGTTGCAGATTTCAAGATCAAGTGGAAATTAATGCTTTTCTTCATCCTAGTTTAATAAACGGGCTTCCAGGGGACAAAAAGCAGTTACATTCTGATCCCTTAAATCAGGGGTCGGGAACCTTTTTGGCTGAGAGAGCCATGAACGCCACATATTTTAAAATGTAATTCCGTGAGAGCCATACAATATGTTTAAAACTAAATACAAGTAAATGTGTGCATTTTATGTAAGACCAACACTTTTAAAGTACAATAAGTCTCTGAATTCTTTTTAATAACGTTGTTATGCTGTTGCTAACCAATGATGAATAAAGTACTTCTTATCATTAATGTGACTTCTGGTGCTGCATGGTTTTGCTGATGGCTTTATAGTCTGGTTGATACGTGGTGAGGTTAAGCTTCATGCAGGCGTTGAGACTTCCATCCGTTAAATGTGATCGTAGGTTGGTCTTAATGTTCTTTAGATGTGAGAAAGACTGCTCACATGCATACATAGAGCCAAACATTGTCAGTACAGCAATACTCACACGCTGCAGTGTGTGGTATGTGACGGGAAGCGCGTTCCAAGTTTTGACAATCAGCTGGTCCGCGGGTTGAAGTTTTTTCATTTCTCCCCACTTGTGTTTGCTCGCCAACTCTGCTTGCTGTCGTGCAAGTCTTTCCAAATCTTCATTCAGTGACTTGAACTTATTCACCCACATGTCTGAGGCCTTCAGGTCAGCAGCTTGTAGCTCAAAAACTCTGACGGAGACACCGGGGATGTAACTCAGGTCGGCGCTGTCCACTGCACACTCGTGTGGATGGGTGATGAACTTAAAAAGACAAGTACGCTCACGAAATTCTCCAAAGCGCGCTTTGAATGACTGCATGAGATTAGATGTGAAGCCCGCTAGCTGCTGAAGATCAAGATGTTGATCAGGGTCACTTGCTGTGCATGCATCTTTAAACTCTCCCAGTTTTTCAAAGTGTAGTAAACGACCTGTTTCAATGTCGGCGATGAAGAGTTCTAGCTTGTTTTCAAATGCAAACACTGCTTGTTGAAGGGATAAGACTGTATTTCCAACGCCTTGCATTTTCACATTGAGCTGGTTCAGATGTTTAGTCATGTCCACGAGATAGTAGAACTTCAGGAGCCACTCAGTGTTAGCGAACTCAGGATGCTCGACGTTTTTCATTTCAAGAAAAGTCCGGATTTCGCTCAGACAAGCCGCAAAACGGCTGAGCACCTTCCCTCTTGACAACCAACGCACATTGCTGTGCAGAAGCAGACCAGGATAATTATTCCCAAATTCATCCAGCAGTGTTTTAAACTGGCGATCATTTAAAGCTCGGGCAACAATAAAGTTGACCACCCGAATGACCAGCGACATCACCTCACCAAGCTGCTCGCCACACATCTGAGCACAAAGCGCCTCCTGATGTAGGATGCAGTGAAAACTTAGGATGGGTCTCTTTTCATGTTCATGAAGAAGCGCTACGAATCCTCTGTTTTTCCCCACCATGCACGGAGCACCATCAGTACACACCAAAATAAGTTTATCCATTGGTAGATTTTTTTCTTTAGCGAGCTCAGTGAAAGACTTGAATAAATCCTCCCCTCTTGTTGTCCCTTTCATAGGCAAAACAGCAAGACTTTCCTCACGTAGTGTGTCACCGACAGCATACCTTGCAATCACGCTGAACTGTGATAAATGGCTTACATCTGTTGACTCATCCAAAGCGAGAGAAAAGAATGGTGCTGCATTTATGTCCTTCACTTGTGTTGCCTCAATTTGATTTGCCATCATGATGGTACGATCGTGAACAGTTCTTGCCGACAGAGGCATGTCTTTTATTCGTTTGATTATCTTGTCTTTATCCGAAAAGTCATCAAAAAGTTCATTGGCAACATCAAGCATGAATGTTTTGGCATACTCCCCATCTGTGAATGGCTTTCTGTTTTTCACAATTGCTAAAGCACCAGCAAAGCTAGCCGAATTCCAGTCACCTTGTTGAGCCCAAACACGGAGTTGCTGCTGACTAGCTTGCACTCTGCACAGTAGCTCTTGACATGCTTTCTTCCTGCTGTCCCCCGCAGGATATTTCGATGCAAATGTAGTATGGCGTGTGTTGAAGTGCCGCTTTATATTTGACCGTTTCATCGATGCAATTTTATCATTGCATATTAGACACACTGCAGAACCTGCTCTCTCCACAAAGGCGAATTCCTCTGTCCATTCCTGCTGAAAAGTACGATACTCCTCATCTTTTTTTCTTTTAGCCATCTTCTTCGATAAAAGGGTTTCTGCAATTAGCTAGCTGACTACTTGATTAAAAGGAGGGAAGTTTACTTCCTGACCTCACAACGACCCATGTACGTTAGGCATTATCCAATAAAAATTTGGTGTTGTCCCGGAGGACAGCTGTGATTGGCTCCAGCCACCCGCAACGCGGTTCAGTTATCGCGGCCTCACTGCATCGCGTTTTTTTTTAAACAGACAAGGCAGCGTCGATTTCACTGCGGAGAGTGTGTGAGTGTGTCCTCCGCCGCAGTGAAATTAACAAGGCGTCAATTTCATTGCAGAGAGTGTGTCCTGCTCCCGCTCTGCAGTGAAATTGACAAGGCAGAGTCAGTTTCACTGCCCAGAGTGTGCCCTGCTCCGCAGTGAAATTGACAAGGCAGAGTCAATTTCACTGCGGAGAGCAGTTCCTACTTCGCGGATTTTCACCTATCGCGGGGGGTCTAGGAACCTAATACCCGCGATAAGTGAGGGATCACTGTACATGAGAATGTTTTATATTTTTAAAGTTATTATTTTTTTTATTAAAGATTTATCTGCAAGCCAGATGCAGCCATCAAAAGAGCCACATCTGGCTCGCGAGCCATAGGTTCCCGACCCCTGCCTTAAATGTATTTGTTCATCACCCATCTAACTGACTAGTAGTACTGCCAATTATGCGCTGTGACAGTTCACTCCAATCAGTTTGTAATTCCTGCCGGATTGCTAATGGTGGTAAATGAGCCTAAGAAGAGGCTCTTAAATGAGTGTAATAGTTATTTCTTTTTCCTTTTAATTTAAGATTTATTCTTTCTGTCTAAGCACTTCTGATACTTCTGTGAGAGCAGCACCACCTTTATTTAAGCTTATAGAAGTGCCTTAGCTACTGACCTCAAAGTTTCATTTGAATGATAAGAGCAGACTCTTATATTTATAGTAACATACAAATTATGGCTAACAAAATTATGAAGGAACAAATGAGAATCATAAAAGGTAACTTCTGTAATTTGCTAGTAACATCTTGTTATTGTGGATTCATGCTCCAGAAATCTGGTCTGTTGGTTAATGATGACCAGAGACTCAACACAGTTAATGTTAACAACAATGGAGAAGGAATGCAAGCGAAAATAGAGAAAGAAAAGGTTAAAGAATATTTAAATAAGTTAAGTGTACTCAAATTGACAGGGCTTGATGAGATTCATCTTAGGGTTCTGAAGGAACTAGCTGAAGCAACCTAAGAATCATTAGCAATTATCTCTAAGAATGCCTGGAAGATGGATGACGTCCCAGAAGACTGGAGAAAAGCAAACATCATACCTGTCTTTAAAAAGAGAAACAAAGAGGACCCAAGGAATTATGAACCAGTCAGCCTAACTTCGATGCCAGGAAAGATACTGAAACAAATTATTGAACAATCAACTTGTAAGCACGTAGAGGATAATAGGATTTTACTTAATAGCCAGCAGGCATTTGTCAAGAACAAATCATACCAAACCAAACTAATTTCCTTCTTTGACAGGGTTGCTGGCCTAATAGATGTGCTATATCTTGATTTTTAGGAATGCTTTTGACAGAGTCCCACATGACATTCTCATAAAAAAAACTAGGGAAATGTGGTCTAGATTAAATTACTATAAAATGAATGCACAACGAGTTGAAAGACCATACTCAAAGAGTAATCATCAATGGTTCACTGTCAGAGTGGGAGGATATACCTACTGGTGTCCTGCAGAGTCTTTCCTGGGTCTGGCACTAGTCAATATTTTAAGTGATGACTTTGATAATGGAGTGGAAAGTATAATTTATAAAATTTGCAGAGAACACCAAGCTAGGAGGGATTGCAAGCATTTTGGAGGAAAAGATTACATTCACAATGACCATGACAAATTGGAAATTGGTCTGAATTCAACAAGATGAAATTCAGTAAAGACAAGTGCTAGTACTTCACTTAGGAAGGAAAAATCAAATGCACAACTACAACATGGGAAATAACTGGCTCATTGGTAGTACTACTGAAAAGGATCTGGGGATTATATTGGATAACAAATTGAATGAGCCCAAAATACGATGTAGCTGTGATAAAGGCTAATACCAATCTGAGTGTATTAATGAAAGTGTTGTATGTAAGACTTGGGAAGTAACTGTCCTGCTTTAGTCAACATTGGTGAGGTCTCAGCTGGAGAATTGTGTCCAATTCTTGGTGCCACAGTTTAGGAATGATGGGGACAAAGTGGAGAGAGTTCAGATGAAAGCAACAAAAATGATTTTTTGCAAGATTTAGATTACAAGATTTAGGATACCTGACCTATGATGAAAGGTCAAAAAACCCTGGACATGTTTAGTTTTGAGAGACGAAGACTGATGGGGGACCTGATAAATCTTCAAATATGTTAAGGACTTCTGTAAAGACTATGGTGATCAATTGTTCTCCATGTCCACTGAAGATAGGACAAGAAGAAATGAGCTTAATCTGCAGCAAGAGAAATATAGGTTAAATATCAGAAAAAAAATTCTAACTAAAAGGGTAGTTAGGCTCTGGAGGGAGGTTATAGAATCCCTATCATTGGAAATTTTTAAGAACAAGTTGGACAAACACCTGTCAGGGAAGATTTAGCTTTACTTGGTCCCACCACAATTTTAGAGGGCTGGAAACAATGACTTCTTGAGGTCCCTTCCAGCTCTACATTTCTATGACTCTATATCTTAGGGCTTGTCTATACATCCCGATCAATGCAGCGGGATTATTTGAGCGGGTTGTGTAGACTCATTCAATTGGTGGGAGATGGACTTTCCAGTCGACGCCATTAGTCCAGCTCCCCAAAAGGAGTAAGGCTGCATTGACGGGAGGGCATCTTCCATCAACACAGCGCCATGTAGACACTGTGGTACTTCAATGTAAGTATGTCGACGGGAGATACACAAGCCATAGTACATAATTTGTGTATCTTCCATTGACCACCAGTGGCAGTGTAGACCGGGCCTCAATCTTTAAAGACAAAAGCCACTGTAGAGGCATAGGGCCTCACATACTTTGCGTCAGCCTAGTCTCTAGCCCTTCCTGCTGCTTGTCCTCGGGTCAACTGAAGCCCTAATCCAAAACCTGTCAAAATCAATGGGAATGATTTCATTGATTTAGTGAACTTTGGATCAGTCGCTCATCCCACTGACATTTAATCACACATTTCTGAAATAGAAACTAACCAAATAATCATTAAGGGGAAATACTAATGGCAGCACTTCTCCATTTATGTACGACAAACCTACATTCTTAGCTTTGCTAAAACTGCCAGTATCACTTCATATTGCCTCACCTTATCTTTATTCAATTTTTAACTCCTTTACTTAAAGTAGCAGTGAAGCTTTCACAATTCAAACACTGAAATCCTAAACTTTCTGGAGTCAAATCATAAACCAGAATCTGGAGCTGATCATATTCAAGATCAGATTTTAAGCATTCAAATTTAAATAATAATACACAGAATTTTAATCAAGATTCTGGGCAAAGTACAAAGTTTGCCTGCAGTTATTGTGAACTGTTTCCATTTCATAGTGATATTTTCTTGGTCTGAGCAAAGGCAATATAAGACAGGATCTATAATTTGGCTTCATCATGAAGCTTATAAAAAAATTAATTGCCTGGAAGTGAAACTTATTGTTGGATGCTGTCAATCTTCTTTTGTTTTCTTTTTTTGGCTAATGTTAATATAGCCAGTCCAGCACTGTCTTTATGTGAGAACATTATAGACAATAAAATCTGTAGTAATTAGACTTTAAAATGTATGTGGTACTAGTAACAATAACAATATTAAAGATGCCAGAAAATATTATGCTGCTTAACTCTGATTAAATATAAAACTATATAAGGCAATTTACTCAGCTACAAAGCTGACAGTTTCGAAAATAACCCAACAAATCCATCAGTCCATGATATAAATCAATCTGCTAATACTTTCCATGCATTGTTAATCCAGATTTTAATTTTTAATGTCTGCTCCCATTCCACAAACAAAATTCAGATTTATATTCATCTTAAAGGTGAACTGACAAATATATTTGTTTAGTTTGATGTGTTCCAGAGGGGTAGCCATGTTAGTCTGTTTTTAGCAAAACACCGAGAGTCCTGTGGCACCTTAAAGACTAACAAATTTATTTGGGCATAAGCTTTTATGGCAGAAACCCACTTTGTCAGATGCATGAAGTGGAAAGTTCAGTTTGGTAGGTATATATACACATGCAAGGATGGGTGAATTACATCACAGTGAAGAGGGCAAATGTTAACGAGGTAAATTCAATCAGGGTGGATGAGGCCATTTATGACAATTGATGAAAAGGTGTGAATATCAAAAGAGGGAATATTATTTTGTAGTGGGCTAGCCACTCCCAGTCTCTGTTCAGACCTAGTCTGAGAGTGTCAAATTTGCATATGAGTTCCAGCTCTGCAGTTTCGCACTGGAGTTTGTTTTTGAAGTTTTTTTGTTGAAGTATGGCAACTTTCAAGTCTGTTACTGAGTGTCCAGGGAAATTGAAGCGATTGACATTAGCATGAGCAAAACAATAAATTTTTACAAGGCAGTTCAGTGGGAAGCTGCCAACATATTTTTAAAGCTATGGTAATAATCATTATGATATAGGCAGGGCTGGAGCACTAACCAGTATTAAGGTTGCCCAACACTTCCCATTATAAAGATCCTGTTTTCTTTAGCTTATAACTTTGCTAAACTGTAATCATTCAGGCTGAAATTTTCCATGCTGAATGTCTGCCTCAGGTTGATTTTTTTTCCTTTAAATGTCAGCCAAACTAGTTCAGCTGTTTCTGACAATGAAGCTAGGGAAAAAATATATTGTTTTGCCCATGCTAAATTCTTGAGTGCTTTACTTTGAAAATGTCTAGTGTTCCTATGGATTGGAGCAGAGACTTGGCAGAGGGGTGGCCTTCGTGTCAAGGTTGTATCTTTTTCCATCTGTGTGGAAAATTTGGCCAAGTTATAAGCCTTTGAAAAATTGCAGTTTGCTCATGCTCAGAAGAGGTTGCTAGAATTTAACACTAAACTTTCCTCACTGAACGTGCTTGAGCTTCTCACAACTCCTAATGTTGACCAGACTGCACATGCACAATCCCCACAGAGAGACAGAGCATGTGCCATCCACTTCAAGCTCCTGCTTGTGATTGGGCTGTGCATGCACCATTTTCATAGAGCGACTGAGCATGTTCCCACCAGCCAAGGGCTACAGGGTCAAAGCTGGTCTTTCCCTGGAATGCTGCAACCCAAGGTGGGGCAGGGCCCCGGAACTGAGAGTAGTGAATCTGTCTCTCCTGTGCTCTCAATAACCCACCCTCTCTCCCCCGACATCCAGACAACATGGAGGAGGAAACCATCTGACTAAAATGCAGAGGGGGCAAAACCAACTCCTGGGACATTACAAAGAGGGCTGGGGGAGTAGATTAGGACAAGGAGTCTGGGGAGTAGAAACTGGGACTGACTGGGCAAAGAGGCTGGATTTGGGAACCAGGGAGGAGAATGGGGTCAGAGATAGGGAGATGGGATGGGACGGAAAAATACTAAAATCAGAGGACAGGCTAAAGGAGACGGACTAGTAGGGAAAGGAGTCTGGGGCTGGGAACCAGTGGGGTGGAAAGAAGGAAGGGTGGAGGGATGTTGTCTGGCTTAATCCAGGCTCCTTGTACATATGCATTATGATGAAGTGTTTGATGACATGATCACATACTATGTTTTCCATAGGACTCCTGTCTCATTCAGCACACAGAATCGACAGTGCTAATTTAATAATCAGCTTTTCAATATTTTAATTCCTTCTCGCTATTCAATGTGTGGCCTTAGGCCTTATTTTCTGCACACTATTCAAAACCTGCACTGAGGACAAAATTATTAATTTTCTCATAGGCCTTTCTATGGCACTCATCAGTCTAGTACCTGAATGCTTCACAGACAGTGAATTTTCACAAAACTCCCCATGATATAAAGAGATATTAGGCCCATTTTGCAGATGGGAATTTGGGGCACAGAGATATTAAGGTAAAAAAATCCACTAATTTTGGATGCCTGATATGAGATACCTAGGCCCTAATTATCCACAGTAATTTGCATTATAAGCACTTCCTATGTTCAATGTCCACTGAGTTCAGTTGCAGGTGTGAGTGCTGTGCACTCATGCCAATCAGACCCAGAGTTCAAATCAGACACACAGAAAACGAGGAACGTACAATTAGTCACCACATGTGAAGGTGACATGCCCCGCATCATATTAGAACTCTCGCAGAGGCATGGATAGAGACCAGTTCACCAGGACAGCATTCAACTGCCTTAACCATGAGACCATCCTTTTCTCTTCCTGCAATTCCCTACCTCATTCACTACACACCATCTTCAACAAATGAGGCAGGGGTCCTACAGACAAGTTTTCTCTACTGAGTGCTGATTCATCCCTGGCACAGCTATGTCCTATTCACTAAATGAGGTGAGGTCCTGTGGAAAAAATTATATGTGGTCATATAATTAAATATTACCATATTGCATCGGCACAAAGGAACTGAATTAAGGTTGCACAGGCAAATTTATTTCTGACACTTCCTAACTTTTGTGTGCTTGACTGTGCAACCTTAATAATGTTCTTTTAACATACGGTTTTGTGTGTAATTAATAAAAAATACTACTAAGTGCATACAGTGTATAATGCAACTTCTGTCTCAGGATATCTGAAGATTGTCTATTGAGGATATCCATTTTGTTAAGATGAATTGCAAATGCCAATGAGCTTGAAAATGTTTTAAAGAACTCGTACAACATTTTTTCTTTCAGTTTCTGCTACAATTAAATTGGTATAAAACTTAACACTTATTCAGCAACATCCTGTCTACCCAAAAATATCCCGAAACCTAGAGCCAAATCCTGCAAATCTCATCTTTATTCTGCATTTAGTCCCGTTTACTTCAGTGGAGTTTGTGTGCTAAATCCAGCTCACATAACAGTCTATTGAAAATCCCCCCTTGACATCAGTGGGTGTTAGATCAGGCAATAGTGAAGAAGTAAAAACATGAAAGATTGCGAAATTGGGACCATACGAAGTACTGCTTTGCTGCACCTTTGTTAGAAGGATGGCTACATTAAGCAGCCTTTTTTTTTTTTTTGATTGGTTGGTTGGTTGGTTACGTAGTTTTTCACATCAGTTATCGCTGTGTTTATATATTATTAAAGTCCCAGGTAACATTAAAGACGTATAATATTTTCAAAACCTTCTTTTAACCTACATTGTGATTATAGTATGAAATAATTTTCAGAATAGTTTTCTAAAAGGATGACATGTAAGCCTTGATCTGTCTTCCCACTATGTGGATTTCAGAGCTAGGAAGCTCTGTATGTTAGGGTGAATTCATATTCACATCATGCCCTCTTTAACTCTGCTGTTTAATATACTGAAAATAGGTAGCAGTAGTTTGCTTGCAGCATTTTTTTGATGGGATTCTAAATAAACTCTCTAGATTTGGTCTTTCACTCACCTATCTTAAACAGTTGTTGTATGTCTGGACTTAAGGTGACCTGTCTGTTATCAAATAGCTATTTATGTGTGTTTAAGTGAACCTTTCTTACTGTGTTCAGACAAATACCATTTATTTGTTTTTCCCATTTGATTATGTGTCCAATTTTTTTGAATGGAGAATGAAATATCTTGCTCTATCATTAAAAGATGTGCCCTCTGCTTGTCTGAGGCTAGGTCTATACTGACGGTGGCAAATTCACCACAGTCAGATCGATTTCTCTGGATTGACTGAGCAGTCAGTAAAGACCCACTCAGTCGATCCAGAAATCGACCTATGAAAACCACCTCTGAAAGTGGTGTACTGCTATGCCAATGGGAACGCCCCATCAGCGCAGCACAGTAAGGACACCACGCAAACTGAAAACAGCAGAGTTGATGTGAGTTACGCACGTTTTTTACATCACTTGTGTATCTCCCATCGATTGCCGCCAAATCTTGGAGATATGTATAGACCAGCCCTAATTCTGCATGCGTTGCAGTGACACTTCTCTAATTTGAGTCTCATTAGAAACTCTTCCATTTAATACAGAATTCCTGAGACATAAATTACTGACATTTCAAGAACCACCTCCTAAATAGGGTGAATTTTTCCTTTGAGTTCTTAAATTTGATGTGCAAAAGTTAATACTTTTTAACTGAAATCTTTCTCAAATCTAAGACTTCTAATTAAAAAGCTTGTTATACTAAATTGGCTTTTTTCCAGAAGATTCTCCATCACCAACATTTATTGTTGTCATGTTTTAGAAATTCATTCCTGTTGACTCATTATGGCAGACTTTTTTCTTAAAGAGTTGTCTTTCTCACAAAATTATGAATTCTCACATGCAAGACGAGAAACTCCGTGGTGGTCAAGGAGCTTAGGAAAGGGAGGTGCAAGGGTGGTTTTCAGCCACCTTTACACTCTCCCTGTCCTCAGGCAATTCAGCACTAGGTCAATCCCATGGAATAAATTAGATCAGCTTCCAGGCAGTTCCATCTTGTGCCAGTTGGCCATGGCCCCATGTTCCTTCTGTTGGCTGCAAGGAGGAGGGATGGTATATGAGTCACTACAGCTGCTCTATATCATGGGAAGATCCCCCTGCTGAATGTGGTATTAGCCTGCCCTGAACATAACCATATTCAAAGTTGGCAAAGAGCTCTCTCCCCAGTTCACAGAGTCATTGGGCTGCTGCTCCATCCACACTTGGTACCACTGGGTTATACTGAATGGTAGACCTTGTTTGGTGAATTTCATTTACTGT
The DNA here is from genome assembly GCA_007922155.1 of Mesoclemmys tuberculata. Taxonomy (NCBI): domain Eukaryota; kingdom Metazoa; phylum Chordata; order Testudines; family Chelidae; genus Mesoclemmys; species Mesoclemmys tuberculata. The sequence continues at coordinate 20,735,520 of ML675629.1, read as the reverse complement.
GCACTAATGAGATGCATGACTGATAGATTAAAGATATGTGCAAGAAAAACATGGATAAAATGTTCAGCATATTATGTCGATACCAAGATAACCATCATGACTTTTATTCAGTACAAGGAAGTTTTCAGTCACAGTCATGCGGTAATACACATTAAAAATGTCATGGTATGTAAGTTCACTGCAATCACTAGCTAGTTCTCAAATGAAAATGCTATACAAACAGAAATATCAAAGAGGTTTATGGGACATTATGCTGCCCGTTTCTTATTTACAATGTCACCTGAAAGTGAGAACCAGCATTTTGCCTTCTAAAATCTGAGAAGGATGAGGTGTGGAACATTCTGTCAGAAGTCTTAAAAGAACAACACTCCAATGCAGAAACTATAGAACTAAAACCACCAAAAAAAGAAAATCAACCTTCTGTTGGTGACATCTGACTCACATGATGAAAATGAACATGCATCAGTTCATACTACTTTGGATCATTATCAAACAGAACCCGTCATCAGCATGGAAGCATGTCCTCTGGAATGATGGTCGAAGCACAAAGGGGCATATTAATGTTTAGCATATCTGACACGTAAATGTAAAACTACAACAGTGCCCCGAGAATGCCTGTTCTCACTTTCAGGTGACATTCTAAATAAGAAGCAGACAGCATTATCTCCTGTAAATGTAAACAAACTTGTTTGTCTTAGTGGTTGGCAGAACAAAAAGTAGGACTGAGTGGACTTGTAGGTGCTAAAGTTTTACATTGTTTTGTTTTTGAGTGCACTTACATAAAAAAATTCTACATTTCTAAGTTGCACTTTCATGATAATGATTGTACTACAGTACTTGTATGAGGTGTATTGAAAAATACTAATTTTTGTTTATCTTTTTTACAGTGCAACTATTTGTAATAAAAATAATACTATTCTGTGTATTCTGTGCTGTAACTGAAATCAATATATTTGAAAATACAGAAAAACATGCAAAAATATTTATAATAAATTTAAATTGGTATTCCATTATTGTCCAACAGTGCTATAAAAACTGCAATTAATTGCAACTAATTAATTAATCTAGTTAATTTGTTTTGCATTAGTCACTTGAGTTAACTGTGATCCACAGCCTTAATTCTTATTAATAGTCCTTGAACTCCTTCTTAAGTGCCTACTTTTACTGTAATGTATTTAAAGCTACTTACCTTAACATGCTATCCAAGATCTTATTTCCAGCTCTTCCACCTGTTATGTATTACATGCGGGGCTTGTGTACTCCATGATTCCACCCATCACCCATATAAATCCACTCCAGAATCTGTACTTTCATTTAAGAAAGAAAGAAATTTCTACTCCCTATCGTTGCAACAGAAAACCCCTAAACTGAGGGCCTGGGCATAAGGACCATTGAAAACAATGGGTGGATTCCCTTTGACCTCAGTGGGCTTTTGATCAGCTCTTAACTACAACCCAACTCAGTGACGTCCGCCTGAGTCTGCAAATGTAGCGCTGAGAGGTGTAGACTGTACCACTCACTGCTGTTCTTTCTGAAAGTTAATGATGCAAATATCATTGTCAACAGCGTTAATTCTTACAATTACAATGTCCAACCAGTTTATCCCACAATCCCATACTTCCTTCCCAGGTGCCAAAAGCACCACTATCTCCTGCCTACTTGCTTGACTATTTCCATAATAAAGCCACACATTTTCAGTATGAAATTCTTCAGCCACTGAAAACTGAAAATGTAGGGATTGAATAAAATAAACTGAATACAATATCAAATTATATAGCAGAAGAAATATTGCAGTTATTGTACTATTCATTTTCATATTTAATTCAATAACAAAACTATTAACTTTTATGAAGCTGCCACAAAATGTTCAGACTGCTGTACTGGACTGTTTTATCTTCCTAAAGAATTTGTGTCAAGCTTGCTGCACAGTAAATGGGTACTGTGGTGTCTAATGCCATATAAAAAACTAAATTGATAGTTAGTTTGGTCCTTATATACTTTCATCTCAGAAAACATTGACTATATACTGCTATATAATATGGGATGTGGAATGTACACCTGTGCAACTGACTAAAAATTGCAAACATAATGCCAGTCAGTGAGATCCCACATGAGTACAGAGATCTGTGCTAGTGGATTATCATTATAGCCACGCCTTCAGTACATTAACTATAATTTCTTTTTAGATTTTACAGACACAGTTTGTAATTTGAAAGTCAAAGGAGGCAGTTTAAGTGTGTTAAAATTAAAAGGGAAAAGTTAAAATGTTCACCCTAAGGATAAATCTTTCTATTTTGTGGCTCAGTCTGATTGTTATTGTTCATGTCTATTGTTTTAGAAATGATTTATCAGTGTGTATTAGGGCAGTTGTTTTAGAGATATGTTAAAATAAGAACTTACCCTTAAAACTCTATCTACACCCAATTTTTTCTGCGGCTTCAAAAGATGCCTTAACATTTTCCTTTTACATGCCTTGACCCTGATGGTGAAATCCACCTATATGCCCAGGGTCAGCTCAAGAGTTTTGTACCTCCAAGTCCCACTTTAACCTTCAAAGGAAGAATTTTGCCCTGAGTGATTTCAACCAGGGTGGGAAGAAGAAATATTAGTCATGACTCCTGAAGTTCTGAGACCCTAAACTCTTCTGAAGTCATTTGTATCTGCAGCCTAAGCAACACCTCATGGTCACTGTGAGAGAGATTATTTTGTAGCACGGCTGGAGGTAGGATGTACCAGATCTTCACGCTCATTAATAGCAATAAAAAAAAAAGTCTTTTGACACTTAAACAAGCATCTGTGTGTTTTGCTAAACTTTTGAACCTTTGGAAGATTGCCAGTTGCTAGTATGTATAGGGTAATGTTTGCAGTCAGTCCGTATTCAGCTAACTAACTCCCTTTGGAGACTAGCAGAATTTGTCCCTGTGCTGTACTGTTCATTGAGCATTGACAGTGTGCTCACTGTTCTGCAGACAAATGACTCACAGACCTTGCTCCAAATTGCTCAGGATAGAGTACAGACCAGACAAACAAGTTCTGCAACTGCATATTATTTCAGGTGGCACTGTGGCAATACAAGTTTGAAGCAGTTTAGGAGCATTGCAGAGGTTGTTGTTGAAAGGCTTTGCAAAATAAGTGTGCTCTACTGTGTGTGCTTTATTCTGCAGTGTTTAGATGTAGAGAATGTCTCTGTTTCATTAAACAACTACTTATCTCTAGAGCAATCAGAATCCTGCATAAAGGGTTGGTTACATAAGTTAAAACTAGCCTGGCCAATTTTCAACCATGCACAGAGGGTTTTTTTAAGAACAGGAAAGGTCAGTTTCATAAATCTGTTTTAGGGAGTAGCAGGCTGAAATACCATGATCACAGACTGAAGATAAGAAAGGACCTGGCACTGTGGCAGTTAAGAGAAACTACTTTACACAGAAAGATTAGTGTATATGGAACAGAATACAAAAGGCAGTAATAAAAGCTGCAACATCCAGAAATACATGCAGTAATAAAAATGATTTAGGAAAAAAAATTACAGAGTACTAATACTGCCCGCATAGTGCCATGGACTCACATGGGCCACATGATACCCTTTTGATCCTGAAATGTCTGTCTGTGATGACAAACTTCTAAATGTCTACATTACCCCTCCACATTCCTCTGTATCTGATTTACTCCATCTAGAGCAGTGGTTCCCAAACTGTGTCGTGACCCTCAAGTGGGGTCGCTTCATCAAAAGAACAGGCAATCTGGAGCATGCAGAGGACACCATTTTACAAAACAGCCTCCTCCTCACAGCATGACCTCACATGCACCGCATGAACCAGGTTACGCTGCCCAGTGGAAGCTATTTTGCTTTCTGAAACCATGCCCTCCGTATGTATGTGAGCTCATGCAGACCATGATCCATTTTGTAAAGCGTGGCACGCCCTGGCATGTACAGTGCATGTGAGGTCACACGGCAGGGAGGACACCATTTTTAAATGGCAACTTCCTGCTGTCTGGAATAGTGGGAAACAACACATCTGAAAATGGGGTCATGCAGGGAAAATGTTTGGGAATTGCCAATTTAGAGCCTAGCCCTATTTGTATAATATCCGCAGGCCCGATCCTCTAGTCTGGCTGAGCTGCGCTTGATGCAGAACCCAAGGCAAAGAGCAACAGAGGTGGGTTTCTTCCATCTTTGGGCTCCCTCCATCTCTGGGATTACCAGAACCTGGATGACCCTCTGAGCTGCTCCAGCTTACGTCTGCTGGTAATGGTTGCCAAAGGCTGTTATACCAGCTGGGTGTCACTGAAGTGCAGCATTGCTACAGCCACAGTCCCTTCCTTGAGACTCCACATATTCTGTTATACTGGGAGTGAGGTGTATTGTGTTAATTTAGACAAAAAATATAGGCCAGAGGTGTTAACATAGACCAGTCATTGTCTACCATTAAACAATTTTAAACAAGGTTTAGGATACACAGACCTCAATCTGCTTAGTGCTATGGTGTACACACCATTAAAGATATCCTTTTAAATTTTTTATTACAGATAAAGAAAAGAAGGAAAAACAGTTAAAGCATTTGAAATGTTAAGTATTAAATAAGGCTTGTATTTTAATGACATCCCTTGTGCCCTTTCTCATTAGCTGGAGAGAGTTTTTAAAAGGAAAAACCACCTTGTTTGACAGTCCTTTTAGATGGCATCAAAGATGGTAATAACTGTCCTTTTTGGGGAAAAGAGAAGTTGTTAATTGAGATGAGCTATAGCTGTCATTGTTGCTGCTGTTCAAGTCCAATCCCGTTCCCTAGAAGACAAAATAAGACACACACACAGAACAGACAAGGGCGGAGAAAAGATAGAAAATGCCACTTTTGTCTCTGGTGTTAACTCTTACAACCTTGTTGTTGGAAGCACTGGCAAACTTGTAACAGCATCAGGCTGTGCAGGGCGTTGCTTTTAGTTGCCTCTTTCTGGTCACAGGCTTATAGAGCAGTGTTGCCAAATATACAGTCTTGACCAGCTAAACCAAACTCTTACTAGACAGAAGGCAAAAGGAGAGAGATAGGAAAGAAAAGAAATAAGGTGTGGGGAAAAGGGCACGTGTGTGAGGAAAGGGACACACAGTCTCACATCCCAGGTAATATTTGGGATTTAGCTGAAGCCGATGGATGTGGCGGTGTCATCTGGGTCCCTTTCTCTGGCCCAGTCTTGACAAGATAACTCTCAGGATTAGGACAAAGACGGTCTGGGGTCCCAGGATGGTGGGTGGCAGCCATAATTGTGAAGTTCACTCTAGTAGCCAATTTTTTTCCCCAAAGTCTTCTTCTTGAGAACCCCAGAAAGGGAGTGAAGGGTGGAATAACCCAGCCACTCGTTTTTTTGTCCACCAGTTAGGACTAATATCTGACATACCAATTTTGGTTTATGAATTTTTGATCCTCAGATCCTCTTGTTTACCAGGAATGATCCTAACCCAGTCCTTGAGATATATCATAGGTCTTTTGGTTTGGACTAATTCAGTCTTTCTGTCTCCCTTTCCTTTTCCCATCAACACTTATTATTATAGGTTATTGTGACATCTTATGAACTTTCACTTGCTTTTTACAGTTGAGCTCACAATTAGGGTAAATTAGTAGGCCCAACTATCACAACTGATGGGGGAACCTTGCAGGTGTCACAGAGCTAGCTGTTTTGACTCAAGGATTCTGCCATGCCCAGCTGTCTAATTAGGGCAGGTTTGCAGCCTGTTTACATTGCTGGCGCAGTACAAAGGAGCTGGATCAGCTTTAAAATATGATGCATTATTTTTTTGAACATATGCAGCATCACATCAGGTATCCAGCATGGCTTCAGTGGGGCACCCTGAGGACTAAAGTAAAAGTATCATTTAATTCATAGATGTATATTCTCTCAATGTGTTTTCCATTTAAATTATGTAAAATAGGGCTGACCAGGGCACACATCCAGGAACAGGCAAGCATACATAGCCATAAAAGGCATCATTGCTAACTCATAAAACTGAAATGGGGAGATGCAGCCAAGATAAAAGACAGGAGGTGTGGATTCAAGTTTCTAATAAAAATAACTTTTATATAAGAGAGTCAGCCTTTACATAAGTCATCATTAAAGAGCCTGTACTATGTCATAATCTAACCAGAAATCCTTACTGACAGGTTCCACACCCCCTTCCCCCCAATCATTGTTTAGTAAAATAATAACTGTTTTGATGACTGCCTAAGGTTTTCATTTCAGGTGATGTGAAAAAAATACTGTTTTGGATTAAACACAAAGTGAATGCTGTTAGCATATGAAAGACTTGATTACATATCAATAGGGCCCTTACATATTACAAACTAAAATATAACGTACACAGAAGTGACTAGTCTACGCTGTTTTTAATGTGATATTAAGCAAAATGAGATGGTGTTACTTAAAGAAGCAGCAAATCAATTTGCTAGAAATCTGAATTACAGTGATTAAATCCTGTTAAACTGATTTAGAAAAAAATCCACAAATGTGATGCCATTCAGTATTTTTAGTAGAAATAAAAAGAGCAAGCACAAAAGCTTCTGATGTTTATGTATTTTCCTACGTTATATGAAAATAGCAAATACTTTTAAAAGAAATGCCACTAAAGGTGTGCTTTTCATTATACTTTTGTGAAATGGCACTATGTCCATTAAACATGCAGCATGTATTCTCTGTGCAAAAATTTTGTCTATATAAAACGTGCATCTAAATGCAATTTCCCCATTTGAAATTTCAGATTTGAATTTGAAAAGTTTGGATGCTTGTTTACTTGAAAATTGAACATTTTCACTTGAAAATAATTCTGTTTTTGCATAAAAAGCCACAACAGCCCACAACCAAACCAGACAGGCTTTAGAACATTGAACAAATATGGCACTTTAAAGGTGTGCAGAAGAGGAAGAGATTTGTCACAAACAGGGTTTTACAAGTTCTCACAACTCTGGTATCACTAGTCACTATAACAAAGCTTATAAAACTTGATAAACATAGTATAGACAAAAGTTCAATTTTTACAGGAACTGGGTTCAAATTTGAGTTCCAACGAGAAAATTCAGTCATAGCTGCTCATGCAGTATATGGAGCAAAATAAGAACATTTAGTACAAAAGCACTGTGGCTTGATAGGTTGATAATTGCATTCATAACCCTGAGTTCCTTGAAATGGCAGCCTATATTTCAGTCTTCAACTATTTTGGTCCCAGTTCATTAAATATGAACTCTACTGAGGGAAAAGCATGAAAAGCAGATTTCATTTTAGAACTAGATGTATGTTATTTATTCCTGAAATATTTTTTTCTCAAATACAAGTACCTGAAACATTTTTCTCTCTAGAGTTTAAGCAGCTATTTCTTCATTATATAAGCAATGTATGTAGAGCCCAAAAATAAGGCAGGAAGAGTGGAAGGACCACACTCCAGACCATAGAATACTGTATAATACTTATGCTCATTTTAAAAAGGAAAGCAAAGTGGAGGTGTTTCACATAATAGAAGGGCAAGATTCAGACACTTTTCTTACACTTTACCTTGCTAGAAAATCAATGCTGGCAAAAGGTCAGTCCTGGAATCATTTATATGAGAAATCATTGCTCATGTCAGTAGTCTCTTTGCATTTGATGCACGAGGGAGGACTTGCAGGATTTGGTCCTAATACATTGCTTGAAGAATGATTCATGTGTGCTAGCTGTCAAAGATTGAATGTCTCCTTCAGGAAATCCAGTCAGCAGTACAAGATGTGATATTGTTCTTGCAGTTTCTGGGGAAGAGGATAAATAGGTGAACGCACTATCTCTGGAGATCAGAATTCAAATCTGAATTCTGGAAGTGAGCACAGATGAATGTTTGGATCTCTTGACTTAAACTAACACAATTTAGCTTGCCTGACAGTCTTTGTTCAAGGGAAGCCTGGGCTGGAATAGGGGAGGTGGCTCACATGAGTGATGTAATTCATTTAGATTATGTTCATGATTAATCCTCTTCCACTTCAAGGAAAGTTAGACAAGAGAAATGAAATTTGGACTGCTGATCAAAGGGTAAATTTACTTCAGTCCAAACAGAGGTTCAGGCTGTATCCTTGAGGAACTTTAGTATTTCTCTCCAACAAGCCCCAGGGTTAAACAAGGAGACTCCAGCTAGAAGATGGAACTGGAACTCCTAGTGAGCACCTATCTGGATCAGAGCTTTGAGAAAACAGCACAAACAAAGTTACTGGCTTGGATGCTGGGTGACCAGAGCAGTTTGAAAGTTTGATTGTCTATAGCAAATTGGTTTTCAGAAGAGCATTTTGCAGCTCTTTTATTCACACTATGGCTCAGAAGCACTTGTTTGAAGACCTGAGGAAAACCATCTGGTTCCAAAATGTGTTAAACATCATATGTTCAGAAATCAAGTACAAGAGCAGACCTACAAAATGCCAACAAAACTAGAGCTAAGTATGATAAGTTTATTCCTTCCTGCATATCCAGTTGGGGGTTTATAAAAGGGAATCATAGAAATGTAGGGTTGGAAGGGACCTCAGGAGGTCACCAAGTCCAGCCTCCTGTGCTGAGGCAGAACCAAGTAAACCTAGACCATCCTTGACAGGTGTTTGTCCAACTTGTTCCTAAAAACTTCCAATGATGGGGATACCACAACTTGCCTTGGAAGCCTATTCCAGAGCTTAACTCTTTCCTAATATCTAGCCTCAATCTCCTTGCTGCAGATTAAGCCCGTTAATACTTGTTTTACCTTCAGTGGGCACAGAGAATAATTCTTCAAGTCAGAGATGCCTAAGGAGTTACTTTAATTATTTTAAACCATATAAATGAAAGCCAGATACTGCTTTATCACATTCATTGCCAGCGGGTCCTCTCATATATTAAAATCAGAAATGCTTTGACTCAGTTTTAGATTACAAGGACAATGTTGTTCTGTCACTTTAATTAAAACAGAATGCTATTTAATCTGCTTACAGCATTAGTGACTTTTAGCATTTAATCAGGAGACTTTTCATAAAGAGCTTTTACCAGGAGGTTTGGAAGATGGGAGGTAATGTTTGAGGAATGTTCACCACTGCAAAAAACAGAGCTTTGCATTTTTACATTAGCTTATTTAGAGCAGTGATTTTTTTTTTTTTTTTGGCAGTTCAGTATTCTTAGTGAACAACTTCACAATCATGCAAGTAATGCAAGCCTGAACATACAGCACGTACTCAGGAAAGTACAAAGAATAAGTTATCTGAAGAGAGTCTTTCTCACTGAGGACCTCTTGAAAAAGAGAGCGTTTAAACAAACAGCAATTTACGTAGCTAGTAATTTTCTCTTCTCATGTTAGTGTCACTAATTGTTGGTTATATTTGTGCTTGGATAAGAACTTTTATTCCCCTGTAGTCCAGGTTCTGTTTCTAACCCAGATCTGCCTCAGCCATAATGCTTTGATACAGAAATAATTGGGTGAGGTTCTTCTGCCTGTGTCGTGCAAGCATTCTTTTACCTGTGTTTAAAGGAGCAATTGCATGCTTAGAGAAAAAAATTAAGCAATTCAATGTGAAGTAGCCTAGAACTCCAAGGCAGATCATATTTTCAAGTTTCTTTTGTAATTTCTATATTTTTAGGCATTCTTGGGCCAAAGTTATCCCTAGTGTGACGCCACTAAATCTATTATTCCCGGGATGAATCTGGCACCTGATTTCTGTTCTGTGTAAAATAGAGATAATGTTACTGCATTGCTGAGCTCCACCTTAATTTACTTTTTACATCATGTCGCCTGGATAATTAAATCCATCTTTGCCTTCAACATAAACATATATTTCTGCCTTATTCGGTTTTATGACATCTAGATTATTACATACACACACAAAAAGAGAGAAACAGTTCACTTGCCTTGGTTAAATTTGCTTTATTAAATTAGCTTTATTGAAATGCAGTTAAATACAAGAATACCTGGTTAATTTGTTAGTCCTGCCACACACCCACTCCCCATTCCACACTCTATCCAGAGTGCTCTTAGTGCTAAATGTAAAAATATGTTGTTTTATTTCAATCTGCATCTAGTAAATTGGACTGGGCTGGTAGTTTCAGATGTAACTTTTTATTCCTCACTGGAAGACAAACTGCCCATTGAACATTGTATCAGTTAGCCATTTGTATGAGCACACTGAAAGCAAAGTCTTACCACATGAGGAAGGATAATAGGGAACAGTTAGTTAAGTACAGTGCTTTTTCTGTAAGACATACAGCTTCAGTGTACAACTGATAAATGTAAACTGTGCATTCTGAAACTGTAGTCAGTAGTTCCTTTCAATGGTACTTATGACAGAAAAGAATCCAGTATTACAGTATTTTCCACTAATTTTCATTATTCCGATTATTTGTTAAATTGAATTAAAATTCTGGGATTGTATGTAAATTTCTGGGGCTAGATTCATCAGTGCTATAGGTGGATGCTGCTGCATTCAAGTCAATGTTTTATATCTGCTTACACCAACAGTAAATTTTGCTTCTGACATTTTTTGCATAGAAAATATTCTCCTTCTCTTTATTAGTAAAATTACTTCTCTTTCATCACACAGATAATCAACTGATCAGGCATTCATGAACAACATTTCCAAGAAGTCTCCCTCACATAAATGAATCCTACAGGTAGGATGCTAGATTTTATTAATACCTTGTATATTAATAGTACTAAATCAGTTATATCACAGTAAAATAATTACCTTAGTATTGGGCCTTTGTGGACACTAATACTGGATTTACTTAGTATTTCAACAGATGTTTCTAATTTTCATGCTCTGTAACTTTATGCTCTTGTTTCTTTCCCTTTTAAAAGAAAATGTCAAGAAAGTTGAAATCCCAAAGTGACATACAAACCTGGTAGGGGAATGAAACAGGGTCTTTGGGTGCCATGAAACAGGCAGAAAGAAAGATTGTCATTTATTAGCTTAATTTTTTGTTAGGAGAAGAAGGATGGTCATGTAATACAGGCACTAGACTGGGACTCAGTGTGTTTTGAAGTAAATCACTTCTCTCTCTCTTCCTTGGTTCCCTATCTGTAAAATGGGAATAATGATATTTTTCTATTTAGGTGCTGGATAAAAAAAAATGTAAGTGCCTAAGTTCCATTTGCAAAAGTTACTTTGGCACTTAGAGACTTAAGACCAGATTTTTAAAGGTATTTAGGTGCCTAGCTCCTACTGGGCTTTTAAGAGTCTAAAGCCTGCCCTGGATGCACAGAAGGAATTAGGCACCCAAGTCCAGCTTTTAAGTGCCTATGTCCCAGTTTCAGCACCACTGCAATGCACAAATTTCCCACTGACCCCTGTAGGCACCTAAACTCTGTCATTGCCTAAGTTTTTGCTGTAAAAGTTCCCTTAACACCCATGTTTCCATTTCTGATCATGCGCACTGCTGCCTCCCTCTCGGCGTCCAGACACCTATCTTCTGCCTCAGCCCCAGAGCAATTCACAAACCAGGGAAGACTGGTATTTTGGCTGCCTACATTGCATGCAGAGATCAGATCTGGCACTCTCTGAGCACACCTACCAGATCTGGCCCCTCTGGTGAGTTTGCACAAAATGGGTTGGGGGGAAGGAGAGGAGGAGCTGCCTCATAGCTTTTAGCCCAGTGGTTAGGATACTTGCCTGGATGTGGGAGACCACTAATTCAAGTCCCCCCTCTGTCTAAGGGAAAAGGGGATTTGAAAAAGGAGCTACCATCTCTCAGGTAGGTGCCCTAACCCAGTGGGCTTTGGGATATTCTGATGCGTGGGCTCCTTCAGTCTCTTCTGTGGAAGCCATTGCACTCTGGATAAATGCTCAGTCGTTGGGGTGAAACAGAGAGAGAGAGAAAGAATGAGTAATAAGAATGACTCCATAGCCTGGTGGGTAGAGCACTCAACCAGGATGTGGGAAACCCAGGATCCAGCCCCCTGTATCAGTGACTCTTCAGATATTTATCCAGAGTGCAACAGTTTCAGTAGACTAAGGGAGCCCCCCACATGGGAATATCCCATAACTTAATAGCTAGGGCATTCACCTAAGAGGTGGCAAATACCTACTCAAATCCCTTACCTATCTCAAGTGGAGGGGTGGACTTGAAGTGTTGGGGGGTGTCTCCCACATCCTAGGTGAACATGCCAACAACTGGGCTGAAAGATTTAAGAAAGCTCCTGCTCTGCCCCTCCTCCCAGGGACTTCTTGCTAAAACAGCATAGATGCCTAACTCTTGGAGAGGGTTCACAGCTGAAAATTGGTAGCAGAGTTAGGTATCTCCTTGCAGCCTGGACTTAGGTGCCTATCTCCTGAGAGAGATGGGGCTTAGCACATACTCCTCTGGTCAGCATCTCCCATTGGCTAGGTTAGGTGGCTCCCTAGTTCGCTGGCTTTTGTGAATCACAGTCTGTGGTATCAGTGTCTCCCCAGTCATTATATAAAAGGCTGGCACCTAACTCGGGATTTGTGAATCACAGTGATTTTCTAGATGTCTAAAAGTTAGATATTGTGATGCTGAGTATCACAACGCTTAACCCCTTTTCAGCATCCAGGCCTAAGTCACTTAGAAACTTTTGGAAATGTTACTCTTTAGATCTTTGAAACGGGGAATGTTTCTAACTATGAATAGGTCCCAGTACCTAGTGCAGTGGGTCCTTGATGGGTTGGGGCCTCTAGATGCTGCCATAATACAAATATATAATGGTTATTATCATTAGTGGTGTACCTGGTGCTCTGTAGATATGCAGGAAGACAAGATACTTGAGCCATAAGGCTTGCAACCTAAAAGTATATGAGATACACACAAGAGTAGAGGGAAGAGATGGCAATTAAAGCAGAGCAGGTTATTTCACTATGGTGCACACCTTGTTAGTTCCAAGCATTTGTTCATTTGGGGAATTTGTTTATTGAGTATTTTATAACCTTAGTGCAATATTAATTGGTCAGAAGGATGTGACATGAAGTATGATCACACTTGTAGTGAAAGGCAAGAAAATAGAGGCCTGTACAGTGCAACAGGGAGACTGCTCTAGGCATGGGTGGCAAAGTAAGAAAAACCACAGAATTGCAAATATATCTGGTATGTAGTCAGAAGGAGCTAACAGGTATTGCAGCTACACCCAGCCCAGAATCGTGCATAATTATTTGTCTGGAATTACTTACATATTCACAGCCTATTGCATCAAAGGCAGTTTGATTTTTTTCACATGAGGTAGGAATAGGAAACAGTCTTGCTGAGAGCTCTCTTTTTTCTGGCTTGTGAGTCCTTGATGAGGAGATGCCAATTCAACATTGGTTCTGATTCAGACAAGTTGCACATCTGGCTGTGTGGGGGCTGTTGAGTTGAAGTGACATATTACTCCTGCATGACAGTCAAGCAGTGTTTTACTGAAGGATACGAATGTATTTGAGGATGAATTTAAAACACCAGGACCATCCACAGTTTTTCAAAGCACTAGAACAGTGCGTTAGCAATTTTTTTGAGGACTTACTTGAACTTCTAGTAAGGCTGTTCTAGTGAAGACACTAGAGGCAAAGCTACAGGCCAACAGCGACATTTGTATGTGTAAGGGTTGCTGCTGCATTTGCTGTTAATCTAATGGTATGCCAGGTCCTAACAGGAACTATGTGCATATGGGGCCAAATCCTGCCCTCTTCTTCTCTGGTTGCAGAGGGCCCTCTAGAAGCAGAGGTGGTGTGGCTCTGTTGACAAATGAAAGGCAGAATTTTGATAGAGCTCACAGGGCACCCATGTATTCTGCACTTTGTAATTCCCATCATCCTGTCCATTCTTGTGGGAGAGAGGTTTGGGGATGTGCAAGAGATATCTGAGGGGGTACTAGATGGTCCATGTCGATGTGACTTCTCCAGTCTTTCCTACACATGCAGAGGGAAGGGGACACTAAGGCAACAGAGGGTATTCCAGCTACTAAATTGGAGTAACAGCTGCAGAACAGCTTTGTGCCAACTCCATATCCTGAGCAAAGGTTTTCTCCTCCTTCACTCCATGGAGTTCTCTATTGCCCGACCCAGATTTGCTCCATAATAACTAAAAGTAGCCTGTGTCCACTCATTCCTTTCCAAAAAAGGAAATAGTCCATTTCAGAAACTCCATTTAACTTCTCTGAAGCTGGATCAATCACCTAATGGACTGAAATGTTGCAAGGGTTCTGTCTTCGAGTGATTGCTCATGTCCATTCCCATATAGGTGTGTACACGTCACAGTGCACCAGCTCCCAGAACTTTTTTCCCCTTAGCAGATAGCGTAGGGTCGGTGCAGGCACCACCTGGAGTACTGCGCTCATGCCGTGGTACACAGGGCGCTTCCGACCCCACGGCTCTCCAGTTCCTTCTTTCCGCCCATGATGGTGACTGGAACTGCTACTGCTCCTTGCACTGCAAGCAGCATTCCCCTGCTATTAGTATAGTGAGTGTACATAGTTATTGTTAAGTCTAGTTAGTTAGTTAGTTCATTACAAGCCCTAGGGCTATTTCCTTCAGAAACCATGCCGGGTTCCCCCGGTTTTAAGTCCTGTGCCACGTACAGTAAACCCTTTCCCATGAGTGACCCTCATGACCGCTGCCTTCACTGTTTGGGGGAACAGCACCGCAAAGATAAATGTAAGATCTGTAGATCTTTTAAGCCACAGACACAGAAGGAGCGGGACGATCATCTTCGAGCCATTTTGATAGACTCTGCGCTCCGGCCGGACTCAGAGCCATCTCGTTCCCCTGAAGCACCGAGTGTCTCTTCAGTGCGGAGTGCCCCGCTGGCACCGGGGACACGAAAACCTCCAGTACCAAAGAAAAAGAAGAAGCCAGTTACTGCCAAATACACTGCAATGCTGCCGGTAACCAGCCAGGAGATGTCCCAACCAGGTGCCATGGAGAGCACTCTGGCACTGGCATCTCCACGTAAGGAGCCTCCCCCGACCCCTGAAGGTGGGAAAGGGCCCTTGCAAGGACCTTCAACACCGGAGGCTTTCGCAGCAGCAGGTACCCTCATGGGCATGCCTATGCGTCTGTCTGCCCCTCGGCCAAGGGTACCGGGACCAGTGTCTCGGGATAAACCGCGTTGGGTGGCCCCAATGGGTGGTGGAGGCAGATGTCCAGGTTTCCCCCCAGATGGTCAGGAAGGGTGAAGAGTACGGACTCCCCTTCCAGCTCAGACTCTGAGTCCTCACCCTCCTCGACACAGCAGCACCGAGGGTGGTCGAGAGGTTAGAAGCAGAGGCGGCATTGTTCCAGCTCCGTCGCATGAGGAGTTTGCCATTCGACTTCTCCCGCACTAAGTTCCGCTTGGCACTGGTCCAGATCCCTGGCTAAAAGGCCAGCGCGGGTCCCAGTGCCAGAACCGCACCGATCTCGATCCCCGACCCGTAGCCCAGTGGGGGATCCCGCCACCCAAAAGACACCGGTCTCGATCCTGGGCTTGCAGCCCAGAGCGGATTCTGGTACCGGAAACAAAATCGTGGCACCAGTCTTGATCCCCAGCATGCGGCCTGGCGCAGATCCTGGTGCCAGAGACTAGAGCCTGATACCACTCTTGATCCCTGGCCCACAGCTCGGCGCAGATCACGGTGCAATCCTCGGGGGCCCAGCCACTAGCGCCCCCGCCTCACCAGCCAGAGGAGGGCCACTCCTCCTCCAAGGAGTCAGATCCTGGGGAAGGTCCTCTACAGGGCCCCTCCCACAATCCTCCTCATCTTCCCCCGACGATGCAGCCGCCAGGGACCATAAGGCACCCCTGCCAGACTTTAAGGCGCACCAAGAACTCCTTAAGAGGGTGCCGAACAATTTAAAGCTGAAGCTCAAGGAGTTGTCGGAGGAGGAAGACCCCCTCTTTGGTGTGTCTAACTCAGCAGGACCAGCCAGAGTTGCCCTGCCTCTCCATGAATGGGTTCTGAAGTTGGCGAAGAACCTTTGGCAAACCCTGGCCTCAGTTCCTCCAACTTCCAAGGGTGCGGAGAAGTGTTATTACGTGCCCTTGAAAGGATTTGATTTCCTTTTTAACCACCCTGCCCCGGGGACTCTTGTGGTTGAGGTGACCAACCACAGAGATAGGCAGGTCCCTCAAAGGTAAGGAACACAAAAAACTAGACCTTTTCAACCGCAAGGTCTACTCGACGGGGGCATTACAACTAAGGATTGCCAACACCAGGCACTCCTAGGTCATTACAATTTGAACCTCTGGTCCTCGTTGCGGAGTTTTATGCAGGGGCTCCCACTGGACCAAGCTGAAGACTTTCTCACAGTGGTGGACTAGGGTGCTGCAGTGGCAGGGGCAGCATTGCAAACTGCCAGTAATGCAGCGGATTCCGCCAGCAGGGCCATGGCCTCAGCCGTTGTGATGAGACGCTCCTCGATGGCTGCAGGCTTCAGGGCTGTCCCAGGAGATCCAGCAGTCCATCCAGGACTTACCCTTTGATGGCGCTGGCCTCTTTGCCCAGCAAATGGATGAGAAGCTCCATGCCTTAAAGGATCCGAGAGCCACACTAAGATCACTAGGGCTTTATACGCCACAGGCCTCGAGATGCCAAGCTCGCCCTCAGGCCCAGCGCCAGCCCCAGCCGGCCCCTAGGCCACCCCCCCTAGGCCCCTTCCACCTCGGAGGGGTCGGGACAGGTATAGGGGACCCAGGCAACGTGACCGCTGTGGGTCTTCTGCAGGCACTCACCCAAGCCCGTCCAAGAGTTAAAACAACAAACGCCAATTTTGACGGTGCGGTCAAGGGTGGCAACGTCCCCCATTCTCTGGATCTCATTCGACCCTTTACCCACAGGCTCCGGCCATACTACACCGAGTGGAGAAATATCACATCGGACACCTGGGTCCTCGGTGTGGCTCTCAAGGGCTATGACCTTCAATTTACGGCCTTCTCCCAGACTCTCCCCCTCCCCCGTCTCTCTTCAGGGACCCCTCTCTCGAGCATCTCCTCATCCAGGAAGTGAACTCTCTCCTCCTCCGCAGAGTGGTGGAGGTAGTTCCTGTGCTAGAAAGAGGAAAGGGGTTTTACTCTCGCTACTTCCTTATTCCCAAGGCGAAGGGGGACCTAAGGCCTATATTGGACCTCCGTCATCTGAACAGGTTTCATAAGGCATCTCAGGTTACGTATGGTTTCCCTAGCCTCCATCATTCCTGCCCTAGATCCAGGGGACTGGTACGCTGCCCTCGACTTGAAGGATGCGTATTTCCACATTTCCATCCTTCCTGCTCACAGACGGTTCCTCCGGTTTCTAGTTGCTGGCTGCCACTACCAGTTTTCAGCCCTGCCCTTTGGCCTCTCCTCCACCCCCAGGGTTTTCACAAAATGTATGGCAGTGGTAGCGGCATACCTCTGCCACAGAGGGGTTCAGATCTTCCCCTACTTGGATGACTGGCTGATCCGGGGCAAGTCCAGGGCCCAAGTGAGGAGCAGCCTAGATCTCACCCACGCAACATGCACCAAACTGGGGTTGCTCGTAAGCAAGCAAAAATCCACGCTCACCCCAGTGCAATGCATAGACTTTATTGGGGCTACCCTGGATGCCACACAGGCCAGAGCCTTCCTCTTCGGCCCCGCTTTCAGGCAATGGTGTCCATAATAACAGATCTGCACAGGTCCCCCATGACAACAGCCAAGCACTGTCTTCAGCTGTTGGGGCACATGGCGGCCTGCACCTACGTGGTGAGGTTGGCACTCCTCAAGCTCAGGCCTCTCCCGATGTGGTTAGCCTCAGTTTATGCACCAGCCAGACATTCCCTGAACAAGATGGTCACAGTCCCCATTCAGGTTCTGCAGTCACTAGACTGGTGGAGGGACCCAAGGGAAGTCCTGAGGGGAGTCCCCTTCAGGGACTTGGCACCTTCTGTGACACTGATTACCGATGCTTCAGATGTGGGATGGGGAGCCCACATCAGTTCCGACCTGAGCACCTAGGGACTCTGGTCCTCAGAAGAGGGCTGCCACCACATCAATGTACGGGAGCTCAGGGTAGTCCGCCTGGCTTGCCAGGTTTTCTCAACTTTCTAGAAGGCCGAATGGTGCAGGTTCTCACGGACAACACAGCTGCTATGTTCTACATGAACAAATGGGGGGGCGCTCTTCAGCACTTCACCAAGAGGCCATGTTGCTATGGGATCTAGCGGTGAGGCAGGATTTTCACATATCTTCCTTTCACCTCCTGGGGATCAGGAACAACGAGACGGACCTCCTCAGCAGGTCATTCCTACCTCGACACGACTGGTCATTACACCCGGAGGTGACTGCTTCGATCTTCCGCAAGTGGGGGGGCTCCCCAACAGGACCTGTTCACGTCAGCCTGGAACAGAAAATGCCCGAAGTTCTGCTTGCTCCGGGGCCACGAGCCGGGCTCCATATCCGATGCATTACTTATATCTTGGACGGGGTCCCTTTTGTATGCATTTCCCCCCACTCTGGTACTTCCCAGAGTCCTCTTAAAATTCAAGAGGGACAAGTCGGACATCATTCTGATCGCGCCAGCCTGGCCGAGACAGCACTCGTTCAGTATGTTGCTGGACCTATCTATCGCCCCACCGTGTCCACTCCCGATGCTCTACGACCTCCTCTCCCAGGAGAGGATCGCTTGCTGCACCCAAACCTAGACTCCCTCCACCTGACAGCATGGAGATTCCATGGCTGATGGAGGGAGAGAGAGCCTGCTTGTTACAAGTCCAACAGATCCTGCTGGGTAACAGGAAACCTTCCACACAGGTGGTGTACCGAGCCAAGTGGAAGCGTTTCGCCTGTTGGGCAGAGTCCCAGAGTATCCCTCCGAGTTCTTTGCCTATACAGGCTATCTTAGAGTATCTACTCCACCTAAAGCTCGAGGGCCTGGCTATGGCCTGCCTTAGGGTGCACTTGGCGGCCATCTCGGCCTTCCACCAACCATTGGAGGGGAGGTTGTTGTTCTCGCACCCTATGTCAGTTAGGTTCCTTAAGGGGGTGGAGAGGCTGTACCCGCAGGTCCGCAATCCGGTAGCTCCCTGGGACTTGAACTTGGTCCTCACCATGCTGACTGGGCCCCCCTTTGAGCCTATGGCCACATGCTCCTTGCTCATCCTTTCTTGGAAGGTAGCCTTCCTGGTGGCCATTACATCAGCTGGGAGGGTCTCTGAGATACGAGCTTTAACCTCGGAGCTCCCCTACACCATTTTTTATAAAGATAAGGTACAGCTGAGGCCCCATCCCACTTTCCTGCCTAAGGTAGTGTCTCAATATAACTATAACCAGGACATCTTCCTCCCTGTGTTTTTCCCTAAACCGCATGCTTCGGAGGATGAGCGGAAATGGCACTCCCTAGACGTGAGATGAGCCCTGGCCTATTATATCAAGTGGACGAGGCAATTCCAGAAGTCCACACAGCTCTTTGTGGCGGTCGTGGACCGATTGAAGGGCTTACCCGTTTCCATCCAGTGGATCTCCTCCTGGATCACAGCCTGCATCAGGTGCTGCCATGAGTGAGCAAAGGCGCCACTACCAGGACTGGTTTCAGCGCACTCAACCAGAGCCCAGACCTCCTCGGTGGCCTTCTTGGGGAAGGTTCCTCTGCAGGACATCTGCAAAGCAGCTACTTGGTCATCAGTCCACACCTTCACGTCCCACTACGCCATCATACAACAGGCAAGGGAGGATGCAGGCTTCGGCAGAGCCATGCTGATGAGAGCAGCTCACCAATGACTCCTACCCACCTCCAAGGTATGACTAATTAATCACCTATATGGGAATGGACATGAGCAATTACTCGAAGACAGAAAACAGGGTTACTTACCAGTAACTGTTGTTCTTCGAGATGTGTTGTTCATGTCCATTCCACACCCACCCTCTGTCCCCGCTGTCGGAGTTGGCAGAAATAAGGGACTGGAGAGCTGTGAGGTCGGAGGCGCCCTGTGTGCCACGGCATGAGCGTGGTACTTCAGGGGGCGCCTGCACCGACCCTATGATATCTGCTAAGGGGAAGAAAGTTCTGGGAGCTGGTGCACTGTGGTGTGCACTCACCTATATGGGAATGCACATGAGCAACACATCTCGAAGAACAACAGTTACTGGTAAGTAACCCTGTTTTTCCTTTTAGAACATCTTATTTTTCTTCTTTCCATGACTCCACTCTCTACAATTATCAGACTGAAAAAAGACTAAAGTATAAGAGGCGAGAAAGAATGAAATATGGAGTTATTTTAATACTGTGTAATTCATATTCCTGAGTTGGTTAGACTAATAAAAGTATTAAGGAATGTTTGGGCAACTGATTCACCCAGTAAAAAAACATATATATGCAGAACCGACTCTTTTATTGAAGAGCTTCAGGATGAAATGGAAACATAAATGGCTTTATTGAATAATAGATAAAGCAGGCGATAATGTGAATGAGACTATTTGAATAAATATAAAATGGATAGAACAAGCAACTGCATCATTTGTTCAAAATCTGCTCCACACTATGACTTTCCTATAATGATGCTGTATTTCCAGCTTTGTCCAGTATCACTATACCCCACTCTCTAACTCTACAATCTCATATTAATAATAATAGAGAGTAGGACTATTTTACATTAATATCATGCTACTCTTCCCAGTGCCCTTTAAAAACACTGGAGTAATTTCACTCTCCAATGAAGTGCAAGTCCTCTGAGCGGAATGTGGCAGTTGTTGAATAGTGCTTAACAGCTCTAGAGAAACAGTATAGGAAATCAAAAGGAATACCAAATCTAACTATAACTGTGAAGAGGATGTATATAGGCCCAGTTGAATAGCCCCTCTGGGAATTTGGCCAAACCCTGTGGTTAACATCCACAACCTTGAAGAATGAGACATAGGATCTTTAATTAACACAGTTAATCAGGGTCTAGATTTTAGGTGACACACCAGCAGCTCCCAGTCCACAATGTTGAGAAGATTATTTCATACTAATTCCAAAGAGGAAAGTTCCTCCTTATTGAATCATCTTTAGTGATGCCACCTGTCCATTTTATAAATCTCTCATTTTTCTTTGATTGGTTCACTCATGTATTTCACTCAGGTGTGTGCACACCCAGTGCATGTGGTGTCGAAGAATTTTCCATAGCAGTACATATCAAAGCAGCACCTGCACCCTGTGCCTCTTCATAGCTCCTCCCAACACTATTTAAGTGCAGTGCCAGCCTGACCCCCTCAGTTTCTTCTCACCACCTGCAGCCTGAGTTGGTGCTCCCATGTGATTTACCTCACGGTCACTATGCAGTTAGCATTGTTTTTCTTACCTGCTAATGTTAGTTAGTTTTAGTAGTAGTTTAGTGCCTAGCAATTAGTGATAGTTTAGGTAGTTATTTTATTGAGTAGATTAGAGCCCAGTGACGTGGTGTCACCAGGCTTCAAGCATTGTCCTTCATGTGGGGTAGGTATCTGTAACAGTGATTCCCATATGCACTGCCTCTTATGCCTTGTTGAGGGGCATATTAAAAAGAGGTGCAGTATCTGTCATTCCTTCAAAAAGAGGATGCAGTTATCTAGAGACTTATGCCTAAAGCAGCACCTTGTGGAACAGACAATAAGGCCTGGTTCAGCACTGTGGCCCCTCAAGCAGTCTGCAAGGCTACAACAGTCTTAGACATTCCCCTGAACTCAGACTCCTCTCCATGTAGGAAAAGGGGTCAATCTTCCTCTCTGGGCCCTCAATGTAAAAGGGCCAGTAAGACAAGCAGGAGTTCCAGGTCCAAGAAAACCTCTCCTGCTTTATCAAAGAGGATTCAGACTGCCGGGATATCTTGGGTAGAGCCAAGCCCTCATCCTGTGTCTTTCTGGTACCAAGAACGAACCATACTGTCAACTCTGGCACCATCCTGGGGACAGCCATTGAGTCCAGTATCAACAGACTCGACGTCGACATCAGTTTTTTCAGTACTATGTATTCCACAGGTGTTTCAAATGGCTTCCAACCTCTTTACCTTCTCAGTCCCAAATTCTCTGGCACATGGGTCACTCGCAAAGGACCTGCCTCCAGCCATTCTGGGTCCACTGGGGACTTTAACCTCAGTAAAGAATCTGCCAATGGTATTAATATCAGCGTCAACTTGGCATCAGCTTCGGTACCACCGCCCACCACAGTGGTACTGGCTCTTAATTCAACCTTTGTATTGATGGTTATTCCTCAGCCTCTGACTTCAGTACCAAGCCACTCCTCTGTAAGATCTCCAGTGCCAACACTGTGGTTATAGGATGGTTCCTGGCACCACTATTAACATAGCCTCTTAAATGTCTAAAGGTGCATTTCCAGTACCAATAACTGTATCATCATTGGTACTAACATTGCTGTGCTCCCACTGGGCTACAGACTCCTTAGGACATCTTATAGTTCCCCTGGGCTTGGCTCCTCTACTGCCTTCAGAGTACTCAAAGGGTTCAAGTCTGGATCCTCCTCCTCCCACTCGACTCCTAAGCAAAAGTCAACAAGACCCTCCAGATTGCCTTCTGAAGGACAGCATTGATACGGAGAATGAGGCCACTGCAGTATCAGAGATAGGTCATCTTGGCCAAGTCCATACTGGTCCTCAGTTACATATCTCTTGCCTCAGTGGTCTTACTGGAACCCTTAAGGGTTCCCCAGGTTTTGAGTTTAGAATTCTTGACACAATCTAGAGGAAGGTTCCCATCACTGAACTGTCTCCCAGAGCCACTTGTCTTAGAGCCATGTACAGAGGTATCTCCCACCGAAACACCCTTTCACCAAGCTGAATCTGTATCCCAGGTTCTGGATGTGCCACAGAAGGAGTGTCAACACATCTTGATGTGGCCTAGCCAGGGGTCTCAGCTTCTACTAACTGGCCTTCCTCAGTTTGTTCTCAAACAGACCAGTTCATGAACCCTCACCTTAAATTGAGTCTATCAGCACTTCAATTCCAGGGCTTACAGTCTCCTCCTATCAGCTGGTTGCTTTCTCAAGGCAGCCTGACACAGGGCTGTTGCCTCTTGGCTATCTCAGGTTTCTCTGCCTCCCTTTCTCTCTGTTCTCTCCCCTTTATAGCAGGTCTTGTTTTCTCCATTGGTCATAGCTGTGGGTGCCTATCTCCATGATTGGCAGTTCTGGCAGCCACGTAGGGGTATGAACAAGCTGCTTGCTTGTAAGCAGGAAAGACTTTCCTCTCCCTTCTGCCTATGCTCAGTATAGGGTTTGTAAATCCTATTACAAGGAGTCCATGGTTCCTGTACTCTTATCTTCCTTGTCACCCAATGACTCTATGGCCCAAGGTTCCTCCTCCCTGGTACAAGGGGACTTCAAGTTGTACCAAGAGCTTGTAAGAAGAATGGCCGCAGTGCTAGGTGTTGAAGCCAAGTATGTCCAAGAGAGTACTCACAAATTTCTGGACATCTTAAGCTTGGTCTACACTAGGAATTTACGTCAGTATAACTATGTCGCTGAGGGGTGCGGAAAATCCACAACACTCAGCCTACTAAAGAGGACTTGCCTTTTAATGGTGAACACTTTTTGTTTTTGAATAAGACTAATGAGACCTTACATTCATTCAAAAACTCCAGATCTACTTTACACTCACTAGGGGCATATGTATCACCCACTAAGAGACAGCAATACAGACCTCACAACAACATCAGCAACTATCTGTAGAAGGGCTGCACATGCTATCAACTTACACCAGGCAACATACCTTCTCCAAGAGGAGACAAGTCTCAGAGGAGGAGGTCCATCAGTTCAAGTTCCAGCCAACCATCTTGTCCTCATGCATCACTTGGAAAGCAGCCCATTTGACTTCTTCAAGGGCAGTGATCTAGTTGCCA
Source organism: Mesoclemmys tuberculata (assembly GCA_007922155.1). Taxonomy (NCBI): domain Eukaryota; kingdom Metazoa; phylum Chordata; order Testudines; family Chelidae; genus Mesoclemmys; species Mesoclemmys tuberculata. The sequence continues at coordinate 20,711,778 of ML675629.1, read as the reverse complement.
GTAATCTACCAGTCATATTCCCCACTTTCTCAGTGTTTGGGTGGCTACTCTTCTTCTTCATATGGCTGATGTAAATGCAGTGCAACAACTATAATTTTACATTCAGAAGGTTAAGCCAGATAATTGTGTCTGGCGTAGCGGAGTGTATTGCTGTGATGCCTCCTCTGTATTTGTGAATCGGGCATTGAGTTGTTATATGTTCCATGATCTTTTCTAAATGAGAACAGTTGTGCACTGGAGAGTCTTTAATTCTCTATTTGTGCAGCAAGTGTATGCATCTGCCATGGTTTGTGAGGATGCAGTTTAGGGTTGCCCATAAGCTTCGTGGGAGATCAAAGCCAGGGATCTTCTGTGTCGGCTATTTTAAGAGGTGTAACTTCTTCTCCTGTGAACTTCGTTTGACTTTCCAAGCTTCATCAGGGTTGAAGTTGCATTGTTGAAGGTTAAATGCTTGGGTCCAAAAGGACTTACGTGACTTCAAGTGGTGGTGAGGGACATTGTTAAGATCCTGGTGGATGGGAAGACGTTCGTTTTCCACAATCCTCTGGAATTTCCAAAGGGTTGTGGCATTGCGGCAAATGAATGGGGGAGCAATGTGCAACAGCATTGTCAGCCAAGGCATTGCGGTTGACTTCAGGGTTCCGGTGATGTACTGCATTTCAATGTTCAGCTGGACATCAACAAGTCAAGTATGAGTACTTCTGGTCCATACTGATGCACAGTACTCAGCTACATAGTACACAAGGGCCATAGCTGATATCCGTAACACTGATGCTGATGCTCCCCAGCTTCTGCTTGCAAGTTTCTGGACCAGGTTGATCCTTGTCTTCGTCTTGGCAGCTACCTTCTTCAGATGGTCATGGAAGGTTAGCATGTGATCCAATTTCACTTCAAGAAGGTCAGAGTGGGATCATGTCACACAGTGTTGCCACACAAGGTCACTTGGGGCATCCCATCGGTCAACCTATTTATTATGATACCCAGCAAGAAATGTCACCAGTTTTGTTCTAGTTCTGGCTTATTAACTGATGCCTTTCTGTTGACCGTGGGGACCAGACCTCATATGTTTTCCCCTCTATTCCCCTCTTCCCTCAAATTGAAGCAGGATAATCCTCGTTGCCCAGAAAATTCTCCGGGAATGCTCAGTGTGCACACATCTAATTGGCATACACATGTAAACCACATCTTCCAGAACAACAGTTACCGTACATAACTGTTCTTTGAAATCTGCTTTCTTGATACAATTATGTCTAGGTATGTATTTAGTTTTTGGTTAAAAGAAATATTTAAAAATAAATGAGTATTGTCTCATTATCGACAACAGCTGAGCCACAAACAGTAAGCACTGGGCAACAGTGAAAGCCCAGGCACCGAAACAAATGGAATATGCTTCAGTGTTGCTTGGAATTTGGTGGCCTTTGTTCTGTTGTTGTCAGCAGTCCCGCAGGTAGTAATACAGATGTCAGGATAAAACTGCTTTTCAAAGTGCTTAGTCGCATGTTTATGAGCCTCAGGCAAACAAAAGGTTCCCATGGTTCTTTGAGACAATATTTTGGAAACATTAAATCTGATCTGTAAAACAGGAAATCCAATTATCTCACAGTTACGCAGTTTTCAAACTCTTACAAATTCAATTAAAAATTATTTGAATTGATGTGAGAACATGATAAAGTTGTTCTGTAAGGACAGCACAGTTTCTTGCCACTCTTCATGGTGTAACTTATTTATATATGTGAAAACATGTACTTAAAGCAATGTATCTTTGGTCCGTTTGAGACAATTCAGTCTCTTGGTTTAAGAAATCCTTCCCATAAAGTTCTATATTCCATAGTTTTGATTCACCATTGCACCAGTTTATCCCATCAATACTAGCAAGTTTCATTTTTCCTATAGTATCTGGGGGTGTATACAAGGTGGACTGATATAAATCAAAGCAATTTAAATCACCAATTTTAATCATGATTTAAATCAGCAAGAGGAAATCTTAATTTAATGTATCAATTTTAATCAGTCTTGCATTTGTACTTCAGTTATTTTCCTAATCCAACTAGTTTACTAGCCTGTCTCCAACGGTGGCTATTACTAAATGCATCAGAAAGTGTAAACGCCCCTATGCAAGACTATTTTAAAAAAATATATCCCATGCTGTAAATTCCTTCCTAACCACAAGCTGTTAATACTTGCTTATATCTTGAAGCAAGAGTGTCTATATCCTGTGTATTATAACTGCAGATATTCTTGTTAACCATATGCAGGTCTGATCCTTTTTTTTTAATCTTACTGAGTTCTTTCTCATGGTGATATCTTCTGGATGTGAATTCCACAGATTGACTATAAACTGGGTAAAAACACATCACATTTCCATTTATTAGCTTTAAATTTGTTGTAAACTGGAGCACCCACTTCACCTCATTACTTATTTTGTACATACTTCTCAAGTCCCTTCTTATTTATGATGATTTGGATTCCCAAGCAATGAGGGGTTTGACAGACAAGTTAAATTTTATCCCAGTTAAAAATGTGCAGTGACAGAGTCCAAGCCCTCAGTTCTAAAAGTAAGAAAATAACTCCTGCTCATATATATATTTTCCTTAAGTGCATTTCTTCTCTGTAAAAATAGCATTTTGTGGCTTCATGCTTATTACTTCTCAATAAATTCTGTATAAAACATGCTCAATTTACGAGTAAAATGATGTTTTTCCAGCTTCCAGGCCTAGAATTTGAGTGGAAAACTGGTTCTTTCTGACCGGTACATCATCACCAGTAATAAAGGTTCTGCAGGCTAAATTATAACTTCATTTGTCCCTGTGCAACCAGATTTCTTTGTCCAGGCATACCCCATTAAGTAAGCACACCCCTTAGTAAACAAGAAGAAAGAGAATCCAGCTTGCTCACTCTCTCTTAGCAGCCTGTCTGATCTACAGAGCTCACGGGATTGAAAAATACTAAAAACATTTATTTTCACTAAATTCAGCAGATGTGACTGAATACAGGGAGCAGATCCACTGAGTAAGAAGGGTCTGTTTTTTACACAGACACTTCACAGAGCAGAACATTTTAAATGGTAATAACTCCTTTACCATAAGCATCCTGGCGATAAGTTGTCCTCTAGCTCACTCTAGTGGATCATTACAGTTGACTAATGATTCCAGGATAATTTCTGATTAATGAAGCAGTGCTACTGCCCAGGTCTTACTCCAGTGAAGTTTGTTGTTATCTGTTTTTGATGTGGACACAGTGGCAAAATTAGGACAGACACATGGATGGATTTGAAGCGGCAGGCTGCACCTATATTGAACTTTAATATAGGAGGGGCACTCCCCACCCATTGCCCATCTTCTTCTATGCCAGATGTTTAATTGGTTCCAGTTCGGGGGTTATAGTGCTCCTTACTGTATAACCCGCAACTGAGGGTGGGCTCTCAGCCTACCCCATAAGACTGAGCTCTCTCTGAGTCCTAGCACTCTCTTCACCTCGAGGGAGACAGAGGGTGTATCAGGGTGGGGACCTCAGCCCACAAGAGCCACATGATCTCCCAAAATCCCCACATCTTTTACCTTGGGGAACTGTTCATTTTATTGTCTTAAACACGCTGGAAACCAGCCACAAGGAGTGCCAATGACTAGCTTGGGCCTGTCTCTTTCCCCAGCCATGCCACCAGCTATGAAATGTCCTGCGCCCCGTCCATTCCCTAACATCCTATAGCCATATATCAACATCTTCATCTGACAGATGTACGTCTGGAAACTTCTGAGAACACCTTCATCTGACATCTGAAAATTTCTGATCAATTGTCATGGATGTCCCTGTGCTTTCTAGCTCATTGATCACTGAATCCCCTGCCTCCAGGAATATCTTTGTGGCCTCCCTGTTTGCTTTCTTTCTAACCTTATCCACACTGGCTGGGTCTTCGGCTTTCCTCCAGACCTGCCTTGTGAGCATTTCCGACCATACTCACCTCACTTCCTCTGCATTCTGTCCCTTAAGCTAACTCCTATATAGCCCCCAAGATCCTTCCTCCCAATAACCAGGACATCAGGTGGGTGTGCACTGCCCATGTGTGAGTGCAGAAATGGCATAAGTTGATCCCACTGCACGCCTCTTCTGACAAGCCACTGGATGCAACAGCTTTGGCCCTGAAGTCCAGCTGAGATCCAGCTGCTGTCCTGCTGCCTTCTTGTGGTCCCAGTGCACTACACAGTGCCTACAATCCAGGCATTGCATATGCTCTAGGTATATGAAACAAATGTATTGCTTTAGTTACATTTTGCCATTCCCTACCATCTTTTCTTTGGTGCAGACCATGGATTTCCTGTAACACAGTGATTTCCAGCACACAATTGCCTGCGTCTGCCACAGGCTAAAACCTTCTGCCACCACTGACCCAATCTTCACAGAATGAGTACTAACATTTTTTCAGGTCAAGACCACAACAGTGCAAGATTTTTCTCAGTACTGCATCAAATTGGTACCTTGTCAGGAAGCTGCCCTCAATGTGTGTGAACAGTGGTCCTGGCTGCAAGATGTGGATTTTTAGTAAGGCTCTTATTGCCTTGATAGAGCACAAGTGTTTGACTGCATGTTCCTTTAACACCACATAATCCTCCCTTTGCCTCCTGGTCTGTGTTTGAGTATCTTAATGGCAGGGACACTGCTCCTGCATATAGTTGAATGTCTGTTCAGTTTAATACATTCTGGGACCAGTCTGCAGCTGCCATGGGCACCAGCTTATTCACTCTAAAAGTGCTGAAGAAGGCAAGAACAAATGCTGTCTTAAATAAAATGGACCCCCTCCTACAGCTGCAGACCCCCAGCAAAGCCTTTGATAACTCTGTCAGGGTTTCCAGTTTTATGGGCAACCTGTCATTCCTCTGGCACCCACCCCTTCTGGGTCACCCTTCTAAGAATTTTCATTCTATGAAATGCCCACATGTCTGGGAAACCCGACAACCTACTCCAATAGGTGACTAGCCAGCCAATAGTGGGGAAGCCAACCAGTGGTGGATCAAAGACACCACATATTGTATCACCTGGTGTTTGAATATGGGCCACTCATGGTGAAGCCCTTCCTGTTCCCTAAATTGTATGACATCTGAAAGACTGGTCTTACTGTTCAAACTGATCCATGGCATGATACTCTTCTTTTGGCATCTTACCAGATGGAAAGGTAAATGCAACATTACACAGCTCTTTCTCCAAAGCATCTTAATCAGCCACATTGTCCTCAAACACCAGACTCTGAGCACATACGTTATTCTATTTCTTTTCAAAATCAGTTCTAAGGAACAGTGCAAATGTCCCCTTATTTGATGGTCTTTAGTCCGATATGAATATCATGCAACAGCATATGGTGAGATGAAGTCTGTATAATAATGATATTTGGAATAGTAAGGACACCGCATGTTAGCTCTGACGAGCTGCTGTCAGTACATCAGTGCATATTACACAAGCTCCTTTGGGCCATTCCAATGCCAACACAAGTGTACAGTAAGAGATAAACATTACTTCCCTTAGGCTTCTCCTTAAGAGCTGAGACAATAACAGTGAACATCTTAATACACGATACAAATTCACATTAAGGTTCTTCAGAAGTTCTTATACCAGCTCTAATTTTGTGTGCTGATACATGCATCCACACTTCACAACAACGATCACCTAAATGCCCAGCTCCGGTTTTCTGAACCTTGAAGCTCCTCAAACAAATTGTTAGAATTTGCACGCACACTCTGGCATTGAGGGATTTAACAGCTGGTGAGATGCTTGCATGCATAGAGGTAAATATATATATTACATGTGCGCAAAAGTGTCAATCTACTGATGCACTAGGACTGGTTGAAAATTTTCATCAGAACAGATGTTCAATGAAAAATAGGGTTCTTGATTACATGAAAATTCTCTCAAAAATTGTCTGCTTTCTGCAGAATTGTTTTGATATATAGCTCCTCTCACAAAAGGGGGAGACCATGATGCATTATGGGAAATTGTAGTCCAGATGGGGATCATAGCTCATAGAGAATGAGGACATGAAAAGCAAACTACAACTCCCAAGAGGCACTACAATTCCCATTTTGGCTAAAGTATTTCAGTTTTGGAGAGTTTGGCACTAAAAACTAAAAAGTCCATGGAAATTGTAGATGGATAATGAATGTCTGTTTATTTTCTTTATTAATGGAAATTTGATATAATTGTTTTTGGACCAGCTCAAGTTTGCACCTAAAAAGTCTGACTGCATTTATAGGTATGCAATTTTGTGTGCACTCATTATTAGTAATAAACTGCAGTAAGCACGTATAGGGATCGTAAATGTATGCATACATAACAAAAAGATGGTCTCTGTCCCAAATTGCTCCAGAGCAAGTACAAGACTAGAGGCAACGGGTGGATACAACAAGCAGATGCCAGGAGCACAATGTAACAGTGAGACGAGAGTGTAACTGTAACAAGCAGCAGTTACAGCACACCAAGGGGTGGACCTTCAGCTGATGTAAATAATTATAAATTCACTGAAGTCTTAGAGCATGACTAGGGATCTGCTTCCAACTGCCTGCCTGTTAGCCAAAGACATAATCTGTGGTCTGAAAATTTACCTCTACAGAAGAATGTGATTTTGCTCACTAAAAATTCTGTAGCTACATTCTGGAGACAGAATGTGTGCTATTGATTCATAATAACACAAAGTTATGAAAAACCATCACTATACAAAATCAATAGTTTTTCAGACTTAAAAAAAAAAGAAAATCAAAGAATCAAACTATAAAACACACTAATTTCACTTTAAGGCTTGAGGAGTTGTAAACATTTTTCTTAAGAAACCCTGTTTTAGTGTAGGTATCTGAAACCATCAGAATTATATACCTTTTGTCTCATCTATAATTAGAATTCATGAGACCGATAACAGAAAATATATCACAGTTCTAAATAATATTATTTGTTTTAAGAGTTTTAGCAAACACATATGACTGGATTTTATGAAATGATGAAGCTACATATTAATATCAATGGGCCAGATTCACAGCTGGTGACTATATTGATTGGAATGAAACTATGCTGATTTACACCAACTGAATACATTGATCAACAGCTCTGGAAGAAATAAATGCAAAATCTTCAGAAAATGAAAACGAATGGAAGTTACAGGGCGATAACTATAAGGTGTGGCAGACTTGTCGTGAGATTTGGGTCCAATGGGATGTTTCCTTATAGTTGAGTGAATTTCATTCTATGAGATGAACCCTATGAAGTGCTGAGCACTCTTACAAGCTGCTGAATTTCTTTCACTCACAATGAAGTCAGCAGGAGTAGAGGGTGCTGAGCACCTTGCAGACCCTGTTTTTATCAGTGAAAGTGGTAAATCCATAAAGCAGATTTATAAGCTTTGAAAGCTTCAGCCTACATTTTGTCAATGCTCGTATTATGAAGTTTGAAACTCAAATGAAAATTGTGTTTGCTGCAATGGCACAGCATGGCATACCTGTACTAATGCAATAATTTGGAAACTATTACAGGTACTGATTAGATTTACAGAGAAATCACAAAGAATAATTCCAGGTTGCAAAGGAGATTTTTGGTTTGGATCAGAGGACCAATAAGCCCTGGTGTGGTTCCATACCTGGAATGCTTTTGGTCACTGTATATGGACTCAAAAAGGGAAGAAGAGGTAAACAGCAAACCTGATATGATCAGTGTGATCATTAAAACATCAAGAATCCATTTTTAACCAGAACTCTTTCAAAAAAAATTTGGAAAAAACTATTAACATTGATTGTGAGAAATGCTGCATTTTTAACATTTATTGTTAAGCATTTCTACAACAAAAGTGACAAAATGTATCTTTTGACATCTATATTTTTACATCAGGCATGACTATGTCTAATTGACTGCATTTTCAATCCATATAGACAGAAAACTCCATTGGTGTCTCAGCATTAATCTGACACAGTTCAATAACTGCCTCTTATTTCCCTTATACACTTACATACTTAATTCAGTTATACACTTAATTCAAACTCAAATTTTTCATTAAGTCCACTGCTTTTTAAAAGTTAAGGTACAGTAGAGCTGGGCAAAAATTTTCTCATGGAACAATTTTCTGTTGGAAAATGCTGATTTGACATGACTGAACCATTTTTCAGGAATGTATTGATTTAATTAAAAAATTGATGGTATATTATTGTTGACATGTTTCATTTCAAATGTATTGTTTCAAATGTGTTGTTTCATTGTATTTTATAGTATAATTTATAATATAATATATAACTATATACTGTAAATAAATGTTTTGATTAAGTTAAAATATTTCATTCAGCAAACATTGAGATTTTATCTTTTCATTTCAATTGGGGAGAAAACAAAATATTAAAATCTCAGAATTTGCTATGATATGGAAATTCCAGACACTGATCAATACCGGGGTATGTTACAGAAGGTTGAGATGACCATCAAGTTAACTAATATTCATTTGCAGTCAATATAGTAGTTAATGTTTATTTTTATCAGTTTGTATGAATGTGAAAGCCGTAAACATTTCTAAAGGCAATAACTGTTATTGTCACTACTGAAAAAACATTGTCTGCATTTGAGTAGCATTCCATTTCACCTGCGTCTGGTGTATATTGATTTTAAGGACTGAGAGATACTCAGCATTTTCAGTATTCAGAGATCACTTTGGTATTACAACTTTTCCAGAGGCCTCAGTTAAGATTTTAAAATAGAAAGGTGAGTGCAGAAAACTGAAGTATAGGTCTATGTTTTGGCAAAAGTTGGTGTTTGATTAAAGTTAGTGATATTTCTCTCTCATGTATTATTCTGGTTTAAATGTAGAGGGGAAATTAATCTTCTCTTTTAAAATATTTGATCTTCTGTATTGTTTGTGTACAAGCCAACTGATGCATGGGATGTGGATCATCGCACAGAGTCAAAAGGAACATGTTACTATATTTTGAGGGAGAAGTTTGAGTAATTTCCTATATTGCTACCTCAGAGAAGCCCCTGCTCAGAAAACCATGAGTTGTTAAAAGCATGGGGTGATTCCATTACTGGATTCCCACCTGCTCTTCATGGTCCTCCCTCAGTATAGCTTTCTCTTTGTGGGAAGTGATCTGTGAAAAAGGTCAATTTCTCAACACTTCTAAGTACAATTTTTAGCAAAATTGGCCAGTAGAAGAGAACCACGAAATGCAATCAGCCATCCATTTTCAAACTTATATTTTGACTCAAAATTATCTAAAAATAGGCACCATCCTTTACCATCCAGGGTCACTTTTTTATGCCAGCATTTAGTTGACGATCAGGAGAAGAAAACAGGTAACGTTCTTCAGTTTCCTGTACGTGAGTGTACATGCCAGTTGGCATTTCTTATGGAGTACTGTATGTTAAAGTATACAGCAGATAGTCACTACATCTCCAAAGAACCCACTTCTTTGTACTTTCCTAAAGCAATAGTCTTTCTCAATGCATGTGCTCTAAACTGTAAAGCTCAGCAGAAGGTATTTTGTATATCTTTGTGGAATGATGTGTACTATGCAGTCTTTCTAGTCCTGTTACAGTAATAATTTACTTATTTATTGCATTTGTGGCTGAATCCTGCTCTTAACCCAAATGCAGCGTTGGCAGAGATATGTACAAAGAGGTTGGGTAGATAGAACTTTGCACACCAGGCTATGCAGCAATTGTGATGAAGCTGAAGTGATATTTATGTCTGGGCTTGCCTGACAGGCCTCAAAGTCTGTGGAGCAACCAAATCTCCAAGTAGTCTCACAGCTGTGATGAGCCAAGTGCCAAAGTTGTTGAGGCATCACCTGCAGATTCCTGCTGGCCAGTGGGGTGAGTTCCCAGATTCTGTTGTCCTGAAACTGAGTCAGAGCATCGGCAATATCATTATTCACTCCCAAGACATATACTGTATGAAAAAGGATGTTAAACCTCAGGCAGTGTAAAATGAAGACCCTCAACAGCCTTATTACCTGAGCAATCTTAGTTGAATGTCTGTTTACAGTAGGAACCACACATTGTGGTGTTGTACCAGAAACAGACTTTTTTTGTTCTGAAAATTTTCTCCCTAAATAGCGACTGCTACCAGTATAGGAAAAACCTTGAAAAAGGTGATATCCTGAGCCACCCAGATTTCTGCCCACTTCTGTGCACACCTCTGTCCTTAAAAGTAAGCCCCAAAACCTATGCCTCCCAAGTCATCAGGTTGTACCTTGAACAACAAGTCCGAATGCTATATCAAAACCCCATTAAACTCTTACAATAATCTTTCCCGCACGTCTAAGTTTTCTTTCATTTCTCTTGTCATTCTGATAAAGTGGTAGGGTTTTCGCACTCCAAAGGAGGCAGATGCCGGATGGGCACAAAATGCCTGACCAGGAGCCACCACCCAGCATGCAAAGTTTTGGTGCCCCGTGACCACCTGTAGTACCCTCACAGTAATTTTCTTTGCCCTTTTAAAAGCCTGTTTCAGCATCCAGACTGAGTCCAACTTCTCTGTAGGTAATGTAGTGACACTCCAAACAAAGCCCAGTTTAATGGCCATGTATGTTCTACTTTGAGCAGGGCCTTCAGGGTTTTATTTTTGTGTTCTTCTTCTTCTTCTTCTTCCATGGCCAGGAGGACTTGCTCAACTAGGTTCTGAAATGCCTGAAGTATGTACTCGTAGGTGCCTGTTGCTCATCTTCCTGTAAATAAGAAATTGTCGAGGTAGTGCACTGCATGGTGCAGCTTGTCTCACACATGATCACCCACTCCAGCATGGAGCTGAATCTTTCAAAAGTGGCACATGACACTGAGCACCCCATGTGTATGGCTTTATCACAATGGTAGTGATCTTCAAACTGAAACCCAAGCAAGTTAAAGTCTCTGCACTGAACTGAAAGCCACCAAAATGCAGACTTCATGTCACATTTTCCCAACATCGCCCCAGGGCCTCATTCCCTAACCATGGCTAGGACACAGGGGAAGCCAGCATGGAATACCTCCCTAAGGGGGGGGCAGCAGTGAGACCACCCATCTCCCCGCAAAGGAAAAGAAACAATTAGCAGATGAAAGAATAACATGCGAAGTACTAGAATAAAATGGCTATAATACTGTAAGGGAGAACAGGAATTGAAAAGTCAGATTAACATAATGGAAAGATAATGCAATACTAGTGGTTAAAAGAACGTTCCACAACTCCTTTTTGCATAGTTTTACCATGTGTATTCTCATGAAAATTGTGCAATGTGTCATTCTGAGGCTGGCCCCAGTACTAATAAAAAAATGAATCAGGAAGGCTGGCTTAAATTTAGACACAGTAAACATTTTTCAGACTCTAAAATCTATTTCTGTGATTCATTAGACACAAAAGAACATTGTCACAGATTTAAAAAAATTGCCTTTTACAACACGGAAAGAGCAAACATTTAAAAAATACGGCCTCTATAATAAACAGTCACGACAAAACATATGTGGTTGAAAGATACATATATTCACATGGAAACAAGGTAATTGCATGCCCAGGTGAGTACTTTTGCATGGCATACCCATTTTGCATGTGCAAATGTGTATTTTGAATCTGTACTTACCTATTTGTGTTTACTTGTACACACATTGCAAGCACAACTTAGATACCCAGTATTGAAATTTGACCTCATATATAGTAATGATGTCAGCTGTTAAGTCTCCCTTGATTATTGTGCCCCAAAATATGTCCTATAAATAGAATATATTGTGGTATTTGTAGCTATGTAACTGAAAAGAGATGTCTTTCTGCATACTGCACAGCTTTAAATGTAGAGGAGACACTCTGCTTCAGGAGCAACTTCCATTTTGTGTTTCAGTTCTGATGCAGAATGTTAGTCACTATGTCCTGTTTCTCAAGAAGACTTTGGGTGCAATACTGCAAAATTCCCATTTACTTCAGTTGGTCTAAGATTTTATCCTTTTCTCTGTTTTTCTTTAATCTGAAGTAAAAGTAATCTAGACTGAATAATGCTTATTTTGTATTAGCAAACCGTAACAAATATCTAGAATGGTTTTGTAGGTTGAAGTCAAGAGAGAAATATTAACCACAGGAAAAGCTATTGGGTTTTTAACAGATGAACTTAATGGGATTTAAGCACATGTTTAAATGCTTTGCTGAATTGAGGCTTTTGTGATCAGATGGGTCTGAAGAAGCAAAGTGTATTTCCCCTCCTTCTCTCTCTTTGTTTTAATATTCTCAGAAGAAATAGTAAAATGAATACTTCCAGTTGATCACAAGTGACCTCTTGTTTACTAATAATGTGTTCATGATTTCATCAGTAGTTTAGAATTCACAACAGAAAACCAAATGTGAAATATCTTACACATTAGACCAAGTGTTTTACTAGAAATCTGGCCAAAATGAAGCAAATAAGCAGGAATGGAAGAAGCTATTGCAAACATCAGACATGAGGAATAGATTGAGGAAGTCAATGGCTTTGTTATCATCTGATTACACTAGACATACACTGCCACATGCCAATCATGTTCCGAGGTAAAGGGACACCATCATTAAAAAATCACACTTCTCTTTGAAAGTTTTTATCTACCATTGTTACAAATAAAATCTAAGGTTACCACAGTTGAAAATTAGATGGAAAATATTGTCTCTATTTTTTTCATTTTAATTTAATTTCTGCCTTTGACAGCATTTTTTGCATAGTTTTACTGCTTCATTATAGTCATTTTGCCCTGATAAGAGGCTTTTTCACCAAGCAACAGGGTACAGAAAAGCATAAGTTTACATATATCTTATGTTGTAAACTGATTAGATTTCAAGTTGACAGTGCCTCTTTAAGTTATCAAACATATATGAAATGTGAAAATGTGGAAGTGACACTTAGAGAATAAGCCATCTGTAAAGTAGTAGTGTTATATGGTAGTTGTTTTCTAATCTTGCCATGTGCAGAAATCTGTATGCAATTTTAACAATGCCAACCTTAAGGCAACCTGATTGCTCAAGCAATCTGTGTTCAATGATACTGTTATATAAGGAATATTGACAAAGAAAGAGAACATAACAGCAGGTTAGAGCATCTTGCTTCATTAATAAATAGGAGGAGACAGACCAGCTGAAAGAGACATTGATTGTGTGGTGGCGTCTGGTCACAGATAGAAAAAGAAGAAACTGATGGTTCTTCAGATAGAAGTGCTGTAAAGATGCCCAACTGAAGAGAAGTAACTCTCAGAAATGGATTGCAGCAAGCATAAAAACTAAGCCAGCTATGACTTCCTGCATATGTAAAAAGTAAGAGAGCTATAAATTGTGCTATATATTTTTTGTGGCAGGAGTTTATTTGGTTTTGTTGCTGAATACTAAATTGATATAGAAGTAATCTGACCAGCTAGAGAGCAAAGAATTTCTGTTATATTATCTTGGTAAAATTACAGATTTAGTATTCTCATCATTTTATTATGGTTGTCATAACTTCAGTTGAACATTTGAGATTAATTACATCCCAGTTGCTTGTTCTATTCGTAAATTAAGATGTATTTTGCTTTGTTCTGTGCAACTAAAAGCTAGTTTTAAAATGGCACCAAGGAGAACTGTTAGACCACAAATCATTTTTTAAAATTGATTTTAATGTATCCTTTGTTTTCCTGATTGAAAAGAGATTTTGCTCTTCTTAGACCAGGTGAGCCAGTGTGATCAGCCTGTATGGCTGTTCATGCTGTCATGTATTTGTAAAAGCAATGAGCTCCCTTTTCGTACTTAAAGCAACTTATTGGTGCTAGGATTACAGGCCATTTTTTTACAACTATCGGATAAAGCTTTATACAGCACAGAGTTCCATGCTAGCAGACCCTGATGCAATACTGTATTAGGTCCTATGCTAAAATGAGGACAACTTAAGGAAATAGGAACATTGGAAAGCAGTGGACATCAGGAAAATGACAGTAAAGACAACAGAATTTTGCAGTCACTTGGGAGTAGATTTTTCTTTGAAATTTTAGTCAAGGGACTGTTGTTTATGAGCCTCCCTGACAAAGTGTATATTGGGATGATTAGTATTAATGAGTATTAACAAGGTGTGTGCTGTACTTAGGCAACTAACTTTACTTCCGTGTTACACTCTTTTCTCCTCTCCCTGCCAAAATCTTGACTAATTTTAGATTGAAGGCCATTTGTGGCAAGAACCCTGTCTGCAAGTACCTTTGTAGAGCATCATGTATGGCAATTATTATTATTTTTATTACAGTAGTGTCTGGAGCCAGTGACTAAGATCAGGGCCCCATTCTGCTAGACTCTATAGAGACCATCAATTTCCAAACCGTGGGTTGCAATCCCAAATGGAGTCATGCCATCAGTAGATGAGGTCATGAATCCTATGGGCCATATTCGCCTGCAAGATAATACTGTCAGCCCCCTAACATGTCTGGACCTGCTCCACAAATGCTGTGTGACCTTGCATATATGCTGTATATGCAGTATGGGGGGGATAAGAGGAGTGGTATTTGCCTTCCAGTTTTTGAGCCTTTAGGGTTCAGTTGAGGCATGTTTTCAAGCTGTTCTCTGCAACCACAACTTAATTACTTTTTAAGTGAAAGATGAGATTCACATGTAATTGCTTGAATCTAGGGGCTGGAGCTTTAAGAAAGGCACCAAATTTCACTAGACTCATGTTTAAGTCTGTCACAGGTCACAGAAGTCATCGATTCCTTGACTTTCTGCAACTTCCATGACTTTAGCAGCAGCAGTGGCCAGTGTGACTGGCCCCAGGGACCGCCCAAGCAGCAGTCCTGGGGGGCAGCCCCGGAGGCTGTTGGAGAGTGATCCACAGGGGCCTTGGAGCAGTGGCGAGCTGTTGGCCTCCAGGAGCCCCCAAAACATTGGCATCCCAGGGTCCCACAGAGCAGCAGCGTCCAGGAGCAGCTAAGATTTAATCAGGAGTAATTATAGTAAAAGTCATGGACTGTTAATTTTTGTTTATTGCCTGTGACCTGTCCATGACTTTCACTAAAAATACCCATGACTAAATCTTAGCCTTACTCACCATCAACTCATAAGAATAAGCCATGCTGTGAATTCTAATACTGGTGCTGCTAACGATTGGCTGAATTACCTTGATTTAGCCTTTTTGTGATTCATCTTCCCTATCTGGAAAATCAGGGACTATAATTCTTATTGGATTACGGGGGTGTGGTGAGGATTAATTAGATCAAGTTTGAACACATAATGATATACAAACACATCCTAAATACTATGATTAAATGTCGCACATTGTCATATTTTTCAGCTATCCTCTAATCCTACTTTTCCTGGTGGAGGAGAAGTAGGCAAACAACATGAAGCACAACTTGGCATCATCAGTTAGATTTATTTTGTTGCTTTTTCTGAACATAGAGTGTTCGAATGGTAAGTAGAAACCTTTACAGCACATCATTTTCCTGTTATTTTTTCACATTATTTTGTTTAGAAAAATCTGAAGATAAATTCGGACGATCCTGAGCCTCATTGGAACCTATGCAACTACAAATGACCATTCTTCTAAGAACACCTGTACAGAGATTTTGAAAATGGCTTGATTTACTCTATTTTCTTGTGAAAGTTTTAGGGTCAGTAAATAATAACTTAGGGTATGTCTACACAGCAAAGAAACACTGGGGGTTGGCCCGTGCCAGCTGACTCAGGCTCATGGGTCTCTGGCTGCAGGGCTGTTTCATTGCTGTGTAGACTTCCAGGCTTGGCCTGGAGCCTGGGCTTTAGGAACCTCCCACCTTGCAGGGTCCAAGAGTCCAGGCTCCAGCCCCGCAGCCCAAGTGATCCTGAATTGGCAGGCACAGGCCAGCCAGGGGTGTCTAGTTGCTGTGTAGACATACCCTTAAAGGTAGTATTGACAGGCACCTGTCCTTTCCCCTTCATTCTTCTTAGGACTTGTCACCATGAAAATGTGAATTGCAACATTAATGGAAAAGTGGCATGGAACTTTACTAAAGTAATAAGCTTAGAATGAGAAGGCACATATATGCAAATTTGCATACGCTTTTTTGTTACAGATTATTGGCCAATGTGGTCTTTATTTTAACAAGACATATTCTTAAATATTATTGGATTCCAAGTAGTAGCAATTCACACATTCAGTTTTGCCTTTACACAGTGTACTGTATCCAATCTGTGGACTCTATCTTCTCCTTATACCTCACCATCATCTCTGTGTTACCTAAATGTGTAATGTATGGTATTTGTAGTTTATTAATTAGGTTGGTTTATGCACTTCCCCAGGGCAATCACCTCCTGGAAAGCCTGAGATTTTGAAGTGTCGTTCTCCAGAAATGGAAACCTTTACTTGCTGGTGGAAGCCTGGCTCAGATGGAGGCCTTCCTACTAACTACACTCTGCTCTACAACAAGGAAGGGTGAGAAACTGTGAATAATTATTCTGTAGATTATTATTTTGCTTCATATACATTTACAGAACCCGAACTCTCACTTGTCCTTAAATTGCAGGTAATTATCAGATGACAAAGGTGTCGTAATATGTCTGTCGATTTATGGATTTCGTTTTTGTTTTATGAACACTTCTTGTATTTCAAAGTATATGTTGAATGTAATCTTTAGTATGGCTTTAAGTATTCCTTTTGGTAGCTGGAACTTGACAATTTGTGGGGAACCTGTATCTGGAAAGGTGTGACAAAGGCATCAAGGGATTGCTTCAATAGTGTCACCGACTTTGAATGAACTTTCTACACAGAAATCTGCCTGTGGGGAGAGGCCTGGAATTCTCCTAGTCTAAGCATGTGGCCAAGAGAGCTGCAGTTAGCTCATCTGACCAAAGAGAGAGAGAGTCCATTTTTTAAAAGGATGTTTCTCTAAGCAAGGGGAGTAACTTCTTTGCCAGGAACAGAAGACACAGCTGGTGGGAGTGGGGCAGGAGGGACATTGACTTCTCTAAAGGACTCAGATCAAACCCAGGGGTTCTCAGAAGGGGATGAAATGAGGAGTTTGTTTCCCATAGATCTGTATCTCTATTGTGCTCTTTCTTTGTTAAGCCTGGGCATCCTTGCTTTACTGCCACATTGTCCTTGACAGGGTGAACAGCCAGGGGGTCTCTGAGGAGAATATATCTAAGCAACTGGGAGGCTCAGGAGAGCTCAGACACCAGTTTCAGGTTCTAGGCAGATGAACTGCAGGGTCCCAGTGCCCAAGAAAGGTGTCAGACATGGGGTCTGTACTAGGGAGTGCACCTTAGACCCAGAGCTAGGAACAGTGACCAGTCACTACACAGCGAAGTTAGTAGCACATGGGAGTCCGTGAGTTGGATCCCATCACACAAATAGTGTTGTCCATTCCAAGAGCAGGACTGGTCCAGGTTGTGACTAGTGTTATTTAAGAATTCTGTAAAAGTGAAGTTTGTTTTGAATATGAATGAGACATCTGTGCTTGTGAAAATAAAAGCATGAAATGTGCAAATGCATGTTCCCTACGGGCTAGGGGAGCTGTAGTCACTCCCAAGGCAACTGATGTTAATAACTTCACTGAAAGCAGAAACTTTTCTGATTAATAAAGACAGAGATCTGGAGTTAGTTTACTTAAAGAGACTGTGTTCTAAATTCACCTTTCTTTTCTGTCATTTACCTTTCACTTCAGTGGTTCAGCATATTCATGCTGTCTGTCAGGTCTCCATTTAAGGGTTCTTTGTTTGGACATACTTGTGTGAAGATCCTAAACTACTTGTACAAGGGCAATGAGAATGGCCAATAATAATAATAATGGGCAAGTTACTGCATCACAGAAACCACCATTACAATCTTTGCTGACTAGTAAACATATTGGTAGTCTTTGCAGAGAGTGATAGTTTGGCAGAGTGGTGTAGTGATTGCTTGCACTGCTATTCCCCATATTGTCCCTGATCTGTACAAAAAGTGGGCTTCGTTCTCTGGGGCTCACAGTCCCGTACCACTTTCACAAGCACTACAATTCACTCTTAGAATATGGAATGAAGGGTCACGCTCCTTTTTGCTTGTGCATACATCTTTAAGACTCTTTTGATTATATACTGACTAAGCACCCAACAGTGATCTGTGCTTGTGTAGGACCATGGGGAACACAAGAAGCCTCTCCAGCTACTTTATGAGGGCAGATCTCAATTCTTCCCTATGACCAGCAGGAAGTAGTTCCCAACTGGATAGGGGTGGGGAGGTTACAGGGCCATAGGCCTGCTCCTTCCCATCACTGGTGCATGGAGCAGGGCGGCACACCAGAGGAACCAATGTGCCCCGTAACTGAGGATGATGCTGAGTGCACAGCTATGGGAGAGATTGTACCTCCTGGGTCATCACCTTAACTAGTGGTCCTTCAGGCATTGGTGCAGCTCTCCATTGCCTCCTGCACCAGGCTGTATGCCAGTCACACAATCTAGCAGTAAATGAGTGCAAAATAGTACTATCATCGAACGCACATATAAGAAATAGGAGAGTGAGGTGTAATGAACAATTTTTTTATTTTAATGAGATTATAATATTAAAAATTAAACAAGGCATTTTCCTGTCTGCAGGCAGAACTGAGCTGATTAAAGTAATACAAAGTTCTCCTCTAATATAATGCTAAGTAATGACACTTTTCAGGTGGAAATATGTAAAGGAAATATTTGACAGCATGGTGTCCTCAGACCAAGTGACTGTATTTGATTTGCCCCTAACTTCTTGTTCTTAAACATTTTAAAACTGATGTTCTCTATACCATTGTGTTACATGGTTGCATATCAGGCGAACCATCTCCTCCTCCATTTTAATAGCATACATTTAGTTATGGCCTGTATAATTATTTGTTCTGAAAGAACAGAGGACCAGTTCTAGCCCTGCATAGTTCTAGTAAAGATAGCTCCAGTTCAGCAAAGCACTTCAGTTCATGGAACTTAAATATATGCTTAAGTGCTATGCTGTCCTGAGAGTATATACATGCTTAAAGTTGTGTGTGTTAAAAGTGCTTTCCTGAACTGTGGCCACTGTTAGTAAATCAGATGCTTTACTTAATTTCCTGATCACTGATCTTTTATCATTTTTTTAATTTCAGAAAAGAACAAATCTATGAATGTCCAGATTACAGAACTGCAGGTCCCAGTTCCTGTTACTTTGATAAAAAGCACACTAATCTCTGGACAGTTTATAACATTTCTGTAAAGGCAACCAATAAAATGGGAAGCAACATCTCTAATCCTCTTTATGTGGACATGACTTCCATCGGTAAGAGGGGGAAATAACTAGAAAATAAAATGGAGATGGGCTTGAGCTGTGAATCAGAGAATCAGAGAAATCATACAAAATGTAGTGCTGGAAGGAACTTTGATAAGTCCATCTCTTTGCACTGAAGCAAGGCCAAGTACACCTAAACCACCCTGACAGATGTTTATCTAACCTATTCTTAAAAACCTTCAAAGATGGGGATTCCACAACCTACATTGGTGACCTGTTCCAGTTCTCAGCTATTCTTAGGAAGTTTTTCCTAATATCCGTCCTAAACCTCCCTTGCGGCAAACTAAGCTGATTATGTTTTGTCCTACCCTCAGTGGACATGGAGAGCCATCTTCTTTATAACAACTTTCCCTTCACTTTACTAAACATGCCCACTTCTTTCAACCTTTCCTCACAAACATGTTTTCTAAACCTCTTATCAATTTTGTTGCTCTTCTCTGGACTCTTTCCAGTTTCTTCATATCTTTCTGAAAGTGTGGTGCCAAAAACTGGACACAGGACTCCAGCTGAGGCCCCACCAGCACTGAGTAGAATGGGACAGTTTCCTCCCTTGACTAAAATACAGCCCTCCTCTTAATACACACCAGAATAATATTTGTTTTATTTGCAGTTGCATCACAATGTTGGCTCGTATACAATGTGTAATCCACTGTATCCCCCAGATTCTTTTCTGCAGTACAGCTGCTTAGCCAGTTATTCCCAATTTTGTATTTGTGCATTTGATATTTTTCTTTCTTAAATGTAGTACGTAGCACTTAAAGTTCAGAGCTATGCCATCTTGTTTCTGAAGCTTTAGCCTGAAACAGCTGGTTGTGACACATGTCTGAATTTGATGATGAGGGAGCCTTGTAACGATGACAATAATCAGTGGATCATGTGTATTCCTTTTAAATATGTATGCACCTAAGAGCTGTATGATGTGTGTATTATTTATAAATAAATAAAATAAACCTTATTAATTTTGACTGATAAATTGGCATAAGGTTTAGGTAAAATTAGCTCATATTTTTCCAGCAGTCTGTTGACATTTTATGCAACTCCATAACAATTCATATCCTAAATATATCAGGCCAGATTATTTTATCTCAGTGTCTTCCAGATCAAACTTTGCACAATTTACAAATATAAAGATATATTTTCTAGCTCCAAGCCCGGAAAACTGATTCTGGATTTTGAAAGCTGTGTCCAGCTCTTCCTGGCTTGTGTTTCATAAGTAGTACTGTGACTCTGGGGGCAAATGTTTCTGTTAGTTACTGTATTAAAGGTGAGATATGCAAGAGTGTTGGCAAGAGGCTGAAGTTTAATTTTCATGTGACCTGGCTCAAAGTTACAAAGATCAATGTCTCTTTCACAATACAGGAATTATTGCCCATTGATGCCATGAAGTACCCTAGTACAGTATTTTACTAGTACAGTATTTTGAATTAGATCTGAATTTGGGAATTACTAGCCCTGCTCTTTAGTTTATTTTACAAAGTGAGGGGCATGGCTACACTCACACATTAAATATTACCTTCAAAACCCAAGGAGCTCCTGTTACCCAGGATTTTCACAACAGCAGTGGTAACTTAACTGTTTCGCTCCGGGCAGTTTCCGGAATAAATCAGTGGGAATATAGCATTTCCAGCTGATTAAGATTACTACAAGCAAGCGTATTCTCATCTAAAATTACTATTAATTAGATTTAAGCGCACACAAACATAAGCAATAGGTTTAAGACATCCCAGATATAGTTACCCATTGAGTTATCACCAGCTGGGCTTCCAGGGGCCCTCTTTCTGTCCAGCTGATGGGAAGCTTAGGTGTCACCTCCTTGCCCTCAAAAAAGCTCCCTCAGACTGCTCCGAGGTATTTACTTTTACCTAATATTTTTTAGCTAATTTTTACAAAATACATAGCTCACAGTGATCCCTACTGGGTCATCATTTCTCCTAACAATCTTAGCCATAATAAGTGTCTGGTTCACAGGTGGCTAAATTCAAGGTTCCCATCAGTCTCAGATTGTTGCCTTTCTTCTCCTTTTCTCCCATGCTGATTAACAGAAACTGCCAGCCTGCAGCTAGGGACTGACCTTGCCTCTAGAAACCCTCCTTCTTCAAATTAACCCTTAGCTATGCAGTGTTCTATTTTATTAATTCACAGTGCTGAATAGACACAATATGGTTGCAATTAGCTTGATCAACTTCTGGGGTAAAACACCCCTCAAATCCAGGGCCAGCACTCCACCCACACTTCTAACATCCTACTGCTTTCAGTGTGTTACAGAACGTACATATTCTATTGATGTAAAGGTACTCGATCTATTATGTCTGAAAGGTCAGACAGTTTTTGTCTGTGAAAGTGTGGATAGTGTTAAGTATGGTTTGCATTTCTGTAGCCTGACAAATTCAGCAGAAAGTCTAAGAGGAACATGAGCAATATTGTGGCAAGTCAACAGCCAGTTAAAACCCTCTTCTCAAGAAGAGAGAAAAGAAGCCAGAGAGCTACTGGACTATTCAAAATCCTTGTTGTCTTTCTGATTGGCTTTTGTTTTTAATGTAAATTGATACTTCCTTAAGCAAATAAGTTAAAATACTAGACCTTAATAGGAGGCTTCTATGGTGAGAGAAACTAAAAGTATCAGTGTCTGATCTTTCATTTGTACAGTTCAACCAGACCCTCCTGTAAATCTGTCTCTAGAGGTAATACAGTCAGCTGGGATACTGTATCTTTGGACAAAGTGGTCTCCACCTCCACTGGTTGATGTCAGATTTGGTTGGCTTATGCTTCATTATGAATTACGACTAAAGTCTGAGGAAATGGAAGAGTGGGAGGTAAGGAAATGGTAAACTTTGGTAGTGGATGATCCATGTTCCCTAGTTCATGTATATCTGAACTTTATATCTTGGTATTTTATACACTATGGTCTCTGTCAATGGTCAGGGTAACCAAGTAAGGATATCCAAATCTGGCCATTAAAAAGAGGAGAATATTGCTGTGGGTTGGAAGGAAAGTTCCAGATGTTACATTATTGTCCTGAGAACTGCATACAAGAGAGAGAGAAACTGACTACAGCACTGAGAGTACAGTAGATTTTCCTTTGAGTGACTATCATGAATGTGTCTATCTCAGAGATACTAGGGAAAATATCACACTTCATGTGTTCCTTACATCATGGAGTCAGGTTTGGTGAAAAGCTGGCTTATTGGGCAGAGGAGCTATATTTCTCTTGCTCTCACATCTGAAATGGAGTTGCTAATATTGGTATGAGTGAAAACTAAACTGGTCCTCAGAAATACAAAATAATCCATATGTTCTAGACCAGTGCTTCACAAACTTATTTGATCGAGCCTCCCTTCTTTGTGTCTGTAGTCATTTACACACTCGCGCACAGGTACATATACCACCCAGCTCTGAAAGTGGCACCGTGCCAGCAGCAGCACAGAAGTAAGGGTGGCAATGTGAAAAGTGATGTTCATCAATATCAGCAGATATTTTCACAGCAGACTTAGTGCCCTAATACCACCCTTACTTCTGCACTGCTGCTGCCTCTCTGGGGCTGACAGCCATAGCTCTGCCGCCTCCAGGTGAGAGATTGAGAAGGAGGAGAATCTGAGCCCAGGCTGCCTCCTGGTGAGGGACTGAGTTGGGGGGAAGGAAGGAGAAGGCTTTGGCTGTCCCCTTTATCCCTGCCGCCCTGGTGTGTCCTTCTGCACAAGCCCCAAGATGGCAGCCAGAGCTCCTTTAAAAAAAAAGAGACACAGGTCATGCCTCCCTTGACACATTCCCCACCCCACAGTTTGAGAAGCACCGAGGACCCTGGAGAAATCTTGGTCCTGGTTTCACCCACAGACTAAAGAATAGTCATTACAAAGAAATAAGGGTAAAATCCTGACCCATTGAATTCAATGGCAAAACTCACATGGACTTTAATGGAACCAGGATTTCACGTTATGATTTCTATAGAAAAACACTCCTGTTGCTTACGCTTTCTATATTTTTTATTTCTTTCCAGCTTATTTTTGTTGGTCAGCAACCACATTATAAGGTATATAAATTATATCCTGGATTGAAATACGTTGTACAGGTTCACTGCATACTAGTCCATGGAGAATGGAGTGAATGGAGCCCAGAAAGTTACATTCAGATCCCCAGTGGTGAGTAGCTGACAATCCCTCTGTTAATTTCCTTTTAAAATCTCAGTGAATCCAGTGTTGGTGAAATGTTCACAGCTGGCAGCCCTGAATACTGATGTCCTCTAAGCACAGGAAATGTACGGTACAAGAGATAGCAGCAGTGAAACCATGATAATCTGCAGGTATGGCATGGTTCAGATCAATCTACCTGATCCACTAGTGCTTGACCTCACTGGTGAGGGTGACAACTAAAGGTGCTATTTAATGACATTGTGATGGCAGGCTTTGGACATTTGTTAATTGGGAACTGGACTGAGATCATCAGTCATTTCAGACAGGCATGAAACTACATTCACCATAATATGGTAACAAGTTTTTACCAACCTGGTCTGGGTTTGAGTTAGTGGCCAAAATATAATAGACCTCAAATATCAAATACCAAACTCCTTAGCTATGCTGTCATTATTACTCACCTCCGCTGTTTTATTAATTATATTTATCATGCTATAAGGATTATTTGAGTATTGGCAATGAGTGAAATTTTCGTATTTTCCTATTTTCAGAACTGACTTAGGCACTTGGGAGGATTGAAAATTAGTGGTCTCAATCTCAGAGTTGAAAAATAAAGATTCTCAAGAGCTTGAGACCATATTTGCACAATCATAACAGTCTTACTCAGTGCAGTGTTTCAATCAGCATCACGCTACTTGCTGTGTTAAGCTTTGTCCTGCTGTAAGTGCTTTGTTTGAGTCTCTAATAACATCAGTGAGATACCGAAGAGATCACAGTAAATCTTCTTTGGCTGTCATCAGACAAGTAGCTTAGGTCTCTAGGTATCACGCATGAGGTCACTAAGCAACGAACACATAAGTGCTTCCTCCTTCTTATCCCCTGGAGGCAGCTCTGCCTACTCTGGGGCTGGAAGGGAGAAGGGATAACCAGTGCATACCGTGGGTCTCTGGCGTATGGGGACCAATGCTTGGATTTATGCCCTCACCATGCAGTCAGCGGCAGCACCCCATGAGGAGGAGGTCTGCAGGCCCATTTCCTGCTCTCCCTCACTCCCCCTCTGTGAGGGATGTGGGTGTGGCTCGGAGCGGGAGTGACAGAGACAGATGCCGCTGAGCCACCTGGCAGTGAGGGAGGGAGGAAGGGGGAGTGACAGATTCTGTCTGGGAGCCCTGCCATTGAGTTGGCTATGTGGCTGGGGTCCCCGTGGTTCCCTGGTGATGTTGCCAGGGGCGCCATTTCAGATTTTGGTAGGGGGAGCAACATTAACCATGATACCAGGGGCTACTTAGGCACCTGGAAACTCTAGGTTCTTTTGCAAGTAATAAATTAGAAATTTAGCGGACAGAAGCATTGTACCTAATTCCTATATAAAGAAAAAATAATACGATTTAAAGCCATATTTTAAGTGTTATTTGTAAATTTAGAACAATCAGGAGATAATACAGCAAAATATTTCCAATCCCAAATCTGACTAAGTAGATGATGATAACAACGCTGATTTGGGACACTATAAAGGAAAGAATTTTAAAAATGTAATGTAGTTGGAAACTACTTATGTGCTTTACTTTCTGCATTTCTCTAAGTGTAGACAATGAAAAAAAAAATCAGTTCTATTACTTTTAATTCATTTCCCTTTCAGTATCCTAGTACGTGCTCCAGTGTTTGGATTGCAAACACTGCACAGGAATCTTGGTATAAGAACTATTTTCGGTCAGATACATAGCCTTTTTAAAAGGTTTTGGAATCTCTTTTGTAGTCCATGGTTTTATAACTTTGTTGGTTTGGGGGTTTTTTTGGTTTTTTTTTTTTTTTAAAGTCATAGGTGCTGAAACTAATGGTACTAGGGGTGCAGCATCCCCTGGCTTGAAATGGTTTCCTTTACATACCAGGCCAGCACAGTAGCTGCATGATTTCTAGATTATTCTTGGACATGATATTTTTGGAGAGCTTTCTAATCCATCATGAACAAAATTTCAGATGATATGTTCTAACTTGATCTTTCACAACTAACGTAAATGAGCTGATGCTAAACTGCAGGGGTGAAGATGACAATTTAAAAGTTTGTCATGGGGGAAAGTAGTATTAAAGAGAAAGTATGCGCATTAATTAACAAATGAAGGAATGAAATTAATGATAACTCAAAAGTACCTGAGATACAAAATTTTTTAAAAAATTCAAAGTAATCACTATGTAGTGTGTAATTAAATGATGGGTGCTAGCAGCGTGGATCTATAATGAACAAATTTTGGCAAACTATTCAGATTGGCTTGGGTTTATGAGCACTGAAGGTTTTATAGAAATAATTATGATAAATAAAAAGGATTAAGTTGGAAGGAGGTTTCTAGTGTGTAGCTGTAAGGATTTCAGAGAGTAAACATCACTTCAATGAAATTCACGGAGGCGCTCAAGTTTATGAGAGTCTTCCCCCTCTCAGAAATATCAAAGAGTAAGTACAGGAGGAGCTAAGATTACTTATCAGTTGGATGAGAAGGACATGCAGCACAGCAGACACACAGCTACAAAATGCCTGCTCAAGGGCAGCAGTAGCTTGTATCCGTATATACAAAGGACCAGCAACTCCTCGGAAGGTATTCTGGGAAATAGGTCCTAGAAAAATGCAACCCTGGGGAGATTTGGTAAGATCAAGGCATTCGTGTGTAACAGCCTATGTGGACCTACCTGGTAACCTGACCCAACCAAAGCTCACTGTAGGCAAAGGAAAGATTCTCACAAGTGGGATTAAATGACAGAATAAATGGCCACACTGGGGACTGCTATTCACTCAAAAATTAGAGCGTTGGGGAAAATGGGGAAGTTTTAAGTGTCAATGAAACCATATCTGCGATGTGACAGCACTTGCTTATTTCGTCACAGCAGGGAAGGGTTTCAGGTGGTCATTCACTCTTCAGTGCTGCTCTTGCAGCCTGAAACTCCCAAAACTGGGCTATCTGTGGGGACAGTCATCCCCTGAATGTGCCTGGGGCAACAGCCCCCTTCCCCTTCTACCGGTGTCACAAGAGCTTGCTCCTGCCTTTTTAACATGTCAGAATGAGAAGGTGAGGGGCAGATCATGATGAAATCTGCAGCATCTTCAGACTAAGCACAGGGCCTGCTGAGAGCTTGCCTTGCTTCCTCCAAGCTCAGCCTGTTTGTTTCAAGATTGAAAAAGTGCTGGAGAGGCTCCCAGCCCTGCTATTAGCTTTGCCACACCTCTGCATTCTTATTGGCTGAGCAAAGGTCAATGAGGGGAGGGGGAGGAGGAGAAAGCAATGTTATTGCTCCCAGTTCTGGCCAGTGAGGGAAGGGGAGGGGGAAGAGGAGCTGAGCAAGCAAGGTCGCTCCCAGCTGTTAGGAAAATCAGGATAAAGCAAACACTCCCCCTCACCCTCACTAAATAGTGCCTCTGCTCCCAACTCAGGGCGGAGCAGCCGGGGGACGCTTGTTCCCCCTGCAGCGGGAGCCCTCCACAGCCAGGCAGGGATGTCAAAACCCAGCAGCCCCTGGCCACCTGCAACTGGCATGGTCCCCCCCGTACCCTCCTTAGTACGCCACTGGGGATAATAACACTGGCAAGGACACACTCATGGGCAAACACATGAAAGGAAATGCAGCCTCATCAGCGAGGCTTCTTATGTGATTTGTGTTTTGTTTTTCTTAACACAAAGTTTTGGCATGGTGAGTAGAGAACTGAAATGCTCTTTTTTTTTAAAGTGGTTTGTATACAATAATCTGAAGAGAGACATACCTGGAAATTATATGACCCCTATTACCATAGTATCTGAGCACCTCACCAGCTTGACTGTGTTTATCCTCACAACACCACCCTGAGGTAGGACCTGCTGTTATCCCCATTTTTACATACAGGGACCTGAGGCGCAGAATGGCAAAGTGACTTGCCCAAAATCACACATCAAGTTCCTGCTCCACTACAGACTTGAATCCAGATTTTCCAAGGCCTAGTCTAGTATGTTAACCACTGAACCATCTTCCCATTTCTGCTGATATAGAAGTGAAAGCTTGTTTATTCTTGTACAGTAAACATACCTAAGTCTGACCCGTACCTGTCAATAATTTATATATTCAGGATTGATTTTTTTCAGTGTACTGTATATCAGTAAAGTTTATTAACAAGATAATGTATGCATTTCCATAGGTCAGCCTCCTGGAAAGCCTGAAATATTGAGGTGTCGTTCTCCAGAAAAGGAAACTTTTACTTGCTGGTGGAAGCCTGGCTCAGATGGAGGACTTCCTACTAACTACACCCTGTTTTACAGCAAGGAGGGGTAAGAAGCTATGGATAGTTATTCTTTGGCTTATTATTTTACCTTATGTACCTTTACAGAATCTGAGTTCTCGTTTGTTCTTATGTTGTAATTAATTATCTTAAAAAGTTATTTAAGATCTTTGTAAAAATGAATTGTATTCTGAAGCATCAGAAGCAATTTCATAATTGAAATTGCAGCAAGGTTTCTGTTTAAAGCCACTTTTC
This sequence comes from Mesoclemmys tuberculata, assembly GCA_007922155.1. NCBI lineage: Eukaryota > Metazoa > Chordata > Testudines > Chelidae > Mesoclemmys > Mesoclemmys tuberculata. Next base: position 20,683,972 of record ML675629.1, on the reverse strand, counting down.
AAACTGCTCTGAAATATTCTATGCAGTGTTGTAGCTGTGTTGATCCCAGGATATTAGAGAGGAAATGTGGGTGAAGTAATATCTTTTATGGGACCAACTTCTGTTAGTGAGAGAAACAAGAAGACCTCTGAGTAAGCTCAAAAGCTTGTCTCTCTCACCAACAGAAGTTGGTCCAATAAAAAATATTGCCTCACCCATTTTGTCTGTCTGAAATATTCTGACAGTCTTAGACAGATTGCCTTGAAAACTGCTGTGTCCCTATAAAGCCCAGGATACAGTTTGTGGTACAAAGTTGGGTCCTTAGCTCAGGGGCCCCTGAGACACAAGGCCAATCAAAATTACTTGTTTTTAAAATTACCAACATCATATCAAGCCTTTCAGACAGAGATCCATAGACAATGGTGGGATAGATCTACATAAAACCTGATAATGGTAAGGGCATTCTGGGAATATAAGTATCTGGCACCAGAATCAGTCTCCAAAAATTTCTGAATAAAAAGTTACTCAGTGTTTTTGTTTAGTTGTGAAAAGCAAGCTCCTTTTGACTTAGCCTAGCATGAGCAAGGGTAACTTGATGTTGAAGAGTGTAGTTGTTCGCTGAGAGCAGGCTCATTCAGGAAGTGTGTGAACACCAGTTGAAACAGTGAGAGACGAAGCGTGGAGGCCACATGCTTATCTTCCTGCTTCTTAGAGGGAGCTGGGAAACAAGCACACTTCCCTCAGTCAAGGACCTCCTCCCCTCCCCTTACTCAGGGTATGTCTACACTAGAGCTGGAAGGTATAAATTCCAACTCAAGGAAACATGCTCATGCTAGCTCTGATCAAGCTAGCACACTAAAAATAGAAGTGTATCCATGCTGGCACAAGCGGTGAGAGGAACTAGTTGTCCCAGGTATGATCCCATCAATACTTTAGGTTTGTATGTGGGTCAGCTAGTTCCTCCACTGCTTGTGCTGCTGTGGCTACACTTCTATTTTTAGCATGCTAGCTAGCCACTTATACATCTCTTGGAGCTGAAATTTACACCCCCAGCTCTAGTGTAGACATACCCTCAGTTTGGGAATAATGATAAATGGATTTCTGGGGACATGGAAAGAGGCACAACTGGATTTTTGAGGGGCAGAAGGCGAAAGACTCAGAATAGGTTTTTGGTATGGGGAAGAGATACACAAAACAGATGTTGAAGGTGTATCAGAGATATGAAATGAATTTGTGGGGAAATGAATGTTTGAATTATTCAGTGTTTAGTAGGCTGGTTAAAAGATTTTGCCAAAGCCACCTAGTTCTTGGCACTTGGCAGAGTCAGGTGGCATGTGGTAGGACTCACTTTGCTGCCATTCTGAAAGAAAACCAGCTAACCCACTGCAGCGTTTACCCAGGTGAACACCTCCCCCACACACTACACCCTTTTGGGGCCATGGTATGCAGATCATTTCAGTATCTAAGGCCTATTGCACTCTCTTGAATTCTCAGGACATATCCTGCCTTATTGCTCACCTTGACTAAATCAGGATTTTATGACTTCTTCCCATCCCCCAGAGCACGAGTGGGTGATATCCAGTCCTAAGTAGTCATAGTGATAGTAGTAAAATTCAGGTGCTTTATTCTGTATATTTCCTGATCACTAAATTTCTTTAATTTCAGAGACAAATCAATCAATGAATGTCCAGATTACAGAACTGCAGGCCCCAATTCCTGTTACTTTGATAAAAAGCACACCTCACTTTGGGTAATATATAATATCACCGTAAAGGCAATTAATAAGATCGGAAGTAACACCTCTGAGCCTCATTATGTGGATGTGACTTACATAGGTAAGATATTAAGACATTTTTAAGAAGTAGAGCCAGAGGCAAATTAATCCAAAGTGCACAGGCTTTCAGATCCAGTGTTCAGGACCCAGGTCATGTATAAATATATATATATATACACACCCATATAATGTGGTATCAAAGTTAATACCACTGAAAAATGCATATAGCCTCCTATCAGTGTGTACAAATAACCCACTTTCAAAATCGCATTGATTTTAATGGATTTAATTTTTGAGATGGATGAAATTTTTCATACTAAACCTTTTTTCACCAAAAAATGAAGATTTGGGTTTACCAAAGCAACTTACAAATTCAGGTCAATTTCTGCAATTGTTTTGGATGGAAAAAAATCTAAAAAAGTTTGGATGTATCTAAATAGTTTGTTTCCGCATTTCCAAAATGATATGTTTTGACTTTTAGTTTCAGAAAGATGTTTCATTTTTTAATTTCCCTCAATTTTATTTTTTAAAAACGTTTTAAAAAATTTTTTTAAAAACTCAAAATTGAAATAAAGTATTTAGTTTTGGGATGACCAAAACATTTTGATCATCTCAAAACAAAATTTTTTTTCAACATTTCATTTCACCAAAAAATTCAAAATATTTTCATTTTGGGTTGACCCATAACAACTTTTTTTCCCCAATTTTTCATTCTGGCTGTTGAACAGAAAATTGGTTATTCAATCAGTTTTAGTTGTGTGGTTACATTCCGTGCAAGTCTTTGAACATTTTTAAGTTTTTATTACCTGCTATATTTCCTGAATGCCACAGAAGTGGAAAACAGGTCAGAAATTGCAGTTGAAATTATTCCTGTGTCAACATACATACCATATATCACACATACATGTACCAAATACAGTATGTTCTGCTATTAAATATTTGGTACAATTATAAGGCAGTACATACCTTCTTCAGAGTTTGGTTTAACCCAAAGTTTTAATTTCCAGGGGCAGTCTAAAAGTACTAGTTACTTAGAAATGTGCAGTCACGTGGGAGCACTTCAACATTTTTCAGTTTTTATTCCTATTCAGTTGAGCCCTGGAAACACTATCCAACTAAAAGAAAATTTCCATTCTGCTACTCCAGAAGCTGAGGTTAAATTGATATTCCAGTAACCAACCCTAGATTTGAATGTCTGGGTGCATGGTGTTATCAGTATAGAATTCTCTGTTCTGGAATTTGCTTTCCCATCAGATCCAAGAGAGCCAGAGTAAGTTGCTTTTTGGGTCATGGTGTGAGGATCATTCTCTTAGGCTTTTGCCTAAGAGGGTGTAATTGTAGGCAAGTATTCGGTTTATTTCATGGGAAAAGAGCATTTAAAAGTACATCAATACTAGAATAATTTAGTACCAGTTTGCCACCAGTGGGTATAGCTGCCTGGGTGCTAGCAACTCTATAAGTATTACTGTAGACAAGGCTATGGTATTTTTACCACATCATGAATACCTACTAGGTGCAGGTTATTGTGACATATTGGTAAAAATGCCAGAATCTGTTTACACTAGCAGTTTGAAATGATGCAGCTGCAATGCTGCTGATTGTTGCTGGAATCTGGATTCAGTTTCTTTCTAGTATAGACAATGCCTTATTGTTGACACTAGCCAACAACTCATGTATTATTTTTAAATACTTCACATGCCCTTGGGAACTGTGCTCTTATGTTTTCTGAATTTTATGTGAGAGATATGACTACGTAAAAATGTTAGCTATTTAATCACTGAAATCTGCTACTTTTGTGCATTCAGAAGTATATCTGCTGACTTTCATGACAAAAGATTTTTACTATATTTTACTCCCATTCGCTATGTTGTCTCTTCAAGGGAAGAGGTGACAGTAACACAGCAAACAAAAATGTAGCAAAAATTAATTTTCAGTTTTAATTATCAGTCCATATTATTACAAATCTCAAAATAAACTCAATGCATAAACTACTCTGATTGCTTCGAATTTGTACATTCATGCTGCCATGCATTTCCAAAAAATTATTAATCCCCTTTATCACAACACCAGAATGAGTTATAATGTAGCTGACAGTTGCAGGTGGTAGTTGAATATAAAACACTACTAATTTAGAATTCTCTACTCACTTCACTTACACCAATTGATAGCATTTTACTACTACTCTGCAAATGTGTAAATGACTTCCAAAGGTGCCAAGCTCTTCATCTCTGATCTCTCATTTTTTACAGTTCAGCCAGACCCTCCTGTGAACTTGTCTCTAGAAGTAAAAAAACAAGTAGATCAAAAACCATATCTGTTGTTGAAATGGAATCCACCTCCACTGGCTGATGTCAAATCTGGGTGGCTTACTCTTGAATACGAGTTGCGACTAAAATCTGAAGAAGGGGAAAAGTGGGAGGTAAGGACGATACTACCAGATTTTGGTAACTGGTGTTCTCTTGTCAATTGGATTATATCTATGTATGTAATACAGCAGACATCATAAAAAATTCACCATTACCAAAAGTTGCCCTACAGTGCTGTATGAGAGATCTCAGTATTTTCCCACATCTAGAGACGATGTATGGTAACCAGTGGCAAATATATTTGTCTGTATATTAACCGTATTATTATCTTACTCTTCAAATTGTCAGTCTTAGTTTAACCATGTTCTAGATATGGATTTGATTGTTGTTGTTCACCATAGTAATCCATTCTAAACCACAAACATAAAATTGCTAACAGAAAGCTCAGTAATAAACTGTGGTTAAAATTATGTGGAACTATTTCCATCCTTGCAAATAATAAATAGGTTTTGTTGACAGGCTAAATAATGACTGCATAAGCACAAGCTTCTATCTCTCTATATCCTTAAATCTGGGGACATTTTGTTTGGGTTCCAACTTTGTCTTCTGCCTTCACTACTCACTGTGCCTTTTCCAGAGCTCATCTTTGGTGCTCCCTCAACTAATGCTTCTCCAAAATGCTGTCTCTCTCTGTTGGCTTGAGCTGCTCTTTTCAATATCCTCTTAACCCTTCAAGTTTCACATTTTCAAAATTCTCAATTCAAAATTAATGTTTTTAACAAAAAACTGAGTTCCCCAAATCACTAGAGGACATCCTCTTCCCTACCATCTTCATCATCTGCTAGATTCTTCCTTGTTTTTTGCTTGCCCAAATGAAAATAAATAAAACTTGGGAGAAGGGGGGATCCACTCCTTGCGTGTTTGCACCATAGTTTCACTTAAACACTGCATTAGAGCTAGAATTCTTTCTCACAGTGTTATATTAAAAAACTGAGAAATGTCTATATAATACTTCTCTTCCCATATTGCAAGTTCCTGTGGTGCTATCTAGTTTCAGTACTGTTCATTTTACACTCCCATTGCTCCGTCAACATTTTAAATAGTCTACAATTTTTATAGCAAAACACGCCAGGGATACAATGTTATGCTCTGGATGGCCCTAAGCCTCTGATCACTGGACAACAAATTTTTTCGAAAGTGTTGCTTCCTCCGAAAATTTTTTAGATTATGCTAGACTGCTTGAAGTGGAACACGAATATAATTTCAGACTACTTGTATCACGTAGGAATTTGGAGAAACAAGAAATTGACTTTTATTGAATGTAATGCGTAACGGTGCTGATGCTTTGCAATAGTTCAACTGAGCTAAAAATGTTTTGTTGATGAGTTTTTTTTGTACTGAGTGTCTGAGGCTTCTCGTTTAAATGTCCAGCAATAATCGGCCAGCACTGATGGATTCCAGTGGCCCTGATATCGTTTTTCCATGATAGCAGTGTCCTGGTGAAACTTTTCACTCTGCTCATCACTGACTGCACCAAGATTTACAGGGAAGAAGTCTAAATGCGACTACAGAAAATGAATCTTTAGTGACATGTGCACTTCATGGTTTTGTATGCTTGAAGCATGTTGTAAACCAGCTGCACGTAGTGTGGTGCTCTGAAGTTGCCAAGAAAATTTTCAACAACATCCTTGAATGCCTTCCATGCGATTTTCTCTGGCCCTACTAGAAGTTCTTCGAACTGCCTGTTCATTGATGATCTGTTTGATTTGTGGGCCTTAATCTTGGCATCAGTTATTCTGGAAAACATCTGTCTCAAATATTGAAATCCTTCACCTTCCTTGTTCATCGCTTTCACAAACTTTTTCATCAGTCCAAGTTTTATGTGAAGAGGAGGCAAAAATATCTTTGTCAGGTCTACAAGTGGTTTATGTGCCACACTTTTCTGCCCTGGAACCAACTGCTTACGGAGTGACCAGTCCTTTTTAATGTAATGAGACTCTTTAGCACGGCTGTTCCATTCACAAATGAAACAACAGTACTTGGTGTATCCGAGCTGCGTTCCTAGTAGCAGCACAACTACTTTCAGATCACCACAGATGTTCCAGTTGTAGTTGCTGTACTGTATGTGTTTCAGCAAAACTTCCATATTTCCATAGGTTTCTTTCATATGTACTGCATAACCGATTGGTATTGAAGGGTGGACATTGCCGTTGTGTAACAACACAGGTTTCAGGCTTAAAACTGACGAATCAATAAAAAGATGCCATTGTTGTGGGTCTTGCTGGCAACTCAAAGCAGTGAACAGCCCATCAGTGTCAGTGCAGAAACACAGATGATCAACCTGACCAAAGAATTGTGTCAAATCTTCTTGGTGGCTGCAAAAGACAGAAATTTCCGTGCCTGGCGACAGCAGACCCCATCCTTGCAGTCTTGAACCCAATAATTCTGCTTTTGCCTTTGACAAACCTAAGTCCCTGACCAGGTCATTTACCTCAGATTGAGTTATCAGATGAGGCTCACTCAACGTAAATGGTTAAAAATCTGGATCAGTGTCATTTTCCATTCCTGGCTCGTGCATCGTGGCATCTTCGTCTGCCTCCTCTAGGCTCCATATCTCTGGTGGCTTTGGTACTGGAAGACTGTCGTCATGTGGCACGGGTCTCACAGCTGAAGGGAGATTGGGGTATTCAATGGATTTCTTGTTTTTAGCAGAAAACCCAGACACATTGGTCAGACAGAAGTAACAGTCTGTCACATGATCCTTCTGGTCTCGCCATATCATTGGGACAGTGAACGGCATTGACTTCCGAGTACCTGTGAGCCAAGCTCTAAGATCGACAGCGCATGTTGCGCAAAAAATGAGAGGAGCCCAGGCTTTGTCCTGATCATCAATTTCACAGTCAAAGTAGAGCTCATACGCTTTCTTAATACGTGTAGTCATGCTCCGTCTTTGAAATTTAAGCATATATTTGCCACAAATGTAACAGAACGTATCACGGCTGTTGCGACATTGGCAAGACATTTTGCTATCACGAATCCTCCTGAAAATACAATTGCTTTATTATTATGAGTACGCACAATATGCTATGCGCATAGAGCATGCGCATCAACAGAATGCAAACTGATATAAGCGCAATGCATAGAACGGTGTGTGCAAAATGCTTTTATAGCCTTTCTAAAACCTGTCCTGCCAGCATCTGCCCTGCCTGAGCCTTAGCATTCCCACTGCATGTTGTGTGGCCTGCACTAGGTGTAGTGTCACTGCATGCCCAGGCATGCTTGGACACAAGATAGAAAACTTTTCAGCTTACATTGTGGGTAACATTTTAATAGACTTAAATTATGAATTGAAATAACAAATATAGGCGATTTTAAAAAAACGGTACGTGATAGGGAAATTTCATGGTGATTTTCGTAATCAGCAGCCCAAAATCCATAAGATACACCCAAAGGTATTCAGTAAGCAAAATCTTTGTTGTCCAGTGTTATGAGATGCTGGGACTGGATGATGAGATGAATTGTTCAATAACTGTCTTATTATGTTAATTCCCTCTGAAGCATCTGGCATTGACCACCGTTGGAAGATAGGATATTGGCTAGATGGACCATTGGTCTGACCCAGTATGGTCATTCTTATGTTCCCAGTTTTTATGGGTTTTGTGTTCTTTATTCTTCAGACATTTCCAGCTGCACAACAAACACAATACAAGATATTTAGTTTAAATCCAGGAAAGAAATACATTGTGCAGGTACGCTGCAAACCAGACCATGGAGAATGGAGTGAATGGAGCTCGGAAAATTATATTCAAATCCCTAGTGGTGAGTTATTTGATTCTCCTTTTATTAATTATTTTAAAATTTAAGTGAATTTAGTACGTTAGTTAGCTGTCCAGCTAGCAGCCCTGAAGACTGAAGTCCTGTATTATCCACAGGACTGATAAAACATCGCTAAGGTACCAGAAGTGGCAGCTTCCCTACACCAAGCTCTCAATTTGTCTCAGCCTTGTTTACTTCAGAGTAAGAAGGTGGTTCATTCTCCTTAACCATTTAAACACTGGCCACTCCACTGAGTCTGCCAGCCAGGGTGCTCTTTAGTGCCTCCCATTATGATGGTTTTGACAAGTACGTGGATACTTGTCCATTGGGAACTCCACTGAGATTATTGTTTAGGACACCATACTACCTCAGATGGTAATGGTTCTTAATTTCTGCCTACCTGTGATGCATTTGAACTGGTGGCCTAAATGTATCAGGCTTCATGTACCATTAAAAATTCTCATAGCCACCCAGTAGCTGCTCCCCTCCCTATCATTTCATTAATTCTATTATACATGTCTTGACAATGAAATGACAAAACTATTCACAAAAACAGATTTATGCATGTCATAAACACTGCCCTTGCTTTTCTGTCCTGTGTCCAACTGTGGCAAAATTATCTGCCTCATATACTTTTTACCCTTATAGGGTTTTTCTCATAGGCACTTTATTTCCTGCGCTGTGCAATCAGGTGAAGAGCACACTAAATATCAAGCATCAATATGGTGCAATAGATCAGCATGTACTAGAGATGATCTCCAAACCACAAAACTGAGTTTGGGGGTTTGGCCTGTTTTAAAGATAGAGGCCATTTGTAACATTTTTATCACCCACTTTTTAACTAGTAGACTGTGTGTGCAATTTACGCATTCTTGCTTGTATTTTCTAGACATAGAAATGAAGGATATGATTGTATGGATCTTTGTGGCTGTATTATCATCTGCCATTTGTTTAATCTTACTCTGGACAGTGGCTTTAAAAGGCTATAGGTAAGTCACTATCTTAGTATTTGTATTAAATCTAAAGGATTTTGTTAATTACCTTTAAAAGTCAGCTTTTAACATTTGTTTTAATTTTCCATTGTTTTTATGGTGTCTTAGAAGCTTATCAATAAATAATTAAATCCTGAACTGATTATCATAATGGTCCTTTCTGACCTTAAAGTCTATGAGTAAATTTAACTTCATTGGAGCTATGCCTATTTCTCCTTCGAGTGATTGCTCATATGCATTCCACTTAGGTGAATGCGCGCCCTCGTGCACAGTTCCTGGACAATTTTTTCCCTTAGCAGCCTCTGTAGGGGCCAGCTCCGGCGCCCCCTGGAGTGCTATGCTCATGCCGCGGTACATAGGGCGCTGCTGGCCCCACAGACCCTCAGTTCCTTCTTTCCGCCCGTGACGGTGACTGGAAATAGCCTTGCTCTCCGCAAGTACCAGTTCCCTTTGCTGGTTCTCGTTAGTCAAAGCTCTGTGGCTAGTTGTTAAGTAGCTGTTAGATAGTTACATAGAAGTCCCTGAGGGACTTAAGGTGGACAGGCATGTCCCGGCCGCCTGGATTTAAGACCCCCCCCATCGGTGCCTTAAGCGTGGGGGGGAGGGGAAGCGGCACTGTCGAGCCGTTCCCTGCTGGCGCCAGGCTTGACTCGGCACCGAGCAGCACCCCTGGTGCCAAAGAGGAAGAGCAGCACATGGAATGCAGACACTCCCCTGGGCCATGGGTGCTGGCAGGGTGGAGTGCGGGGATGCACCAGCCACGGCCCATCGAGCTCCCTCCAGAGCCTGCATCCCCGAGCAGGGAGCCACCCCTGACTCCTAGGAGTGGGAGAGCGCCCCTGCCAAGGCCGTCGGCACCAGAGGCTTTTTGGCAGCAAGAGCCTTGTTGGCCAGCTTACGCCACCTCCGCCCCTCCCCAGAGGGAGAAGGGGCTGGTGCCCCGGGGCAAGCCCACATTGGGTCCCCCCAAAGAGTGGTGGAGACCCCCGGTACAGGGAAGAGAATCTCCCACTGGACAGCAATGGGGGTGGAGCAAGATGCTCCCCCAAGACACACCCGGCACCGAGTAGTCACCTAGCAGGACCTCGGTTGCCATGGAGCACTCAGTGCTGAGGAAAAGTGCTCGGCACCGAGGAGAGGACTCGGCCACCTGAGAACTCCAGGGCTCGGCACCGAAGGGTCCGCCCTGGCACCAAGGCGGGCACAGGACTCGGTGCCTCTGCAGGACTTGGCGCCGAAGGGCTTTGCCCCCCCCCAGCACCGAGGCTTGGCACAGGACCTGGCGCTGCCACAGGACTCGGCACCGAAGGATCGGCCCCCACTCTGAGGCATGGCACGGGACCAGTGCCGCCGCAGGACTCAGCGCTGCACAGTCCACCACCGCACCGAGGTGTGGCATGGGACCCGGTGCTGCTGCACTGAAAACGCCCGGCACCGAGGCACAGCACGGGTGCAGGGACCACCACAGCACTCAGCACTGAAGGGTCCGCCCACCCCGCACCGAGGCGGGCACAGGACCAGGTGCCGCCGCAGCACCCGGCGCTGAAGAGTCCGCCCCCGCTCTCAGGCCCAGTGCCAAGTAACAACTCGGCACTTTAAAAAAAAAAATAGAGAGAGAAAGCAAAGCCCCCATACTGGTGCCACTGCAGGACTCGGCGCTGGAGGGTCTGCCCCCTTCTGCCCGCACCGCCCCTCTTACCCCAGCTGAGGTGGGCGCAGGGTCTGGGGGCGCCGAAGGGTCTGTCCAAGCACCGTGGGGTCCGCCCACAGAAGCAGTGCAGACCCTGGTTGCCAGACAGGGACCACAAACCGGGGTGCCAGAAACAGGCTCGGCACCGCGGGGCTTGGAGCAGCACTGGACCTGATCACCAAAGGGTAAGTGGCACCGCAAAGCCCTCAGTACCAAGACAGCACGTCAGTACCAAGAGCTCCCCGGAGCGAACCTTCTCCCATCGGCACTGCTTGTGGCAGGGGAGGCGGTCCTCATCATCCTCCATGCTGGGAGATGGTCCCCGGCAGGGCATGGCACCCGCGATGCAGGACGGCCAGGGTTCTACGGGTGTGTGGTGGCTTGGGGTCCCACGGCAGGGGGCGCGGTCAGCCTGCGTTGGGCCCAAAGGCAATGGCACAACGGTGACCTTGTTGGCCCCCATGGCCATCCGGATGGGACCGGGGCTGCCCATCTTGTACAGCAGAGGTGCGGTTCGCACTCCTGGCACAGGTCGGGGCAGGGACGCTGCTTCTCGGACAAGGAGTTGGATCCCATGGAGGGACCCCCTGTGGGTGCACTCCTTTGGTGTGTAGAGAGGCACCTGCGGGATGGGCCATGGCAGTCCCCTTCATCATGCCAAGGAGGGGCAGTCTTCTGGGATTGCATGGCGCCACCGGAAGGTTTCGGGGTGCACTGGGAGCTGCTCAGGAGGGTGGCCTCTCACTTGAGGCCAGTGTTGCCTGCTTCAGTGTGCTGGCGGCGGTAGCCCCAGTGTGGGTGGCCCTACCTGTCCATGATGGGACTCTTGAGGTGATGAGGCCATGTGGAATCCCCCCCGCTTCGTCGCCTCTACATCAAAGCTGGCAGGGGGGAAGTGTTATGTCCCGGCCAAAAGGTCCAAGCTTTTGATTACTCAAGATCCGGCCCTGGAATTCATGGTGCTGTTGTAACCCATCCGTGCCCAGGGTAGCCCACTGATAATGCCAAGGTCAGGGCAGGCTGTAAAAGGAGAGCAAATTCTCCAAGCACTGGTGGGTGACACTCAAGTCAGACTTCCCAACCAGCCACAAACAGTGCTTCTGATTCCCCCACACTGGTTATCAAGAAGCCACTGTACAAATACACACAGCCCCCTTTACTGCATTTCAGTCTCTGGCTCCCAAACTGACACTAGGTCCAGTAAAGAGACCAGTCATTTAAACTCTATGCTCTTTACTCCAAAGATTCCCTCTGATCCCAAAGGACCAGCCACAGTACCAGTTCACTATAAGTTTGGATCTTACCCAAAATACCACGCTGCCAGCCAATCCTTTAGTAATTAAAATTAAGGGTTTATTAATAAAAGAAAAACAAACAATAAGAGAAATGTTAAAGGCTTAAAGCAATCAGATCATACAAATGATTTAAAAGTCCATATGCATCAGGTTTCTAGAACAATTGTGGAGTTGCAGGCTTGTATAGTCCCTCTGGTATACATCCAGTACCTGGATGGGTCTAAGTCCTTCAGTTCAGTTGCAAAGTGTGTTGATCCAGAGGTGTGTCCGCAGCTGGACAGGAACAAAGACAAAATGGTTTCTGTGGTTTGATCCTATATACCCTCTGCCTCTGGCCATGTGGCTTGTGGAACTTTACAGGAACCCGAATGGAGTCCAAAGTCACATGGGCCAATACTGGTAAACCTTCAGGTATGCCTTTAGTTTCTTCCTAGGCCTTTGGCTTCTGTAAAGGTCTTGATGGGCCGTTAAGCCGGCTATTGTCCTGTGGCCTCTCTGTCTGGGGTTTGTCTTCTACAGCACAGTTTGATATGTAGGTATATCAAAGATCTCCATAACTTTTCTCACACATATAACACATGAACACAAATATTATCATCTTATTCAGCATATCATAACCTTTCTGACAGTACCTGACATGGCATGTCTTACATGAATCCTTAGGATTTTGACATATTAATGTCAAACAACACAAATGCCCCCTCTCCAATCCCCCCCCAATCCAGTCCGCATGACAGCTGTGTCTCAGCTCACTTTCCGCAGCAGCCCTGCAGGTCAGGATTGCCAACCGTCAGCCCTCCGGGGTGGATAGGGATTTCACTGTGAAACGCCTTCAGGCGGTCCGCTAAGACCCTGCCACAGGGCCAGGGCACAGACTTCACCACTGTCCTGGATGACGGATTCGCGGTGCTGAGGCAGTGCCCCAGATGTTCAGGAACGCTGCTGATTCAGCGGCTAAGGCCATAGCCTCCACCATTTCCATGAGGAGGCGTTCGTGGCTGCAGTCCTTGGGCCTGTCTCAGGAAAGGCAGTGATCAATCAGGGACTTCCCCTGCAACAGGTTGGTCTTCCTCTCTGATCGGACCACTGTGAAGCACCATGGTTTGAGAGACTCTGGGCCACACTTTGCTCTCTGAGGCTCTATATGCCACGGCCTTCTAATCTTTTACATGTAGGGACAGGAATGGGGGCTTATGGCAGCCCCTAGTTCATATCTGCCTGTAACCAGCAGATTCAGGGCCATAGTGGCTGCCCATCTGAGACGTAGCGTATGCAGATATTCCCTTGCTGGGATGTCTGGATGGCGTGGGACAGATCCGGGTCCCAAGTGTGGGAGACGGTGGCCCTCTCTTACTCTTGTTCCACGTGCAGCAGGCTGGGATTACTCACTGGTGAGTGCTTCCCAGGCCAGAGCCTTCCCGCCTCAGCCAAATTTTGAGGCTATGGTCCATACCGTCTCCCAGCTGCACCGATGTCCACGACAGCATCTAGGCACTGCCTGCAGATGTTAGGTCCCATGGCAGCCTGCATTTATGTAGCGACACTAGGCCGCCGGAAACTCAGATTGCTTCAGGTGTAGGTGGCCTCGATATAGGCACCAAGCAGCCACCCAATAGATTCCCCACCCGACCTAGCCTCCCTGCACTGGTGTAGGCCTTGCAGGGCAGTGTTGCGGGACGTCCTGTTAAGGGACTGGTTCCATCAGTCAAGGTACAGGCGCCGGCACATCAGCGCAAAGCAGGGGAGGTGCACATTACCCGACCCTCTGCAAGAAAGCCCCCATCCGTCGGGTTTGGCAGTGAGGCACGATCTCTGCCTAATTGCCTCTCACCTCCCGGGTGTCAGGAGCAAAGAGGTGGATCATCTCAGCAGGTTGTCCCCTCCCCGCTGCGACAGGTCGTGGCATCCGTAGGTCATGCCTACATTTTTCCCCGAAGTGGGGTATTTCCCAACTGGACCTTGTCGTGTTAGTCTGGGACACGAAGTGTCCAAGGTTCTGCTTGCTCCAGGGTAGTGAGACTTGGTCATTTCCAAAGCATTCCTCATTGACTAAACGGGTACTCTCAGGTACGCGTCTCCTCCCACTCTGACCCGGCCCGGTGTCCTGCTGTGCAGGTAAGGTGGGTCGGGGTGGACGTCTTACCGATTGCTCCAGCCTGACCAACACGGGACTGGCTCAGCATGCTGCTGGACCGTCCGATCACCCTGACAGGTAACTCCCCCAGGACCTGGGGTACCTGCTGCACCCGGACCTGCTGACAGAGGGAGGGAAAGGCTGCTTGGTGCAGGCCCAGCAAGCCCTGCTTGGCAGCAGGAACCCTCCGCACAGGTTGTGTATTGGGTTAAGTAAATACGGTCACCTCTTGGACGGAGTCCTGGGGCAGTCCGTCAAGACTCTCGCTGGCACAGGCAATCCTGGAGTATCCGCTCCAGCCAAAGCCCAAGGCCTACTGCTGGCCTCATTGAAGGTTCACTGGTCACTCATCTTGGCCTCCCATCAGCTGCTTGAAGGGATATCCCTGTTCTGGCCCCCAGATCAGCTACCTGCCTCAAGGGGGCAGTGAGACTTACAGTATCTGCAGGCACGCGACCCGGTGCCTCCTTGGGATCTCAACCTGGCCCTCTCAAGACGCTCGGGGCCCCTTTTGAACTCATGGCTCTATGCCCCGACTCATGCTTTCATAGAAGGTAGCCCTCCTGGGGGTTATCACCTCGATAAGAAGGTTCTCCAGCATTAAGGCCAGGACCTCGGAGCCTCCTTATACAGTATTCTATAAGGACAAGGTCCAACTTCGGCGACATCCAGCCTCCCTACCCAGGATGGGTTCCTAGTTTTCGTTGTAATCAAGATAAATTTTCTCCCCGTGTTTCTTCTCAAACCACATGGCGGGGAGGAGGATAGGAGATCGCATTCGCTGAAATGTAATGAGCCCTACCCCTTTGCGTGGGGCATACATAGCTGTTACAGGAAGCGAGCCCCTTGTTCCAGCGGTGATCCAGATGAAAAGGTCACCTATCTCCATCCAGCGTCTCCGCACAGACCACCCCCTGCATCAAGTATTGCTGTGTGCCGGTGAAACGCACCACTTTCAGGGGTCATCACAGCGCCCTCAACCAGTACCCGGGCCTCATCCATGGCCTTCCTGGAGTGGGCACCTTTGCACGACATCTGCAAAGCCACCGCCAGGTTGCCAGTACACACCTTCATGTCGCACTATGCCGGCAGACGAGGGAGGGCGTGACTTTCGGCAGAGCCGTGCTGCGGGCAGCTCACCAGTAACTCCTACCCACCTCCAGAGTATGGGTTGGTAATCACCTAAGTGGAATGCATATGAGCAATCACTCAAAGGAGAAAACATGGTTACTTACCAGTAACTGTTGTTCTTCGCGATTTGTTGCTCATATCCATTCCACACCCTCCCTCTGTCCCCGCTGTCGGAGTCGGCAGAAAGAAGGGACTGAGGGTCTGTGGGGCCGACGGCACACTGAGTACCGTGGCATGAGCGCGGCATTCCAGGGAGTGCCAGAACCGGCCCCTACAGAGGCTGCTAAGGGAAAAAATTATCCGGGAACCGTGCACGAGGGCACGCACACACCTAAGGGAATGGATATGAGCAACACATCTCAAAGAACAACAGTTACTGGTAAATAACCATGTTTTACATTGACTGAGAGTATAGCCCTGAGCTTCCTGTTTAATTTTTCCTAGTTCATTTGGCAAACACTGTATTACAGAGGGGTAGCCGTGTTAGTCTGTATACAGCAAAAACTAGAGTCTTGTAGCATCTTAAAGACTAACAAATTTCTGCGGGGATAAAATGCATCTGATGAAGTGGGTTGCAGCCCACGAAAGCTCATGCTTGCAGAAATTTGTTAGTCTTTAAGATGCTACAAGACTACATTATAGGGGAGTTTGAAGGAAACATTCCTTGAACCCTCCCAAGTACAAAGATTGCAGTTGTAATTGTGACAGCTTCTTTCATGAGGGAAAGCTCCTTGTGCCCCCTTCCATCTCCTCCCACTCACTCAGATGCTATCTAGCCAATAGAACCTGAGCCCTGGTCTACAGTAAAAATATATGTTAGTTAAAATGCATCACTTGAAGTGTGGAAAATCCACATCCCTGAGTGATGCAGTTATGCTGACCAAACACCCAGGGTAGACAACCCTTTGTTGATAAGGGAGCTTCTCCTGTCAACATAGCTACTGCCTCTCAGAGAGGTGGACTACCTATACCAATGGGAGACAGTCTCCCATGGTATAGGTAATGCCTTCACTAAGTGCTACAGCAGTGCTGTAAGGGTAGACAAGCCCCCAAAATATTTCCCACCAGACTGAAAGTTTGAGGATTGAAAAATCATGCTATCCTGAGACCTGGGGCTCACTATTTGAAGTTTCAGACTGGTACCAAAATCGCTGCAATCAGTGCATTTTCATAGTCCATTCAGTTTCAGTTCAATAGTGCATTCTTCTTCAATTTCATCACCAAAATGTTGTATAGTGTGGCTGTGTGGTGTTAACAGCTGCTGTGTTCTACATTTGAGACAGATGCATCTTAGTGCCGAAATGACGTTAAATGCCATACACCTCTTGTACTATTTCAAATATTTTTAATAATAGAAATAAATGATTCCGACAGTGTATATCACTTACAGTGGTTGTCATAAAAATTCTGACATTTCTAGTTCACAAGTATTTTCAGTATTCCTTTTCCTGAATAGCTGTGTAAGGCACTTAAAAATGTTTACTGAGATATACCTGGCTGAGTAAGTGATGCCGTCCTGAGAAAGCATCACACAGTGGGCAGAGGTCTTATAAGAAAAGTATCAGATACATTAGAAATGTTTGAACGGGTGTAGAAATGGTATAGCCATTGGTGCAGTAGGGTTTGTGCCTTCACTTCCTATGTTCTCTGCCTTTGGTTTTTTTTTTCAGTATGGTAGCCTGCATCTTACCACCGGTTCCGGGGCCAAAGATAAAGGGACTAGATACACATCTGCTAGAGGTGGGTACTGTTAAAGAGTACAGGAGGATTCAGTGCTTCATACTTTGCCAAGCTTTTGTAAAATGAACGCAACTGAGATGGCATTTGCATTTAATACTGGAACAAGCGTTTACCATAATTAGGTCCTTTATACTTGAATTTGTTTGAAGAATAAGTAAAATGACCAGGTTGATAATACGGACAAGACGTGCCTTTAAGCTAATGCCTTCACTGTGTGGGAAAAGGGGATTTGAAAAGGAGTTATGTACCAGCAGTTACTCTCAGAGGCGTTGTATCTGAGGCTGTCGTAATGCCTCCTGGAGCACCAGGAGTGCCAAAGCCTGAGTGACTCTTGCTAACTCTTTTAAATAGGATACATTATGTGCTCCCTATAATGCTCTACTGTCCAGACGGGAAGAAGTGGCTGGGCCATGGTCTTCCTTCATTCTGTCCCTTCTCACCCCATTGGCTGCCTAGTACCATCGTCAGCACTGAATTCCCCCACAGCACTAGATTCCCATAGTCCTTGTGCAGCATGAGCACAAGTTTTGGGACTGTCGGCCCCTGAACAAGGATTCAGAGAAAATGCATATAGATGCCCATTGCCTTGTGCACCAGAACAAGTTTAGGTTCAGTTTAGTCTTAAGCATAGAACTGCATATATTACAGCAGCTGCAGTATTCAAGCATGTTTACTATGTTATAAGTGTAGGCTAATCACTGTTGTCTCGGTCAGGGTGGGAGAGAGAACAGAAAACTCTTATGGTTAACCATGAGCTTGATTGTAATGTATATATTTTTATTATCCCCTCAGACAGGGAAGTCTGAAGAGTTATTGAGTGCTCTAGGTTGCCAGGACTTCCCTCCGACATCAGGCTCCGAGGACTTACTAGTAGAATTTCTGGAAGTAGATGACAGTGAGGATCAGCAACTGATGCCAAGTCATGAAAAAGGTCATCCCAGTAAAAACATGAAGTCAGCACACAAGGAAACAGACAGTGACTCAGGGAGAGGGAGCTGTGACAGCCCTTTCCTGCTCTCTGAGAGGAACAGGGAGCCCAGAATCCCTCCATCAGCATTTCAAACACCGGATATCAGTGAAATTCCAGAAGATGATGCAAGAAAAAGCAGCTGCAAAATTCAGAGCATAGACCTAAAAGGGAAAACACCCTATTTTAGCACTGTTGGTGCAAAGTTATCTACGTGGCCTGGAGTTCAGCTACCTAACAATCAGACTCCTGAATGCTCCTTCCACAACATTTCAGATGTTTGTAAGATAACTCTTGGCACCATTAATGTGAATGTTGCATCAGTTTTGGTGGGAAATGAAGAAAATCGTCAGTCACAATATTCTACAACCATTGAAACTATCAGTGAGGAAAAACTAGACAAGCAGGAGGAGATGGAGACCTTGCATTCCAAAGCTGACCAAGACACAGTTCAATTGCTAGCCAATGAGAAGTCACCTTTTCTGTCTGCTAAACTAATGGATTATGTAGAAATTCACAAAGTCAACCAAGACGGGGCGTTAGCTGTATTACCGAAACAGAAAGAAAATAGTGGCAAAACTGAAAACTGTACTGTCCCTGGAACCAGCAAAGAATATACAAAGGTCTCAAGAGTTGTGGACAATAGCATTCTAGTAATAATGCCAGTTTCAAGAGTTCAGATCACACCTATGTTTCAAGAATCTCCAAAGGAATCTGTTCAGAACCTTCAACAGAGTCAAATAGAGAAAAATATGAGCTACTGTTTTACAGCTCCAAGTCAGTGCAAAATAGACACTGGTGGATTAGATTATCTGGATCCAACTTCCTTTATGTGCTCCTTTAATTAACAGAAAGTTTGATTATCCATCTTCAGGTAACACTACAGAGTAAATTAAATGCAATTAATATGGAATACTCAAGTATGTGGATTACATAGAATTACACTACTAGAGCTCAATTGTTGCTCACTCCTTTCTATGTTTTCTACTAGCTGATTGCAGAACAAATTATTTCATTTTCTAATTGTGATTTATAGATTTACTTTTGTTAATAGTTATGTACATTAAAACAAAAGCACATGGCATGGTTTCTTGGAAAACCCATACACATTGGGATATAATAAAGAGAAAAAAGCGATTTGTTGGTTGATGTAATAGAAGAAATAAACCTCAGATCATTAAAATAGGTTTTAATTTTAGGGAGACAGGACAAGAGAGTGAATATGATGTGCTATGAAAAACTGAATTGTAAACAAATTATTGAACTTTGCGTTTCTTTTATTATTTGATGAAAACTAGCCAAATATTGCCAATTCAACAGATACAAAATTTTGGGAGGATGATCAGTATAGTTGTTGATACAGTTCCTAGACCAGGCATACTGTTGATGAACTACTATAAAAGAATGCTATAGCATACAGTGTACTTTTTCTTAATGCATTCTAAACACTGGTATAGGTTTTTGTATTATATATTTTTCTCAGTCCGTGTCATCCCCACTCTCTACCCCCTTCCCACAAAAGTTAGTTTTTTGGATGTTGACGAGTTCATATATAAAAGATAATATATTAAGGTAATTGTAGCAAAGTAGTGAATCATTCTCAACATATTTTCCTGCTTCATTTTAGTATGATGAATAAGCTACACCCCACCCATCTCTTAGCTAAACAGAACTAAACAATGTTCACTTTCACTGAAAGAAAAAGACACAGCAGGACACTATTTGATATAATGCCTTACTGTACATAATACAAAGATCTACTTTAGTAAAAACCCATGAGTTTAACAAAGTATTTTTGAAGACTATTTTTCTAAAGTAAAAATAAATATTTTCTAACTTCCCAGAACTATTTACCTACCTAACAACTTCACTGATTTCCTCTGCTGATACAGGAAGAGGTGATAACACGTGAAGCTATCATTTCAGTAGTGAAACACCAAAATAACTAAATGAGACCTGTAGAATAATGAAGGCTATGAAGTAACTTTTGAATCTATATTTCTAATAGACTGTAGATATAATAACGATGAATTGGGAATTATTTAGTCCATTTATTTTACCAACTATTCTTGTAAAACTGAGTTGAATGCTAGGTTTTGAGGGTTCTAGTCCTCCCTAAATTGCTGTCTCCCTGCTGGCCTGTGGACTGTTCCATAGAAGTAGCTGTGTAAAGTAAATCAGTGATGGAATGACATCCCCCTATGTCTTAACACAAAAAGTAGGCTTTTCCCTGAGCCAAGAAAGAAATTTTAAAGCAGTAATGTTTTCCAAAATCAATGTCTCCCTGTCCAAGCACAATAGGATAAAGAGCCATGATCCCTGGTGTCAAAGACCCTCTACCCTGATAAAATGGAGATGGGGATAAAGGAGGGGTCCGTACACTTGGTCTGGGGCAGTTCTTCCCACAATGAAAATAGAGCAACAGAGCCTTCTGCCATTGCTAGTAACTGAGGCTGGCAGGAAGCACACCAATCACCCCAAAATGAGAACGGGGAATAATGACACTCCTAGGGCCCTCTCTTTCCCAAATAACAGCTTTATTTTCTGAAGGAAAATACAATCAAATGATAATTTATTTCTCTCTCTTCCAACTTGGCTATGTACAGAAGATACTTAGCTGAGTAACATTCATAGGTATCCATAGCCCAGTGGAGTGGGGAAGAGGGTCAGGGACTGTGTTGTGCAAGTGATGGGAGGTATATTTACAGTACATGTGCTCCCCTTCCACATCCCACCCGCTCCCCCACAACATCAGTGAAGTTCTTCAGTGGGCACTTTTTTGGCCTTGTGCATTGAGCCGGCTGCACAGCCAATGTACGTACCCCTCCAGGCCTTGGGAGGTCCAAAAGGCCACATCTAATTTTGGCAAATGGAACCAAACATACTACCTTTGGACCATAGGAAAGCCCATCTCTGTTCATCTATCTGTTCAATTCTGACACGGCAGAATGTTGGAGATACATTAATTTTTTTTAAAAACGCTGTTATATAGATATAAAATACACTCGGTCTATCTGTCTATCTAAACAATGATCACCCTTAAAATATTTTGCTTTGTTGTGGATAACTAGATAACTTTACTGCCATCTTTGCAGTATTTTCTAGGCATTGTGTAGGGAATACCATGACTACTGCAGTGAAATTATATATTTAATCAGAAGGAAAATCTGAATGTTTTTAGGGCATGTGTATGTGCATGCTTGGCTAATACACAATGATCTTATCTGTCTCTCTTTGAAAGTTCTTTACTTGCATTCAGTTTCCTGACTGTGAATCTGGTACAGTCAATTCAGATCAGACACACTCCTTTTGTTCTTATTGATAGTCATACCTGTGCCAAAAAAGAATTATTACTAAGTATTTTGAGGCGAGAGTCTTAGGCTCATTCTAGGCCCTATGTGTCTGATGGCAAAAAGCCAGGTAACCAGTCACATGAAGATTCCCCTTATGTAGGGGAAATCTCTGGGATAACATACTGCCAGACAGTGTAGGGGGTATAGCCAGGGAAAAGTGAGGTCTCTGGAGCATCCCAGGGTGCCAACTGTCCCTGGCTTTCTCAGTGACTTCTTAGGACCAGCAAGCAGTCAAAAGTTAGAGCAATCGTTAGCCTTCTTTAAATTTCACTAGGGGCTCAGTCAGTCCGCACCCAAAGGATCAGAATTTTAAACTATCTTTGCCTGCTCATCTCTGTTTCTATACTGAGCATTGCCTGGTTGGCCAGAGAATCTGGATCATTATGATTTTCTGGGCTAGGTCCCTTCTTGTTCCAACATTCCACTGTTAATTTGAAGAACTTGAGGTGACTAGGCATTAAGACATATTTTCAGAAACTCCACACATGCAAGCTTCAAATTGCCATGAGGAGAAAATGGGCATTTTTGCGTGTACATACAGGTTTGTACATGTGGACAATGGAGGCCTCTTTGACCAGTTGGTCTAAAATATGTGTTGTAATACAAACAAGGTGCCCAATCTCTTTCTCTATAGGAGATCTCACATACAGTTAAACAGACCCAATGGCCCAAACCCAAAGGGAACAGAAGGACCATAACTGATGTTCCATGCCACAAATCGGCACTATGGCTGTGGAAGGGCCACAGGGCAGCCTAAAGCAAGACCAGGGACATAGATTCTGTCCTGCCTTCCCCTCCTCATGAAGTCAGATTACTGTGGCTTTGTACAAAGAAGGCTGAATTTCAGCTGAAGTCAATAAGCTGCATTCCTCCTGACTGGTTTGAAGTAGCTAGAGTGTAATTCCATTTAAATACATCTCTTGTATAAACTGCTCGGTTTCTTTTCTTTTTTTGGGGGGGGGATGTTAGATAATTATAACATGCAAATGATTTTCCAAATGAACACCCTTATTTAAATTCCCAGTTGCATGTGTATGCATGCGTACACACATTTAAATAGCATTTTATTTAAAATAGTAATTATTTTTCTGTGAATGTGTCCATGTAGCTTCCAAAAGCCAATGGAGTTTTGCAGAACATGACCATCTGAATCTGATCCATTGACATTTGAAAGGTACATGTGCACATCAATTGGAGAATAAAAAATTGTTCTTTAGTCTGATACTCAGATATATTTATAGATCTTTGGATGTCAAATATTTAACCTTCATAACTTCAGATAGGATTTTTATTTACAGCTGTTTAAGGAATATGTTCTCATGTGGGAATAAAATGAGATTATGTTATAGGTACCTATAAATCAGATTTCTACAAAGGCATTTTACACTAGCCTGGAATTAAGACTTCTCACATCACCTCTGATAGACAGACAGATGGATGAATTACCTACCAGAATTCTTCCCAGTAAATAGCCCTCCAGCAGCTGCTTCACGAGTCATATCTCTCACATGGGAAAGATATTCAAATTGTTTCCACACTTTTTCTATGTCAGGTTTGTGAATATGTCAGATCAATAGTGCGTTACTTTTAAAATAAAGTATAAGCCCTAAAATTGTAACCATAAATACTCCACTGAAAAATACTAATTTGTTTTCTAAAATACAAAAAATGATTTTTAAATGTTTAAACATTTTTAAAATTAACTACCTCCCGTTTGGGTTCAAAATAGTTTTATAAATAAAATATCTACTTTCCTTCAGTATTGAAAAAGATTGTCTCATGCTTTTAAATTTTCTAATTAGGCTGTTTTTGTTTTAGCAGATTCATATTTGATGTATGGTACCCATATTTTCTGTGTAATATTTGGTGCTTTTAAGTAGGTGTCTATGTGCTTTATTGAATTTGAGACGCATGGTCCCAAAATCACCTGTCACATGAAACATACAATCTCTGAAGAATACTCTTTATGATGTCATAATTCTTTGCAATCATATTACATAAAAATGTACATAGCTGTCCATATACAGTACTAATATGGGAAAGTATGTGTCTACAGAACAACACTGAATAACAAACCTGTAATCATAATGGATTTATGTTGAAGCAGCGAATGCTATGTAAATGTTTTGATTTATGTCTGTCTAGATAGTTTAAAATACCAATGAACAGTGGTTTTACAATATCACTCAAATATTCCAAGTGCAGTAACAGCAGTTAATTAATAGTGAATATTCACCATTTACTTTGTAACCTCTAAAGAACTGTGCATGTGGAGTTCATATTATGAAGCCAGCTAATGTGCTTCAGTCATATTTCGTTAACTTTAAACAACTTGAAAGAGTTATAGAGGGAAATCAAAGTAATCTTGGCCAGTTAATGGATAGCATACATCCTCTCTAAAGCCATACAGTCATGTTGAAATCAAGCACATGCCATGGTACTAGACTCCATGTTTTCAAAGGAATTACTACCTCTGATTTTTTTTCTCCCTTTAAAAAGCCAAACAGAAGCATTTTACTTGAAGTGTCAAAATGGAAATTATTATTGTACCAAATACAAAAAAGCAAACATCTTATGTTACAATTGCTTTCACTGTATGACTATCATGGAGGCTCCATTTGTGTTGCATTAGACCAATTAAAATTGGTTATTATGGATTCATAGTAAGGTTGGATATTTTTGTGTGAAAAATTACGTCTTTTCAGGTCATGGGCAGGCCCAGACTGGTGTGCAGGGCATCTGCCAAGTTCCTGGTGTGTCAGTCCCTCTCTGGGCTGTGTAGTCACTGCTGCTCCCATTCTGGTGCCCAGCTCATGGATGGTGAGTGAGCTGAGTGGCTACAGGTGTTCAGCATCTAGATCAGACAAATTGAACTGAGCATTTATCAGAGTGTTTGCTATGACCAGACACCTGTTGATATTTAAGCTGCTGCTAGGTTGAACCTCTTCAGCTTTTATCCTCATTATGTGGAAATGGAAACTAGGCCCCCTTTCCTAACAGTGAATTCTTGTCTCTCCTATCACCACCACCAACTGAAAAGCAAGGTCCTTGGCTCCCTTCTGATTCCCATACCTATGGAAGTGGGAAAGAGGGACTGCGTTTCCTTGACTGAGATTGAGGTGGAAATTCCTGCTGCTGTGGCTCCCAAGATTCTCAGGACTCACTTGTGACATCAACAGCTGCAACTCTTCCTCCTTTCTCTCTAGGCCAGGTACCTGCAGGAAGCAGTGAAAAAAAGATGGGTTAGAAATAAGTGACACATAAGGGGGGCATGAGTTGTTGCAAGTGAGTAGAATGAGAGGGGAGTGCAGATGCAACGCATGCTGGGTGATGATGCAGAAGTGAGTGAGTGGAAGACTGAACAGGTAGGGTATGTTAGAGAGGGGATATGTCTACACTTCAAGCTAGAGAAGTAAATTCCAGCTGAAGGAGGCATACCCACACAGCTGAACTAAAACTAGGCAGAAGAGATTAGCCGCCTGAATCCATGCCTGCAGTCTTGGATAGGTGCATATTCAGGGCAGCTAGTCCCTTCTGTCGTTTGTGCTGACACAATTACACTATTTTTAGTGGGCTAGTTCAATCAGTGCTGGCACTGGTATATCTCCTCGAATTGGAAATTACAAATTCCTGCTCTAGCATAGACACAGCCACCAGAGAGAGAGAGTGACTGAGTGGGAGAGTGCTGAGTGTGACTCAAAAAAGGTTAGAATATGGATGAGAAGTGAAAAAATGGAGGCAGAAGGGGACAAGAGAAGAGTGAGAAGAGGAACACTACTAAAAGAGTTTGAAAGACAACATTGAGGAAGGACAGAAATACAATACAGGGAAGAAAGAATGGAAAAGGAATAAAGAAAAGGGGATTATTAAACATTATTAAGAAATCAGATTGTTAGAAAACAGACAAAAACTCAATGGACAAGACGCACCAAAACAATAAAAAAAAAAGTGAGAAAGAAAAAAAAAAGGGCTTAGGCATTGCTATGGATAATGATAATATTCACAGCTACATTAGACAGTATAAAAATATATATAAGGTATGCAAGCCTATAAACAATAACCAGTCAGATTTACAAGGAAACTTTCCCTCTGAGTTGGTTATTCCATAATTATCCGCTCTGAGGTTTCTTGCACTTTCCTCTAACGCACCTGATACTGGCCACTGTCAGAAACAGGATACTGGAAGAGCAGGACCTCTGGTTTGATTCAGTCTGGCAGTTTCTATGTTCTGAATAAAAACGAAAGCAAGCGAAATATAGTGCGCCAAGTTTTGTATTTTACTCATTTGCATCATTTAAACCATGCATACTATTTTACCGCTAACATTCCTGTTTCTCTTAAGTTATCTTCCTTTTTATCAAAGTGTATGGCATCTTCTCAGCCTCAAGCAGTAAAAGACTGATGATTCCACTAAACAGGCCATTGAACGCTGTAGAAAGCATTTGATTGTAACAATATACAAAGCAGGCACTTTCAAAAGCAGAAAAGCTTCATCTTGCAGGTAAATTTTGAGAGTTGAGTGGCATGTGTTGGAAATACAATTTTATTCCCATTCAGTAGTCATTCCTATAAAAATTCCTAAGCCTATGGTGGGGCCTACTGGAAACAATATGCCAAAAAGCTAGGCTTATGGTACTCACTACATAGTTGCATGCTGAAGATGGCAGGGGCGAAGGGAAAAACTGTTTCCTCCTCTCTTTCTTTTTTTTTGCACGGGTGAAAGCCTTGGTAACTACATGTGGTGCTACTAGTCCTTTCACTTTCTCCTTTCTCAGAGACTTCGTCTTTATTGAAATGGACCTTCTTAGTGATTGCTGGGTGGTGCTGCTCTTAGGTCTGATCCTATAAGGTGTTGAGAACCCCTAACTCTCACTGAAGACAATGGGAATCAAGGCTGTTAGAAACTTCCAGGTAAGTATCCTATAATAGTGAATTCTATAAGCTAGACCAGGAAGATCAGTGGCATTGACTGATTTTTACAGGATGCTGGCAATCCTTGTAGAAATCATTCTCTAGAAAATAGCCCTTATGGATCACAGAAGATAGCATGTCTAGGAATGGTCTGACTGTTTTGTAAAACCCCACATTGATGCCTCCACCTTTTGCTAAAATTAGTAAACATGCATGGAGTAGCATGGTATTGGGCCTTGTTCCTTAATGATACTAATGATGCATGGTGCTTTGGCTACTAATTCATTTCTCTGTCACTCCATAGGGAAGGGAAAGCCACCTATCCTAGGGTCAGATATACCCAGATTGACATTCTTGCTATTGCTTCTGTTTTTGCTATTGATGCTCATTTTCCACCTTGGAAAACAGTCTTTCCAGCATGGCTATAAATGCCATTTTTTGTTGGGTTAGCAACATCAATCCCATATATGAATTATATTGCTCAGAGATACTCAGTGATGTGTATCTGGGATTCTGAAACTTGTTACTTCAGACATTTATTTTTGAGTCCATGTTTAAAATGTGCAATATGTTAAAGCCAGTGTGAATAACTACTGTCCATTAAAAGTAATTAATAAAATTTACAGTAGCTAAAAATGTATATTTTCTCAAGCTTCTAACATGCCATTATTTGGGGGGAGGAGTACAGCAGACTATCCTGCTTGATGCATGATGTCAACAGCTCTCTTTAAGAAACATATTTATGAATTAAATTGCATATTCTGAATAATATGCACACCAAACAATGTGCTTCTCAACAAGAAAAAAGGGATATCCATCTACTGAAAGTGGAATTCTACCCATCCACTTGCATAAACCAATGCACTAGGAGCTTGCAGTAAATGTAAGCTAGGTGTTTTTCTTTAGAAACAAGTTTAGAATCTGCATTCCATTTTGCACATCCAAAAATATTATAGTGACAAAATCACTTGAAGCACAGATGTTTTTAGTAAATGAATCCAAATATTTTGAAATTAAAGGATATAAGACAGAAATAAAATAATGCAATGTACAGAATGTACATTTATTAGAGACCACTGGTATAAAAATAGGTGCTCGGGAATCCTTAATTATTTATAAGTGTATTTAGCAGACTGTGTTTTTAAGGTAACAATAAGTTTGTTCTATTTAAGTTATTGAAATTTAAAACGTTAGTTTATTAACATATGCTAGCAGTTTCACTTATGCTCAATATTGTTACAAAAGTACGAGACTTTATGATGGACTTTTCAATCTTTTTTTCAGTGTAAATGCTTTTTTCACTGGTGATGATTCACAATTAAATAAATTCAATAAAATATTTCCTGAGCAAAATTTACAGGTGAAATCGCCTAGCTTTCTTCAATGATTCTGAGATTTCAAATAGGAGGTGTTGACTTTTGGGGGGAGAATTTTTACTGTTCTTTTAGGAATCCCAATGTGGGCTATATATAACAAGAGAGAAGGAAAAATGATACATTCAGCCCTTTCCAAGAATTCAAGGCTTTTTTAGACTACTCAGATACCATGCAAATCAAGGGCCCAGTCACGCAGTGCTACACAGTCAAAATCCAATGCGATGAATGGCATTTTTCATGCAAAAGCACCACAGGATCAGGCCCAATTCTATAAAAACCATATCCCAAAACATTTTGAATATTGTAAGGCGAATCCAATTTGAACTAAAGAAAAATGTATCATAAATTAGGTAGAATGTAGGGAACCAAACTGGTCTAGAGCAGAAGTTCCCAAACTGTTGTTGGGGGGTTGGGGCACTGCACTAGGTAATTCAGGTTAATGGAAGGCCACAAGTGCCGATGAAGTTTTCCTGTGCTAGTTTCTCCCCCTTCTCTCATCTTCTGGATCACGCTGACACCATTTCGCTACTGTAAGCTAAATTAAATTGGCTTGTACTGGAATTATTTGGGTTTGCTTATCAGTATAAGATACAGTGCAGGTGCTATATGCTGTTTGCAGCTCTAGTGCATGCTTGCCGCATGATCAAAGTACCCATTGGCTACCCCTATCCCTGCTAGCCAATCACGGGGCTGGTTGCAAGGCGTAATCAGTTGGCCCTCCACAAAGCAAAAGCATGTAATGGCTGTAGCTGCTTGAAGGGAGGAAAGGGAGGGGGGAAGAGCCCCCTGTTGAAATTATGTAAGGTATAAATAAGGTTGTGGCTTGCTGCTTGGCGCGCTTGATTTGAGACAGACAGTCTCCCTGCGCCATTTGGGATCCCGAATAAACTATCTCTATAAGGATTTCTCCGTCTCGGTGTCTGATTGGGCTAATTGCGTACCGGGCTTGAACCCAAACTGCTGGGGCCTTGGCTAAGGGTCCTCCAGAACCACCAACACTGTGGTCACTCTACCGTTGGTAAATTGGTATCTTACTGTTAGTCTGTCGAGAGCTGGCTGATCACATTGTGTTGGCTCCTCCTCTTTGAATCCAAGCTCATCACTCCAAAGAAGAGCCTGAAGCTCTGTAAAAGTAGTTGGAAAAATTAGGATCCAGTCTAGCTCCTTCTACTAGCGTCTACTGCTAAACTGGCCCACGAACAGAGCCTTGAGAGAGTCCAACGGAAAGAAGGCATGGCAAAGAGGAAGGCACACACACAACAAACACAGTCTTAAGAAAAGTAGCATTTTGTAACTTTGCACACATCAATGACCTGACTACACAGCCTTTGGTTATAACCAAAGGACCAAATACTGGTTCCAGCAACATTCGCTTTGCAGAGCTCTCAGAACACCACCAGAACAATCAATGTAATAGAAATACTAGGTAGACTAGACAAAGCAAGTCCACAGGAGCTCTGTGGCCTGGCCAGGCCCCACAGCTGCAGAAGTATCCACGCATCCTGAGGATGAAGCACATTTTTTCAGAGGCAAACAGATCACACTTCTGCCCCTTTTCCCTCTTCCCGTAGTTCAGTCATAGACTATGGCCCTGCCAATTGCCCTACGGTATATGACAATTCAGCGTTGGCCCATAACATCAGAGAAGTCTCTCCATGGGCACACCGCCTCTCCAACACGCCACTGACGTGGGCAGGCTCCTCTGTCTTGTTCGCAGAGTGCAGCTGAATGCAGGGTAAGCAGAGCAAGTAGAACTTTATTAAACCTGTGCACTGCTCAGGCCATGCAGCTGAGTTGCTTCACTTTCCAGCGTAACTCCCGAGGATTTCCTGTTCCACTGGTGACCGGTCAATAGTAGAGGTAACATGGGCCCTCTGATTCCAGTTCTACTCATCATGATATGCTCCTTAGCTGGCTGGCAGTCAGCTAGGGAAATAACTACATGGGACTTGTCACCCAAAGACAGTCTCCTGACTGATATCTCCAAGTTATCCATATGTTGACCAGAAGTTCATCCCTGCCATTCAGAGGGAGGGAGGGAGTCCCCTTAGCAATTCCCTCCAGTATCCTTCCTTTTAAAAGACAAATACAATTTTATAAGGTTAAAGAACCAATTCCAGTCTCTTTTTTTCCTCCCTTCCCCCTGCTGGATCTGTTTAGGGGTTCCTGCAGTCTTGGGTATAAATCCCATATTCATAACAAGTAGCTAACATAAAGATACATGAACAGCTGCACAGAGGAACAGCGAACATGTCCTCCAAGCAACTCCTGGTCACTATAGAGCAGGGTTGAGTCATAGCTCTCCCTGCTGTGCAGCATGACTAACCTTTTCTTCAGATCAGCCAAGCTATTACACAGCTGTATTATAGTCTAGGACTATGCAATCAGGAGCTGGACAATAGTGTGTTAAATTTACCCCAGTGGGATCCTGTATTTGTTCCCTGGGTACAGAAAAAACATGAGAATTTAAATGAGTAAGTGATAAATAAAACAAGGATCAGAAATGCTATGAAATTAAATGCAAACTGACAGAGAAAGGAAATGACAGGAGGTAGCATATGGGAACATTTGCGTCTTGAAAAAAATTACCTGATAGTTGGTCAGATTATGGTATAAGCAATACAATTCATGGCCAGGAAGGGAATAATGGGGCACAATTATTGTACCTAATGCAAGCTGGCCAAATTCTTGCCACATTCACATTCCACAGCTTGGTCTCAGTTCCATCTTCAGAGGTGTACTCTGGTTACACTTGAGTACATTTCATATACAGTATTTTAGTGTGTATCTCCCTTCCCCATCCCCTTCTATGCACTCACGCTTCACCTCGCTGATATCATGCTCCTGCCTACACCTACAGCTATAGAAGAGATTATGCTGATATCGCCTCACCCTCAGCCAGCGAGGGAACAATAAGGGCCAGAAGTTGACCTTAAAGATTTTTCTCCCTATTACTGTATCCTTCCAGTCTCCCTTACAATAACTTGAAATGATCTTCCGCTTTTCTGGTTGTAAAGATGTCATCTTTTTTGTGTGTGTGTCCTCATTTTATTCTGCACCAGCACCACACGGTATTTCATACAAATCACTGCATTAGGTTCTGTAAAACTTTTTTCCTGTCACTGTCAAATGTTTTGGGATACACCTTGTAGATATTTCAGATATATATAAAACTAACTTGCATTTTATAACAAACAAAAATCCCCTTTTTTCTTAATCACGGTGAATTGGAACGTTCTTGTCAAAAACAAGTTTGGCCAGAAAATAACGCTGTCTCAGCATCACATATGCTGTGTTGGGTGTGAGCAATTTACAACCAAGTGAAAGTGAAGATCAACACTAAAACACTGGGAACAAGGCACTACACTTATTCATGTTTTGTTTGTTACGTTAAAATATGATTTTTTTTTTTACCTAATGCACGATTACAAGATAAAGTATTTCTTGCTTTAATTTATGTCTGATTGTTTCTATTGTTGCCCTGTTAGAATCATTGGAAAAAAAGGTTGTGTAATACAACTTTAGTGTGAATAGGTTCTTTCACACAAATTACGCAATACAAAACACTTCACAGCATTAAATGCATAATGTTTGGTGTATTCAGGTAATTTTAATTTAAAAAAAACCCCTGCTGCTGTATAATGCTAGAATCTTGGCTATGTGAAATGGATATGGGAGTCCATGGGGAGAAGTGATTGCATTGCAACAGATGCTCTTGAGAAACATTAAAGACCAGGCAGCTTGTACATTGCCTGAGTTGAAAAAAGAGAGCTTTTCCTTCACACAAGTGGCTCAGCACACTAATTACGTTATCCAACTGCTCATCAAAGCGTGTTTTTTTTCACTGAAATATTCTAAAATTTATTACTTCAAACCCAATCCTGTGAGCTCCTGCTCTTCAGCTCCTGCTCTTAGTCAGAAACACCCAACAACTTGCAAGACTGTACCCTACTTCAAGGAACCTCCCTTTCAACATTTGTGCAGAGTGCTGCAGCTCATAAGGTTCTATTATTTACACATACCTACCCTGTATTGCCCAACACGAACATTAAAAAAATTGTGAGTTGGGGCCACCCAAAAATCATGAGATTGTTGTCCACATTGTGAAATTTTACAAAGTAATACATTTGGGTGTTTTTATTTGCCTTGTGGCTTTTGAGCCTTTAAGGTTTGCATTTTAAGCTTCTCTGTGACAAGGGTTAGAAATTTGCTTTTTAAAAAAATGAAAGGTGAGGTTCTCATGTAATCAGATGATTCCAGTTCAATGTTTCCACAAATCACCCCCCAGCTGAAGGATACCTGCACCAGTATTGGAAAATATTGGCGTAGGATACCAGAGGGGGAATGGGACAGGGCTGCATGACACACTTGGTAACTTTTCCATTTTTTCCTTTTGCCCGCTCTCATACACCCTGCCTATTTTGCCAAATCAGTATTTCTGCTACAAAGATGCTGCATGTTCTCCGCATGTTGGAACAGACTTTGCTGGAAGTCCCTCTGCGGTGCAGAAAGCCCACCCCAAAACGGGCCCCACCCCTGAGCAGAGAGCTGGGCGCATCTCTGGCCGCGGCTGTGACTAACTGGCCCCTCTGGCAGGGGTGGGGGAGAGAAGGGCAGGGACGCTGGGGCGGGCAGTGAGGAGCGGGGACTGGGCTGTGTTGACAGAGGAGCAGATGCAGGGAGAGGGGCGAGGGAACGGGGTGGGGGCGGGAGGTGGGGGATACCTAGCCAGGGGGCAGACGGACGAGGCCACGGGGCAGGCAGAGGGAGGCAAAGGGCTGGCCCCGGCCCTGGGGCAGAGGCGCGCTAGGCGGAGGCGGGTGGGAGAGCCGGGCCACGGGCTCATCGGGGCGGGCCCCAGAAGGGGGCGGGGCGGGCCGCGCCGCGCCGAGGCGGGAACGGGTCAGCCCCGCCGCTCCCCTCACAGCTCGGCGCCGGCCGCCAGCAAAGCGCAGTCGCCGCGGGGGGCTCTGGGCCGGTCGGGGCGCGCTCCCCAGCCCCCAGCGGCGGCGGCATGGCCAGGGCGGCCGGGCGGCTCGGCCCGCTGTGGGCAGGGGCCGGGAGGCGAGCGGCCGGGCGCGGTAAGGGGGGCAGAGCAGGGGCCGCGCTGCCCCGGGGCCGCCCGCGCGTCTCAGCTACGAGGAGGCGGGCTTTTAATGCCGGGCCGAGGGGCCCGCGGAGCCGCCTGGCTGCAGAGCCCCAGCCCCTGTATGGCGCGAAACCGCCACTCCCGCCCAGCCCGGCCGCCTCCCGCGCCCGACACCCCAGCGCGAGCCCTCGGTGCCGGGCAGCGCCCGCTTCTGTGGTGACGCGTTTGGTTCGAAGGTTGGCAAACGGCCCTGCCGCGAGACACCTTTCAAACCGCGCGGCGGGGCCGCTAGCGCGGGCCTTGATTCCCGCGCAGCTCGGGCGGGCTTCCCGGGGCGCGGGGGCTTCTCCCCGGAAACGTGGCGCTCGGGTGGGTCGCTGGTTGTGAAATAGGCCCCAGGGTGGTTCCTTGGTTTTGTGTTAGAGACCAACCTCGGCAGTCACTCGTGTGACGGTCCTGTTCGCTCCAGCGCTGGTGCTGACACCCACCAACAGTTCTCCCGCGCTGCACTGGTCCCGGTTAAGCAGATTATACTCGGCATTACTTTTCAGCAAACAGGCTGTATGTATTAAAATCTGCTTCAGCGGTCGAATGGAAAAACTCAGGGAGCTCATGTACCAAAAGAAGTTCCTGGGATGCAAGGATATTATATGAAAAACCCTTAATATGTCATCATTTCATAACAAGGTTAAAAATCCAGTGACTGACTCCAACACTTAAAAATCTTCCTTATTTTTCATGGTCAGTCGGTCAATCTTACTTATTCATATTGTCCCTGCTTGACAATATGAATTTTGTCTTAAAGAAATATTTTCTAATTTATTTCCAGAAAGTTAATTTCTCTGAAAGTTTGATTCTTCATTCTGATGAGTAAAACGTGGATCATTAGAAATCTTGGGGTTTTTAAACAGAACAAAAACCCACCTCAGTTGATGATGTAGAACATTTTTAAACAGTAAAATTCTCTGAAGTTTTTCTACTTATTTTTCCAGTTTGTTAAATAAAAGTTGTAATGGCTTAATGTTTTTGGAATTCTGGTTAGAAAATGTAAACCCTGGCAGTCTGTAGCAGAAAGTTATTTTGGTGGATGATAATGAAGACAATCAAAGTCGCTAATAACAGTCTATAGCAGTAATGTGTTTCAGAAGATAAAAGCAAAGAAAATGTTTAATAAATTTATATTTCAGCTTTACAAAAAGCATAAATGTTTAATGCATTTTCTCCTTGAATGAAATCTCTCTTTCAGAGGAAATATATCTGCCTTGGTCCTCACATCGTTGCAAAAACAAATGTTCAAAGAAAGTTTGTTTCAGATGTGCACTTTGAGATGTTTTGATAATCCTCCTAATCCACTGTATTTTATTAGATACATTTAGACAACAGGAATTGAAAAGCTCTTTCTCCAGGCAAGCAAAAATGCCTCCTTGTGACTTTTCACCTGAAAAATACGAGGTAAGTCATGCACAGTGCACTTTACATGGATCTTACTGTGCCGCCAGCTATCAGTGCTAAATTCATCGTTCTGTGTAACTGTTCTGTTCATTAGCTTGTTACGAGTATTCATCAGTGGCATCAGGAGTGTAGATCATGTCTTTTATCCTATTCTCTCTGAGATCCTTTGGAGGGTCAGAGTTAAATAGGGCTTCTCTGGTGCTGGAGATTACAGTAGAAGGCCAGTCTTAACCTAAGGAAAGGTAGCAGTGAAATATTTTTCCTATTATTTGTTTCCCTCTCTCTGAGTTTTAAATAGCTAATTTGAAGAGTTCTGTAAAATGTTTCACCCTTTCCACCAATAAAATGTGCCAAGTTAGTTTTGGGGGGAGTGAGTAGGGGTAAGGAGGGAAGGGCAAATGTTCAATTTTTAAACAACTTCTCTTCTTTGGTGTCTAACGCCCCGTAGCCTGGGTCCAGCAGGGAGCTAATTAGTATCTGATCAGTAAAAAAGGTGTTTTCTCAGGCAAATGTATGACTTTGATATCATGAATTAAACATTGTGGAGAAGATGTTAAGTTGGCACAGTAACAGATGATTACAAACATGCGTTTACATTTTTTTCTGATGATGACAAGATGTGTGATAGTTGACATATTTTCTGGGATTCAGTTCCATGGTTGTGGGCCTGTTGCCAAGATAGTTCTGTATCTCTTGTTTACGAGTTTCACTCTAGATTTTGATAGTTTTACTACACCAGGAGAATCTCCGGAGGGACAGAGAGCTAGTTTACATTAGAATCGCTACAGTGGCACTGCTGTACTGATGTAGCTGCGCTGCTGTAGTGCTGCTAATGCAGATGCTCTGTACCAATGGGAAAGAGCTCTCCTGTTAGTATAATTACTCCACCTCTCCAAGCAGTGGTAGCTATATTGGGGAAGAGTGTCTCCCCTGTCATAGCGCTGTCCACACTGACGCCTGGCTCGGTGTAATTTGTATTACTCGGGGAGCTTTTCCACAGTCTTGAGCAACTTAAGTTATAGTGAAGTAAGCATTAGTGTGTACAAGCTGAGAGTTAAGCAGGCTGACAGTTACTTGGTGCCTTAGAAATAAACTTTGTCTACTGCATATGTTCTTTGTTTCCTTTTCTTTAACCTAGCCTTCCTACAGCAACAGAACATAACACTCCCACCCCTACCAGTCCTTCTGACCTGTCAATGGAGAGAGAGATCCTTTATTCCAAGGATGCCCAACCTATGGCCTGCAGGCCATACGTGGCCTACCAGAACATTTCATAAGGCCTGCGGCCTTGTTCATGGTGTCTAGCATGTGGCTCACAACTGAGTGCCAATCTTAGGTCAGAATTTCAGAAAACAAGGCAGACACCCCCAACTTGTGGTATATTCTATAATTAGAGCCCTGGGTGGATACAAATATGTGAGTCTGCATTTGATCCACATCCGCTGGAATAAAGTTTTACCCAACTTCTGTGATGAAAGGTTATTAAAACAAAAAATCACCCCACATCAAGTTACTCCCAGCCCCTAAAGGCCAGTCACTTACCCCAAGTCAGTGGATGCTCTGGATCTCACACCAAAAACAACACTGATAGCCAATCCTTTAGTAAGCTAACTAAAGATTTATTAGCTAAGCAAAAGAAATTAGAGTTATTTAGATGTTAAAACAGGTAAAATATGTAACCAGTGAGTCAGAGTTTGTAAGCTGAAATGATAGCAGTGATGTAGTATCTGCTAATTTACCATAGGTGTTTTAGGGTTGCCCAAAATAGCTTAGGGAACCTCTGTCTTGTATCTGGAATGATTCCTGGCAGCATTTAAATAGATCAGAGATGCAAAGAGTCTGGGAAGTGCTTCCAGCACAGCATGCATCTGGACAATACAGCTTCACGCTCCCTTTGTTACACAGACTTATTTATAACTTTTTTGTTATCTTTTCTTACACATATGCATTAGTCTCTCATTTCCATGTTAACTCTCCTCTGCTGTCAGTACAGGTTTAATATTAGTTCAAACAGTGTTTTCTAGTTTTTAGTTACTTTATCTTTTCTTGTTCTCACAAACATGATTACTTTGCAGTTTCTTTATGTGCACACACTAAACATGATTGCTCTTGAAATCCACAACAGGCTTTTTTCAGGCCTAAATATGCCATCCCTCCTAACACTTACCGTTTTTGTAACTCTCCTCTTTACTGTCTTCAGTCTGTTGACATACTGGCTGGTTCCCAAAACTGGACAGTGCTCGAGTTGAGACCTCACCAGTGCCAACCATAATGTAATAGTTACGTCCTGTGTCTTACTTGCAAAATTCCCATTAATATACTCCAGAATGACATTGCCTTTTTCTCAACAGCATCACACTTGTCTCTCTTAATTTGTGATCCACTATAATCCCCAGGCCCTGTGCTGCTGCATTCCATATAATGGGGCCATTCTTCTTCCCCAAACCCTAGTACTTTTCATATTCTGTTGAAGACGAGGATTATCTTACTTTGTGTATTTAGATATAAGTAATGA
Organism: Mesoclemmys tuberculata; assembly: GCA_007922155.1. Lineage (NCBI taxonomy): Eukaryota > Metazoa > Chordata > Testudines > Chelidae > Mesoclemmys > Mesoclemmys tuberculata. The sequence goes on along the minus strand of ML675629.1, from coordinate 20,647,452 downwards.
TCATATGAAGACAACGGTTTATCTTACATGTTTGGCATGTGCATTGACCTATATAATTCTGTGTTTTTTACTTTTCAGAATCACTTTTTTTTTTTGTGATTTACATGTTGGGGAAAATATTAATTCTCCATCTGCTACATAAACATACCCACGTTACAGCTGCTTAATTTGTGATAGGTTATGGATTTCATAAGTAAGATGTCATTGCAATCTTGTTTAAGTTATGGGATTTCAGAAGTTTATAGACCCTAATTGTGGTTCAGTATTTCTTTATTTTAAAACTGTAGTTACTTGGACAAATTGGATTGCAGTGTGAACAAATTATATTGTGTTGATATAATGAATCTGTAGATAGTTTTACCATCCATTAGAACCTTTAGAAATGGGAAAAAAAATTCTTTCCTCCCTGCAGTCCTATCCCTATGAGCATATGCTGAAGATCCGCAAACAGAATCTCTCTCCATCATTGGTAACATACTACAAGAAACCACTGCTGCTACATCAGGGACATATGCAGTGGCTGTTTGATTATGAGGGACGAAGGTACCTTGATCTCTTTGCTGGAATTGTTACTGTCAGTGTTGGTCATTGTCACCCGTAAGTATGTTGTTGTATGAATTACCCTGACTAATATAGAAATATACTTTTGTTTGCGGCTCCACCTGTCCAAAGGCAGCACGTGGCACACTTTTGTTTTGGTGTATCTGGATCATATTCTTATGTTCAAACCAATTCCATTGATCTTTTGGCGAATCAGATCATTCCTTTATTCATTCGTTTGTTCATTCATTTATTTATCTGACAGCTGGGAAAATTCCAGAATTTTAAGAATTAATAGCAGAGTGAGAAAAAAAATTGTATTTATGTTGGATTAAATTAGTCAGTTTTCTAACTGCACACAGGAAGGTAACTGCAGCTGCCCAAAAACAGCTTGGTCGTCTGTGGCATACAACCAACATCTATGTACATCCATCAATACAGGAATATGCAGAGAAACTAACCGCACTTCTCCCTGATCCACTTAAGGTACCTAAATCCCAACAGGATGGATCTCTGTTAATTAAAATAAAGTTTTATTTTACAGTTTCAGTTGATAATGGAGAGAGCTACAATATTTGGGAGACACAATAGTGTGGTATCAAACTGAATTCGTTAAAATCCCCAAAGGCAGTACAAAGCTTCAGGGAAAGAAAAAAACTACAGTTCTCAAGACAAATTGCTGATCTTTACAGTGAGCTCACATCTACCCATGAATAAACCCTGAACTGTTGCCCTACTACTTGGATCCATACTGTCTGAGTCACTTTCTCTTCAAATTTCTCCTTAAAGAAATCATTCCTAAATTGAAAAATGTTTTGCATACTGTTTTTACAATTAGCGCCTAAGTTTTACTTAAAGCCAGAGTTTGGGAGGGGAAAATAATTTTGTTCCAGTTTTCATAGAGTATATTTGACAGCATTTTATGTATAGTGACTTTCACTGGCAGTTTCCTCTGTATAGTCCATTAGATTGATGTAAACAGAGGAAACTTTCACTTGTGCAGCAATCAAGTGAGAGAAATATGAGGGTGGTTTTTTAGTTTTGGTTTTTTTAATAAACTGATTTTAAAACATAAGTTAGCTGGGGGACTCAGTAGCAGTAGTCCCTGACACCACTTTAAACTGCTAATTGAAAGCACAGTGTGCAGAAGCCATCTGAATATGTGTCTAGAGTCTTGGGCAGGATTGCACTCTGAATGGCTAGACCCTCGTGCCACCATACTGCACTTCCTATTTTAGCATGCTTGCTCAATCAGAGCTAACGCAGGTATGTCTCCTTGAGCTGGAAATTACACCTTCCATCTCTAGTGTAGACACATGCTATAAAGGGACATTCAGCCACTGACCCTCTTACACAACACATGAGCATCACTAAGTTTATTTCAGTTTGGAGTTCCTCTTGTCAGTGACAGGATATTGTTCCAAGTGCTGAGTGATACTTTTTATGAAAATTAAATCTTATCTTGTACTCAATAAACAGATGCACTCAATATTGCAAACTCTTTGAAGGCCAGTTGCAGGAAAATTGGCTCTCTAAACAGCTACATTTAGTTAGATTTGCCATTATGAAACAAAGTAAATGTTTAATGTAATGAGATTACGACTGATGTACTATGTACTCTTCCTTAGGTTGTTTACCTGACTAACAGTGGGTCTGAAGCCAATGATTTGGCTATGTTCATGGCACGGCTTTATACTCGTAGCTTTGACCTCATCTGTTTCAGGTAATCATATTAGGGTGCTTAAAGAAACTCCCTTTGCATAATCAAACTGTCTAATGCATGAAAAAGAGAATGGGAGCTTGCTAACCAGATTTTGCCCCAGATACATCCTAAGTAATACATTTGTCTTCCAAACTAGAGTAAAACAGCAGTAGTCCCTGGGAGCTAAGTCTGCTTGTGTTAGAAATATTCCATTTACAAACCTGTAACGTGTTTTTAATCCTTAAAGAAACTGTAATTTTTTTTAGTGTTTATAAACGATGACCTTTCTGCTCAGATATCATGGCAATAGACACCTTTAATAGCCGCTAGAAAGAGAGACCCTAACAAACCGGTGGTCTTGCAGCCATCCTGCTCAGCATAGCACTTGGTATATTAATTCCCATGGGTGAACTCTGAATTGCTTATAAAACTGACCTCAGACCACTACATGGTTTACCATGGGTGGCAGTAACAACTTGAGAGAGAAGAGAAGCCCAAGATTAAAACAGTTGGGGAGTTTGTCAGGATTCAGATGTTTTGACAGACCCGCAGGAGGAAGCTTGCACAGCACCTACCTGAATTGCCATTGGCTCCATCCAGTGTTTGAGCATTAAATTAACTCATTATTTTTTAGGTGTGCTTTAAATTGCAATGAAAATTCACAGCTGGTAGGCAGTCAAAACAGAGCAGCGTGTGGGGCAAGAGGCATCCCTTATTGGATGCACACGTTTTCCAGTGATTTGCTGTCTTCCCCACACACATCAGAAACCAACCTTCTATGAACACTGATATTGTCTCCTCCTAAAAACTTCTGCAGCAAGTATAATCAAAAGAAAATGAATGTTGTTTGTGCTTTGGTCTGTTTACGCAGAGGAGGCTACCACGGAGCCAGTCCATATACACTGGGCTTGACGTCCATTGGATCTTATAAGCATGATGTCGCCAATGGATTTGGATGCCAAACAGTGAGGTTTTTGTTCTTGTTTGTACTATGTTCTGAATAACGAGCATTTTATTTGTCTGAATATTACAGCATTATGTGATGCTTTACATCATCAAAGCACTGTACAGCTATTAACTTGCCTTCCCTGTAGCCCTCTGAGGTTGATAAGTAGTACATACATATGCAGCCTGATTCTCCATTTCCTTGCACCTTGTGCAGTTATTTGCATTCATGCAGAGCGAGTGAGGAATGCTAACAAATGAGAATGGTAGTGTTTTTACCCCCTTTTCTCTTACTTTGACCTGGCCCATTGGGGATTCCCTCTTGGACTGAAAATATTTTGGAAATCCATAGTGGTTCCTACAGCGTCCCCTCCCAGTCCTCAGTGGAGGCGGTTTGTCTGAAGAAAGGATTGTGTGTGGTATCTTTACACCAAGGGTAGTCAATAGGCAGCCTGCAGTCCAAATCGGGACCACCAGGGACTTTTCACTAGACCGCAGGGGCATTCCAGGACTTGGGACTTTGGGCATGCCGGGGTTTGGGGCTGAAGCCCCACTTGGGCTCAGTGTGCCTCCTCTGAGGCTGAAGCCTTGAGCCCCAGCGCACCTCCAGGGGAGCTCCATTTAGGGCAGGCGGGAAGATGTCGCCTGGCCCCCAAGTTACGTGTTAGCTGTGAGCCCTGTGGGGTTGGAGCTCCATTTAGGTAGGGCAGGATGGCACCTGCCACCCTGAGTTACCTGTCAGCCCCAGGCACCAGCTTCCCCAAGCCTGCAGCCAGTCACTCCTCAACCTATACTAGCCCCCCACACTAACTGCCCATGACCCCCCAGAGTTTCGTGGTCCAGTCAAAAGCCTCTGGTGTTCTGGATTTGACCCATGGTCCACTTATTGACTACCCCTGCAATAGGCCCTGGGTATATTAGAAAGCATTGTTTGTTGAACAGGGGCACGTGCAATGTGAAAAATGTTTTTCTGGAGTCCAGATCATGGAGCTTGGCCAAGAAATTTGGAGCTTGACAAAAAATAATTGACAACCCCTGCTCTACACTTTGGTGACCCATGGCTATGGTTCCTGGAGGCTGTGGCAGCTGATTTTGGGTACTGTAATCTATGCCCAGAACGAGACCTACCTCAGAACAGGACCCCCAGAGCTCCTTTGTATTGTGTTCCCTCTCCCTAGCTCTTGGATGCATCCAGCCCTTTTTGAACGCAGCTAAGAATCTGGCCCATAGAATTTATTGGGTGACTTGACCATTGTCACATATTCATTGGCAGAATCAGGATTAAAATTTAGACGTTCCTGGTTTCCAGCCTACTATTACCAGTCCACTAGACTCCACTGCCTCCCCCTAAGGTGGATGCGAAACTGGATGAAAAACCATACCGAGAGTAGTTATCAATGGTTCACTGCCAGATGTATCAAGGAGATATCAAATGGTGTCAGCAGAGGTCTATCCTGAGTCTGGTACTAGTCAATATTTTTAGTAATGACTTGGATAATGGATTGAATATGCTTATAAATGTCACAGATCACACTAAGCTGGGAGAGGTTGCAAGTACTTTGGAGGACAGTATTAGAATTTGAAATGACCTTGATAAATTGGAAGAAATTATCTGAAATCAACAAGATGAAATTCAATAAAAACAAGTGCAAAGTGCTACAGTTGGGAAGGAAAAATCAAATGCACAAATAGGAAAATGAGGAATACGTGTGGCTAGGCATTAATATTACTAAAAAGGATTTGGGAGTTATAGTGGATCACAAATAGAATATGAGTCAACAATGTGATGCAGTTGCAAAAAAAGCTAATATCTGTCTGGGGCGTATTAACTGGAGTGTCATGTGTCAGACACAGGAAGTAATTGTCCTGCTCTGCTCATCGCTGCTCAATACTGCAGTGTTGTGTCCAGATTAGGGTGCTGCACTTTAGGAAAGATGTGGACAAATTGGGGAGGGTCCAGAGGAGAACAATACAAACGATAAAAGGTTTAGAAAACCTGGCCTATGAGGAGGGTTCCAAAACCTGATCATGTTTAATCATGAGCAAAGACGATTGAGGGGGTATTTGATAAATTTTCAAATATGTTATGGGCTGTTTATAAAGAGGACAATGATCAATTGTTCTGCATCTCCACTGAAGGTAAAACAAGGAGTAATCAGCTCAATCTGCGCCAGCGAGATGTAGGTTAGATATTAGGAAAAGCTTCTGACTGTAAGGATAGTTAAACTCTGGAATAGGCCTCCAAGTGAGGTTGAGGAATCCCCATACCTGGAGGTGTTTAAGAAGAGGTTAGACAAAAGCCTGTCAGGAACGGTTGAGTTGTACTTGATTCAGCCTGAGCGCATGGGGCTAGACTAGATAACCTCAGGTCCTTCCAGCCCTGTGATTCTCTGACTTTACTGGCATTTTTCTAGGGATTCTTGGAATTATACTAGCCATTTTGGACAAAACTAGTGAACCTTGGGTAACAATAATTGCCAGCTAACATAACAAAAAATTAACCGGTTGGCTGTGAGTGAATCCCCCCTCTCCCCAAAATAGTCACTGGAACAGAGAATGTTTTTAACTTTAAAACTTTAAGTTTTGGTCTTCTACCCCACTTTTCCTGTGAGGCCTTCAATCTGTGAGGAAGGTTCTTATTTATTTTTTCACGAGCTGTTTTTGGATGAATCCACTGAATCAGGTCTCCCCTTTGATGCAATCAGATTTCTGAGTTCTCTTTATCACAAGTTCTATTAAAACAAAAACAACATTGGCATAAGTTTTAACAACCGTCAGAATGATCAGTGTAAATAAAAAAATTATGTTGATCGGTATATACCAGAGGTCGGCAACCTTAACAAAGGGCCATACACAATTTTCCCCCCACCCCTCTCCCAGTGCCGGTGGCTGTGTCCCTGTCAGCAGCAGTCTGCAGCCCCGTTCTGATGGCTGAGTCCATGGCGGGGGTGGGTCTGGAGCCCCCGTTCCTGCAGCTGTGTCCGCAGCGAGATGGAATGGCGCGGCTCCAGCCAGGACACTCTGTGCCGCTCAAAGTCGGCGCGCATGCCACTTTTGGCATGCGTGCCGCAGGTTGCTGATTGCTGGTATATTAGTTTCTCACACTGGCAAATTCTACAGCTGTTTGTTGTGCTTTGCAGACAATGTTACCAGATGTTTTTCGTGGTCCATGGGGAGGAAGCCACTGTCGAGATTCTCCAGTGCAAACTATTCGGAAATGTAGCTGTTCTCAAGGTTAGTTGGTGGCAAAAATTGTCCATTGTTGCATGCAAAAGAAAAGGGACTAGAGAAGGTAACTAGATGTATAACAAAATATAAAAATATATACACGTTAATAAAAATATTACCATTTACTAAAAAGTTTGGTGATTGTAATTTTGACAAGCAAACCTTCATCAATAGGGCCTCCAGGCCGTTGTTTTTTTTTTCCAAAGGTTTACAGGACTTGGGCTCTGAACTGTCTTTGAAAACTGTGTAGGAGTTGGGCATCTAACTTCTGTAGAATCCTTTCAAAAATCTCAGTTTGAGCCCTGAATGAGTCAAGTTCAATTCTCATAAAGCCTGCTACTCGGAAATAGAGTTGCCAGAAGATTAGGGATACTGACAAATGCGTTTTCTATTCTCCTGGATAAAGTTCTGGTAGCTCTCCATCTTCATCTTTCTCTTGAATGGACGTTTGGGCAATGTAAAATATGAATTGAAAACTCTGAAATCAGTAGCTAGTGAGGGTAACATTGTGTGGCAGAAGTCTTGCATGGAACAAGGCATTGTGGATGCTGCACAGTGTGTCTGATCCATGTGAAAGCTCCAGTGTGCTTTTCCAAGTGACAATTAGAAAATAAATAGTTTTTTCTCCTAGTTGCAATAAAAATTGTTTGCACATTTTTCCCTAAATACACAACAGAGCATTGTTTTGCCATCTTTTTTGTCGCTGATGGTGAATAAAGGGGTGAGTCACACTAGCTTGCAGCTACTTGAAGGCATCTGGTTTGTGTTCTGTTACAGGACGTATTCCCACCTGTCTTCATTAATAATCATGTTGGACCAAGATGTACTTAGGCCTTGTCTACACTCAAAAATTAAGTCTACTTAACATAGGTTGACTTACAGCCACCATAGCAAATTGAACAAGACTGCTCAGCTCCTGACCAGGAGCAGGCAGAGAAGCCGCCCAGAGCAGCTTCTCTCCCTGCCAGTAGCTGAGGTCCAGCCACCCGTGGTTTCTCTCCTCTTGCAGCTGGGAGCCAGGGTGCCAGGGTCCAGCTTCCTGGGGCTTTTCGCCTTGTTCCCAGCTGGTGTTCTTGTCAATTTCAGGGCTCCAGCGAAGTGGTCAAGAATTTCATGTTGTCAAGAATGTAAGGGAACGCAGTGTCTCCATTGACACTGTCGCCCTGTGTGTGCCAATGTAAGCCCTACGCCTCTCGCTGAAATGGTTTTATTAAGTGTGCATATAAAGGGAGTTACATCAGTGGGAGAAGCAGTGTAGACCAGCCCTTACATTTATCATAATGTCATAAGCTTTAAGGCCAGAAGGGACCATTGTGATCATCTAGTCTATTCTCTTGCACAGTGCAGACCACAGAACTTCACCCACCCACTCCTGTAACAGATCCATAACCTCTGGTTGTTACTCAAATCATGATTTAAAAATATCAAGTTACAAAGAATCCACCATTTACACTAGTTCAAACATGCTGAGGAAGGCGAAAAAAACCCCGGGGTCTCTGTCTGCCCATCTGATCTGGGAGAAAATTCTTTCCTGACCCCAAATACGGTGATCAGTTAGCCCCTGAGCGTGTCGGTGAGACCGACCAGCCAGACAGCTGGGAAAGAAGCCACTGTAGTAATGCCCTCCCCATCTAGTGTTCCATCTCTGGCACTGGAGATATTTGCTAGCAGCATTCACAAGTGTGTCATGTGCCATTGTAGGCAATCTCATCATACCCCATCCCCTCCATAATCTTGTCAAGGTGTTAGATTTTTTTATCCAGGCAAACTGCTCATTCAGTCCTTGGGATGATGTTCAGTTTTTCATAATAACCGCCTCCCACCTTACATATATAGCACTGTTCTGGAGGTTGGGGCAAACCTCATATACTGCAACTTTCTATTGGCACTCGATAACTCTCTGGAACTTTTCTGAGTATAAATGGTTTAAAAAAGCTTAATAGCTTAGCATATTTTTGGAGGAGGGGAACCAGATACTAAACAGTCGGTGATTAATTTCCTCTGGTAATGCTAATTTGAGAATATGAGTGTTTTAACCTATGTAGTAGGAATTGTAAAGAGATGTTCTTATTTACGTATGTTAAAACACTGAGGTTTCATGTTACTAATCTAACTTTGTATTATTTTCAGTACATTATTACTATTATTTCCTAAACACAGGCCGTTGTGAAGCAAACGACCAGTACATTGAACAGTTCAAAGACACTCTGAGTACCTGTGTGCCAAAGTCAATAGCTGGATTTATCGCTGAGCCAATTCAAGTAGGAGACTTGCTATATATCTCATTCTAATTGTAATAGTATAGTAAACCACAAAGTGCTAAAACCTGAAAGGGTCTTTTACAAGGTTGACAAGCCCTAAATGTAATCTCCCTCTAACTGTTGCATTTCGAGTCTTCTCTGAACCACTTTGATGATTTAAAAAGAAGGGCTATAACATTACTTAAGTCTTTACGTTTTTCCAAGGGGGTGGCCTGCCAACGAGACATCCTGGTCTCATTGAAGTCAAATGGGAATTTTTCCTCTCACTTCAGTGGAGCCAGGGTTTCACTCCTTGTGTTCTGTTTTTGGTTTGGTTTTTTTATGACTGCCAATTAATTGCAGTTAATGCCTGCGATTAACTGACAACTCAACGTGTTAATGCATAAATACAGACCCGTTGGCAGGGGAGAAAGATATCGACTGTGAGGAACCTGACTTTGTCAGTCGCAGTAGCCCAGAGCTGCCACCAGAGGGCGAGAAGAGGAAAGAGAAAAAAAGTGGCTCTCCTCTCCGTAGGAGCTGGGATATAGGGATCCTGGCACCCACCCCCTGCACCGTGCCCCAATGTCCCTGGCCAGCCATGATCCTGGAACTGCCCCTTCCCCCCATGCTGTGTCCCATTGCCCCTGGCCAGCAACTTGCTGCCAGGACCGCCCCCTGCTGTACCCCAGTGCCCCCAGCCAGCCACTCACTGTTGGGACTGACTTCCCACACTTCTCTCTGAGCTGTGCCCCATTGTTCTGGGCCGGCCACGCTCCCAGGACCCTGCCCTGTGCTGTGCCCCTATGTTCCCAGCCCATTGTTCATTTAAATTTTGTTAATCGCTTGATAGCACCGGTTTGGTTTTTTTTACCCTTGATATCTGAGAGTACGGTTCTTAGGTTTTTCGTTCAATAACAGAGCAGTGGGCAACTGGAGATGCATAATATTTCCACAAAACAAAACTGGTAAATCAAGTGTTAGTGTTACAGGCCTTAATGTCCATTTCATAGATTGATTTTTAGAAATAATTTGCTAAATACCTAGTGAATATACAAACATTTAATACAGAATGGCAGATTCAAGCAAAATAGCTCATTTTAAGCACTATTGCCTCTCTGGTTTGTGTTTAACAGTGGCATATTTGCTATCAGTTGATAGATTAAAAGGTATACAGAGCTCTATTTTAAACTAGTATTCTTTAAGGTCTTGTTTTCATACTCACTACATTGAAATACTAATAAATTCTACAAATGTGCATGCTATAACTTAGTTCCTAATACTTCATTCCTAATTACATGTTGTTTTCTCTTCTACAGTATACTGGCTCTGTTGAAGTTGTCTGTTAAAAGTATATTAAAGTCACTACATAAGTGACTGATACCGAATGAGTCTACAATCCTATTTTAAAATGCCTAATTATAACAGAATTCATATAAAGAATTATTTAGATTTCTCTGGATTTGCTAGATAAACTAGCAGTTTGAAGCTCTCTCTCCTTTTCTGCTTTCCCCAGTTGTTCCTGACTCCCTTGTACTTATCTTCTGACTTTCCTTGTCTCTGTCCTTCACGATTGTATTGTTGGGGCAAAGGGATTTCTCTTTTGGCACTGTAGCTGTAGTTCAGTTTCATTTAATGCACACAGGCTGTAGGCATTCCCGTATGACATGAACCTCATAGACCATTATCTAAGGTATTAACCTAAATTAAGGTGAAAGGCCTGTTAGGCCACCTTGCTCCAAAACAAAGGTTGTGCTTTACAGTACATTTTCTAGTGTTACACCTAGTCTAATTTTGAATTTCCTAGTGCTAAGGTTTCCATCAATTCTACTGGGAATATATCCCACAGTATAACAATTTCACTGCAGGGAATTTTGTCCTGATATTTGGACTAATTTTCCTTTGCGCAGTTTCATCCCATTACACCTAGGTATTCCCCTAATTTCTGTCTATCGGTTGGGGTTTTGCAGCTTTATGTACTCCCAGGCAATTATGTTACCCCCCACCTTTGGCATTTTAGCCTAAGTGTATATATTTCTTTGTCCTCTTCTAATCACTTTCTCCAGCTCCCTGTTCCTGTTTGCTGCTGTTCTGCGAACTCTCTCCAGTTTGTCCCATTCTGGTAATAGCATACTTACATGTGATACAACAGTCCAGATGCTGTTGCATCAGCACGCAGTATAATTCTCTGAAGCATATTTGATGTTGGTTCATTAAACAAGTGGTTCTGAAACTTTTTAGCCTTTTTTGTGACCCACCCAGGATCCAGTTGAGAGGGATGGGGCAGAAGGGAGGAACGGGACAGGACCTGAAGGGCTGGGCCTGGTTCCCCGCTGTGCATGTCACAGCCCCACTAGGTCGCAACACTTGGAGTCGGGAACTGGGCCCAGCCCCACGGGACAGGAGCTGCTGCTGTGCAGTGAGTAAGGGGGTGGGCTCACTCTACAACTCCACACCCTACCCCAACCTCTCTTTGAACTGGACCTGTGTGACCCACCTAAAACCTTCCTGCAGCCCACAGGTGGGTCATGACACTACATTTGGGAAACTGCATTAGAGAGAGAAGGCTAAAGTTATGTTTTATCTTCTACTCTTCGTTGTCTCCTAACTCTTCGTATTATTTTATTCTTATAGTCCATAATATTGATACAGAGTGGGCATTCAATTCAAAGAAAGCCGCTCCCTCCATTTCTGTTTAGCAATATGAAATAGATCTACCAGAAAAAGTCAGTGTTATCTAGTGAATTAAAGTTATGCCTAGATTTCTCACTCTTTAATCACCTGAAGTGTTTGTGATGGAGAGTAATCATCCTGTAAAAGTCCAAATCTTTCAGTTACTGAAGACAATGTATTTTTATATTTTTGCCAGGGAGTTAATGGAGCCGTTCAGTATCCTAAAAGATTTCTAAAGGAAGCTTTTCAGCTAGTACGTGACAGAGGAGGTGTCTGCATTGCAGATGAAGTGAGTATCCAGAAATACAATTTTGGAGGTTTGGGATATTTCTGCCAGGCCTACTGAAAAATTCAGCAATCACATGAAAGCAAAATATAGACCTGGAAATAGTTTAAAGTAACTGTTTAATTTAATACAATTAATCCGTTTTTGTTTCACAGCTTAAGAGGAGCTGAGTGCAGCATTCCAGCACAAAACCTCTGCTAGACAAAGCTAATAACAGAAATTGTTAATCCTTCACTTTCATGTGCATTAAATTAACACAAATAGAACTCAGTTGACCATTTCTGTTGCAGACTTTTAGGGTCCTATTCCCTGGTTGTGTAAATGGGTAGAGCTCCATTGATCTGCTTACCTCAGAAAAAAAATTAGTTCTTAAACTCCTACCATTTGCTCATTTGAGGTCTGATCCAGAGGGGCTGCTATGTCTGCGTTAAGAAAACAATTTTTTACAAGATAACATTGTAAAATTGTAGTGTAGACAAGGCAAGCATCTCTACAGCTGGGTGATCTCTAGAGGGGAACCTATTGCAACGCTTCTGCAGTTACACATTTTAAATCTAATTTAATCGGTTACGACAAACGGAGTTACTGTTAATTAACTCTGTTAGGGAAACACCGTTTGGTGATGCACTGTAATGATGCTAGAGGTGTTAGGGATGGCAGAATTATTACAGCTTGAAACTGGAGAGTCTGAAAAATGCTACACAACTGCAACTCCCATTGACTTCGAGGGAACTGACAGCTTCTCCGTCCCTCTGGCCATGTTTGCTAGGAGCAAAGGTGTTAGCTCTCTCATTGATAAAAAACCACTTTCTTGGTATTGTAATTGTTATAGCTGCTCAGTGCTGGAGTACACCAAACCCGCAAGGAGTACAGCGACTCAGAAGCAAGCACAGTTGGCACTTCAGCAGCTAGGCCTTGCGGGTGCTAGCCCGGGTGGGTCCCAGAACAACCAGGTGTCTGAGTAAAATGGAAGGATGTTTATCAGGGCTGACAGGAAAGGCAGATATCCTAGGTACGGAGGCCTAAACGGTTACGGTTCAAAGTGAGCACTAGCCGGTTTTGTTTGGGTCCCTGGGGCAGCCCAGGCGAGTTAGGGCTTTTTTGGTTGAGTGCCTGAGGTGTCCTCTCCGGTCTGGCATCTATTCAAACAAATAGGAACTTGCAGGTTTCAAGGCCAGGATCATTCAGTGGTCTCCTCGGGGCTCCTGCCCTGTCACTCCCCCATGAGTCTCACACAGACCTACACTCAGGTATAACACACAGCAGGCCCGCCTGTTCCACACATGGCTTTGTGTACAGTTCCTGGGGACGCCTGTCTGTGTCTGCCTTCCCACGGCAGCGTCTGCTCCCTGGCCGTGCCCAGTCACTTCTTGATCAAAGTGCTTTCTCATGTCTGGCCAAGGGAAAAGTAAGTGCAATGGAGAAAGTAGTTTCCTGCTTGGGCATTTCTTAGATGAGGATCCTTCCTCCTACCTGGCCAGGAGGAAGGCAGATGTGCAGCGGGGAGTGGCTGATGGGCATCATAGTCTCCTGCGTAGCAGCTTCATCACAGTATAGTTTCTTTAATAGAGTTCATTATATTAACGCAGATGATGTTGTGAGTAATAATAATAATATGTAAATGGTATAACTACAGAAGAGTTGGACTTAGGATGTGTACAACACCACTTTTCATTTGTATCAAGTGTACAGTGTTTCTATAAAGTAAAAACAATGAGTTGTTAACAAAACCAATAGCGGAACCTGTCTTGTACTACAGTCAGCATGTAGCATAGGAAAAAGAATCCATGTGAAGCCAGCTGAATGAGGATCCTGCTAGAATAAAGTTGACATTTAGATTCTACAGCTATAAATCAGTGCAAATTGGTAACAGAAGGCACAGATAAAATACAAGTTACGAAACCAAGAAACAACTTAAACAATTTTGGATTTTCTTTTGAAAGGTCCAGACAGGGTTTGGACGAACAGGCAGCCATTTCTGGGGATTTCAGACACATGATGTAGTCCCAGACATTGTTACCATGGCAAAAGGAATTGGTAATGGATTTCCAATGGCAGCTGTCATTACAACAACAGGTATACCTATTTGTTTTAAATCATGAAATCTAGGTGAATATTAAATATATTATAGATTAATTTAGCTTCTATAGAGCCTTTTATTCAACCAGCTGACCTTTATAAATGTTAATATAATTAGTCTTAAATTATGCTTACGAGGTTGGTAAACACACATTGCACACAAACGAAAACTAAGGCACTGATAGTAATTTTTTTTAATCAGTCAGATTGTGCTCCCTATTACACCAGTTTAAATGTAAAGCAAATCCATTGAAATCAGTGGAGTTACATGGGTGCAATTGAGATCTGCATCTAGTCCCATGAGTCACTGGCAGAACTACAGAACTCCAAAATCCTGAGTTCACAGCCCGACCCAGTAGACATACCTTCAATGCTGAGGAACTCCAGAATAGCTGACTAGTTCATACTGATGATTCTGTAGATTTAATGTCTCAGGGAAATAATGGATTTTATCGTTGCTCTAGTGTAGGGGTTCTCAAACTGGGGGTTGTGACTCACCCCCAAGGAGTTGCCAGATTATTATTGGGGGGAGTGGTCGTGAGCTGTTAGACCCTACGCACGCTGGGCTCTGGATGTCAGCAATGTGCACTTCAGAGCTGGGTGGCCAAAAAGCCACTGGACGGGTGCTCAGCTCTGAAAGCAGTGCTGCCTCAGCAGCAGCACAGAAGTCAGAGTGGCATGCCGTGGGGGTGTCCTCACTTTTTTGTAGGGGGGTCATCACAGCCTGAACTATTTTGAGGGGGTACCAGTAAAAAAGAGTTTGAGAACCCCTGCTCTAGTGGATAATTCACTAGCTCTGCTGGAAATTTAACTGTTCATCTATTAAACTCCATCCCCCTTTTAGCATTTGCCACAGACTGGATATTTTCTGGAACTTTACTCTGATTAGTTTAAATCGGTTACCAAGAATATGCCATTTTCTTCTTTTGCCTGCAGTTCAATCAGAGAATGAGGCATAGCATTATTAAATGTGAAACTAAAACTAATAAGTACTGTCACCAGCTTTCAGGCAATTGTAAGGAAGGAAATCACTGAGTATGCTTTTTCTTTTAGAGATCGCAAATTCCTTGGCTCAAAACCTTCATTTTAACACATTTGGAGGAAACCCTATGGCCTGTGTAGTTGGATCTGCAGTTCTTGATGTAAGAAAAAAGTGATGTATTCATAATGTTTTACACTGTTTGCTATGAGTGATAGCAGAGAGAGCTTCATGCTATTTTCCTTTCCCGTGGTGGAACTTCTAATACATGCAGAAGATGAGAAAGCTGAATGTTTATTTTTATTAAATTATGGGCAATGTGCACTTGTAAAAAAAATAAATGGCCTGACTATTCCCATTATTATAATGGATTTCACCCAGTAGCAGGAATAAGAGGATTAAATTACTGTTGGAATAATATACTGTGATTAACACCTTTTTCTTTCCTTTCTTCTATTCTTTGCTTCCTGATGGTCACTAGAAACATATGGAATTTACATTTGTAGTTGTCATAATGTGTGCTCTCTCTGTCCTATGGGTTTTCATCCTTTTTCCTTTATGTAAACCCACTAATTTAGCAAAGTGATTATTCTGAGGTAAATGCTTAAAGCATATGTTAACCCCACAGCTCCAAATAGCAAACCTAAATCCTCCTGCATCACATTGGAAAGCATGATCTGCACACATGCCCTCTTGATGTGAGGTAATTTAGTATGCAGTTTACTGTCACATGTAAATATCCTTCCTTAAATCTCATTTCAAAACTGTATTCTTCACTTTAATGACACTATTGCCAGGTTCTGAACATCTGGCTCCATTGTTATGCCCTGATTTACTGGAAGCTAGTTCCAATAGAATAGACCATTGTTCCTCTGAATTGCTATCTACTATTGTGGTCAGCATAGTAACTAAAAAAACTAGGAGATCCACCACCTCATTTTTTGTTTAAAATAAGTGTTACCATTGTGGTTCAGATCCAGGTTCTGTTTTAGCCAAGATCCTCAAAATCTGAGCAGGATTAAATTCAGATAGAATGTGCCAGGTTTAGCCTCTCAGATTGCAAGATCTTTTGTTCCATTCATTTTTGCAATGCAAACTTTCAGTGTACAAGAGGTTTAATATAGGCCAATGATTAAAGACAGTAATATCTTGACTGTGTTCCTGGAGCTAGAGCTGTTGGAAATAAACCAAATTGTTAGAGTTAAAATGAATGCTTTGTTAATATATCTTAGTAATGTACTCAGGTGTTTGCCAGAAAGCTTTACAACGAGCAATAGATGTACGTTGCCAAACGATAGGCATCTCCCATACTTTGACACTGCTATGGGAAGGGAAAGAGGCCTAAACTGTACCCTGACACAGATTTTTAAACTGATTAAGATGGTCAGCTTTTTGAGCAAAGTCAAACCTCACAAAGATATACTAGTGCCTGGAGCTCCATTATGAATTGGTGGGTAAACAATGAAAACGGATCTGGCATAAGCTATGTTACGTCCATTTGACAAGCGTAGTTAAGTTTTACAGCATTTCCTGTTATACCAGAAAAGGTCACGTTTAAGGCAGTCTTAGTAGTTGTAAAGCTTTGGTGAAGGGCAGTGAGATTGCTACTGCAGGCCAGTCACGGGGGTGCAGATTAGCCAAGTTCGATATTTGATGCTTTCCTACAACACTGGTCTTTGATCCATCATTTTTAACCAGGCTATTGCAGAAGATGGTCTACAAAAAAACAGTGAAGAAGTGGGGACTTACATGCTATTGGAGTTTGCTAAACTGCGAGATAAGTTTGAGATCCTTGGAGATGTCCGTGGCAAGGGTCTTATGATTGGGATAGAAATGGTGAAGAATAAGGTTGGTAAATGGCTCATGCCCTTCTGTTTACCCCCGTATTAAGACTCCAGCTTCCTATGAAATGACTAAAGCTCAAGTGACAGCACATAGCTATTCTCTAAAAATAAGGCGTCAGTGGAGAAAGAGCTCTGCACTGGCTGAAAATTCAAAGTGCTTAATACAGTAGGAACGCTGAATAGTCCCATCGTAAAAGGAAGGACAATCATGTAATTAACTTTCTCCAAGGGAGGGTGTTGGTGGCAATGGAACACTTGGTTACTTTTTGCATAAATTTATTTGACATCTCTCTCTCCCCCTGCCCACCTCCACAGGACAGTCGTCGACCTCTTCCAGCTGAAGAGATGAGTCAGATCTGGGAAGATTGCAAAGACATGGGAGTATTGTTTGGCAAGGGTGGAATTTATGGTCAGGTACAGTAACTGATGTGGACTGTAAGTTTATGTACTTTTGTCCTGACTAGATTGCAGCTGATGTGACTGCTCCTTAAATTGAACAGAAGTAATTTTTAGAACATTATAAAAAATAATTCCTTTTTGTTTAATGAATATTGCAAATCAAGAAGCTCTCTTAATCCTCTCAAATACAGCTAATTTTAATGTGTTTACTACTGTTAAGATCCCTCCCCTCCAGACAAAGAATTTGACCCTTACTGGTAGTCTGTGATACATCTATCAACCATTTCCAAATTCCCTATCTCTGGAAATAGCCATGCCTGAGACTATCGATTCCATCCTGCTGTTCAGTTTTGTTAGGGGCTGATGGTCAGAACCATATGGAAAAAAAGTGCATTAAGTTGTGTCAGCGCACAACGCACTCAGGAAAGCTGATAAAATCCTACCTACTGGGAAAGACATCTGTTTCTTGTGAATCCAGCAATATGGGCTAGAACTCAGTGCTGTGGGGCCTGATGCGTACCATTCTGCAATATTATTGTACCCAGTAAATTGTTTGAGAGAACTTATTCGATGTGCTACGTGGAATAAGTTAAAAGGCAGCAAAGGATTGTGGGCATTTTCCTCCTCCAGGGTGAGGGGTAAGGTTATTAGCTTACTGCTGACAGCATGGAGTCAGAATCAACAAGCCAAGGGCTCAACCAGGATCCCTCAAATCAGGCAGCTGTCTAGGAAATGTTACAGTAGGTAGAGGGGTTGGTGGAGGAGACTTGCTGATGTGCACATTAATTCTTGCATTACCCACTTTACCGGGCAGAGCAGATTTGCCACTGTTGGATAGGGTCTAGTAATATCTTAGGCTAACTAAGGACAGAGTCTGTAGCATCTAGTGACTGCAGTAGGAGCTTGCAAGGGTTCTACTTCTCTAAAAATCAGACCACTCGTGCTTAGTGATAGATTTAGATTGTTTGTCCTAGGATTTGTAGTTCACTGAGTATTACTTACTTTCATGCTTTCTAAATATTAGTCAGTCAAATCTCAGCCACCACTAGCAGTTGATAGGCATCAGTAGGATTTACATAGTGTGTGGACTTCAAATAGGAATAATTTAGTTTTGTTGGATTCAAACCGTTGGAAGCCTGAATTAAGTAAGGGAACATATGTTAAAACTAAATTCAATTCAGTTCCATTCTAAAACAGTGCAGAATGGAACTGTGCAGAAATATTTGCTATTAAAGAATGTGTGAAGTGGGCTGCTTATTCACATCTTACTAAACCAGCTTTTCACAGTATAAAAAACATCAGTTTGCATCAGTTTCCCCCCCTGCCCCAGCTGTAACTTCTACTAATTTTCATTATTTTTCCCCACACATGAATCCTGAAGAAACACATCTCAGAATGACTGGCTATGGCTCCCTCCATTTAATTCCTCTGCCCAATTCTAGTAATACTGAGGCCTCTTAAAGCACAATGTAGAAATGCTCAACTATCTGCCAGCATTGGTACGAAATTCAGTTGTCTTGCATGGGAGAATTTTGCCACACTTAGGATAAGCTGGTATTACCATTGTTACAACTAAAGTTTGGTACCTTTGTTAGTTTGTGCAGGATTAACCTTTAAAATGCAGGGGTTGGTTTTACAGTGTCATTGCACATCAAGTGCTCTCCTCCCCCCACCTAGTTTTAAAACTTTCTTTCTTTCTCTCCGCAGACATTTAGAGTTAAACCTCCAATGTGCATTACTAAACAAGATGCAGACTTCGCAGTGGAAGTATTTCATGCTGCATTAATGAGACATTTAGAAAGAACAGCTGCAAAATAGACTCGGAACAATGTTTCCTTACACAAGAGGTTTGGTAACAGCTCAGATTCTTGCTCTAACTAGCAGGAAAGTCACAGTGGGAAAATAAGGTTGATCTAATTTTACTGAACACTATCTTTCTACATTACTTAAATTCATAAGTGATCTTAACTCTGGTACATATGCAGGAAATTAGTCTTATAGTTATTTTCTTAACACAACTTAATAGATATTGTAAACAGAAAAATCTAACATGATTTTTTAAAATTACGTAGCACTTTGAGCCTAGACTTCCTGCAAGCAGCTACTTCAGCAAGTGCAATTGACTGACTGGTGTTCTCAGGATGGCACTGTATGAAAGGCTCTCTGAAGGATACCGCCTTTACAGTTATCATACGCCTGGCACTTAATACCTGGAATTCTGGCTGCAGTTTGTACGCTAACAGAGGGACAGCTCTGTGTAAGATTTACTTGCTACAGTGACAGCTGCTTAGCAACAATTTTATGAAGTGCACTTGTAACTGCATTTGCTTCTGGATTATAGATTTACTTAAATGGATTTCAGTGTTATATTGTTCTTGGCACAGATATTGTTAGATGGCTCTAACAAGGCTACACCAAGCCAACAACATAATTTTAAATAATTGACCTATTGCCACTGTTTTTAACAAGCAGCCTTCCCTGTGTGTGCTTATACTAAGCCCCCTGGTTTTGTCGATTGGAGGAATAATGAAAAAGTGCCTCTTTTCCATTTGAGCAACCAAACTGCACTCCTAACCAAGCCTGGAGGCAGCATCACAGGGACATCACTTTGCTCCTGAA
This sequence comes from Mesoclemmys tuberculata, assembly GCA_007922155.1. Taxonomy (NCBI): domain Eukaryota; kingdom Metazoa; phylum Chordata; order Testudines; family Chelidae; genus Mesoclemmys; species Mesoclemmys tuberculata. The sequence goes on along the minus strand of ML675629.1, from coordinate 20,627,918 downwards.
AAATACAGAGTGGAAAATAATAGTCAGACTTGGAAGTGAGGGATAGGAATGAAAGCGTCCAGTCTACTGGAAGCCCTAGATGCAAGGCCTCAGTGAAAAGTTGTGCCTGGGTAGCCTGTAACATGAGAATGGATCTTGTTTCGTAGTACAGCAGGCAGGGTATAATAATTCATCATTTAATTCTGATCCCGTTTTCTGCCCACTCTCAACAGCGATCTTGTCTCCTTTGACTGGTAGCCGTTCTCCATCTTAACACCATCCTTCGGTGCCAAAACAAGGTGCTATTTTCCCCTCTTGACATCAGTAGAGGTCACATTAACTTTTTTCCAGTTCAGGGGAAGACAGGATTAGACAGTCCAGCTGTTGAGAATAGTTGTAATTTATACTTTAATTCACATTTGTAAATTGAATTATTTCTTGGCCAATAAAAGATATTATGCTGCCTTTTGGGATTTTGTTCTTTAACACTTTAATGCACTCAGACATTATAGATGGACTAGCCCTTATCCAAAATTGTTCCGCAGTTTTACAGTAGGCAGGTCCTTCAATTGCATCACATATACAGGGGAATTTGTTTAGATTGGAACTGAGGTCCTGAAAGGAACAGTAGAGAAACTTATGTCTTAGCATTCTAATGATGGTCTACTATGGGCAAATGGCCAAACACAGTCACCTGTCCATCCCAAGTCAGCTTGTTAAAAAATAGAAGCTGAGGTCTGTAAAATAAAAACAACGGAAGTGTTAAAATAATTTATTTCCTCCCCCTAAACACTTTCATCCATACAAATCCCAGAGGTACCCAGGATGACCAGCTTTTAGAATGTTTATCTTTTCAAAACTTCAAGGTCCTTGGAATGGCAAGATGAAATTCAGTTATTAATTAAGTATTGGTAAAAAAAAATAAACATTTCTGCACAAGATAAAAATGTTTTGCCACACTGAAAATTGCTGCAGGCCCAAGAACTACTTCCCAATTTAATTTGGATTGAAGAAATCCTGTCCTTTGGTTTTGAGTGTTTTTTTCCCCAGATATACATCCACAGACTGCCAGTTTAAAACAATCAAAAAGTCCTATCTGTTTTTACGTTTGTCTTTTTTGCTTCTGCTGTTCCCAGCACCATTTACAGTTGGCGTTTGCATTGCTTTTGCATGGCCTGTGACCTTTAAGTGTTCAAACAGTTTATTCCGTGACTGAAATTCACAATTGCAGGTTATACAGTGGATAGGAACATCTTCATTCTGGTAGGAGAAAAAAATACAACACTGTATGTTAGTAGATGCTATGGAAACAATAGTTTTCTTGTTTTACTGGCAAAGGAAGTGTGTATTAAGCAATTAACATTTATCTTTAACATACAATCACGCTTATTATACATTTCAGAAATTAGCTGATTCACTCAGGAAAACATGAACACATTCTTTTTGAACATTTGAAATGTGATGGCAAATAATGGAGTGTTGAATAGAGCTTAAGTGCCAGATTGGTTCCCAAGTGAACTACAGATCTGCAAGAAACACTAAGGCAGATGTGAGCCATAGCTTTCCCTAAAACAAAACTGCATACTGTTTTTTTTCCCCAAGCTCATTTTTAAAGCAAATTTCAACAGATGGTATTTCCAGGTTTTTTCTTATTACATATTTTTGTACTAGCGGGAAAGACTAATGTGTGCTCAAAGTTGAATGACAAGGTATTTCAGAAAATTAACGCATTTGAGAAGGAACATGAATGATTGCACTTTTTATTTTTTTTAACACTATTAATATGTTTAACTCTCCTTGTCTGTAAACTTCTATTATTAAGAAAAGTGTTTTGGGTAGAAGATGATCATCAGCAGTTAAGTTAAATCGAATCCTTCTAAAACTACTTAAAATTTAAAAAACAAATCTACACCAGCAGGCATATCGTAAAATGATCGGCTGTCCCTACGTTTGTACATTGCCTAGCACAATGTGGCTCCAACCTGGCTGAGGCCTGTAGGTGCTATTGCAACATAGTTTCATCATAATGGCCTACATATATTTAAGTAAAGAGGCCAGGTCATTATTACTGAAAACTGAATTGCTTAGTACCTGTAGGGCTAACCAGGTTGGGGGATCCCATTTTTCTAGGCATCATACAAAACAGTAACAGCAGCTCACTTTTTTTTTTCTTTCCCATTTAGCAGCTAGACACCAACATGGGGAGGCCAGAAAACAGATACAAGTTTTGATAGATTTTACAAGTCTAAGATCCATCTATATAGAAAATTGTCCTGAAATATTGAGCTTTAAAGCTTTTCTCCAAAAAAGGTCATTTATATCCCATTTTCTTAGATTTTGGTAAACATGACAGGAACTGTCTTGTAGAGGAATACATGAAAAACAGGCAAAAGCAGCATTTGAGAATTGGAAGAAAAAGTGTCAGAAGCTGGAAAACTACCAGACCAAAAGTCTTTTTAGTGCATTATGCTGTTTACCAACCATTAAGAAACTGTAGTTTTAAATACTTTCCACATACCTTTGTTTCAAGCTCTGAAGCTACCTTAACTGATTTTTTTGTATCCTTGGTTTTCTTTCCTTTAGGCTTAGGGATGCTGAAAAGACAAGAGTGTGTAAGATATCAGTTTACCTTTGTCACGGTAAACCCAGTTTTTCTATGAACACTCTCAGGAGACTTGATAGTTTTAAATTACTATGGCTTTTAAATCCAATGATCCACTGATTTCAGTGGGTACTGGACTGGAACCTAAATGTGTCAATATTTAACCTTAAGTTAAATAGGCTGAAGACCAGCTAACAGGAGAATAATGGAGCTATAAACACTACTATAATGAAATGTTCAAAAATTCTGCATTTACCTAAACACAAATATGAAAGGAAACATTTGCTGACCACACAGCTTCATTCTGGGTCCAGAGGGTGGGTATTTTTTTTAAACTATATTTTGCACAAACTAATATTTAAGGCACCTAAGTCCACTTTTCTGTTCACCCATTAATTTCTGCTTAGTGAAAAAACTTTTGCATGTGATTCACTTCTTTGAAGGTCAATCCCCTTTGGCAGTTATTCTAATGGAAGTGACTGTTACAGTTAAATGTGATACTGTTCTTCATTTTAATCCATTATATGCCCTGTTCTGACCCTTTGGACTGTGGTGCTGAAATATATATTCCAGAATCAGCATTTGTACAAAAATCAATGTTATTGGATTCAGAGGCACAGTTCTGAGTAAAATTAGTTCAATTGTTTGAGAACAAGTGCAAGAAATAAAATGTGCTTTACCCCATTAAAATTTTGTCAGCATTAAAAAAACTCAACACTTATAACGCTGAAACAGCTAGAGTAGGCATTAGACCTGGAAGTAGCCCGCACAGAGGAGACCTGCCTTTTAATGTTTTGGTCTGGACCAATGTGAACTTTTGCAAAAAAGCACATGCGCAGTGCCTTACAGGTTTACTGGGAAAGAAAGCACCATACAAGCAGATATCCCTAGGTTTGCTGTGCAATGAAAACATGAGATGGAAGCAGCAGTTGACTCATTCACTTTACTTCCTCAGAGCTGGACAGTAAGTGAGAAGGACTCCACAATGCTTAGTGCATAACAGGAAAATCATGTTGAAAGTTAAGTTTTCCTGCTGCTAAACTGTTTTCATAAAATTTTCCATACAAGTCCCTGCACATCGCAATACCCAGTCACAAGAACAGGCAAAAGTGGTGCTCAACTGTGCACTATCTTGACAAAACAAACACTCTCAAGAAAAGTATGCAGTCATGGATCAGTAATTGATTAAAAGATAGGAAACAATGAGTAGGAATAAATGGTCACTTTTCACAGTGGAGGGACATAAATAGCAGATCCCATAAGGATCTGTTCTGTTCACTATATTCATAAGTGATCTGGAAAAGGGGATGGACAGTGTGGTGGCAAAGTGTGCAGATGTTAACTATCTTCAGTAATTTTGTAAGTCCAAAGCTGAATGTGAAGAATTTCAAAGGGATCTTGCTAAACTGGGTGATAAAATGGCACATGAAATTCAGTGCTGATAAATGCAAAGTAGTGCACATCAGAAAACAATCTCAACTATACATACAAAATGTTAGAATCTAAATTAGCTGTTACCACTCAGCATTGGAGTCATCATGGATAGTTCTCTGAAAACATCTGCTCAATATGCAACAGCAGTCAAAAAAGCTAACAAATGTTAGGAACCATTAGGAAACGGACTGATAAGACGACAGAAAATACAATGCTACTATGTAAATTCATACCCCAAAATCTTGCAGTTACCCAATGAAATTAACATGAAGAAGAAGGTTTAAAATAAAAGACAGGACTTTGTCACATAGTGCAGTCAACCAGTGGAACTTGTTGCCAGAAGATGTTGAAGACCAAAAGCATAACTGGGTCCAAAAAAGAATTAGATATGTTCATGAAGAATAGGTCCATCAATGGCTATTAGCCAAGATGGTCAAGGATGCACCCCATTAACTGGGTGTCCCTCAGCTTCTGACTGCCAGGAGCTTGTACTGGACAATAGGGATGGATCATTCAGTAATCGCCCTGTTCTACTGAAGTATCCAGCACTGGCTGATGTTGAAAGACAGGATACGGGGATAGACAGACCACTGATCTATCCCAGGCTGGGTCTACACTGATGGCGGCAAATTCGCTGCTGTCACATCGATTGCTCTGGATCGACTGAGCGGTCTGTATAGACGCGCTCAGTCGATCCAGGAAGCGACGCAGGAAAACCACCTCGGTAAGTGGCGTAGCGCTGCGTCGAAGGGAGCGCTGTTCCCGTCAACGCAGCGCAGTATGGACGTCACGCAGAGCAGACGCTGCAAAGTTGACGGGAGATACGCAAATGATTTACATCACTTGCGTATCTCCCAGCGCCTGCCGCTGAATCGCAAAGGTAAGTGTAGACCGGGCCCAGTATGGCCATTCTTATGTTAAATAGTTCCTACTGATGAATATTTCATGTAAATTACGTTTTGAAATACATAAAATGGGTGATCTGTACATTTTTTCCACTCTGTTTTTTAAACATTTAAAACTTTTGTTACACTCGCTCCAGGCAAAAACTAAGACCAAAACACAAGCTTAATTTTACAGCGAGTCAAAAATAAGTACTTCCGTATAAACAAAATTTCTACCTATACCCTATCGTGATGACTTTTTTTATAACTATTAAGAATATGTTTATAATAATGAATGCCCAGAACCACTCATCAAGTTGTTATACAGTTAATAGAATCAGGTTTTTAAAGACTTAAATGTGAGTTAAGTGCCTAACTCCCATTTGTGTCCCTGCAGGAATCCCCTATAAGACATTATAAAATCTAATTGCTAAGAGAAGAACAAAGCAATGTTATCAGATTACCATATATGCTAACAGGAAGGTTTGCCTGAATACTGGTTTGTTTGTTAAGTGTTTGGTATTTCTTTGCAGTCTAAAGCCACTGCCAATTTTGGAATCAATTCTAACGTAAAGGACACGACTCCTTTAATTTCAGTGGAGTAGCTTCCAGTTTACGCTGGTCAAAGAAAATTCAGGCCTTTAAAACATGAACTGTTAAACTAAAGAAGGAAATGAAGTAAGTTGTTGTGTATTACAAGTCATCACAAAGTGATGCTGTTACCTTTTTGCTTCGCTTTTTGGTTCATTAACTCGATCTACAGCTTCTGCAGCACTTGCTTTTTCTGAAGTGATATTTCTTTGGCCAACATTTTCCAATTCTTCTGTTATGCTGTTCTCCTGGTCTGCAATGTCAGCCTCTTTTTGTTCAACTGTAGTATCATCTGCACTTTTGTTGTTGAAAGGATCTTCATATGTCTATCCAAAAAAGAAATGTGTATTTACTGCTTTGAGATAATTAAGTTTCAAATAGTTGGCAATTTTTTTTATAGGAATTGCAGATTTAGCAGTTCAACAATTTGCCTCATTGAAAGTCAAGCTGGTCTAGTTTTACACTGACATTGTGTGAAATGCAGCACGGAGAAGAGACCTGATGTTTTGGCTGTGGCATTTTGAAAGGCAACTGTGAAAGAAGTAGCCTGTGATGAAGCAAAGAGAGCCAAAGATTTTTTTTAAGTACCCATAGTGGACAGCCAGTAAAGCATAAAGAAGGGAGGATGCAATTAATTATACATAAAAAAGCTGAAGTGGTTGGGGTTTTTTATAATTTTTATTACGATGCCAACAGCTCCATTAATAAGGTTGCCTGATACTTCCTATTATAAGACCCTGTTTTCAGTTGCTTATGACTGCCAAATTGAAGTGTTCGGGGTGAAATTTTCCATGCCAGGTGTCCGCTTCAGAAAATTTTAGCCAAAACACCACAACTGTTACCAAGATTGACAAGGTCATGGAGATCTGAGGCAATCAGATAATGGATTGTCTCAACCTTCTAAACAACGGTGGAAGGGTAACAATTAGAATTCCACCGTGTAGGTGGAAGTGGGGTACTAGGAGATGAGAGAAGGAGAATCAGTGCATTACAGTTACTTTAGTAAACTCAAAGACAAGAGAACCTCACTAATCAGCACTGATATGGAAAAACCCAGTACAGGTTTAATTTTGTGGATTACTGAGCGCCGTTGGTAAGGTTAGTGCATGGCAATCTGCTTCTCCTGGGACCAAAAGTCACCTCTGGCACTCAGAACTGCCTTTTTCAATCTTAAACAGGAATAGAAGAATATATATTGGGCAATACTTGGCCATACTGTCAGAGTTGAGTGATGGTTTTCTAAGCAACACTCATACAATTTTCTTACTGAAAGACAGCAACCTGCTCCGGCTGAGAGAAAGGATGGCCCGGTGGTTAGGGCATTAAGATAGGATTTAGAAGATTTGGGTTCAGTTCTGCACTGCCACAGACTTATCGTGCAAGCCACTTCGAAAACTGAGGCACAGAGAGGCTGTCTGTCAAATGGGGATAATAGCACTGCCCTACCTCACAGGGGTGTTGTAAGGATAAATGCACCAAAGATTGTGAGGTGCTCAGATACTACAGTAATGCGGGTTATATAAGTACCTAAATTAAAACAGATATGGAGTGAACAGGAATCTGAAAACAATGGACTCATGGAGAAATACACCAGTTGATTAGATGTAATAAAATTAACAGCTTTTCTCAGTCTGTAGAATTCCTAGTTTCCTCAATTTTTGAGGCTACTGGACAGCTATGTCAGAAGATTACAGAAATAGCTAACCATGTCTTACAGTTTCCTTAGATTTTCAATACAGTCACAAAAAGAATGATTTTGTATAAACTCCATACCGTCATTGTTTTTTGTTTCTTTTTCTTCTTCTTGGAGAGTCTGTAAAGGTAAGAGTGGAGAGTTAAATATATATTTTAGGTTACCAATATTATGTTTTAGAAAAGTTAAAAACCAATAATTCTATGCTACATTTTAAGTGATGATGGTTCTGATTTCGCTTGTATCACAAATATAAGTAGTAGTCATGGCTAGAAAAAAACAAGGGTCATTGTCCTGAAGTGAAAAGAGTTAGCTGTTCTGTGTGCTATTTATGGTATTTATTGAAGTCTCTGTAGATTTCTTGCTCAAACTGAAACTGAAAACCTGTTCCTTAATGACTAGATATTAAACTTTAGCCATTCAGAAACCAGCTTAATCATAGCATAGCTTTAAAAGCTGTACTATGCTTATTTACTGCATGAACTGGCTTCCAATTAAATGATGTAAACAAGTTTTCTAGGCTAGTCATAGTGACTGGCAGACAATGCTGTACCTGCACAAACAACACTGGGCCTGTAATACGGTCTCTTGCTTTAAAATACTAACTTCTTTGCTGTGCCTTGATATTTACTTTCTATAAAGGCAGAGGATAAATAGTGGGAGACCATTATCCTACAATGGTTTATTCCACTGATATTAAAAATCTACTTTTCTGCTGGGAATTTGATACAAAGATATTTTAACAACTTGTGCAGTACAGTTAAGTGAGTTCTGATGTGATCATATGCCAGTCCCAAGCTCCTTTTTCATAAAGACCACTATTATGAAGCCAAACTATAAAAAATGCTATAGTGAGTGTAATTTGTTTTTAAAGTACTTTTGTTTGGGTGTTTCTTCCATTTCTTCATCTTTTGTGGTATTCATTTCATTTTTGTGATCTGTAGATACACAAAAGTCTTCCTCCTCCTCCTCCAGCTGTTGCCGTAACAGTGCTACCATTTCTCGGTGCTTCTTTGACTTTTCATGGTTCTTCATTCTATGAAGAGCAGAAGATAATTATTGGAATCTAGAAGTCATGAGCAATTGTTACTCCAAGCGTATTTTGTTTCATTTACATATAAAGGTGTCTGACCAATGACAATGATTAATTCCTTTCAGTATTCAGAATAGGAAATTCTAATATGTAAAATCTTTCCTTGAATGAAAAAGGGCTGAGACTTTCAAAGTCACCTAGGGCATGTGAATGATCCAATGCCATTACAATTAATTAACTTTAATGGAAACTTGGTGCCTAGATGACCTAGGAAAATCTCCAAGTTTTTCAAAAAAATAAAACTTACGCTTTCTCAGTCTTTAATGATTTATCACAAGCAGGGCAGTACAGGTCATCATAAAATTCAACAGCTTCATCCTCATCACTTAGTTTATCTGAAAAGGGAAGGGTAAGAAAACTGGCTGAGTGATTATTAGGAGATACTGAGTAATTAAAGCCACAGCATGCTTTCAACAACACCCATTCAAGCCATTTGGGATTAGTAAAGTATGGAGAGTGACAAAGACTCTCTTGCGAAACAATCTATTCCTTTCCCACATAACCAAAAATAAGCATGCACTACTAACATGAAGATAAATGTTCAAAGAAGACCAGAATACTAGGGGACTCAACCTTTTCCTGAAATATCTCAAAGTTAGTGGTGTAATATAATTCTACCAGCTTGGAATCTGGACTTCAGTTTTAAGGATTTGAATGCATATGTACACACAAATATGGAGCAGCTCTAAGGTCTTTTTATAGGCATCAAATCAAAAATATATTAACAGACCCTTACCATCTATTCCTTCTCTTGGCTCCAGTTCCTCTCCTTCTTCATCGTCAGATCCATCTCCAAATTCCTTCTCATACTGTGCTTCCATCTGCTGCAATTCTCTCTCTAGATCAGACATTGTTATCCAGCTCTGCTCTTTATATTGTTCACCAAGCCTTTTAAGCAGAATGCAACAACTTTTTATATTTCAGAAAATGTAGTAGTAACAGCGTTTTATTTAAGGGTCATTATTTGGATATGTTCACTTATTTAAAAAGAAGGAAGCCTCCTAGCTGTCTTGATTCAACCAAATCCAACACTTCAGTGACTACAGTTTCTCTGCAGGGATTGGAAAACTGAGCTGACAGGCTGTGGATGTCTGATTTACATTACCACTGTACAATTACTCCTCAACAGCTGCACTTCAGTTATTCAGATCTTTGCTCTTATTGTCTGCACTCAGCATTTTCAAGTTTTTTGCCTGTACTGAAAGCACCACTTAGGCTTCATTACCTTCAGTGAAAAAAAAAAAACTCCACTCTACTAAAAACATCCAAAAGCAATGAAAGTAGGTCTATGAATTTGCTAGAAAGAAGAGTGGCTAAATATTTAAGCTCTTTCCTTTCCCTCTTTCCAGAGAAGCAAGGCTTTTGTGCAAAGAATATATTTTGTGTTTACAGTGGAAAAATCCCAACCCCACCTCCTAATAGAGTCTTGAAATAAAAACAAAATATACTGCACTTAGCCCAGGGAGAGGATTTCTTTCTGACCTGTCGGGAGGAAGACACAAGTGATGACAGAGAGTGAGGAAAGAAGAAGAAAAAGGCTTGTTCCTCCTCCCCAAGTTTAACATTAACAGTTCATTGTCTTATGCAAGTTTTTTCCCTTTAATTTAAAATGAGTATCACAAATTTTAGTTAATATGCAGATATTCTGAGTTGATAGGAATTGCTGTCGGCTAATAAACTCCTCCCCTTCGAGTTTATTCAACTGAGGTATATGATTACTACCAAATGAGAAGCACCTTTCTTCTCAAGTTGAAACAATGTACAGTGGTTGATTTCTCAGCAAAAATTTATCATGTTCTAAAGTATTTCTCAAAGTTTAAGGGTCTACACAGACCTCCTCAATCGATGCTGCTGCATCAATGCTTGCCACTGTGGCAGTGTAGGCATGCCCTAGGAAACATTTTGGGATATGAAGTTTGTATCATGTGATATTCTTCGCCTGATGTCAAGCTAGGTATTAAATTTGTCAAAAATATAACACCACTACCAAGCAGTTGGGCAAATGTAGCTTTTTAGCTGTCTTGAAGTATAGTCCCATGAAAGCACATTGAGTTCTAGACTAGATTATTGAAAAGGTATAATTCACACAGCCAAGGTCCAGATTCTTGGAAATTGGTTGCAAACATTAGCCAAACAAATGAAAAAACTCTTGTGTATTTCCAGAATCAAGCAAGGATCCAAAGACATCTCTCAACCGTGATACTCTGTGATAAAGGAATGACAGATCCTCTTAAGTAAAGGAAGTCCCACCATCCACCTCTTCATTTATCCTCAGCATCCTTCTGCCACCCATCTATCACCTCTGTCTTGTGGACTATTTGACATTGAAGACTTTGGCAACAATATAATACTGATTATTAAAACTTATTTCATATTTCTTTACTACCCACGAGGTGTTGGGTGCTTTCCAGTCATGCAAGAAGGATTGTCTCTGCCATGAGAAGCTAAGTCTTCAAATCTCAGGTTTAAGGACAAAAGTTAGAAATCCAAACATATACCCTTTAAAACAAACATGTAAGATGCAGATGGTAAAATCTGACCCAGTATGAATCCTTCATGATTCTCTCTCAATTTAAAAAATGCTTCCTTCAATAGTTACATACTTAGCTTGTTTGAGTTTTTGCTGTCTCCGGAGCTCCTCTGCTTTTCTAGCTTTTTCTGCATTCTGATCTTCTATGAGTTTTCTATGTGCCTGTACTCTCTTATCTCTTTTACGAATAAAAGCCACTAGCTGACGGACCAGTTCATTCCTCTCCTTTCTTGCTTTGTCTCTAGTTTTCTTGTTCTCTTTTTCCATAGCTCGTTTCTCCCAGCGGTTTGATGCCTGCCGTGTGTCATACTCTTCTTTCCAAGCAAAGTTCTTTTGAGTACAGAAACTCTGCCAGTACGCATAAAAAGGATGGACTACCTGTTTTTTTTTAAAAAAAGGCAATTGGCAAAAGTTGTAAGAAATCATATTGAAAAAAAGCAACCAAAGACTACTTAAATTTTCATAAGTACACAGACTCCAAAGCCAGAAGGGACCCTTATAATCATCTTGTCTGAATTCCAGTATAGACAACTCATGGAATTTTTTCCAAGAGCTGGATTAAAATCTAATCTCTTTTTAAAGAGGTGCTGAATCTATCACCTCCTGGAGGCAAACTGTTCCATTGTTTAAGTATCCTCATGTGTGGAAAATTGCATCTAATTTCAAGGCTGAATTTGCCTAACTTCAACTTCCAGTCACTGGATCTTGTTATGCTTATTGAAAAGCCCTCACTAATCAAATACTTCGTGTGTGTAAATACCTATACACAGTGATCAAGTCACCTTCTCTTCAATCAGCAAAACAGATTGAGCTTCTTAAGATTCACATCATAATCATAAGGACAACCCCGGGGAATTACAGACCAGTTCACTTAACTTCTTTACCAGGAAAGACAATGGAGCAAATAATTAAGCAATCAATTTGCAAACATATAGAAGATATTAAGGTAATAAGTAACAGCATGGATTTGTCAAGAACAAATCACGTCAAACCAAACTGATAGCTTTCTTTGACGGGGTAACAAGCCTTGTGGATGGGAGGAGGCAATAGATGTGGTATATCTTGACTTTAGTAAGGCTTTTGATACTGTCCCGCATGACCTTCTCATAAAAAACTAGGGAAATACAACCTAGATGGAGCTACTATAAAGTGGGTGCAAAACTGGTTGGAAAACCGTTCTCAGAGAGTAGTTATCAATGGTTCACAGTCATGCTAGAAGGGCATAACTAGTGGGGTTCTATAGGGATCAGTTCTGGGTCCGGTTCTGTTCAACATTTTCATCAGTGATTTAGCTAATGGCATAGAGAGTACACTTATTAAGTTTGCAGACGATACCAAGCTGGGAAGGTAAGTGCTTTGGAGGATAGGATAATAATTCAGAGTGATCTGGACAAACTGGAGAATTGGTCTGAGGTAAATATGGATGAAATTCAATAAGGACAAATGCAAAGTACTCCACTTAGGAAGGAACAAACAGTTGCACACGTACAAAATGGGAAATGGCTGCCTAGGAAGGAGTACTGCAGAAAAGGATCTGGGAGTCATAGTGCATAAGCTAAATATGAGTCAACAGTGTAATGCTATTGCAAAAAAAGCTAACATGATTCTGGAAGGTATTAGCAGGAGTGTTGTAAGTAAGACATGAATAATAATTCTTCCGCTCTACTCCTCAACTGGAATATTGTGTCCAGTTCTGGGTGCCACACTTCAGGAAAGATGTGGACAAATTGGAGAAAGTCCAGAGAAGAGCAACAAAAACGATTAAAGGTCTAGAAAACATGACCTATGAGGCAAGGCTGAAAGAACTGGGTTTGTTTAGCCTGGAGAAGAGAAGACAGAGGGGACATGATAACAGCTTTCAAGTACATAAAAGGTTGTTACAAGGAGGAGGGAGAAAAATTGTTCTTCTTAACCTCTGAGGACAGGACAAAAAGCAATGGGCTTAAAACGCAGCAAGGGAGGTTTAGGTTGGACATTAGGAAAAACTTCCTAACAGTCAAGGTGGTTAATCACTGCAATAAATTGCCTAAGGAGGTTGTGGAATCTCCGTCACTGGAAATTTTTAAGAGCAGTTTAGACAAACACCTCTCAAGGATGGTCTAGATATTACTTAGCTCTGCCATGAGTGCAAGGGACTGGACTAGATGACCTCTTGAGATCCCTTCCAGCCCTATGATTCTATAAGCCTTTCCCTCCCAAAATCCTGGATCATTTTTGTGGCTCTCCTTTGAACTCTCCCAAGTATTTACCAGACACCAGCACTGGAGATAGTATCCTAGTACAGGTCTTACCAATAATGTGTAGAAAAGCAAGATTACTTCCCTATTTCTGCTTAATATTCCCCTTCTTATACATCCAAGGATCACACTACTCCTTTTAGCCACAGCATTTCTGAGTGGCTGCTGTCCAAGATAGTCTTCCATCCTGTTAGTTTAAATCGCATTCTTGTTCCCTGGTGCGTTACCTTGCATTGACTGGTATTAAAATCTATTTTGTTTGATTGTGACCATTTGAGGGACACTCACTGATGTCTCACTAACAACTACGTTTTGAGATCTCTCAGTGAGCCAGTTTTTAATCCATGTAATGTACACCTTGTTCGTTCCATATATGCAAGTTTTTAAATCAAGGTATCATGTGGTCATAAATCAAATGCCTTGGAAAAATCCAAGATCTTTCTAGGTAGAAAAAGATTTAAAATTTTAAACGGAGCCAAGTTCATACTAGAGATAACTAAAAAAGCTGCCACTGGCCTGTGGCGTCGATAAGGAGGTAGGTCTTAGGCCCAACAAAGAATAAGATGGTAACAAAACCCTCTTCGCTGTTACGATATTAAGCAGTTACGCATCATCCAGGTTTTCTTGTCAAGATATTGCTGGCAACTCCCACTGTAATGATTACTATTTAAAAAAAAAGTCTTTTTAACCATTTAACGAGATGGAAAAAACAAAAAAGCAGTTGAAGCATCTGAAGTGAAAACTAAGTATTATTGTGACAATATCCCATATTTCTTTTCATCCTCTATAGAGTTATTTATAGGGAAAAGCCCCTCTTGACAGTCTTAGATAGTATTAACTGCCATTTTTGGAGGTAGCAAGAAGGGGTCAGTGCTTTTGGAAGACTGATGCGGTTTTCTCCTTTAAGGCAAAAGGCTCACACAGGAAGAGAAAAGAATGGCAAAGATATAAAATGTAGCTTCTGTCTTTAGTGCTGATTTTCCCTTGCAACCTTGCTGATAGAGAAACACAGACGTAGCACAATGTCTTATCAGCCACTCTGAGACCCGCCAAACTGGAATAGATGTACACCAGAGGGACTAACAAGCCTGCAAACTCCACAATTCTACTAGAAATCTGATATATATGGACTTTCAAATCATTTGAATGTATCTGATTGCTTTAATCATTTAACATTTCTCTTATAGTTTGTTTTTTTCCTTTTATAATATACCTTTAGTTTTAGTTACTAAAGGATTGGCTAGCAGTGTGGTATTTTGTGTAAGATCCAAGCTTACATTGACCTGGTAATGTGGCTGATGCTCTGGAGTCAGGAGAGCCGTTTTGGTAAAGAGCATAGTGTTTTAAAAAATTCTCTCTTTACTAGACCTAGTGGCTGATTGGGAGCCGAAAACTGAAATGCAGTAAAGGGAGTAGTATATATTTTGTTTGAGCTTCATGATAACCAGTGTGGGGAATCAGAAGCATTGTTTGTGGCTGGTTGGTAAGTCTGTCACCCACCAGTGCAGAGAGAATCTGCTCTCCTTTTGCAGCCTGCTCTGACCTTGGCATTTTCAGGTGGTCTACCCTAGGCACAGAGCGGTCACATATATCTCTGAACAATAGCCCAGACAGTACATTAGTATATGCACTATTAAAATAGCATTACTGCAAATCACGTTTCACTGCACTATTTTGTCCTTTTCATACTACTTATCTGAGATGTACAAGCTACTTCATTAAAAAGTATAATATAATTTAAATTTTAGGAATAACACCACCAGGAAATATTACAAACAGGAAGCAAAGACGGAAGAGACTAGAAGATGTATTTAAGGACTGATGCCCTTAAGTGCTTATACAGGAAGCTGATTGCCAGCTTACTGGTTGAAGGCAGTTGAAGGTAAATGTGCTAGTAGTTTCTGAAAAATTTTACAAAGGGAGATTTTCAGTCATTACAGATAGATGGCATGGCAGAATTAAAGGATCAGCCTCTGGGAAAAGGAGTGAGAAATGACAGAGCAGTTGTAGATGGGTATCAGAGAAGTATAAAGGGGCCAGCACCACAAAAAGCCTTAGATGGCAAGAGAGTTTTCAGCAGAAGTCACAACCATTGGTTACCCACTGTTCTTGGATATTTTGTGTTATGCAGTCAGCAAGTTTCACGTTTGTACTTGTGATATAACAAAAAGGAAAAATTATGTTAGAGACTATTTGTGTAAATAAATAGTTACCACCCCTTCAGGTATTCCTTGCTGTAATGCATACCATTTTAGAACACTTGCAAGGCTGGTTTCAATCAGACATCAAGAATTACATCTATCTATTTCTTAGGCCAGGTCTATACTTTAAATTTTACTGCCATAACTAAGTCAGTAATGAGTAACCAACATAAATAAGCCAGTATAAGGTGCTATATATCAGTGTATTCTATTTCGCTTCACTGAACTGGAATAACTATACTTATATTAACACTTTTATGCTGGTATAACTGCATCTACACTAGGGGTTTTGACACTAACTATGACAGTATAGGTAAAGCGGCAAAATGTTGAGGTATGCAAAAGGCATTAAATAAGAGCATTTGGTTGGGCAGGGGAGGCTTTATGTACTTACTGGACCAGATTCAACTCGAAATGTCAACAGTAGCCTTTCTTCTGATTTCAATGGGAGATAGATCAAGCCCTAGTTATCTTACAGTGTAACAAACAGTTATTTAGACTTCCAAACATTATATATTTTACCTTATCATAATCACTTTGAGAGTCTCCAAAAGTAGGGAATTCTTCAATATCTTCCTGAGATATATATTCCATCTCTTCCTTTGCAATATTTTCAAAAACTTGACGATAGACTGCAAAGAACCCCTAAAATATACACCATAGTCACTGATGAATTAATTGTATGCCAATGCAACTAAAGGATTAAGATGATAAACTTCAGAGAAATATTTAAATTCTACAGTAACTGTTCTAATTCAAAATAAAGAATTGAAACCAAAATTAAGTGGCTATGCCAGGCTCTAGGAGCCCTTATGATTTAAAAAAAAAATCAATCAACTAATTCAAAAAATCCACTGTGACCCAGGAACCACTTGGCAGCAGGCATGGGGGGGGGCATAGACTTTTACAGGGATCCTTTGGGTCAGATGCATGCATATTAAATGTACCAAAGGGTGGCATGAGAGGTTTCTGCTAAGAACCCACTTGTCATTATCATTGCAAAATGTATATATGGATAATGTTTAAAGAATTATGTATCTGTACTGAAAATTGTTCTTACGGTATATTAGTAAAAAGAAAGTGATACGCTTGCTCCTATCAGGTAGGAGGGAAGAGAGGCCTATTTTTCTCTAACTGGTCATGTCCTTATCATATGCTTCCCAATGGAGGCCTATCTTCAGAATGAGAAGAATGCTAATCAAGACATTGTGAAATCGACTAGACACTTGAAAAAACAACTAGCAGGGAGCATCCCCTTTACCAGTAAAGACAACAGAATCTAGAGTGGGAGGTATAAGTGGGGGTATAACACACACCCAGGAGCTTTTTTCCATGGAGGAGGCAATCTGTTAGCTTGACTATCTCATGAATGGAAGATCACTGTCAAACCTGGCTATATCATGCTGGAAAAATTTTGGATGAGCTTTTTCCTCTATAAAACATGACAATAACTAGATATATAAGTCTAGGTTCCAGAGCTCATATTTTTATTTTATATGTAACCATTTGTTTCCAGTACTTCTACTCGCAATCATTAAAACCTGTATACTGTTAAATAAAAAAGTGAAATAAACTTATTTATTTCCCTATAAACATATCTAAATGCTGTGTGTGAAGTGAAGCAGTGATCTGACATGCAACTGGTAAGCTAGGGCATACTGCTTTTTTGGGAGCAGCAGATCTGTGAATACTCTGGAGTGTCCAGTGGACCAGGGATTGGACAGTCCAGGGAGATGCTCGGAGGGGGAGTGTGTCTCTGCAGAGAGACAGCAGGGCCTGAGTAGGCCTGGAGGAGAATGCCTGCATTGCCTGTGGCCAGCAGAGTCAAGGAGCTGAACCACAACAGGCACAGACAAGGCTTCCTAACGACAGGTGGTAGTGAGGTGCCTCACAGCCCCGGATTTCCCCAGAAAGTGTCATAACCAGAGTCCCAGAACTCCTTAAACAATATGATACTTAAGAAAACATCCCTCCCACCTCTCAATCCCAAACACCACGAATCTATTAAAAGCAATTCCACCAAGACATCTGAACTCAACCCTTGCCAAAAGCCTAATAAATACTTTGCAGCATGACTTGAATGTCAGCAAATTCAGGCTTTGTTGGACTAAAACAGGAGAGAATTCCAAAGACAAGAACAATCTACCAGCAGCTCCACTATTATGCATTAACGGTATTCCAGCTCACTGCAGCTATGGTAATATCACAGAGAAAGAGGGGCAATCTCTCAGACGGGCAACATTCCAAACCACTTGGGCCTTTTTAGATCAATATCAATACCTTAAACTCCACCTGGAAGTTAAATGACAGCAAATGCAGACACCAGAGGACTGGCATAATGCTGCTTTTTGTATCCTAAATCAGTCCAACTTGTGAAACATTTCAGTATAATAGAATTGCATAGTGAATGCCTGGGAATGTATCACATGAAAAGTGTTGCTCTACAATTGTAAGGCAGTATTGATAAAGGGGACATTTAAAACTGACTAAATATCCAAGGTATGTTTTGTTTCCCCCTTCCCTCCTTTTTTTAAAGTTTACTGTATTTTTCTACTTATGTTCAATAATTTTAAGAATGGTATATCAATGCAACAATTTAATTCCATCAGTTCTGTAGAAGTTTTAACTTGATTCATTAAAGAGTCACTTCATTACCTCTTCATCATCTCCATATCCAGAGTAACAACTAACAGTGAAGTAGCGCAGCAGATCCAAACTATCATCTTGATACTCTCCATCAACCCCTCCTTTCAGCAGAGCTTCCCTGTGATTATCATACCTAACAAAACACAGCACCAAGAATACATTAATTTAATAAGTAACTTAATAACAATATCTTAAGCCAACCACTGAGATGAAAATCTAGAGTAGTGTGGGCCTTCCAGTTGTTCATGGAATACCTACAACTGCAATCTTTTGGGAAAAAGTTATCTAACATGTTTGAATAAGATGTTTCTTGTAGATTCCAAGAATGTCAATTACAGGTTCTACAGATGTTTAAAAACATTCCCCAGGTCCTCCCACTTTTATGCTGGTATATCTGTCATTAGTCTTTTTAGTATGTGAAAATGGTTCTTCCTGAGAAAGTAGATAAATGTATGAGCAAACAGCTCTCTCTTATCCAATGGGGAAAAAAAGATGTATGCAACTATAAACCTGGTACACTCATACTCGAGAGAGATTCAGTAGCAAAAACCGCTTAAAACACAACAAATCTATTAGGGAACATGATTTTTAAAAGGTGATTTCAAGTATCTTTTGTTACAAGGATGTGGCTAATGTTTTCTGTAGCTGTAACCCTGGGACCTAATATGTGAAACTGCTGGATGCATCCTTATTGGTGTAGGGATCTCTTAACTGGATGTTATCATCTAAAATCTCAATCCAGACTATCAACATAAGCAAATCACAAATGATTTCAATGGGAGTCTTGCCTATGACAGGAATGCAGAATCTGGCCCGCTGTCAGATTGTCTTTTCTACTCCCCTGGCAGACAAATAATACCTACCATGCTCTTTCTTGAGGGTCACTCAATACATCATATGCTGCTTGGATTAATTTGAATTGTTCTGCTGCTTCATCAGCATTTTCTAGATTTTTGTCTGCAATAAAAGCCATTAGAATTTAAACACAGCAACAGCTGGGGCTCATGTCACAAAATAGTTTTAGGAAATCAGACAAATAAAGAAAAAAGTCAGTTCAGAAGGGCAACTCAAGGCTCCTGTTGGATGCACTGGATACACCATGACATTGACTAAAATACAGCTGCTGATCTAGCTTCATCTTTCATTGATTGACTATCACCCTGCCAAATTAATAGCCACTTTCAGATTATTAAGCACAAGCCTGGAAAGTCAGCATTTGTTTTAAGTATAATTTGAAGTAACACTGCTGGGTGTAAAGAACAGATAAAGGAACACGGCCAACCTCGATGAGAATTACAAAGTAGTTTCAGGTACCACACCTGACTGTTCTTGCCAATTTTTGAGGTTTTAGAATAAAAAGTGCCTATTTGAAGAGAAAGCATCTCCTCGGCTGCAGACTGACATAGCCACGCAAACCAGGGACGCTCGCAGGCACTGACATCGAGGGCACAGAGCGACACCGTGAAGAGCCACTGGCGGGGCTGTCGGCAGGGATTTCCCCACCGGTCAGGCTGGCAACGACCTTGGCGAGGGTTTGCCTCCCTCCGCCGCACGGGAGCCCGCCCACATCACCGCGGCGCGTCCGACAATCGATTCCCGGCCGGGGCCCTGGCGCCCCCGCCCCCCTCAGCGTCGGCCTGCGGCACGTCACGCGAGCCTGTTCGCGCCGGTTTCGTTCCGGGTGCCGGGGTTACCGTGTGAACGCCGCCTGAGCGACGCAGGGGCCCGGACTAGGTGGGGGCGGCCTTACCCTTCCTGCGGCTCTGTCAGTGCCGGGGCCCGAGCCAGGCAGACCGCAGGGCGGGGCCGGCCTTTACCGCGGCGGGGAAGGGCCAGGGCCGCCGGCAGCCAGCGGGACACCCCGAGCGCTGCCTCACGCGGCCAGGCGACCGCGGCTCAGCCAAGGCCGGAGCGGAGCGGAGGGAACGCCCGGCCCGGCCCCGCAGCCCGCCCGCCCCGGCCCGCCCCGGCCCGGCCCGGCCCACCTGGGTGCCAGCGCAGCGCCAGTCTCCGGTAGGCCCGCTTCAGCTCCTCGTCGGAGGCGTCGCGCGTCAGCCCCAGCACCGCGTAGTGACACTTCATCGCGGCGCGCGGGACCCGAGGAGCCGGCTGGGCTGGGCTGGGCTGCGCGCGAGACAGCCGGGTCCGCCTTCCCGCAGAGAGGGAGCGCTGGGAGCGCGCAGCCCCTGAGGAGACTGGCGGCTACTGCCCCCTGCCGGCCGGGGAGGCGGGGACGAAAGAGAGAGCTGCCCAGGGGGCGGAGCCAGACGGGCGAAAGGCGGGGCTACGGGATGGGCGGGGGCTAGCACGGGCTCACGGGGCGGCTGGAATGTTGGGGGTGCGAACGTTCCCTGGCCATTGGATAACAGAGATAACCTAGGGGGACCAGCTGAACCGATGGCCTAGGGCCCGCGGTGATTTTCGGGGCTTTGTCTTACATGGGCGCCTATCGCCCCCCCACCCCATCCCTACTTCTTACTTTTGCTACCTGGTCACCCCACACTCGAGACTGGCAGGGGCATCCTCATGGCTGCTTTAGAAGAGTTGTTGGGTGGGGTCCATGTTTGGGTCCGCTGGGACTGGTCCCTGTGTCTTGTAAGCAGTGGGGGCTTTTTGTTTCTTTTTATAGGTATAAAATTGACTTAAGAGATTTCCCTAAGTTCCTGGACACAAAGACTGTTAGCACACGTTTAACACGCTGCCCCTGTGTTAGCTGAAGGATAGGGGAAATACACTGATTACCTTAGTAAAAGGTTGACAAATAAAACCTTTGGAAGAGACAGACAACCCCATGCTGCAGGTCAGGCACCAACCTCTAATGCACTCCTTTTCTGGACTGGGTATTCCCTAATTGCTCATTGCAGGTTTGTTTCCACTTTTTGGGGGCGTATCTGGTACTGGCCAGTGTTAAAGGTACTGCATAGGTAGGCTCTGTAGTCCTTTTTTCTTTAAAGAATGGTATCCGAAAACTAACAGTGGCAGAGGAAGAGGTTCGCTCAATTGTCTGACAGCTGGGAGAGAAAAATATACTTCTGTAAGGATGGGGTTTTAAGAACACCTGCTTATCCAGTATTGGGAAATAAGCTCCCACAGTGCTTGTAGCATTCAGCCTTTTCCATGGTACCCACACAGCCAGCTCAGCAGTCGTTCGATCGCCAGGTGGCCACTCCTGCAGCAGGTCATTCATCTGTGCCTGCCGTGCCAGAGTTTTATCATCCTGACATGAATCTGTGGAAGACAGAAGTATATATACACACATATATATATGCACACACACAGACACAAACATACAAAATCAGCCTAATGTGAATATAACCTGATTTTAAAGAAAGCAGCTGACTTTGGTTACTGTTGACCAGTGCAATTACAAGTAATGAGACTGACCAGAGAAGTGTAATCCTTCATTCCTCCATGTGACCCTGTCTACTCTATGTAAACAACTGACATTGGAGGTAGCTGCAACTGAACCAGGCTGAATCACAATTTGGCCTAGTTTGTATAGAGGTGAATCATTTGCAACTAGGCTGAGGGGGCCTGTGCAGGAATTTAAATTTGACCCCTTTTGGAGGGTGTGTTCTGTGCCCCTCCCCACTACAGTCCCTGGAGCTCACACTCTCTTCCCCCCTCTCCCCACAAGGATCTTTCACTGTCTCCCTGGCACTGGAAGTAACTATTGCTCTCTCCCACTTGGCCCCAGTTCAGAGGAATTCTGTGTCCTTGATAATTGTTGGGCTCTGCTTGCCCCTTCCCCCCTCCCCCGCTTTGTGCATGCCCCTAGATTAACCTATGCATACAAGGACTCAGTTATTTTAGCTCTATAGTAACAAAGTTGAGCCATAATCAAGTTTAACAATCGTAGTATAAACAAGGGCTGATTGGAGCTAGGCATCCTCATCATATTACTTTCCAAGCATCACTGGATAGCAGCAGCCTACCAGATTGCAACCCCCAGTCCTATAACTGAGGTCATTATTGGATGAGATACTTTATTCGCACTAGATTAGCAGTCTCTGGCTAGTATCAAGCATCCTCCATGCAATGGGATATATTGTCCCTTTAAGAGTGAAGGGGGTCAGAAAACCCTGTTCCCGGAAGCTGGATTGAACAAAGGGGCAGGAAATGGCCTAGTAGCAGAAGAGAGGAAGCACTGCCAGGGAATGAGTGGGCCTAACCGAATGCACTTGTATTAACAGCCTACACATGACTGTAATCTTTGTATCAAAGTGAGGTATCATTTGAAAAAGAATAACTTACTGGTCAATATCATCAGGGTGGAATGTGTGAAGCAACATCATATGTGCAGTTATGATGTAAACTGAAATTATGACTGAAATGAGGCTACCAGACAAGCCTGGGGAGTGGATAAACCTGTTTCTCAAAGACACAGGAGAGGCTGATTATTCTAGTCAGGTGTCATCAAAGTTGGTGGGCAATCAACTGTCAAACAGCCATTCTTTGGCAAAAAGGGGGAGGGAAGGTGCAGAAACATCCATCTACATTTTAGCAAACAATAAGATGGAACCTTTCACCATGAGACTCCATGACTCCAACTTCACAGTGAGAAATAACTTTACCTAGCAGTAACCCTCAGGAAAATGCATTTCAAAAGGTGACTTGACTATAAAAGTGAGTGGCAAACACACCCCAAGATATTTTCTCCCTATCAATCTCTCAATTGTATCATTTCATCAAAGATGACAAAACAAAACCCCATAAAACCCACACAACAGTCATTTGACTTTAGGAGGGATCTTGATGTGAAGTTTGGTGCACCCTGTTGTTGGGAATAGGTGGTAAGGATTTTACCTTGAACCAAGTCTAGCTTGTTAAGTTTTAGCAATAGAAAATGTTTTATCTTTATTTCTCTTGTATCTTTAAGACCTTAGAATTTAATTGAGTAGAAGTATCTCTCTTTGTAGTTGAATAAACTTTTTATTCTTTAATTGAAACTAGTGTGGTGTTGCATTCAAACTGAACTGTTTGTGTAACTCCATTTAAAGTCGCCAACTGGTGGATATTATTCCTTATGGGGCAACAGACCTAAAATATCTGAACTGTCCAGGATAGGGCCAGACAGACATATTTTAGAGGAAAATTTGAGACTATGTTGCAGTCACCCTGTAAATAGTGACCAAGGCTGATGAAAGTCAGAGTGTGACTGGAGTATGTTGGCAGGCTGCTGCTATACACAGACCCAAGGTGTGACCTGCATGCTGTTTGTGAGTGGCCCAGCTTATGTGCTACACCATCAAAGCACTGTGAGGCAGCCCAAGGCAGAAGGTGACAACCTCTCATTGGAGTGTATTGCCCCTGGAATGTGACAGTTGGATAGAAGGAAAAAATCCAGGACACTGTTCCTTTAAGGGCCAGAATCAGGAGCCCTATAGCAGAGAGTGGGGCAGGGCTCCCCTCTCATCCAACCATGCAGGAGGAGCTCTGGAGGGTGCTATATAGACTGCATTCACCTCAGAAGTTCTAAAAGTTAAATGCAGATACAGCAGTTGAAAGACAAGAGAAAACTAATCACCGTAACTTTTAGTAATGGGAAATTAGTTATGGATGAAAAATCGCATTTCCAAATGTGGATGTAGATGTATTTTATAAATTTACGGGTAAAAAAAAAAACAGTAGGTATTAAAAATGAAGTGTACTGGTATATAGATGAAAAGTGGAGTTGGTTTTGTCAAATATAGATATACAGATGAGTGAAAAACAAACAAAGACGAAGGGTAGGGACAGCATATATCAAAACTGGATGAAAAGCGCTTAAGTGCCCCGCCCCAAGGAGCTAATTGGTGAAATGTGCCTGCAAAGCAATCCCTGGCCACAGGGGGTGCTCAGTAAGCAGCCATCACCATTACATAGAACAACATAGAAGATCAAAGTCTTGCCACTTCTCAACTTGTCCTTGCACCACTTTAACCTTTTATTCTTCTATATTCCCTTCTTTTGTTCTGTTTCCTGCTAGTGGTAAGGGGCTGTTTTTCGCATTTCCTTCAGCAGAACCATTTTCCCAAATCAAAAGGCATCTAGCTAATAGAACCTGATGTGTGTGTACTAGAAGCCTGTAACGCTGTTCCTACTAGATGAAAAAGAAATCTGATAGGTACTGAATGTATTTTACAAGAAGGTGATTTATTAATTGCACTAGGAGCAGTAAAATCACAGATCAAAGAGACAGTCCCTTCCCCAAGAGGCTTATAATCTACTCAGAAAATCTAGTGTATTCCCCCCACATTTAATTTCAGGTAAACACATTTACTCAACAGGAAGAGCTAATTTTTTTGTTACAGGATCCCATTTACCAGCAGTAAATTCTGGTGCATGCATTGCCCACAGTGTTTAGTTAACTGCAGGCCTGACTATTTGTGTTTGTAATCATCTTAAAAGTTAATGGAAATATCATTGTTTTTAAATAACAGCTGTTAGAAAAACAAGGCCCAAGCTATCTATAAACTGTTCTACATAATTAGTTCTAATAGCTCAATTAAGACAATAGTTTCTTCAAAGTGTTAAGTTTTGGGGGGGATAGAGTCTTTTTGTTCTGTGTTTGTACAGCACCTATCACATGAGGCTCTGATAGGTAGACTATCACACTAGAAATTATAATAGAAAAGTGTGGAATACCAAGGAGCACTAGCACCCACACAGGACAATCTTCCATTATACCTTTGAGTAATAATAGCACACTTGGCACAGAACCACAAGAGCGACACAGAGTAAACGTTTTGCCCTTTCTGATATGAGGCAAGCCTTACACTTTTTTAGATCCACTATTCTTAAGTGGAAAAAAAGTAATCTTGTGAGCCAAATCACATAAACCTTTCTCTTCTCCTAGAACTGGGGGATAGGGTGGGTAACAGGCCAAAACAAAAGTGAACCATTACTTTAGGCAAAGTTACACTCTCTCTTTAAAAGATGCATTTATACATTATAACTAATAGAGACTATAATATCTAGACTACAGATTGACAGGACTGGGGAAGTAAACTTCTGAACTATGCCTGGGGTAAGCTCCAAATTCCTTTAGGTAGTGCTTCCCCCAAAAACATACCACTAGGTTGTTCTCTAAAACTACTGACCCATAAAAGACTAATTTTAAACAGGAAGACATTTTTGGTCAAACTTCCTTATTCCCCTCTTACTGATGCCCCCCCCCTCCCCCAACCATCATGTTTCTCTAAGAGCTTTGTTAGACATTAATGTCTCTATTCTTTGGAAGACACACACATACACACAACAAAAATACCAACATATTTTATTTAAAAAACACAGTTTGAGACAAGCTGAGTTCTAGAGCAGCAGAAATCCACATCTGAATTTTCATTTACTTGGTGGCAAGCAGCTGCTGGCTTTAAATTATGAGATATTTATAAGATTATATGCAAGATAGCTATGAAATATAGCTAAAGACGTAAGTATACAAAACAGATGACTTTCTGAAGTTTGCTTATATCCCCCCCAATTTGTAACATTTTATACTCCCACCCTGGAAAGTTTTTTTTGCATCTTCCTTTGTCGTTGAAATAATTTCTTTTTCTTTTTCAAATTGACTTTTAGCTCTGGTTTCACCAACTCTATTTCCAACGGTTTTTCCGCTGCTGGGGTTTCAAAGACAGTTTCAGTAGGATCTTCTGGAATAATTATCTTTTCTTCTTTTTTCCTAAATTTCTGCAAGTCCTTCACTTGTTGTTTTTCTCTGAATTTAGCAGCTACAGCCAATCTCGTCATCCGCCGATGCTATAAAAAACAAGAGAAGTAAGTTAATGCAGTTGTACTGAAAGGCAAGGGAGAGGCAGAAAAACTCATTTAAAAGGTGATATTGCTAAAAGTTCACAAACATTTTATAATATAGGTGGAGAGAGAAAATACTCTCCACTTATCTTTAGAAAATTACCCTTTTTAAAAGGTCACCCTTCAACTGGTAAATTCCTTAGCATACTGCCATCTTCTCATTAAGAGATTGAACAATTTAGGGTTACTAGTTTCATAAATCCACTCAACTGGCATGCCAGTGAATAATTATTTTACTCTAAAATTACAACCTGTTAAGAGTGTTGCCACATTGAGGCCCCTGATTCTGCAAGCTGTTTCTTAGACACAGGTGTACACTCATACAGAACAGCTTGCACAATCAAGGTTTAAGGAATTTCTTAAATGCAAGCAAAACCAAAGGCAAGACTGTTACCATGTTTGGAGACTGGTAATGTGGATTCTCATATAGAGTTGGTCCTCCAAAGCTGCCCTGGAAAATCTTTATGAGATTTAAGACAAAACGAGGTCCAATTTCTACAAGAGCTGCATCTTCTTCTATGATCTGTGATAAAATAGCAAACAGCCTTCATTTGAGATTCCTGTGCTGGACTTATACATACATATTCTTTAAACATTTTACACAGATAGATTCAAAAGGTGTTCAAGCCCAAAATCTAATGCAACTCATCTATGTTAAGCATATGAAAACACAGTTTTAGTCCAATATAAAACACTTGGAAATCACTTTTTTGTATAAGTGGTGAATGTCAGCATATCCTGGTAATAGTTAAAGGTTTTCTGTAATTCTCTGATTTCATATGAAATCATACAGTTAGTGCAATTGTTAAAAATAAAGGGAAACAACTAACCTGATAGTTCCGAAACCAGATCCTGTTGTCTGTGATGGAGAACGTGAATACATGGTCTACAAAAGGCTGGCTTTTGGGGTGATATTGCGGTGTGCTAAAAATCTGTAACAAAACCCAAAAACAATCTCTCATCGAAAATGATCAAGAGTCCAAAATACAAAGTTTAATTACTTTTGCATTCATCTTGTTTTACTTTTTAATGTCCTAATCCTGCAGAGACTTACACGTGTGAATGGTCCCATTATCTTTAAGCACATGTAAATCTGTGCAGAATTAGGATCCAAATACCAAGAGGCTCAAAAATAACTTTACAGGGGTTTTAAACCTGAAACATTAAAACAAAGATTGTTTGTAAGAAGCAAGAAATTTCAAACAAAATTGGCACATACTGACCTGAATAAACAACTCTTTTAACAGAGCATAGTGTGGCTCCTGATCAAACACCTATAAGAGAAGAATACTATTTTACAAACACACAAAAGGCAACAGCAGATATAGAGAAAAAGAAAATCAGAGATGCTGTAGGTTAAGCAGTCTGAATTCTGTACTTGCCGGCTCAAAGGACAGAAGAGGCCGTGAGCCTCTCAAGCAGTTGCCAGTCATCTTCAGCTCTGCCAGAGTATGAACTACAATGATTTTGAACACAGTTTTAGTTTAAAAAAAATTTTCTACAGAATAAATAAATAAATAAATAAAAAGCAATAGAAGTGACATAATCTGAGAGCTCAACTTACTATTCTGTACTAAAAACTTGGCGGATGGTCCTTGGGGTGAATTTGAAAGCCTGAAACAAGACATCCATTAGAAATGGCTGGAAAAAAAATGCTTTAGAATTCTATAGTAAATTTCAACTTTTAACTGCAATAGTTTTAAAACTGGGTTCTGTTTTGTATAAATCGTTCATTTTACATATTTTAATTAGAAATAGCGTAAGGTATCATCAACAGACCTCAAATGATGAGCCTTCATAGAAAATAGTGTTTAACTTACACTTATTTTGCTGTTTATAAAAATTTTAAATAGTACTTTTGTAAATAAAGCCAGTCTCATTTACACTTGCCATTACTGCCAAGACCCAAGGTATTCTATGGCATAGTTTCTCAACCTGTGGGATGCGTACCCCTGGGGGTACATGAGACACAGGCAGGGGGTACCCGGGAAAAAACAGAGTGAAGGGGAGGTGGGCAGCAGTAGCCCATTTCCCACCTGGTCACAGCTTCCAGCTGAGAGGCGGGTGGCAGCTGCCAGAGTCCCAGGAAGCCGGGCTGCAGCCACCTGCTTCCCACCCAGTCCCAGCTGGGAGCCAGGCACTGACTTTTGGGGAAGGGGTGTGGCAGCTGCCCACTTCCCACTCGGTCGCAGCTCCCAGCTGGGAGGCAGGCAGCAGCTGCTAGCTTCTGGAGGAAGCGGGCAGCAGCTCCCTGCTTCCAGCCAGGTCCCAACTCCCAGGTGGGAGCCCACTGGCAGCCTCCTGCATCTTGCGAGCTGGGCTCGCAGCTGGGTGGCAGCCACCCGCACCCCAGCTCCGAGCTGAGGGACAGCCTCCAGCGCCCTGGCTTCAAGATGGGCAGCAGCTACCTGCTCACATCCCTGGGTCCCAGCCGGTGTGGAAACATCCTCTGCCCAGTTCGAACCGGGAGGCAGTTGCCTGCAACTTGCCTAGGTGGCAGCCCTGGTCCCTGGCTCAAAGCCCAGTGCCCAGAAAACTTGTCAATTTCCCTGCTCTAGCTGATCAGTGAAATTGATAACTATGCCAGCCCAGATTTTACCAGTTACCCTCTTTTCCTGTCTCTCTCACCCCTTCCTCCTCTGAAATCTATGGCAAAAAAATTGGCATGGCACTTTATGTTCTCCAGCACTGGCATGCCACTCAAAGCCTCCTAGCTTCGGCCAACATCACCTCTACCCCAGCTACATACTTGAGTTGCGCACCCCTGATGTAAAGGTGATAACCCTACCCACGCTAGATCTGACATCTGTCATCACGGCCTTATATACTCAGCCCTTCTTCCAACATATGGCTCACATTAGTCTGCGAATATAAAATTCTGTGGAAAATTGAGCATTGGGGTACTTATTAAAATTTTCAGAAGTTAGGGGGTACTTGCTACTTAAGGGTAGAGAAACATTGTTCTATGGGAAGTTTGGTTTACATTTCTACAGCAATTCTGTATGGCAGACTGAAAATTCTGTGGCAGCTTCAGGTACATTTAAATATGAATGTATTTAAAAAATAAAGTCAGTACACTTAAATCCCACACAAGGAATAGTGAAACATTTCTCTTCTGGTAAGAAACAGCCAACAGAGGGAAAACAAGTGCACACTGCCAAATGAGCAAGTTTAATTGTACTTTTAAAAAAATGTCACTCTTGAAATGCATTGATCACTAAGGGTCTAAATCTTAAATTGTAGGATTATTTAGCTAGAATTCTAGTCAGAACACAAGCAACTGCAATTATAGAGGATATTTAATAAAGCATAATGTACTTTCTCACCACATGTAGAGATCCTGTTTCTTTTTGGCTTCAAAAAATATGCACTTATTGCAGTTTTTTATTTCACAAATCTATATAAAAAGAAGGAATATGGCAAATTAGCTATTAAAGCTCCAGTGATCTTTTCACAAGCCTTCTAAATCTGTTTCAAGTATTTCTGTCCTGAAGTGAAAATATGCAAAGGTCTTGCATTAATAATTAACATCTGGTGCCTGCAGAAAGGCTTTTAACTTATTTGTATACCATGAAAAGTACCAACTACCAGAAGTTCAGAAGATAGGGCATTAGACTGTCAGAGTATCTGGGGTCTGTCCCAGCTCTGCCACTGGCCCACTGTGAGACTTTCTTTAGGCAGATCTTTTGACCTATTTGTGCCTCAGGTTTCCTCCTAATAAAATGGGAGAAACAACACTCTCTTTTGTAAAGCACTTTTCATTGATAAATCATAGTGATGGAACAAAATCTACCTAGATTCTTATTCTGGAAATTAAGTCCTTATTAAGCCAATTCCTATTTCAAAATAAGATGCCTCATTTTTTAAAGGAGTTCATGAACAGCAATCATTTTCATCCATGAAGTTATTTAATACGTTCCAGCAGAAGCAGCACTCCAGCATGGGTGGAGGGATAGGCCAGAATAGGCTTGCCAGCCTACTCTTCTTCTCCCTTCCCTCAACCAGGAATCATACCAAGGAACTAAAGCACAAAAGAAGCAACAGCAGCTCGTCCATAGGGGTAAACATTCAAAGGCACTAGCTCCCAGAAGTCTTTACTCCATCACAAAAGCCACAGACACTTGCTAGTTTAGCTAGTCACTCAAACAGCGGGACTTAGTGCTTCATGAAGTAAAACAAAATTCTCTTCCATTTCAATGTCACCTATCTGCCCCTTTCTCACACCGAATTTCCAAAGAAAGTAAAATACAAATATTAGTTCAGTCATGGTATTACCTCATTAATTACAAACAGCTTGTCCTTACGGTCCATTTTAGTGTCTGGAAAACAAAGGAAGAAGTACCACTGAGCAATCTTGTATGCTTTTGTATATTACCAAGGGACACCAGCAATTTAAAAAAAAAACCTAAAAAAACCCAAAACCAAACACTTTTCTGAAAATAGTTCACCTATTACTACAGAAAGACTGAGCATTTTCTCAGCAGTTTACATATAATTCATTTTCACTGTTGATATTATTTAATCTCTTACTCATTGAATGGGTTGCTTTTAACAACAGTTTTTGCACATTCCACCTTTAGGCCCCAATCCCACAAACACTGAATCGTGTACACTTAGCGTTATGCAGGCAAGTAGTTTCACTGAAGTCAAAGGAATAGTGAAACAAAGCAAAGCATGTATCTGAGTGCTTGCAGAATGGAGGCTAGTTTCCTAAAGATCTTAATTAAAATCCAACAGTTATTCTGTGCAGCAATTTGGATAAATAATGCCAACAACAGACAGCTAGCCATATAAAATAAGAATTATGCACCATCTTCAAAAAGCAAGCTATTGGAGGCAAGTGGTATAATAAACTAGACTAGCCAAAAACACCAACAGAAAGTTAGACACAAGCAATAGCTAGACCCTACCTGCTTTAGAGTGGGGCATCAATGTTCTCAAGTCTTGCATTAGATGTCTTGTTCTGAAGTTTATTCCTCTAGAAGAGAAAATAAGCACCCGCTCTCTGTTTTTCCATTTACCCTAAAAGAAACACAAAGCTAAGGTGAAAAAAATGTTTCTAATCTTAAATTTTTTTTAAATCAAAGTTAATGTTTAATTAATTAAGATATTTCAGATTTTTAAAAATCTGCATCAGTGCAGAAGTTTCCAATTAAAACAAAATGCTACCTTTCCAACAGGCTGAAAAGATGTGTTTATATAGACAACCCTGATCTTCCATATTTTACTACTTAATTCCTACACAAAGGACCTCTCTACTCAACTCAATATATTCAGTGATACACTATTGATATTTTAAAATGCTCTTGTAAAATTTCCCCTCTTCGGCTGTGATAAACTTCATGTATCAGGGTAAGTAGCTTGCAGACAAAAAGGGTAAGTAGCTGTGAAATTTATTTGTTTTCCCATTTAAACAATAACCATGAGGGTCAGGGATGGTACAGGAACCTAGACTGAAAGAAAACGCAACTAAATAGAGCAAAATTACATTAAATGCATTCAAGTTAAACTGCATCCAGTGATAGTACAGAAGTGTTGTTCTTGTATAATTTTAAAGTGAAGGAAGAATGAAGAACTTAGAGAGGAGCACAGTGCCATTCAGTCAAGAAAGTACTTTGAAAATCCCAGCCGTTCCAGAGGCAACAACTTCTTCTAAAATATTTTATAAGAGCAGGGATTACTGTTTGCCAGAAACTGGGAATGGGCAATGGGATGGATCACTTGATGATTACCTGTTCTGTTCATTCCCTCTGAAGTACTTATCATTGACCACCGTCGGAAGACAGAATACTGAGCTAGAGGGACCATTGGTCTAACCCAGTATGGCCATTCTTATGTTCTTATTTTTATGAGCTCTAGGAATGTTGTCTTTGATAGGGAGGACATGGCAATACCTGCAGGGAATTTATCCCAATCCTCCCTTTGATTTGGCAACAGAATACTGAGGAGCTTTGATGAAACCCCTCCCTCCTCCTGGACACTGACAAATGGATCTGCAACATTCTAAGCTGTGTAGAAAACCAAAAATACTAGAAGTGGTGTAGGTCACCTCAGCCACAAGAAAAGGCTGATCAAAGTGAACCAACAGCCAGGGAGCTGTAAAGCAACACAAGATAGAAGGGTCTGCTGTAAATGAATCCTCTGTTCATTCAGCACAAGAGGCCAAGGTAGCTTCCATGTTCTAACATATAGGATTTCTAATTTCAAACATGCAAGGTATTTTAAAAATTGAAAACAGTCAAATGTACAACTACTGAACAGTCTCACTTGGCACACTCCCTAAATAAAATGTCACTAAAACAGTGGCTGCCAAGTCCTTGTACAACATTTTATGATTTGTTTTAACTCTGATAATATTATAGGACATTAATATTGCTGTATCCCAATTTAGTTTCAAGATCCAGAATACTCACCTTTTCATACTCATATAAAACCCCCACATAACTCCAAATACCAAGTTCTTTTATCCTCAGCAATAGGTAGGGATCAATA
>ML675629.1:20188775-20595732 GCA_007922155.1 Mesoclemmys tuberculata | reverse complement strand
TGTGTGTGTTTGCGCATGTACACATGTGAGAGGGAAAAAATCCAAATTGATTAGTGGCCCCAGCCTGCCCAAAACTACAGGATTCAACATGGCCCCATCTTCATGGAAGCACAAAAAATCTGGTCCTCAGCAGCATCAAGCGTGCCTCACTGAGGGCCCGTGTTCACGGCGGCACTTTGTGTGTCTGGACGTGGAATCACCACGTTACGAGTGTGTTTAAGAGATCTGTGCAGACCATAACCCTGTTTCGCACACCCATGTGAAGAGCGAGGGCGACCACACAGACCGAGGCAGCACCGCTCTCTGTGGAGGGACTGCAAGCGGCAACCTGCTCCCTTCCACGGCCAGCGGGTGGCGGCCCTGCGGCAGTACTTTCTGGACTCGGAGGGAGCGGCGAGCCACCTTCCTAAGGGGAGCAATATGTGCACGGAAGACCTGAGGCTGGAGAAGGCCAATCGCCCGCCCGCCCGCAGGGCTCTTCCCTGCCTTCCCGTCACCCCGCGCAAAAGGCCGGACCCGGCCCGCCCGCAGCGGGATGGCGCGGAAGAGGGACCAGCCCAGAGCGCCCACCCCCAAAAGCAGGGCACAGCCTGGGCTACCCCCCCCCCGCCGCAGAGGGGCCGGCGGAGACAGGCCGGGCGATGCAGATACCCCCCGGGCCTCGGATCGGCCGCCCCTACCTTGGAGACAGGCGCCGGGACGCTGTGCTCCTCCCTCTCCGCTCCCTGCGGGCCCGCCTTGGCCGGCGGCCCGGTCCCGTTCGGGGCCGCTCTGCCTCGTTTCCTGGGCCGGGCCGCGGCCCCTCCACGTTTCCTCTTGGCCGCCGCCATCTTGCTTGCACGTGACCGCTCTAGCGCCCCCGCACCGGAAGCTGCGCGCCCTCCCTCTCTATGGTCTTCCGCTCCTCCCGCGCCGGCGGATCTCGCTTTACGGCAGCCGTAAAGCACGGCGTGACTGACTGAGAGCGCGGCCGCGGAGAGAGCAGCACTCGCCTCGTCCTGTGTTGGGGGAGGGGCGCGGGTGACGGCGGCCGGCCGCGGGTCGGGCTCGGTCCCAGGAGGTGGGTCAGGCGCCAGGGGACGGGCCTGGCGCAACGCGGCCTCCGTCCCGATTCCCCGCGGGCTCAGCGAGCGGGGCGGCCGCAACGCTTGGGGGGAGGGGCACTTGCGGCCCAATCAGGGCACAGCCCCTGCCCATGTGACATCCTCAGGCCTTGCAGGTAGGACAGTGATTGGTGGAATGCCCGTGACCGGACCCAGCGTGCGGCGGTGGGAGCCCCGTCCGCCCTGCCGGGAGATGTGCGGATTGGGGTGGGGCTGGCGGCGCTTTGAACCGGCCTGAAACTAACTGACGCGCGGGGCAGTGAAGAGCAGAGAAGCACCGAGAGAGATTTAACGGCCGAAAGACGCAGCTGCTGCACCCCGGAGCTTTGCGGCAGGTTTCTGTTACGTCTTAGACAGGAGAGCCGGCGGAAGGGCCTGTTACATGTTCTGTTCACGGAGCGGAGTATACCACGTCTTGCTTATCAACAGCAGGGACATTAAAATGATTGTGTTGCCTTATGGCAATAGTAATGCTCAGACTTTAAGGTAGGCAGATAGGAGGAGCTTTGCAAAGATTTTTACCATTGACTTCCAGAAGGTGTCTGACGTGATTATGAGCATATGTATGGTAGTGGCATCTGTTATTACAAGTGAATTGTGAAGGAAAAATACGATTGTGGCCTTTATTTTTTTATGAAGTGTGTTTGAAATGCATGTAACGTCAATTTTCTGTTTGTTTGCAATAGAAATACGAGCTCTGACTTCCTTCCTGGAAGACTGGCTGACCAGAAGGCTGGAATAGGATAGGCGCATCACGCGAGACTGAAATCTCGGTCAAAACGTAGCTTTCTTCACTCCTTCACCTGGGAATGGGAAAAAGCTTTCCCACTAGTGTGAATTGTGAATTTTTGTCTTCCAAAAGGTCCTCTTAAAAACAAGGCAAGTTGGGACCTATATTTGTCATGTAATAAAAAAAGGAAGGGGAAAAACATATTAATGCATATTTATCAGCCAAAGGCATCAATGAAGAACATGGATACAACTTTTTTTTATTAGTTTGTGTTACAGTTTGCCTATAACATGACCCTGTCCGAAAAGGGAGATGCTACTTAAAGCAGTAAAGATGCAAATATATTATTTCCCTGCAAGCTGGCTAGAATGAGGGGAGAGTGGATGGAAGAAACCACCAGTCTTCCCCGGCAGCTTCAAAAACACAGGCCTCTACTTTGTGAGCTAAAGCTAAAATAATAGAGGGACATTTGTGTGTGTGTATCTATCTATCTATCTGTATAAAATAAAATGGTCTCGTGCTCTATCCAGCAGGGGTCAGTGGTACACAGATATAGGAATACATTTGTACAGCATCCTGCTACTTTGCTAATTTAATAGTATTGGACCTTGACATCTCTCTCATGGAATACAAATATCTGTAATTTTTTAAGATTCTTTGTATGTATATATTCCTAGTCTATTCGTGAAATATTTATACCAAAGCATTGCTGCCAGTACATCACCATTTCGTGAAACTTTTTTTCATGTTTCATCAATCAACAGCAATTAACATAAGTATGTTTTCTCTTTTTAGGTTCTCTTTGAAACTGCTTCTTAGTCCCTCACTTATACTGTCACAGGAAAGCCTGGAGTAGTGAATGCAAATCAAATAATGCCTCTTTCCACCCAGCATGAAGCGGGTGATGATCAGTATATTTTAGTCGCCAGTCTTGACAATGTCAGAAACCTATCAAATATCCTAAAAGCTATTAATTTTAAAGACCATGCCACATGTTTTGCAACTACAAATGGAATCAAGGTTACAGTGGAAAATGCAAAGTGTCTGCAAGCAAATGCCTTTATTCAGGTAAGGAGCCTAGCACATAATCAGACCATCAGTATATCTATCATCAGTCTTTAAAATGGCAGTGTTTTCCTTTCTCTTGCACTTGCCAATTGCTTTCCCAGTGGACATAATCAAACACTCAAAAAAGTAAAGGAATGGGAAGGGGCAGAGAGAAGAAATTAGCCCCTTTCTCAAAGTTGTATATTTTGACCTAGTTGCTTGGTTTTATTTCTTTGAATTTTAAGAAGTCATGTTTTGTGTTTCCTTCTACCTGCTGCTGTTTGCTTACTTGACTCTCTCTAGTTTGTCAGCTCCTCAGGGCAGAAATTGTGCTGCCTTCTGTTTTTGGAAGCACTTATCACACTTGGTGTATTAGAAATAAATGACAGGTCGTCATTTTTATTAAGTTGTACAGTGTTTCCAGTACAGCAACTGGATATCTGCTGATTGGTGGGGGAAGCTTTATATTTTAATATTTATAGCTTATTATACTATAAAAGAGTACTGCTCAAATGTCATACTAATGTAGTTTTCCTTTCTCTAAGCTTTGTGCTATTTTTTAAAGGATCCTGACTATATACTCTGTGCCACTCATTGATATCTTGTTGAGCTCTGAAGATGAACATTCTGGATTTATAGAGATGATTAGGTCACTGCTACTGCAGAAAGGGAAACAAATGTTGTTGCACTTCTTCCATACATATGCTTCTTTTCTCTCTCTCTTTTACAGGCAGGGATTTTTCAAGAATTTATTGTACAGGAGGAGTCGGTGATGTTTCGAATCAATTTGGCTGTTCTTTTAGACTGCTTGACCATTTTTGGTACAAATGCTTTGCCAGGTACTGTGTGTGCATGTCCTGATCTGTAGCCCTCAGTAATCATATAATGAAACGTGCTTCCACCCACCTCTAAGTGATTTTATGAAAGTGGTCTTTCCAGTCACTGCAAAATTTCCTAACCTTTCCCATACTAAGTCCCCTTGTGAAAAGCAGCTACCATTGATTGATACGGCCACACACTAGCTTCTTAAGTTGCTGCAGTTGTATGCTGTGCTAATTGCTAGAGTGGTCAGCCACTGTGGGATGGAAAAGATGGCATTAGACACAGTTATAGGTAAAGAGGCAGTGAAAGGTACCAAATGAGAAGTCTTGAGTTTGGAAGACAAAATGTCTCCATAAATATGAGATCTGTAAGAAAAATAGCCAAAGAATTTTCTTGTGATTATACACAGCTCTAGGAAATGTGAAGGCTATTCCTATCAATCATCCTAAATTGTGTGGTGATTTCGTGATTGAGACAGAATTCAGTAAATGTCTGCCAGAGACTAGGCTGAGCATAATAAATTAATCTGATCTATGCATGGTTAGAACTCAGGTCTTCAAAGGTCACTCCAGCTAGCTCTTAGAGTGCTAATTTTATTCTCATTTTAGGTACTTCAACAGCACTTCGAATGTGTTACGGTGGTTATGGTTACCCCTTGACTCTATTTCTGGAAGAAGGTGGTGTGGTAACTGTGTGTAAAATTAACACTCAAGAACCCGAAGAGACATTAGATTTTGATTTTTGCAGTACAAATGTGGTTAATAAAATTATCCTACAGTCAGAGGGGTTACGAGAAGCATTTGCTGAATTAGATATGACCAGTGACGTCCTGCAGATTACCATGTCTCCAGACAAGCCTTATTTCAGGTAACCGAAAATACATGTCCATTTCAGAGGTTTATGTTTGGCAGCTGAGTAGTAGTTCTTTGTTGGTTTGGAATTACTGTTGCTGCTTATTCAACATCATACAGATCTGCACCATATCTGATTAAATATGTCTTCTGTTATAATGGTCTGCTGCATCACATATTAAGACTTCAATTATTCAGAAAAGGTACCAGGCAACTGTTCATTCCTTATTTCTCAATATCCGAAAATTTTCAACCTGGTGCTTTTGACCATAGAATACATCATCATTTTGAGGTTGGAAGGCAGCTTCAGCCTTAGCATAAGCAAATACAACTCCTTTTCATCTTGCATTTTGTACACCTTCTGAAACAAGATCCAGGCTGTTTTGAATCCATTCATATAGTATTTTTGGTTATGAAGAGTAAGTTCCAAGGTCTCCATGGCCTTGGTGTGGGTGACTGAGTGGCTGAAAAATCAGCAGTTGTACACTGTAGGACATAGGGGAGCTCATGCCACATTCCTGGCAGCTCCATAGCTAGGTGTTGCAGAGCAGTTTTCTTTCCATTTCTGGTACTGTAGCAGCTTGTGGCCTCTAGGTGCTAATGTAATACAATAATTAGTCTTTCATTAGCAGAAGTCAGCCTTCTTTGAAGCCACAGTCAGCTGCTGTCAGGGGAACTCTGAGTTTTGAAGTGCAACAGATCTTATGCTTGTGATTCATTCATTCTAATAGAAAATAAAAGTCCGGCTATGCTGCCTCATTTCTCATGAAGACACAGTAGCTTGTTGAAATCTACTTTGGAGAATTGTCCTGATATATAACATCACTTTCAGTGGTTTCCACTTTTCAGATTTGATAGCGTTGATATCAAATGTTTTGCTGATGTGGTGCATTTTGTCTTTTAGATTATCCACCTTTGGGAATGCAGGGAGTGCTCATCTTGATTACCCCAAAGACTCAGATTTGATGGAAGCGTTTCATTGTAACCAGACCCAGACCAACAGGTCAGAGATTAGGACAGCAAGAGTAGTATTCTGAGGATAGTCTTATCAAGAAAATGTGGGTTGGTCATCTCCTGAAATGTCAGATTTTCCCGAGAACAGATAGTAGTAGATACAATTTTTCTTTGACAGAAGACTGTGCCTCTTGGTCAAAAGCTCAGTATTAAAAATTAGAGTATAAAGTGCATCATCAGGGAAAAATTAAACCAGACTGTAACATCACTTCTGTAGCTGGATATGTAGCTAATTGCCTGCGTCAGCTTTTGGTCCATTAATTAAGAATAAAGTTTCAGCCATTGTTATATTTAATATATTTTAAAATGGCTTTTCTTTACCTGCAGGTATAAGATCTCTTTGCTCAAACCATCTACTAAAGCACTAGCTTTATCTTGTAAAGTGTCTATTCGAACAGATAATCGGGGATTCCTCTCACTGCAGTATATGATTAGGAATGAAGATGGACAGATCTGTTTTGTGGAGTACTATTGTTGCCCTGATGAGGACATTACTGAATCAGAACTATAGCTCTATGATATGGACTATGCACTTCCTTTATGGACATTCAGGATGATACAATATTTAATTAAACTTGAGTGAAAGTTGCCAGATTGATAGCCCAGAAAATGGATGCCCTGTTTATCCACAGAAAGGTTCGGAATAAGCAGCTACAATGAAGCTTCTCCCATATTGCCTTGCCAGTGTTTCTCAATCTGGGCTTGGAGGGATCACCTTTAAAAGTGAAAAGGTAGCTTAATCTTTGAGCTCTGTGCTGAGGCGGGTGCCATGATAGTAGTGGTTTTGTGATGTGCACCCTTGGAAACATTCCTTGCAAACATGGAATGATCACCCAGCACCCTGCTTGGTATTCTGTCACTACTGTCAGAATAACTGCAAACGCAAGCAATAAGGTGAATCCGGTAAATCTGTGACAATAGCAATATATTAATCCACCGGTTTTTGGCCATGGCTTGCTCTGAGCATGGATGAAGCAATTACTGTTGGTGAATGTCTGAATGTTTACTTGTGTTAGATAGTGGGTTGTTACTTCAAATAATTTTAAAAAACAAAATGTTGTGAGATTGTAAGAGGAGAGTGAAATTTGACACTGACTTCTCAATAGCAGTAAATTGTGGCATTGTTGTAAGTATTGAAAAATGGCTCATTCTCAGCTAGATTCCAGCCTGCTGTCACTATTGAATTCCTTGGAATTTCATCAGGGATGAACTTGGCCCATTTTCTACGGAAGTAGTGCTTGTGCTGTACTGGTAAGTTAGCATTGAACCCAACATAAATCACTTTAAGTACTTGGGCAGTGTCATTTTTGAATTAATTTTTTAAAATGTTTTAATACAACCCTTGCTATTGAAATTCGTTCCTTTACATTGTCTCCGCCAAACCCCTCCACTCACCATTGCCTTCCAGACCAAAAGCACTTGTTAACAGTTTTAGCGGAAAAGAGCACTGGAGTATTTGTTTTGAAAAAAAAAATTCCTTGGGATCTTTTTTTTTTTAAATAAAATAAAATCCTATACTATAGCTTGTCACAATTTGTCAAATCATATGTACTAAATTAATATTTTGCTGCATTTAGAAATGTTTTTGTATTTTTAATAAACTAAAAGGAAAGTGAATGAATTGTTTCCTGAAAATAAAATTTTGTGATATAAAATTGACTTTGCTTATTCCTAACTGTTATTTCAGTGTCACATAGAGAATCAGGAAGAATGCTAGACAGGTGGTTCAAGATATGGCGGATTCACAAAATACTGAGAAGGGGACAAACTTTCAGTGACTTACATCTTGTGCAGGCTTGCTGAAATTACTTGTCCATCTTCTCAACCTTTTTCAAAAAGGGAGGATCAGAGCCAGTCAGAAGTTGCATTTGTTCCCTTCAAATATGATCTGTCATAAATGTAACCATCTGTTCTAGATATGATCAGTCCTGTCTATGTGATAAATAGATCTTTTGGAGGGTGAGGAATCCACTGTGTCTGACCAGATGCAGCCACCGCAAATAATTCAACAGGATCAAAGCAGGTTACCAGCTTGATGTTACCTCAGAATAGGAAGATCAGAGTTGCAGCCAGAGACCTCTACAGCTCTGCTCAAGTAAGTTCTATTTGTATAGCAAGACCTAAAAGCAACAGTCAACATCAGGTCCCCATTGTGTGAACAACTGTACAAAAATGGTCCCTGCCCCTGTTTAATTTACAATCTAATTTCAAACAAGAATAGGAAAGA
Source organism: Mesoclemmys tuberculata (assembly GCA_007922155.1). Lineage (NCBI taxonomy): Eukaryota > Metazoa > Chordata > Testudines > Chelidae > Mesoclemmys > Mesoclemmys tuberculata. The sequence goes on along the minus strand of ML675629.1, from coordinate 20,587,938 downwards.
AGTAGGGAAAGAGGTTAAGGTTAATGGTAATAAGATCACATGATGATTATGACATCAATTGACTGCTGCAGAACACAAAAGATGCTATTACTGATAATGGGTCATCTAGTGCATACATTACTACCCATTCACAGCAATAGGAGTTTCCTGCAGCTCTCATGTTTCTGCTCTATCAGACATTGTGGGATTTTTATAATAAAATATTAAAAAATGCAGCCCTCTGCTGCCATCACATTAATTGCTCTGGATCGACTGAGCAGTCTGTATAAAGGCGCTCAGTCGATCCAGGAAGCGACACAGGAAAACCACCTCGGTAAGTGGCATAGCGCTATGTCAAAGGGAGCACTGTTCCCTTCGATGCAGCGCAGTGCGGATGCCGCACAGAGGAGACGCTGCAAAGTCGACGGAAGATACGCAAGTGATTTACGTCACTTCTGTATCTCCCGTCGACAGCTGCTGAATCGCAAAGGTAAGTGTAGACGGGGCCTCAAAAAGATTATTTTGCAGCAGTGTTGTATCTAGTTGCTGCTTTGTCACTTTCATGTTTAATTTACATATTCAGGTAAATGAAAATTAATTTAAGTCAGTGGTAGAAATCACTGCACTTTTCCCTTAAAATTGTTTCTTAACAGTTTTCTTTTCAATGAGTGAGAGTGTTTAATATTTCTCTGGAGATTTCAATAACTCTGTATGATTCCTTGGAATACGAAGTGCTGAACAGGTGGTAAGAATGACTCGTATCTAGTCCCAGATGACTAGTGGAATGAAAGAGCATGCATGACTTACTAAATTTAACTTATTTCTGATTTAAGTTATCTGGTACTGTACTCCAAGGACATAGCTGTGGCATTACTTTTGAACATAAGGCTAGTTGAAAAATAAAGTTTAAGTAATTGGGTTCAGATGTTCCATTAAACATACTATTTTCATACATATAAAAGCCTCTCATATGCCAACAGTGACCTTGAAAGAAGATCCAAAGAAATAAAAACAATCTCTGTACAGTACTAGCAGCAAATAATGATTAACAGTCATTTGTGACAAAACAGTTTTATCCTAAACATTCAGAATTGTTTGCAGTGGGAGTGTTCTCCTTGCAGCTTGGGGGCCTGGCCTATGCTAAGGTCTCTGTACCACTATGGAACACAGAGCTCCGCTCCTCTAAATTAATAATGGAGGATTCCCCGGACATGGGGAAACCCTCAGAGGGAAGGGTATGGTCTTTGTAACAAATGGCTAAGGGCTATTCTGCTAATAAGATCACTGGAATGTAGTGCATGTTGGCTCCAACCCTCCTTGGTTCATCAGACAGACACCCATGCTGCAAGTTGCAGACTGAGTTTAATGATTAAGTGAGACAATGCTGAATGTGGCTTGTTTTTGGGTCAAATTTTCAAAAGTGCCTAAGACCCATTTTCAAAAGTGGCTTAGACTTCTGAGTCACAAGTACAACACTGTCTAATTGAGTTCATGGTTGTTGTGAGCATTGTATTTGCAAACTCAGCTCCTCGTAGCTGTGTTTTAACACAAAGATTTTGTAGTGAAGACAAAATGTTAGAGGAATTTCACTTCAAAAGAAGGCATTCAGCTTTCTCAGCTGAAGTACTTAAAAGCAGGTTAATTTTAATACATAGAGTTTCTACTTTGGTTAGACTCTAAAAAGGCCACTGTACCATAGCCATGAGGAAAAATAATCCAATCTCGGTTTCTCCATTGGGTACATTCTGCTTTCATTCACTGACGTACTAGTGGAATGACTTCAGAAGAAATGCTTTTAAACGTGTACTACTCTATCTTTTCAAAAGCAAGTCATTTATATAAGACTTTGTAACTTGTGCCCATTTTTTAAATATTCAGTAAAACATCGGATATGCTGCCATTAAACCCAGGTCTTAAAAATATAGGAAGAAAAAAATGAAAGGAGAATAGGAGGAGAAAGTTGACCTGGAAGGTTGATGCTTTTTCCTAAACTAAAGCAAAAATTTACAGAACTTTCTGTTGAGTTGATTATAAGAAGAAGAATGTACTTGGGTTCTCCATTTAATCCTCCAATTTAGTTTCTGGTTTCATCTGCTGTCACAATTGCTAAGGATCCAGGATTTCTGCTAACACTCTGATTTAGCATCTATCTCTTCTACTTCACAAGTCCGTTTCATTCATGGATAGCAGGAGACCTACAGCAGAAGAAATTAATTTATTCATTTTCTTTTCCTTGGCATTTTCCTATTCTCTTATTTGTCAGCTACGTATTCCTAAAAATTCTGCTTATGATTGGACAAACAGGAGAATGTCATCAGACCTGCTATAAAATGAGACACTTTACTGCTCAGATAAGACAAATGGATAAGCATACAATTCTTATAACTAGATTCTTATATCACCCCCATCGCAGTAGTCCAAATGCCTAATCCAAATTGTACCCCAACATCTTGCCTTTTGAGATTCACTCTCTGATTCAGGAAAACATGGTGATCATTTGACAAGGTAACCACAACATTTTGGTGCCATGTAAAGTACTGGAGAAACTGAGAAAATCAATGTTTTTGTGAGGTTTCCCAAAGGTGACAGGGAACTACTCTGTCTGTCTCACATGCTGTTTAGAAAATAAATTCCTGGGATGAGACTAAAAAAATGCTAATACAGAACATTATCATTCTAAGCGAAATTGCTACAGTTCAAAGCTTCATTTTCAGTTGCAGACCTAGTCCCTAATCCTTAAATTAACTTCTAAAGGAGCAACAGCTGCATTTAATTAGGAGGGGGATTTTAGGGAGAATTAACATAGAATTCAGTAAGAATAAATGACCCATGACATTTTTTAAACCTGTTCTGGCTGAGCAAATATCAGGCGGTAACAACTTTCAGGGATTGCTAACCTGATTTGAATTAGAACCTGGGGCAGGGACAGGGTCTTGACAGTGCTAAGAAGAACAAGAAGGATGCAATATCACATTATAAATAATAATGCTGATGATATCACCTCTCTAACACGGTGAGGAGCTCTTGTATCTCTTTGGATTTCCTGTTGTGAGGCCCATAAACAGCGATCTGAATCTGCAAACACGGGTTAGCATAAAATGAACAAGAAAGGATACATTGTATAACCCAACTTCAAAATCAGTCAAGTTGCAGAAGTACTGATTATGCCCAGTTATCTACATCTTAGCAAAGGAACCGGGGGGGAGGGGGGGGCGGTTCTGCCTAGAAAGGCTTCAGTGATGTCAGAGGAGTATTTTTAAAAATTGGGATTGGAATCCAAGGTGCATAAATGGCTGGGTCTTGTAGAATTAATATACAGGTATAATATTAATAATAGCAGCATTACATGGCACTTTTCATCAAAGCACTCTGCCTACCTAAGTAATCTGCACAACACCCTTGGGATAAAAGTATTTCTAACTGCTGTTTTACGGACGGGAAAATCGAGGCAGAGGCTGATGCGGGGGAGGGGCTAGATTCTCCCCTGTTGAGGGGAGAGCAAAATCACTGTATATTTTAATTCACGGAACTTCTTTCTATTCATTCCATTTGAGTTGGGAAGAGGGCTTTTAAGATGGGAGATGGCTACAGGCCACCATTGCTCAAAGGTGTTCCCTCTCCCCACACCAACACAGGTTTTGTAGCCTGCTTTCCCACCCCAACTGTGATAGCAGTTGTCATGGCAATTCATCAGCACTTTTAAATCCCAACTGCTAGCCAGTCTAGCATTCAAGGGTTCTGCAGGGGCACGTGGTACATAGTTGCTGCCCAACTGCATCTTCAAATGCCTGTGGAGCCCAAACCCTGTGTGGACTTGGCATAGATGGCAGATTTGTGTGGGTAAGTCTCATTAGTAACGTGAATAGGATCTGCACATCGCACCCCCTGAGAATCTGTAGAGAAATAAATCCTGTTACCTCTAGAGACTTTATAGTTTGGAAAATTAGTGTTCATTTACATTTTCAAACACTATGAGGCAGTAAATCTAAGAAAATAACTAGCAATGTCATTATAATTAATTACCTTATTGAACAGTTGATAAGCCTCTCTCATCTTGCCCTCTGCTAGGCAGATACTGCCCATGATATGGTAAGTTTCAGCTGCCTTCTCACTAAAATCACCATAGGTATCTATGATGGACTTCAGTGAGTCTTTCAGAAGCGTGTAAGCCTGCTATAGAGAAAAATGCAACATAGTTTAACACACAAAAATATATTGATTTTCAGATCAGCATCCTTAAACGACTGATTGCTACATGTTTAACTCATTTGGAGTTTAATCCCGATGCTTCTTGGGAGCTACAGCCATTTTCTAATGATAAGGAATCCTTGCAGAATATAATTCTGTGCACTGATCTTTAAAACTGATAGTTTCATTTTTACAAAATAGAAAACCAGGAAGTGTGGTACGGTGATCACCAGTCTCTACAAGACATCTGTTGTTTGACACCTAATGTCCTCTGTTTCATGTCCAGTCATTGTAGTACATGTCCAGTATATTTCAACAACAAGCATGTGAAGGGTCATACCCATGAAATGTGTACTGTTTTGCATTATATATAATTTTGTCCCACAAAAAACATTGAAGGATGCTGTACCTTGAAAATAATCTTAGGGCAAAATTTTCAAAAGCACTTCTGAAAATATTACCTTTAGGCCCCTATTTTTCATTGAGCTGTCTTTTAGAGTGACTGCTTACTTTTTAAGAAAACATACAGGGTAAATCTGCATTAAAAACCCCTCTGTCCCTCAAATATTGCTTACGGAGGAATCAGAACACGTAATCAATAACATGGATTTCTGGGCTGTACTGCCAGTGTATTGACTTCAGTGGGGCCAGGATTTCACTCCTTGTATACCTGATGTTATGCTGGAAAGTGTTAATGGCTGCCATCAAGCATGTCTTTGAGCAGTAGATAATCACAGATCTTGTTCAAGTTGATAGGTATGCCAGGCTCCTTTATGGAGTACACGAACTGGAGGCAGTGGAAGCCACCACCCAAGGCACTAGGCTGCATACAAGGCCAACCTGAAGCTAAGCCATGTGGGCAGAGGGATTTTCCTTGGGACTGATGACCAGTGGTGTACCCTGGGTCTCCAGTGCCCGGGGGCCAATGCTTACATTTGCACCCCACTCCTGTCAGCAGCAGTGCCCTATGGAGAGGAGGGGATCTGTGGGCCTGTTTCCCACTCTCCCCCACTCCCGCTTCCCACCACACCTACTGCCCCCACAGTGGGGCACTACTGCCAACAGGGGGAGGCACAAATGGAAGTATGAGGGGGCCGCCTGGCAGTGGGGGATGTGTGTGAGATGGGCTCTGCCCTGGAGCCCTGCCTTTGGCTGCCTGGCCCCTGCATGGCTGGAATTCCCGGAGCTCCCTATTTGCACCCAGCACAGGGATGGAGGGGTTGGGTCGGTGTGTGCTGGGGATGTCAGCAGGGGTCCTCCCCCCCCCGAAAGGCCACTGCCTGGCTACTTCACTGCTGATTACAAATGCAGCCGTTGGTGGCATTGATTGATTACAGCTGGTGTGTCTGTGTGACAGCAAGAGAACGCCAGCATACCATGAGAAAAGCAGGTGTGAGCACGGCCCTCAGAGGGACTGGAGACAGACCTTGGGGCACAGAACTAACTGAAAAGGCAGGCAGGGAAATTGTGAGCAAGGAAACTGCTGTTTTCTCCTACAGTGTTCAGGGAAATAAGGCTTTTTGTGCAAATCTGTTTATTTACAAAGAATGTACACAAGGAAATACCTGACTCTTCTAATCAATTTCTCCTCCTATTGGAAATAGCCTGGCAAGGCCTTAAACATTGACTAAGTGCTTGGGCAATGCCTAACATGCACTGTTACGTGTATTACTAATCAGATGATCTAGAACTATAGGTGGGCTGCACGCTCTCCTCTTGCATTTAATAGGAGTTTTGTTACTGAGTTGATCAGGGAGCAGGATCATATCTCCTGAGGACTTTTACACTGCCCTGTGAGTGAGGTGATACATGGCTATGCCAACTGAATGGAGATTCTATGTTAGGCAGTGCGTCCATTTGTTCGCTCTTTTGCTCCCCCCACACGGGCAGTATGACAGAGACCCATGGATTCTGGGCTGTACTGCCACTGCAAAGTTGCCCTACAGCCAATGAAGGATTAAGTGTAGGCACAGCACAGGTGAAGTGGCTCCTAGGCTACCTTACCTTCCTGTGGTAGGTGTGGAAGGGGAGCTAGCCTAGACCCGCAAAGCACTCATCCCTGGCTGCCATAACAGCCCCTTGGAGCTGATGGCCCCAGAGAGCAATAAAAGGAGGTGTGTTTTTCTGACATAGGCACATGCACATTCTAGATGGCTGCAAACACTAAGGCATGCAAGTAAGCTTGTAAGCTAGTGTTAGTTGTTACCTGTTTTTTCCCTACATGTACAAGCCATTTACTGAATTCCTCAATTGCAGTAAGAGTCAGGTAATCCTTTGCACCTAGTACTGCCTGATAGGCAGTCAGACTCTCTGTAAAATACATTTCAGCTGCCTCTAGAAATAAGCACAGTAATTATTCCTGACAGACTGGACCCCTCTTAGAATAGGATGTCTCATCTCCAGTTCAGGCAATAATCGCATTAAAATAATGGATTTTATTAGTAATTTAACTGGGTGGATATAAAAAGATCTTTTTATCTTCCTTAAATGCAAAGGGCTAAACTTTGACTCTATTTCCATCCTAAGCAACCTCATTGAAGGCTGACGTTATTTGAATAAGAAAAGGTTAAACAAAATAGTTGCAGTGCACATGACAACCTGCTAGACTTAAGTCATATTTATCTACAGAACAGGCAAAGCACAACAGTGTGTCTGAGCATCACCACACTGCCCTGCCAATGGGCCTCAACATTTCCTTGGAGAGGCTGCCTATAAGGGTAACTCAGTTTCCCTGGCATTCACACTGAAAAAAATATCCACCAATGCAGGGAATATTAAACACCTGAATTACCAGGTGCTATTGCCTGGAAACATCATCTTCCATTACATGCAATGGTCCAGATTCTGCTTTGTTACACTTGTTTCAACCTCCATTGGCTTCAGTGGGTCTTACATGTGTAAACCAAGGCAGAATTTGTCCTACCGAGCTGCAGTGAAGTGCTGGTTCTAAGCAATTATCCTACAACTTAGGGTGTTGAATATTCCATATATCTGCTCACTTTTACTAGCATGCATATTCCTAAATAGGCTGCACGCGTTTTTAGAATCCCCTGGCTCATCTGTATGTTACAGCATTCTGTTAGGCCCTAGAAGAATCACAACTCTCTGTAAAGGAAACTTCCTCCTTACTTACCAATATGCTGCTGTTCTCCAGTTGCAGCATAAGCTTTGCCCAGCAATAGCCCTGTCTGCGCAGCTTCAACACTAAATTTCTTGTGCAGCGCCACGCAAATGGAATGGGCCTAACAAAGAGATGGAGATTATTTATGCTAAATAAACACTGTATACAAGTACAGTAAGTAGACTGTATACAAAGGTGGGTATTGTCAGACAAAAACACCTTATTGAATTAGCCACAGGTGCAGAAAAAACACAACATTCTGGGACAGAAAAATTCCACCAAACTAAGCAATTTAACTTTCGATGTTGGAACCAGAACTCAGTATCGGTTATTCTGAGACTCTGCCTTTCCCCCAAGGAGCAAATATTTAAATAAATAATTCTTTTTTATTATGAGACAGAAGTTAACGCTTCTAACCCACCAGGAGACAGAGCTCTTTGTACCCAAAGCTTTGCTTTGCACCTATGTTAAAAATGGAGGCTATTTTCAAATTCTGATTCAGGTCCAGAGTTAGATTTTAAACACATATAATCTGCAGGTGTTTGGATCTGGGTGTTTGGTTTGGACCTGTAAAGGTGGGGGTGGTTTATTTGAACAGCATTAAGTAGTTTAGCATAACTTAGCACAACACAAAATGCTGCAGGAAGTTGCCATGTGACAGTGGTAAAGAATCACAGAAAGAGTCACTTTCTTCTAACAGCATAGAAGGAGCTTTATTAGAATAGGGGAAACTTCCTTATTCCTAGAGTCACTTTCTTTCTCAGGACTCGTCTTTCCTGCAGAGTTAATCTGATGTTGCCTCCAACGTGAGTCCCATCCACACGTAAAACCCCTTAACACTAGTGTAGTAGTGCTTTTAACTCAAGGTGCCTGGCCCATTAGGGAATATAGGCTACAGCTCAAATTAGCATAACTTGTCATCAGTTAACACAATTACTCTCTGCAGGTGTTTATTTTCCCCCCATGTGGTTGTTTTCACTTGATCTAGGCTCAAGAGTAGTTAACTTGAATATAAGTAAGTGAAGACATAGCCTCAGCCTCACTGTGAAGCTGATTCTTGGGTCTTTCCTTAGATCCTTGACTCCTTGGTACATATTTTATACACCTCTTCTCACAGGGACTAGAGGCAGAGCAATGGATGCAACACACAGCTGATTGCTTCTTGCAGGCAGGGTAACCTTTAGACTAGCCAAGCTACCTCACTTGGGAAAAATAGTGGGAGCAAAGTGCATCTACCCAGAGCAGCTGGGAACAAAAGTCTGCCAGATGGAAAAGACCTTAGTTGGGCTAATTCAACTGTGGATGCCATTTTTAAATTGAGCTACAATGATTTCTCAGAGGAATCATGTTATCTTCTGTTCTGTTCAGGTTCTTATGCTGCTCTCATCACTGTGATGTCTAAGTGCTCAAACCCTGCTAGAGGGGGACCTGAACAATGCTTAGCACTTCTGATTAATGAACAACTTCTCTTATGACGAAGATAATTTAAAATGCAGTTCTGCTCAGAAACTGACTGGGCAGAAATGACCCTTTCTTACTCAGACCAGGTGTCTGTGGTTATTCTGCCTTTCAGGCACTGACTTTAATGACAAAATATTCCTTTTGATCTTGAAGAGCCCACACAGCAATAGGAAACCAAGCTGGGTTCTAGTCATTGCACATCATCACCAGAATTGTTTACTGAGCAAGCAATTACAGGGCTAACCAGTGACACCTGTAGAAACCCACGGACTGCTCTAAGGTTGAACAAGTGGCTCTGGGGACATGATGAGGCATGAAGAACCTTTATTACAGGTGCTGCCCTAAGAGATCTGCAGCTGGGTTCACATTAGCAATTGGAGGTAATATTTTTAATTGTAAACTGAGAACAGTTTGATAAGGAAATAACTGAGACACAAACAAGGATTCATGTATGGGATTTTTAGAGAGTGATTTTTTTTTTTTACAGTAGAACTCTAAAATTCCAATAACAATTTCTCTAACACATTTAAATAGCGAGAATTATATATGTTAATAAAGCTCTTTTCATCAGCAATCAAATTATTTGCTAACGTGGACAGGAATTTAATGAGGAAGATGGGAGTAAAATTCGAATTGAGGTAAGTGGGTATAACTCCACTGATGTCAGTGAAATCTTGCCTGCTTATGTCAGCCACGAATTTTGTTCTAGACGCCAATTGTTAGGTCAAAGGTGGCGATGATGATTCCCTAAATAGATACCATGTTCACATCATTGGCTATGTTTCTTGTTAGATTCTTCAGCAGATCCTTGCTATAGCAAATAAATGAGTCAACTTCAATAATAGCAACTAATAATTGAGTTTTATTTAGTCCTGCTGCTCTAGTAGGACTTATGAGATTTCCTACCTGTAATAAATATCTTATGGCTCTTTCATGGTTTTTCTTCAGCTGCTCACTTTGAGCAATTTTCTGATAAAGAATTATCAGTTCTGGAGCCGTATCTCCTTCAGCTGAAATTACAGCATTAGCAGCTTTTTCAAAATAACTCGTAGCACAGCCCAACTTATTTTGCTGCAAACATGTCCTGAAAGAGAGTGGGGAAAGTTAGGTTCTCTAGTAAAAATATTATCGTGCATATCAGTGGATGCCTGAAACTGACTCAGAGGTTTTCCTTGCACACATAAAATTCCCAGTGACATTTTTTTCCCTTGTACTAATTCATTTTCTGTTACAAAAGGAATAGTAATGTACCATTTACATAAAAGCCCTAGCACCTGGTCCCATATATGACTTCACTTAGTTTTTTGTGTTTACCTGCCCAATGCAATGATTAAATCTTTCTGAGATATTTTTAATCCCACGATCTCTCTCCCATCCAGTTCTTGCAGTTCTTCCATGAGTCTCTCTGCCTTCTGCAGACTGAGATAAGATTCTTTGCCAGTGGGACAGTCAAGAAAAACCACCAAAAATACATGCTAGTAGACTAAACAAACAAAACTATGTAGGCACAAACTAACCAGAAAAGAAAAATGTGTGCAGATGTTAGCTTTCAGAACTGTCTTTGCAATACAGTTTTGCAGCATATTGCTTTGAGTTTCCTGCTGCTCATTTATCGGAGATAGCTTTGGTGTGTGGATGGGAATTCTCAGTTAAAGGATGTAGTAAATTACTTTATTCATAAAAATCCATTGCTGTCTTCACTTACAAAGATCTGCAAATGTACATGATATTCTTCAAAACATAGGGGTTGGCACATTCCATTCCGAAGCATTTACAATTAAGAGAGAATGAGAGAGACAAGATGACAGCGTTAGGGAGAGCTTGAATATGAGGAATGGTGGGGAAGCAGGAAAGGGCTTAAAATTCTTTGCATTGACTTTTCATCAGGGGTTCATGTAGGATTTTTTGGCTTGGTGGAGCCTTCCAGTGAAATTTCACCATTGTAGAAATCCCAATTTATATCACTTTCTGGAACAAAGCTCCAAAAAGAAATAAAAATATCAGGGTCTGTGCACAGCTTTAATACGTAACAGCAAAATAAGATTGGTGGATAAAGTGTGTAGTGGATTTGCAGAACTGGGAGCCAGTTTTCATAGATTTTTAAGGTCAAAAGGGACCATTAAACCATTTAGTATGAACCCCTGTACAAAAGAGGACACCGAATTTCATCGTTAGTCCTGTATGGAGCCCAATAACTTGCGTTTCACGAAGACCTATCTTTCCGAAAGACATCTACTTGTAACTAGAAGACTTTAAACAATGGAGAACTCCACCACTTCTTGTGGGAGTTTGTTCCAATGGTTAATCACCCTGACTGTTAAAAATGTGTGCCTTATTTCTAGTTCCAAGTTCGCTTCTGACATCAACTCCCTCTGTAGTCTTGGGAAAATCCATTTAACCTCTGTGGCCTTGATTTCCCCATTTCTAATAAGAAGACTTGCCCACCTATCTCACAAGTATGTTGTGCCACTTGATTATTGTACTGAGCACTCAGAAAAGGAAAAGCACTATATAATAAGTGCTAATGATTATTATATATATAATAAACATTCTGTAGTAGGCATTTTAATAAAAAAGTAGTATTGTCAAATGTAAGGATATTTGTTCTGTGCCAGATGTGCTACACCCAAGGTATAGTAAATGGTCACAAGAGTTCCTAATATTTCTCTTTTGTCCTCCGGAGTTGCTGGAGGAGTACAAATCCCAGTCAGCATGGTACGTTTGGCTGATTCAGCATGCTCTAGGGCCTGTGCAGGAAGACCTAGGAGAAGACAATGAATGAGCTTGCTAACAAAAACAACCACAGCAACTTCAAACTGAAAATAAGATCTGAACTACACAATTCTGTGAAGAGATTCAATATAGACACCACGGGTGAAATCCTAGCTCTACAAAAGTCAAAAGGGAGCTGTACCATTGATTTTCTTGGGGCCAAAATTTCACACCAGATGTATAAGAAAACAATTAGGAGAATTTCTGGGGTGAAAATAATCCCTTAAAGCTATTTAACTGAGATAGAATCAATATCCTTCAGAACAATTATGCAGATAAAAATGTTACATGTAGGGAAAATCAGCAGTTGAAGGGACACGGCAAAATCACAGCTTGGACATTCCCAAGGTGAAACATGTTTTAGGGGAGTAAGCATCTGTTTTACCATTAGTCCTAATGCATCCCTCTTCCCACCCACCATACAATATATCTCAACCTCTAGTACAGCATGCCCTCACCTTCCCTCAACCTTGGGATGGGGGGAGGACCTTTAGGCAGAAGATAACTGATTATTATATATAAAATCATGTAGCAACCAGGAAAGTAAAGCAGTTTTGAGTATAGTATTTGCATATAGCTGAACGTTTAACCAGATTCCATCTCTGTGGGACTGTAGTTCCTAGGTGCCATATTCTAGTCTGGGAAAACATATCAATATACCCAAAAGTAAATCCTCAGCTGAGCTGGAAACAGTTGGCCATATCCCCATTTCAGGGATCTTTGCCACCAATTCTCTCTTTCCACATATCTTCTTTTTCACCACCAGCAAAGGAGAGTAACCAGGATAAAACAGATCCATTGCAAGATATTTCCTCCTAATCCTTCACAGACTTTTCTTATTATTATTTATTTCTATGGTGAGTGCATATAGGCCCAGATTTTTAAAGGTATTTAGGTGTTGCTGTTCTCAATGTTGCAACACAAAATTGATTTAGGAGCCAAAACTCATTTTCAAAAGCATTGGCTCCTAAATCCCTTTTGAAAATGAGATCTAGGTGCCTAAATCAGTTAAGCATTGAACTGCTGAGCCTAAACACCTTTAAAAATCTGGGCCAGAGTGCCTCATAATGGCACAGCACAGGCACACAAAAACAGAAGAACTGTTACGCTGGGCCAGACCAGTGGTTCATCAATGACCATACCAGTTGCTTTGGAGAAAGATGAAAACCTCTAAGTAAACAATTATGGAACAACCTGGATATACGAGAAGTTTCTTTCTAACCTTCATCAATTAGTGTCTGGCTTATGACTGAACAACTATTATTTTAAAAGTTAACAGTAATATAACTGTGGACATTCTCATTATCCATACAAATGTCTAATCCTTTTTTGAGCCCCACTAAACTCTTGCCTTTGATGATATCAGGTGGCAGTGAATACCACAGGTTAATTGTGTTATGTAAAAAGTGTTTTCTTGCATCAGTTTAAAATGTGTTGCCTTTCAACTTCATTAAATGTCCCATTGTTTTTGTTTTATGAGCAGGAACTGTTTCTATTTCTATTATCTCCTTTTTCAAATGGGGTGACCAATACTGAACACAGTATTCCACGTGATGGCATACCATTGATGTACATAATAGTGGCATTATAGATTCATAGACCAACAAATCTCACCCAATAATTTCTGAATCAAGTCTATAACTCCTGTTTGAGCTATAGCATATTTTAGATGTAATTGGCATTACAATATTTTAATATTGTTCTCTATCCCATCCTTACTACATTTTGTTTTCTTTTTTGACAAGCATTGCACATTGAACAGAGGTTTCAGTGGACTGTCCACATTTATTTACTACTTTAACTTACACTGTCTTCCATCTCCCTGGCATAAGAGTCATATTCCTTCTGACATCAGTAAAACAAATACATAAGGAGATCTGTCTGACTGCAAGGAGATCTAATTCTCTGAAATTGTCCCTGTACATTTAGGATTCTGTGATTATGATAATCAAGGAATTTACACACTTTTGATACAAGCAATATTTCTTGTATTTCTGAACACTCATAGCACTCTGAGCATATTAATGCTGTCTGTCCCTTAGAGATCTGTACCCAAGGACTACATTGGTTCATTTTTTAATTCAAACTAAGATAGATGGCAGCACTACTCCAGTTAGCAAATTTCTATGAAATTATTCTGCTCATTCTTAACATACATGTCAATGCAATTCCATTCCCCAGGCAGAAATATCTTGATGCAATCCAGGAATGCATACAAAAACACAAAAGCATTGTCTGAAATTTGCTGAGGTTTTTAACAGAAGCTAGATTTTTAGTCTGACATGTATTAAAAAAAGTTGAAAATTTGTCTTATAAATCAAACATTTTTATAACAGAGTTAGTAGAAAAATAAGTTGAGGTAGACAGTTACTTAAATCCATGTAATTCCTATTAGGAACTGTGTTTTAGGTTTGCAACTCAATGAGCATTATGGAACATAGAACATTTTCTCTTTTATTTCATTGTTAATGCTGAAAGATGAAATTATGAAATGAGGAATGTAACCCCACTTCCATTTTTAAAATGATTGTGTCCCTGCTTTTCTATTCCCCTTTGTTTGTAACCATTGCTATCAGTGCTCAAGGCTCACTTATGGAGAAGACAAGACGACACACCATGTGGACACAACATAATTTTAGTTCTTCCTCTGGAAGGTGAAGGAGCCCATCATTATGACGTTTCCTACCACGGAGTTGAAATTAACTCTCAGACTTGGCTTTGGAAACTCAATCTCTGTCCTGCTAATACAGTAGGTTTCTGTTCTACTAATAGTGAAACTTTCAGTTTATTCTGAGGAGTCATCTTCAATGCCACTTACACAGCGCTACTTAGCAGCCACCATCCAGTCTATACACCGTGCCTTGCGAGTCCTCTGATGATCTGGATGTTGCTGATCACCTAAATCAAATCAATGGATGCTGGTGGATGGGGCATAATGGGAAGGGACACCTTGGAATCTAGACACCACTCATTCAAGCCAGAAGTTCTGGAATTCGAATTTTTTGTCTTGGTGCAGCTCAGTAACAACCAGCTGGAAGCTGGCCAATTGTCATGCCAAACCAAGCTGCAAGCCATCTGCTGAATGTGTCATAGGCCCCAAATTAAATGCATGTCAGACAACAAGTCTAGGACAAATAGTGTCAGTTCCATTAGGGAAACACCATCTGGCTACACAGAATTGCTCACAGCCACCGAGTTAGACAAAATTCAGAGTGATATCAGGAACAGTCCAGCTGCTGACTATGACAACGTATCGCCAGACTTCTTGAAGCACTTTGGGACTGGTGCTTACCAGTGGCTGGCGCAGCTCTTCACATAAGAGGTCAATGAAGAGCAACTTCTGAAGACCTGGTGAATGTCAGAAATTGTTGCTTTCCTGAAACTTGGGAAAGAGCCATATAACGTTGCAAGCTATCAACGGATACCTCTGTTGTCTGTGCCACTCATTTTTCAGTACATCTTCCCAGAAATGGAGTCAATACTCCGCACTGAGCAAGCAAGCTTCTGGAGAGGTTGGGGCACTTGTGATCAAGTGCTAGCTTTGACAACATTCATCAAAAACAAACCTAAAGATGGTCTATCCCAAGGCTTTTTTGCTGGTACCAGTGCTTTTCAGCTTCCACACAAATAATCTTCCACAGCCCCCGTCCTGCAATTTCACATATACAGGTGACACTTGCTTAGGCATTCAAGCATAGTTATTCCAAGAACTAGAAGACATCTAAAAGGCTGATTTGATTAAGATGGGAGAATATTGTCATTGGTGGCATTTACCACAAGTGTGACTAAGACAGTTTTGATTGTGTTCCATCTTTACGATGGCAGAGCAGACCAAGAACTGAATATCTGTCAATGGACATTGCTTGAAACACAAATCCCACCCCGTCTATCTCAGAGCATCCCTAGCTAGATCTTCAACATATATTAACCACCTGAAAACTGCAGCCAAGGTGAGGACTTCCAAGCAAACTGGCTAGCACTTCATGGAGAGAAAATGCTCAAACTCTCCAATCATCTGGTTTAACCCTCTGTTACTCTGCAGCAGAATACTGTGTCCAGTCTGGCTCCATCATCTCATGTCAAGTTGGTTGACACATAATTACATTCAACCACATGGAGGCTGGGATGATTCGACCCACATCAGTACCCTGGCTCCGTGTGTTAAACAACATCACTCCTCCACACAAACATCATGAGGATGCAACAGCCAGAATGATTGAGAAGATCCGGGCAAATCTGAGCCTGCCACTATGCACAGACCTCTGTGATCACCCAAGAGCTTGCTTGTCATTGAGGCACCCATTGTGAGCTCACTTGCCCTGCCCAGATTTCTTTGTGACGTTGATGTGGTGTGAAGAATGGTCTGCAGCTGACATCAGAAATCAGTCTCTTATAGCTGACATGCATGTACCTGGCTTTTGTTTGTCACATTGCTCGTGGGCCCTTCTGAACCAATTTTAAATTGGCCAGTGTCCATGTGCAAGCAGCCTTCACACCTCAGGCCAACGAGAGGATCCCACAGGTAGCTGCAGCCAAAGTCAGACAATGTCACAAATCACTGATGACTGCCCTCTGACCAGATTTGATGATGGTCTGGGATCTCAGCACTGCACTGATGAAGCTGCTGCAAATTGGTTTGGCAAGCTCTGCATCCATAATGAGGAACTGATTTATGTACCCAATCATAAGACACAGATATGAATGGACAGCTCTCTTGCTAACCATCAGTCCTTAGCCAAATTCTGCTTTCACATGTACACACTCAGTTTTGGCTCCAATAAACATTGGCTCCAATAAATTTACACCAGAGATTAATTTAATTCATTGATCACTACTGTTGGGGAAAAATGAATTATTATGCACTCTGATATGAAAATGTGTGTTAACCCTTCTTCTGAAACCACCATTCCACTTCTGACACCAGCATTGCCCCTCTGTCTAGTAGTAGCAGATGCCTGGGGCTGGGGTGAGCTTACCAGTTTAGGAGAAAACAGTGATGCAGATTCTAAGTAATATCCTAGGTGCAACTTGCTTTATTACACACATATACCAGTCCTGGAAAAGAGGAAGCTACAAACAGCACCCAGGCAATCTCTTCTTCCAAAAGACTCAGACAGGCACTCTTTGTTACTTTGTCTCCAGAATTTTTTCTAAATATAGAAAATAAGGCCGAACACAAACTGTGCTCTCCAAGGCCAACTTCACAACAAAACTAACTCCACCATATTTCTTCATACACTAAACACTTGCTTGCACACTAAAAAAAGAAGACCTGGTAAGATTTTGTGTTACCTCACCATTTGGTGACTCCTGCCATAGCATGTGCTTTGATTACTAATGCAGCAATCCTACAAACACATATGCATGTAAGTCACTTTACACATCCAGCATTCCCATTAGGGGACATGCATAAATATAAACAGGATCAAAGTAGTGAGTCCGGTTTCACTATCTTCCAACTTGTTGAGGGGGGTAATTGAAATTAGATACTTACCTCGAAGTATTAGATAACTGTAAGCCAGGTTGGCGAATGCCTGTCCTAGTTGCCAGTGTCCGTCTCCATAGATAATTCTAGTAAGAGCCACACATCTAATAAGTTCCCTGTTGGCTTTATACACCTGAAGAACAACGGAGTAGAAATTATTGTAGCAGCCCATCCTGCCCCCAGAATTTTTTCAAGTTATGCCTACATATTGATTACAATAAAGCCAGGCGTCCTCTGTGCGTTTGTTTCTAGAATATCGCAGCTGAGTCAGTCTGCTTTATGATTGTAGGGCCAGATTTGTCACCAACTCCAGAACAGTAACGGGTGAGGGAGAATTGCCCCAGCACAAGGTTGACATAAGTAGCCTTCTATTACCCATATTAAAGGGAAAGCTGGAGGCAGAGGGCAGGAGGAGCATGGGTAGCACTCCGAGCCACTGGGATTCTAGGCCAGGCTGCTCTAAATTAGAGTACCCCAAGGGCTGTACTACTTTACACAAGGGACATTTCAGCCCCAGCAGCAGCCAGTGCAAAAGATGGCATAAAGTCACCTATGTCCACTTCCTCCACCTGGGCTGCCTGCTCCTGTCAGGAAATGCAGCACGGACCCTAGCTGGAACCTTTAACAGGGCTGTTTCTGAGATTCCTCATGGGACAAATATGAATATTTGTAGACACCGAAGCTTTGCCAGTGGCTGTCTGCACAGAGCCTGGAGAAAGTGGGGGCAGGAGAAAGCAGATGGGCGACTCCCTGGGAAAGGATCACGGGATAAGAGGGAGCGAGCAGAGGAATTCCTTTTACTGGAAGCAGAGCGGAGGTCTCGGAATAAGAAATGGACATGTGGAGGAGCTGCAATGGGAGGGAGCTGAGGAGGAGATCTTTGCACAAGGCGAGAAGAAGCCTCAGCAGCAGGCTAAAAAGACTTTTCAAGATTGCAAATAACATGTGGCTATTAATATCCCAAGGGTTGTTGAGAAAGAGTTATCATCAGAAACATCATGATGATGACTAACTTCCTACCACTGCCATTATTAGGATCAACAGCTATTTTTGGGTTCCCAAAGATGTTTGCTAATTCTCTGAATCTTTCCTGCTAGGAATTGAATGACTTGGCTGCTGCCTACAACAGAAAGCCCCTACTTGGGGAAAAAAATGATGATCAAAACATCAGCTTTACTACAAAAAAGAAAAAATATGCAACAGCTGACCAGCAAACTGCTAGCCCTTTGTATGAGTCATTTAAAAATTATGCAGTGGGACCTTATGATCTATTAAACATGGCTTTGAGATACTTCACTTCCTACAGAAGAAATAACTTCCTTTACTGGGGGCTGGATGACACAGGATTTGTAAGAGGGAGAGAACCTCTGACCTCATGATCGCTGGCTTTAATCAATAGTCATTACCAACCCATGACTTACTCATAGGTGGCCTAGATGAAATCAATGAGTCATTCAATCCACTTCCTACTACACAGAGTGCCTATTGCGGAAACATGGTCATAGTTTGCCGCTAGTGGTATTAGTTTGTGTATTATTTGTTTTACAGTAGTAACTAACGCTGACTGATTTCAGGCCTAAGTATCTTTGAGGATCTAGACCTTAGAGATTGCAACTGCCACCAAGGCTGTTTTGTGTTGCGTTAGGTACTGTACGAACATGAGACAATCGCTACCCCAAAGCATTTATAATCTAAATTGACAAGATGGCCAAAGGCATTATTATTATTCCCACGTCACTGACAGGGAAACAAGGCACAGAGAGATTGTGTCCTTCCCAAGATCACAAAGAGTCTGTGGCAGCTCTGGGAATTGACCCCAGATCTTCTGAGTCCCAATCCAGTGCTTTAACCACATGAAACCAGCCATCTTTTTATGTTGATAACTCATTATAGAATTTCAATTCTCAGTACTATCAATCTGGCACTTTTCCAAATAACACAAAACCTCACTGCTTCCAATCTTATACTGTTAGTGATGAGGCATTTCAAGCAGAAATGAATAAACACAGGATTTTTAAAAAGTAAGTATATGCAAAAAGACCAGGTCCAATTCCTGTTACCTCTTTTTCTTTAATGAACTTTTCTGCCATCTTCAGTGCTTGTTCTAATTTCTCATTTGGTGCCAGAACACAGTTCATAGGCAGTACCTTTTTCTTCATTTTCTTTTCTTCCCCTTCACTATCTCCTACTGTGCTCTCATTGTTTGAGTCATCCAGATGTTCAGAGGCAGTGGTACTGGTTTCTAGGGATCTGATCATAATATCAGATTCATCTGTTAGTTGCTGCACTCCATTTAACCATGAAACTGGGAATAATGCTTAAGAATATAACCAAAGAAGCAGTGTTACCTTTAATAATTAGACAACAGCTTATAACTTGGTTATGAGATATTTTTAAGAACAAAGACTTTTTTGTCTGATGGGAGATGATTTTTATTTACAAAGCCCTTCTTTGCTCTCTTGGAAAAATGCTGTATAATAAATGTACAGGAAAAACCATTATAGAATAATCAATGTGATGAAAGCTCCCTCTTAAATTATTACCCAATAAAACAAAGAGTGGTTACTACAGGAGGATGGGGGGGAAGGTGAAGAATTATAGATAATGGGGCGGACAGTGGTAAAAATAAAGATCATCCTTTAAAAAGAAAAGTTTACTAACTTACAAGTGTGAGTCCACAGCATCATGGCTTGAATCTGTAGGGATATATATCAGGCTATCTTGCATCATCTTCTTACCAAGGAATACTATGGAAGTCCAAATTAACTGTCTAAAACTGTTGAGAAGTAACACAAATGATAAATGTATTTTTTCACAAAATAAACTGGAACAGAACAGCCAATGACCAGTTAACCTTCCTCTCTTGGTGTTATCGCTCCATGTACTCATCAAGTATCTCACTGTTATTGCATACTTCCCCTGTGTATTTGTTGTATCCATCTGTTCTCTCATCTTTTCATTATAAGTTTGCACAGTATTTAGAACAATGGGGCCCTGACTCTACTGCAGTGCAAATAAAGAGTAAATAATATTTTTATTTGTACTGCAGTAGTACTTCGGATCCCACTGTGCTAGGTGCAGGGAAAAACAGAAGACAAGCCCCCTGCCACAAAGAACTTCTATCTTAAATATAAAATGAGATATGTCTCTTTAATAATAATACAGTATCATCTCAGTTCAGGGGAGAGATTATGCACATTAAAATGAGAATAGCCATCAGGAAGTAAAATTAAGAACCGTCCCAAACGCCAGAATTTCCAAAGTGTACACAGCCTGTCTTTCCATTTTTTTTGCAGTTGACACTCCCTACATATACTTCCAGTTGATGAGCATCACACTCGGTCTAGAAATTTTTAGTTTGCTGACAAGTGATACGTAACTAAATCAAAATGGAATTGAATAACCGATTGCTTAGTTGATATTCTGAGCCGTCCAGGGCTGAGTACACTGTTGACCCTCACTTGTCATATAGCACACTGGAATTTCTCTCTCTCTTGTCATCTGGGCGTTGAATTTCACCTGAACTGTGTAGGGGTTAGGGTAGACCTGAAGGCATTTGGGCTGCTCCAGGCAGCACTTTACCATTTCCTGGGGTGCATTTTGGCCCACAATGGCCTATGCTACAGCTCAGGGTTAGGAAGAACATGTGAAAAGTTGGTGTTTTAGTTGTTGGCTTTACTTCCAATCCCACAAACAGAAGGGGGGGGTCAGGGTTGAGTAGCACAGTTTCTAGTCCCCTGGTCACAGGCTGATAGGGAGGATAAATAGGGTCCACTGAAGTTTCCTAATCATTTGCTGATGCCAACCTCAGAGAGAGAGAGAGAGAGAGAAAACAGTGGCTTGCGAGTTGCCACCCTAGCACAAGGATGTAGGGTATGGCATGGCCCCCTCAAAATGGCATAACCGTCAGTCTAATGCCATGATTTATTTGCGGGGATCCAGGCTGGAGGCAGGGCCATTTAACACCCACACAGACACTGAAGTTGAGCCACTTGGCACTTACATCTCTGCCGCAGTCCTGACTTACAGGCCCTGTTAGGTATGTCTGCATTGCAGCCGGGAGCAAGCTTCCCAGCCTGGGCAGACAGACACGTGCTGGTGCCACTCGAGCTCGCACTCTAAAAACAGCAGAGTGGATGTTGCGGTACGGGCAGCGGCTGGGCTAGCCACCCGGTTACGGACCCAGGGGGCCAGGCAGCATGTACTCAGACAGTTAGCTTGCCCTGTTCCCCGGGCCCCCATGTCCACGCTACTATTTTTAGCACACTAGCTGGAGAGGAGCTAGCATGTGTCTGCGAACCGGGCTAGGAGATACACAGCAGACATACACGCTTCGTACTTGGAGGCGCCTGATTATCAGGCAGGCATCGAAGCAGGTTGACCGCTAACACCTGTTACTTGCACCCGCAACTATAGGTGGGCACAAAAATAGGGGCGTAATTACTTGGGGACAAAACCGTGCCCATAAAAAAGAAAACGAAGAGAGCGACCATGTCTGGGGATTTGGGGGGTGGGTGGGTAAGGGGACTTCCCGCTCTGCCTCCCTGCTCCCACCCCCAGCCAGGGGGTAAGAAATAGTCACCGTTCTCACGAGGTAAGTAGAGATAGCACACGGCTCATGGAGCACAGCCCAGCAGCAGGAGGTAGAAATCCCAGGCGGTACCTGCTCACTGCACTGGAGACGATGGCCGAGAAGAGCGATCCCACACCGGAGCAGGGCCTGGGAGCTGATTGCAGCTGAGAGACTGGTTTTGCCTGCTGCTTCCTCCGAGAAAGTCTGTCAGTCCCAGGGCAGATTCGTTACACTTCCAATAAGTAAATTAGCAGGCTCCTTCCCCCTCCTTTACCCTTGGGAGGCCACAACAGAGGTTTTTCCAACCAGCAGGCCCCCACGCGGTCGCCCTGGTGACAGAACACAGGCCCCAGCCTGTAGCCTTGGCAACAGTTTGCTTTTGCAGCTCAGAGCAAGTTTTACCAGAATCAATGACCCAGGAGCCATTCCTGGTTTATAAATCTCGGCCACTCAGAAACTCAGACATTTTATGATGGATTGTCTGTCCATTCTGTGTTTGCCTGATTAAAGGTTATAGTGTGATCTCTTTTGCGGCTGCGCAGTGAGCCAAGAGGCCTGTGGGGCTAGGTTCAGAGCTCTAGTCTGGACCAGAAGAGCTAGCAAATGGGAGGTTTGCGAGGGAATGTGAGAGGCAGATACACCTAACACACACACACTGTAAACTTCACCCCTCCAACAATGCAAAAAAAAAAAAACCTCTGCAAGAATACAAAGAATGCAAGCAGAAGTCCAGCAGCAGAGTGTGGGCTATCCAGTTTATTGCGCTGAATACAGCATGTATGATTACCTGCCTAGTGGGCAGGTGGCATATATGTGCATATGGTGCAAGCACCTCATGGCTCTCAAAGAGACAATATGGGATCTTGAGATCAGCATGGCCGAACTAGAGGACAAAGGGAGACAGAGAGGTACATACACAAGACGTTCAGGGACATAGAAGAGTGGTCCCACACCCAGTCTGGCAGCCTCTGTGCTGCTGAGAATGAAAGTCTTGGGAAAGGAGCACATCAGATTGGAAAGGAAACATTCCCACAGATGGGACCTTTTTTCCCAAATGTTTTCATGGCATCCTCTCAAATTGAGGATACGCCTTCTCAGGAAGCAACCTCAGTTACTAAACAGAGCCAGGTAATAGTAATGGGGAATTCAATTATTAAAAATAAATAGTTGGGTTTATGGTGACAGGAGGAACTGCATGGTAAATTTGCCTGCAGGGAGCAAAGATTGCAGACCTCACAAGACATCGAGACAGACTTATCGGCAGTGCTGGAGAGCAGCCAGTGGCTATGGTATGTGCAGGGACCAATGACACAGCAAAAGTTAGGAGAGAGGTCCTGGAGGCCAAATTTAGGCTGCTAGGTAAGAGATTAAAGTACAGGACCTTCAGCATGCTCTGAAATGCTTCCAGTATGACATCCAGGGCCAGAAAGACCTGCACGGTCTCAATACGTGGATGAGACAATAGTGTAGAGAGGAGGGTTTTAAGTTTATTAAGACCTGGGCAATCTTTTGAAAAAGGCGGGTCTCCACCTAAACCAAAATGGGCCCCGGCTCCTGCCATGTAAAATTAAAAACATTGTAGAGGATTTTTTAAACTAGGGATAAAAGGCGACAGGAGCAGAAGAGCACCTAGTTCAGGAGGAAACATTTTTTAGGGATGAATTTATTAAAGGGGAAACTATATTCTAGTAAACAGAATAGGAAAGAAGTTGGTAAAGTACAGGTAGGAGCTAGTGAGGGAATGTCAAATGTAAACGAGTCCCATTTAAACATAACACATAGAGGCAAGCAACTGAATATCGACAAAATGTACAAGTGCTTATATACAAATGCTAGAAGTCTCAATATTAAGATTGGTGACCGAGAGTGCCTGGCCTTAACTGAGGATATTGACGTAAATAGGCATTGCAGAAACCTGGTGGAATGAGGAAAATCAAAGGAATACGGTAATACCAGGGTACAAAATAAACAGGAATGACAGAATGGATCGTGCTGGTGGGGGAGTAGCACTATATGTGAAAGAAAGCATAGTCAAATACTGTAAATGACTCACACTGTACCATAGACTCTCAATGGAGAGAAATTCCATGCTTGAACAGTAAGAGTAGGAGTAGAAATATACAACCTACTACCAGCCCAGGATGGTGATAGCGATTGAAACGCTCAGGGGATTAGAGAGGCTACAAAAGGCAGAACACACACTAATAATGGGGGATTTCAAATATCCATATAGTGACTGGGTATATGTTATCTGAGGAAGGACTGCTACCAGGGCTAATCAGCAGAGTAGAGCAGTTAGAGGCAAAATGCCACTGTCTAAATCCATGGTACATCCACCCCTTGAATACTGCATAGAGGTATGGTTACTCCACCTCAAAAAAGATGTATTAGAATTGGAAGAGGTGCAGAGAGGGGCAAGTAAAATGATCAGTACAGCTTCCATATGAGGAGAGACTAAAAGAGACAGGGACTGTTCAACTTAGAAAAGAGATGACTAAGGGCGAGCGATAACTGAGGTCTATAAAATCATGTACGGTGTGGAGATAGTGGATAATGTGTTTATTTACCTCTTCACATAACTCAGGAACTAGGGGGTCACGCAACAAAATTAATAGGCAGCAGGCTTAAAACAAACATAAGGAAGTATGTCTGAACATAATGCACAGTCAACCTGCCGTGGGAGGCTGTGAAGGCCAAAAGTATAACTAGGCTCAAAAAAGAATTAGCTAAATTCATGGATGATAGACCTATCAATGGCTATTAGCCAAGATGGTCAGGGACACAACCCCATGCTCCAAATGTCCCTAGATCACCAACTGCCAGAAGCTGGGACTGGATGACAGGGGATGGGTTACTCAAAATTATCCTGTTCCATTCATTCCCTCTGAAGCACATGTTGAGTATGTCTACACTGATTCCACTGCATTGGGCTCCATAGATCAACGCAGAGGGCTCGATTGAGCGGGCAGCGGAGACCAACACAACTGACCCTGGAAGCGCTCTCCGGACGACACAGTAAATCCATCCCCTCCCACAAAAAGAATGATGCTGCATCGACCAGAGGGCATTTCTTGTAGATGCAGCAGTAAAGACGCAGAGGTAAGTGAACATTACTAAGTTGATGAGAGATAAGCAAGTTTCAGTGGGTAGCTTGTATATCTCCCATGCACTGGAACAACTGGTGTTAGTGCGATCAGAATGAGTGCCATGTGTCTTAATGACAGCCCATAGACAGCAACACTGAATAATAAAAGGGAAAGCTGATGGGTTAGGGATAAAGAAAACAAAGTGGAAATGACAAATGGCATCTGTTGCAGATAGCCTCCAAAGTGCAGCCAGAAGAAAGAGACTGCTCCACCCCAAGTGTCAGAATCCCCAGATCTGGTATTCTGGAGTGGCTTTAATTAGAGAGAGAGAGAGAGAGAGAGAGAGAGAGAGAGACAGAGAGAGTTGAAAGAAAACACAATGGCAGACAAGTCAGCAAGAACATCTCTGAAAAGTGCTGAATAAATCCTGCTGACCAGAGCTTTATCAGCTGTGCAAGTTACATTATTTCTCCCTGCAGAAATAAGGGTAGAAAATAAACACAACAGATACAACCATCAAATAAAACATGGTCGTCTTCATGCTTTAGGGGCTATGGCAGTTGCCAAGACCTGTAGGCCCTCTGCTTGCCGTGCCCATTTTGGATACAGAGTAAGGGCGTGGGCTCCAGAGTGAGCTCCCCCTTCTACACCTGAGACCCTGTGGAAGGACCTGGAAGAGTGCTAGGAATGCATGGAGCTGGATTGCAGCCACATTTCCTTCTGTTCTCCCCGCCCAAGTAATTTACCCGGGCAGCTCTGGTCTGTGCCCCTACTCCGCCTGAAATGTTTCCAACAGGGATGCCGGTGAAGGACATCAATGCAGTTTCCTAGATCTCTCTCCGTCCCTCCCATGTTTTTCTACAAGGGTATGCACATTAATCCTTTTCTCCCCAGCCTGACACCAGCAACAGCTACCTCCCCCTGCTGGCAGTTATATGCCCGGAGTACAGGTCCAAAGTCAGTGCTTAGTCTGTGCCAGGGCTAAGCCCCAGCACCTCTAGGCTTGGCAGTTCATGGCCCTGGCACCTCTGCTGCATTTGTTATGAACGAAAAATTGCTTGAGCCCTGGCACCTCTTTGCATTGCAAATTAAGCACTGCCCAGACAGAGTACATTGGCTACTGACAATGCACAGAGGAGCACAGCAGAGGTGTTCATGACAAGTATGCTCATCTTTCTTACCGCAGTGCAATTCCCTAAACATCCAGCCTGAGAGCTGGACCACCTCAACCTAGGATTCCTGCCCTACTATGTCCTTGGAAAGGATTAAATAAAACATTTGTGGAAGTCAGGCAACCTGCTGGGACACAGGAAGAACTGGATCATCTTAGCTCTCTTGTGTAGTGAGATGATGTCACAAAGTTGTCTGTTTCCAGTCTCCAGCTGCTGGAAGGAGGCCCCATCACCAGCTAAATGTCTGGGCATTTTAGGCTGTTGGAGAACGTATGAGTAGTGTCAGGAGCACTAGTTTGAATAGACAAGTTCAAGCAGCAGAGGTGGTTTTTATGTGAGTGGATAATATAAAAGAAAATGTGATTGTGGATATGCCTGTAACGAGCAATTAAAGAGCATGTAAGCGCAGCAAAATCCTTGGAAGCAATGTCAGATGTGTTGCTCTAAAATGTTCCAGGAATGATAAACTTGGAGATGATGTAACTGACCCAGTTTGAGCCAACAGTGTGCTTTGAAGTTAGCACCTTCAGAATCGTTCAAGATCAAGAGTATCATTCTTTCTTAGAAAAGAAGGTGCCATATGCCATGCTATGTGTATTTTAAAGATCGTTCTTTATTTAGCTTTCAAACAATTTGTATTGTTTCTCTACTAGCAGCAAGAGCGAGTGATGTCCATTTGCTGCAGTTCCAGAAGTTATTCCTTAGGCAGATAGAAGCTTCTTAATGAAGGCTTTGAATCCATCTCAGCGGCAATTTATCACTATGGAATATAGATCTAAAGGGATTATTAAACTGATCATAATGAACACAGTCAATTTATCCCTATGAAAGTCTTAAAGTCCTGGGCTTAAATGAGCACACATGACAACAGCATGCTAAAAATGTAGTTCTACTCTCTCAATCGAGAAAAACCGGTTTTACACAGTTTACAGGGAAAAGATGGTTTTCATACTACCCACTTTACAAACTCACCTGGGGACCTGGAAGTTAAACTGGGTTCGTTCTGGGTTGGCTTGTGCACCCCTTCCAGCAGTAAGAAATCTGTAGGATAAATGCCACCCTCAGTTATACCTGTGTAACCCTTCTGCCCCCAGTGTGGAGTTACAGAGGAGTAACGGAAGACAAAATTTAGTCTTGAAGCTAGAAGTTTGTTATTAATTCTATTGATGTGTGAGCAAGAATAGAATCCAGGTCCCTCGTCCGTTCCTCTGTTAGTGCCACAGGATTAATGGGAATAAAAATTGTTTTCATCAGCTGAAGAAAAGAGATACAGATTTTGCATCTGTTGAGTAAACTGGTGCCATTTTTAGTCACTCTATGGGGAGCAGAACTGCACTTTAAGGTACTGGTTGAGCAATTTGAGGTGTTCTAAAACTCACAAATGCTAATGTACCTTGTCTTCCTCTGTACCTATTTATGTAGCAATCACCACCAATAAAATCATTTGCTTAAAAATAAAGATTAATTGCTACAAATTCGTAAGATTACAGCAGCATCACATTACTTATTTCCAAAGGGAACATGAATGATCCAAGCAGACCACAAGAGTGAAGGAACTGAAGGATAAAGAATGAACCATTTAAAAGTTTTATTTCTTGTGGAATACCACATAGCAAATCAGCCTGCACTCAAGTGAGATCAGTGAGCTGTACTCAAAAGAAAAATATGTTGATATATGTTGCAACCTGATGTCAGACTAATTAGCCAAATTCTCGTTTCAGATGAAATCCAATATTGGAATACTTTATAGGATTTCTCATATATAGGTTTCCCTATTTTCAAGTGCACTAGTAGTCCCTGGGAGGCCAAACTGCAGCTTGTTGGCCAAATGCAACCTGAGTAGGTGACATTGTACAGAGTCACTTTTCAGGGTAGAACCACACTTTAGAACTATTTTTATTGTTACATCTTCTCTGTTATCAGTGATTCAAGAGTGGGTCTTGAAAGTGAAATTCACTAAGGGAGGGAGTAGCCTGTGTTGAAAAAGAGAGATGCAGCTGGACATAGATCACCTGGCTGTGCGCGTGTACACATTGGGATGAGTGGGCAATGGCAGCGCTTTAATTTTGAGGGATCTGGGATGGTATTAATTTGTTACTTTGGGTCACAGTAGCTATACTGATTGTGTAGTCAGAGCATTGGAAGGCTGCATGTTGATACATTAAAATAAATGTGTCTTGACTAATTGACTTATGTTCTTCAATTCATTTTTCTAGGGGGATGTCCATTTTAGAAACAGCTTTAACCTCATCAGCTGGCAGAAACTTAACTACTTACATGTTTGACAGCTATGTAACCACAGGATTATATTGTTTAATATAACTGAAACATGCACTGGAGCATAATATAGTACAAACAACAACTAGCTGAAGGCACAAAAAGAGCAAAGATGAAAAATGGAAATAGTTTATTTGCTGCATAAGGAAACATTTTGTAAATTACATACAAGGACAAAGGCTATGTGATAGTATATAATTTTCAATATTTCACAGATAATTGTAATAAATATGCATAACAAAACAAGGTAGAAGACTAAATCTAAACCACAACCTACAAAACGGTTCATCAAGTTTTAAAATTTGCAGCATTTGCATGCTTGAAATTTAAGTGCTGCAGGAAAAAAGTCCTTTCACATTTCTTTGGAGTATTTTCCAAATTGTCTAACTATAAAATACTGTCCAAAATTAACAGGCATTAGTTAAACAACCTAAGAAAAGTAACAGGAAGGTCTAACTGATGCAAAGTTTTTAATCCTTTTGAGCTTTGTCATTGTTAGGAATTATTTGATGTAAGTGCACTATGTATCCAGTAAGCTTGAGGCACTATACATTCCGTCACATTAGGAGTCTATAAACTTCATAGATTACATAGCTCTGGAAATATCCCCATCAATAGGAATAAAACCAATGCCATAAGTGAAACTGCAAGCTAGAATGGTTTTATCCCTTACATGCAGTGAGTTCCTAGAAATATTCTTCCATAGTTCTCTACTATATACTGTCATTATACCACATGAGGAATTTCCAATTCTACTTTCAATTCTTAAAAACAGAAAAAGGCTTCAATGATGTCCTCTCTTGCCCAAGAAACTTGTAGAAATGATTGCTAGATAACTGCATAAATCTATCACGTATTCCTGCATTTGGTGAAATAGCAGGATGAATTGTCATTTACACTTCACTGCTCTTGGGTACGCTGACAGATTGATTATTTTATACAGGTTTTCTGAGCTGAGAATACTTCACTATGCTTTACTCTAGTCTAGTTGAATACTTCAGGTTAAAAAAGAGCCTTAAACATGGTTACCTAAAATATTTGTTAATATAGTTTTATGCAAACTTCACGTAGCAAAATGGTTTAGTTACAAAAAAAATTTCATTAGAGGGCCAATAAAAATATATTAAAGAGAAGATCTGTACAAAAGTGAGGTTAGGAACTGTGAGGTATTGACACTCACTGTAAACATCCTGTGTTCACTAGAATCCCTTGTTCGAAGCATATGTACTATTTTTTCCTGAGCTCCATGGCCAACAGCAGTGTGAATATTTGCATAGACAGCTTGACCTATTGAAAAGGGTTGCTTTGTACAGAACTTTTGAGGTTTAACTTATTTATGGTTTTACATTCTGAATTAGTTTTGTTTAGGATATAAACTTATGTCCAATATTGGGACAATTCAATTAATGAAGATGTACAGCACAGATTTTACATACTTATTGTACAATGGGCATGGTAACTTGCAATCCATGTTAATCTTGTTAAATATAAAACAAATTACAGATAAATTTAGCTGCTCGATGTTCTGGCTCACTAAGCAAAATTCCCCACAAATATCTGCTTTTGTTCATTACTATGTGGGTGATGAACTTTAGCCAACCAAAGGTTACATCTGGCAAGAGGCAAGGAGCCCAAGGGCCAAAACATGGAGCAGACTAGATCACCCCATCTCCTCTTCAACATCAAGGAGCAGGACTCAGAATGGAGAAAGTCACGTTTACAAAGGAGGTGTGACTATTCATGTCCATATGGAACAACTGCATGCTTGGATCTTTAGCCTTCACTGAAAGCATCTCCATATTGAAGAAGGAAGCTGTGAAGCACATTACAACGTTGTGGACCACACTTTACATCTTGGGTGGCCAAAGTGACAACTCTGAAAAATACCTGCATTTTGGGTATGAAAACAGTACTCTGAAAACTTTGTGGGAAAGGAGAAGATGTGCAGATGCATTGGGTCATAGTACATCTGATGAGCAGGAAGAGTGGCAGAGACAAATCCAGCTCACTAAAAAAGGAACAGATTGCCAATTTTAAATCTTGTGTTAAGGTGAGTCTAGATAAACACTATGGCAGCATGGCAGGAATTAATACAAATAGTTTGTTTCACTTTTTTTGTGATTGGCTTTTGCACATTGTTAAAATTTGTTTAAGCACTTTCTGGACATCTTCATCCATTTGACCCTAGAAAAAAGGGGAAAATAAGTTTAATTCTAGCACCTTTTTACTCTTTCAGAAATTTTACACAAATAAATAGTATTAAAAGTATGTTAGCCCCCGTGCCCCCAATGTTTTGCAAGAGAATGTTGCTTTAAATTTCTGCTAAGATATTCAGTCTTCTTGTCTAGAGTAACCAAAAGTTAAGAAGCTATTTTCATTATAGATTAGCAGAAGGGACCTCTGACATTAAAACACAACATACACCATTTGACTGAGAAATATGCAATCATACCTGCACAGCATAGAGAAGATGCATCCTGTAAACTGATACAATCTCCTGATGCTGTTTCTTCGTCTCCTAAAAATATTAAGATGGCAAGTCAAGGAACGTGCATGCAAATTCATTTAAAAAGCCATCATATTTTGCTTTAGAGAAAATGAATAGCTATAGCTGAGATAAAAATAGTATCTTTACTTATATCAGAATACTATCTTGTTCATCTGCAAGTATACCAAGCTGTATTTTACAATCACGCCAACCAAAATAGGTCCCTTTGCAGCATATGGTCCACTGAGATGCTATAGTTTTATCCACACCAGGAAAGAATCTGGTGCAGCTGACGTGGGTGCTCAAAATGGTTTAGCTGCAGACAGACAGGATCAAACCACAGTCAGTTTCTGAAACTGTGGCTGGGGTTTTCTGCAAGTAAGCTAAACCACTTGAAGTTAAACAGTTTTCAGCAACAGTTCAACTATACCCATTGCCCTTACCCATTTGTCAATAACAAGTAGATTTCTTAATGCAGAAGAGACTCAAAAGGGTCCTGTCCTATAGAGCTTGAGCAAATGACTACATTTTCAGACACAGACAAGCCCTTCTTCTGTGGTCGCAGACCCAAGAACCATATCTCCAAATAAACCTGAAGTTCTGTTTTAGAAACTAGGCTGAGAGAAGTGGACCGTACATTGCTAATACATACCTCTTTCCTAAACTTACCAGGGAGGTGAGAGAGAGGAGATACCCACCCGGTAAATAGCCAGTAGCCTAGAGGTGGGGCAAATCCCTGCTCTGCCCCACTCAGACCAGGAACTTCCACAACCCAGGTAAGTGTCCTGACCACCAGGCTATTTTTGGGCAGGAGGGTGTGTTGGTCTTGCACTCTCTCTCAACCGCTCTTCCCCCTCCACTTTTAAGGGTTTCTTGTTTGTCCCAATGTGGACCTTGAAATCTCAAATATTTTTACAGAATGGGAAACCCATCATGCCCAGCAATAGTGGTTACAAAGTGGAGGGAAGAAAGTGAAAGCCACACCTCCCTCCAACAGCAGCTGGAGATGAGAGGCTCCTGCAGAACTCTCGCAATAGGTTCAGGGACGGCCATAAATCTTCATTCCCAAGGCTGGGTCTACAATTAAACTGCTACAGGGCTGATGTAGTGCTTTCTCACTACAGCAATGGGAGGGGTTCTCTCATCACTGTAGTTAATCCAACCCAAGAGGCAGTAGCTAGGTCAATGGAAGGAAAGGCTACCCCCTCTTGTGCAGTAACTGTGGTTCTTTGAGATGTGTCCCTATAGGTGCTCCACTTCAGGTGCATCGATGCTGAGTGAGCTGAGTGGGAAGGTACCATTGTTAAGTCTAAAATGTTCTCTGCTCATCTGGAGGCGGATGGTACCAGGCCCTTGTCGGTGATATGTTCCTCCAAAGTGCTCCAGGATCTCCCTGCTCCGCCAGTACCAGAGAAAGTTTTTTGCCTCTATGGTACAGAGGCGAGAGTTCAAGGCCTTCAACATCATACATCTAGCAGGAGATCATGACTTCTTGGGAGCTGACTCCTTGTGGTTGGGAGACCGGGCTCCTCTTTGGAGCCTTCCCTGAGTCCTCTGAGAGCATCTTCTTCTCAGGAGAGAACTTGGCCAAAAGTGAAGGGGCACGGGATCTATCTGGCGACAGATATATGTGGGCAGCTGAGAGGGAGCGGGATGTTATCTCCTGAACTGACTCGGAAGCGGGTTGAAGGGAGTGCTCTATCAGCAGCAGCTTCAGCTTGGTCTCCTGATTCTCCCGAGCTCTAGATTTTAGGACCAGGCAAAAATTGCATTTCTGGGAGATATGGGACTCTCCCACGCAACAGATACATTTAAAGAGTGGCTGCCACTGATCAGGATAGCCTCTTGACATGAAAGGCAGCGTTTTGAACCTGGCAAGCCAGGAATGCCAGACAGGCCAAATAAAGTCCCTGGAAAAAATGGGGGAAGAAAAAAAAAGGGGGAAGAGGAAAAACTGAAACCTCTCACTACTATCTAATTCTATTCCAACAGCTAACACTAAACTAAACAACTAGAAAACAGACTGAGGCATGTACAAGGCGGTCACGCTTGAGCGCTATCACAGGTTGAGGAGGTACAGAAGGAACTGAGGGCGGTTTGCCTGTGCAACCCTGTATGCCTTGGGAGTGTAGCATTAGCTTGCGCAGAGCACACGTGAGGGCTGAACCAACACTGCTAATGGAAAATCTCTGATCAAAGGCTCGAGAGGCACACGCGCAACTTACATGGAGCAGGCTTAGCGACACCATTCTAAGAAAAGATGGTTACTGACCTGTAACTGGTGTTCTTTGAGACATGTTGCTCATGTCCATTCCAAGCATGTGTGCGTGCACCGCGTGCACAGTTCACCGGAAAGTTTTCCCCCAGAAGTACCCACATGGTTGATGCTGGTACCCCCTGGAGTCGCGCCACTACGGTGCTCTATATAGGGGCCTGCCAACCTTCTGCCTCCTTAGTTCCTTCTTGCCAGTTGGCTTCAACAGAGGGGTGGGTAGGTGGGTCTTGGAATAGACATGAGCAACACATCTCGAAGAACACCAGTTACAGGCCAGTAACCGTCTTTTCCTCTTCAAGTGCTTGCACATGTCAATTCCAAGCAGGTGATTCCCAAGCCAGACCAAGGCGGTGGGGTCGGAGCGCAGAGAACTACAGACTGCTCTGCTAAAGGCTGTGTCGTCTCTGGCTTGTCAAATGACTTCATGATGAGGGGCTGTGCCGGCAAGCAAGGCCACACCATTGTGGCCAGTTTGCCTCGGGATGGTACCACAGGTCTTTTTAGCACCGGATCGCACTCCGGGGGGCGACTAGATGGTGCTGGAGCCATCTCCCCAATGAGCTCTCTGGCTACCTCAAATGTCTCTGGAGTGGAGGGAAGCTGGATATCCTTCTCTCTCCACACGGGAAGTCCACCGGTACCGGACTTGACGGGGCTCTTCTCTGGCCCGGAGTCAATGGTGCCCAGGTGGAGGGCTGCGGCTCAGGTCGCACGCTCATAGCCTCTGCAGGTTTGGGCTTAGGTGATGGAGCGTGCCCTCTATCCCTGCTCCTCTTCCGCGGTGCCGGGGAATGGGAGTGGTGCCACTTCTCAGGTTGAGCTGGCTCCCGTGGCTCTGGGGACGCTTGCTGGTGCCGAGGCTCCCTCGGTGCCATTTCATTTCTTGCCGCTGGCCCTTTTGTAGCAGCCAGGGCACACCTCACCAACGTCAAAGAGCCTGCTCTGCAGGTTGAAGGGTGGCCTCCATTAGTAGGAACTTCAAGCGTTGGCTGCATTCCTTTTGGGTCCTAGGTTTGAAACCTTTGCGGACCTTGCACTTTTCTTTTAAATGCGAATCTCCGAGGCACCTCAGACAGGCCAAATGCGGGTCGTCCCTGAGCATAGGCTCCAAGCAGGACCCATAGGACTTAAATCCAGGCATGCCCCGTCACCACAGGAAAGAGGAGCTAACAACCCACTGAATGGGGTACTTAACTACACTACACCTATCTAAATGGACTATTTGAACTATATACAGGTACTTAAGAACAAACATGAGGGAAGCACTTGCCAGGCAAGAGCAGCAAAGTTCCAGGCACCCTCACAGGCAGTAAGAAGGAACTGAGGAGGCGGAGGGTGAGCAGGTCCCTATATAGACAGCAATAGCGGCATGACTCCAGGGGGCACCAGAGCTGACCCTGTGGATACTTCTGAGAAAAAAACTTTCCAGAGAACAGTGCACGTGGCACATGTGCACCTGCTTGGAATGGACATGAGCAAGCACTCCAAGAAGAAGAACCCTTCCGTCAAGCTGGTGCTAATTTACACCGGGGGTTAAGGCTGGTTTAACTAGGTCACTCAGGGGTTGTGGGTTTTTCACATCCTTGAGTGACATGGCTGGATTGATCTAACTTTTTAGTGTAGATCTGGCTTAACTGCTTTATTGTTTATACGATTTACTAAATCTATTACCCCCACTGGTATTCCTGCAAGAGACTAATTCTAGCCTCAGCATCACATTAATTCCTGCTGCCTGAATGGGGATAAGGAAGAACAGGCACAAAGAAAGTTGTGTGGCACAGCAGGTTGGGAACTCAAGTACAAGAGCTTTCCTCCCCAGAGCGTGGTGGCTAAAGAGATCTAAAAAAAAAGGGGGGGGGGGGGGGGGGGGGGGGGGTGGGGGGGTGAAAGGGGCGTATTTCGTAATCTGGGAGTGGCAGCTTTGGTAAAACAATGCCACCCGATGAAGTGTGCTCTTCAGCCACCCTGCTCGATTCTTTATTTTTTTTTTTGGACAGGTCCCCGACACACCCACTTTAAGCACTGCCAGAGCTGCTTCATAACGCACAGCAAGAGCTTTTTGTGGTTAAAAAAATGGTTTGGGCTCTGTTCAGCTTGGAAGTCTTCATGTTCTGCTGGACTGGGCCCTGTACTTGTAAATGGGAAACCCTATTGAAAGAAGATACAATTTTAAAACCATTTAAAGCAGCTCATAAATTCTGAAAAAAAATTATCCTTAAATTTGTTTAATTTGTCCTTAAATAACCTGTTTGGACAGAAGCTTGTCACAAGATCTGAAAGATTATTCCTACCAAAATATAGGACTTATTTTAGCTTATAAAAATTTTTAAGATGACCTTAACTAGTGACTAAATCTGCACTTTCTGACCAACACAAGAACCCAGTGCAAACTGGCTATGTACTTTATGAATCATGGGGCCAGTGCCATGTTCTATTACAGATATGGCATCTTGGATCAACTATTAAAATTACTATAACAACCCAACATCTCACAGATCTGGATATCCATTTAAAGCTGTGACTTTCTAAACTCTCGTTCCTGCTATTGTTTCATTCATTTTGCTGTGTCACAAATGAAATTAATGTATTGAGATGTGATGACGACAGCGTAAGAGGTGCCATAATTATTTTATCAACCCAATCCTTTTAATGCCAATTAATCCTTTACCTCAACATAATAGCTTCAGCAATTTCATACTGCACATGTAGTGTCCTTTCAATTATTGGAAACTGATGCACTATTTCTCGTATCTCCAGAACAGAAAATGGAGTGAAGTTGTTGACCTTAGTGGGAGACCTCTGGGGAATATACTGGGACACAGCAACTCAGTTTTGTATTATTGCTGAATGAGTGCATTACCACGACAATAATGAGGATTCACAAATATCCTTTATAGCGTATTTTAAAATGGTTCACTTTACTGCATTAAGCATTCATGTCTTGTACTCAATGAGCGTGCTCCATTTTAATTGGGCCTATGAAGCGCTATAAGGAAGGCTTCACATCCTATTAGCAATGAGAGCAGTCAGAGTTTATCAGTTAAGAAACCCACACTTACAGCCAGTTGATTTTGTAACTGTTTCACTTGATGCTGTAATGCCTCCAGCTGTTGGCTTTGTCTTTTGGGTGCACTGGTTGAGTAGGAAAGCTGAGAAAGGCTGTTCAATGCTTCTTTTAACTTGCTAACTTCCTTGGACATGTCATTGATCTATCAAGGAAAAAAAGGTACACATGAAAGGATGCAGGAAATACTGTTTTGCTGTGCTTTATTCAGAGAACACTTGTGCCTTTTCTTTTGGATTCTGCACAAGAATTCCTACCTTGATCTCGGAGGCACAAGGCAGCTACTAGGTAAACAAAGGGTTACAGTGCTCCCACCATGCTGCAACCTTAGTTTCCACAAAGATAGCTGGGAGGTAGCTCTTTCTCAGCCAGTTCTGCAGTGCCCTCGCTCACCCTGCAGCAATTCTAGCTCCTTAGCAGTACGGGGGTCTGCATGCAGGTGTAAGTCCTCCTAGCTAGCTGCTCTCTTCATCTGCCTCCTGTTTTCCCTGTCTCACACCACTTACTTTCTACCTTTACTTCTTTCCCCCCATATCTCTGGCATGTTAGTCCTCTTCCTGCCCACATCTCTCCTACCACTCTGGCTCTGTCCCCACCACACCCGCTTGGCTCACTGTCAATTTTCCTCCACCATCCTGATCATTGGAAGCGCTCAGTTTCTGCTAGCAAACCTGCTTTTGTACAGCACTCATTTCCGACTGGAAACACACTGCTTTAACAATTTATGTGAAGCAATATGTACCAGTGAGGTATTGCGTTTATTGACTGTGTGGGCACAGTCTCTGAATAGATCTATGTCAGAAGACAAATGCAGCTAACCTGGGTCAAGTACACAGAGGCAGGAGAATGTTATACAGACAGCTACCGTATCAGTGGCCCATTTCCTATTGTAAGAACTGTGTGTTCTCAGACATCCCAGTTATGGAAAAGACAAGTAGGGAATAGGTGAAATGATTGGGGTGAAAAAAGAACTGCGGGAGCTTTGGTCACTTGTGCACCTCTATTTGGGTTTGCATAACTTCTCTCCCTGTCTGTGATCTCTCCCTCGTCTAATGCCCACTTGCATCATTTCAAGATAGGAGCCCAAGCCACCTCTGACTTCACCTGAAAAAGAGGTAGCATGACAGATCATGCAGCTCCATTTCTATGACCCTCGGCAGGTTCAAATACACATTTAGCCAAACAAGCTTTCATCAATATTAAAGATGGGATTGTGGGACTTTAGATCACAAAACAGAAAGATGTACTAAAAAGGATACTATGTGACACTTTGTTTAATACAGATCTGTGAACTGCATGCATAACTCAAATTGTTTTACAGGGTCTAGATGTCCAGGAAACCTAATTTCTAATGAATCACTAACCTTTTTATCCTTATCTTCTTCTAGCTTTGACGAGCTTTCAGCATATCTTTTCATTTCAAGAAGATCTTCTTGAGCTTGATGGTATTTACGGTGAAGTCCATTTATTTCCTGCTCCTTTGCTTCAAGAAGAGTTTGAATACCTTCTTTTTCCCCTTTTAATTTCAAGGCTTCATTTCTCATTTGTGCAACATCTAAGGATACGTTCTCTTTCTCTTTCATTAAATCCTTTAGTTTGGATGACAAAATATTAACTTCACCTTCTAATGATGACTGGAGTTTTTCATACGAAGCTCTGGGCACCATCGCTTCATTAACTGCAGCTTTTTCTTCCAACAATTCCTTCTTCAGATATCTTATCTCAGACTCCTTGTTAATAAGACGTTCTTTAAGTTCATTTATTTCTTCCTCCATTTCCTTTGCCGTACTGCTGAGAGTAGTTACCACCTGAAGATGCTCAGCAATTGGTACAGAGTTTTGTTTCTGAGTATCTATCAGTTGCTTGAGCTGTGTTGCTTCATTTAATACCTGTGTGTACTGGGACTTCATGTCAGCTAATGCATCTTCAGCTTTATCTTTCAATGAATTTGTTACTTGCATCAGTTTCTCATGCTCATCTCTAGGAACATATTCCGAAGTTACATCCTCTAATGCTTTCCTCTTCCTGTAGTCTTCAAGCTCTGTTTGTGCTTCTTTGTACAACTGAGACAGTTCACTAACTTGTCTGTGTAGGTCATCTATCATTTTATTCATTGCTTCTTTCATCTCCCCAGGTTCATCACTGGATTCCAACTGCATCTGATTTTTTAACCTGTCCTGTAGCCTTTTGATTTCTTCTTGCCCTTCTTTGTATCTCTCAATCAATAAAGCTTTCTCCTGGTTAATGTTCTCAATTATTGAACAATACGAACTTTTTATTTCCTCACATTCTTTTACAGACATTTTGCTAGCAACGTCCTGCTCTCTTTCTTCAAGTTTTTTCTGTAGCTCTCTCACTTTCTCTTTATGACTTTCACTTTCCTCTAATGCTTTCCTGAGTTCTTGCTTTAACATTTCAATTTCTTCACACGTAACTCTCAGTTCATGGACATCCAAGTAAGCATCTTTATTATCAGAAGCAACAAGGCCCAATTTCATCTGTTTTTGTACATTCAAGACCTCATTCATAGCTTCTTCATATCGGCACTGGGTTTCTTTAAGTTTCTGGCTAAGATCAGAGCCATTTTCTGAAATATCTGTACTGTTTAAATGAATTGTTTCTGGTACTCTAGACTGAATTTGGGTCTCTAAGTACTTCCTTTTTGCTTCAGAATTATCTAATTTCCTCTGTGCGTCCTTTAAATCTTCTTGTAGACGCTTAATTTTTACCTCATTGTTGCTTGTTGACTTCTCTTGAGTTTGTGTTGCATTTAATGAGCATGATTTTAGCTCCTGAGCTGAGATTTGACTTTGTCGGTCCACTGACTGATCAAACTCTGTTTGGGTGGAATGATAGGAATCTAGGGTGGAATCCATTTCTGCTTCTCTGTGTGTTTTTTCCTGCATAAAAAGCATTAGTATTTATAAAACAACATAGGTTAGAGAGCAGATGAAGTAAGGAACTCTTCCTGTGCCCTATGGAGATGGACAATTAAAACATTGTAGGCTAGATTTTCAGTAGAGCTCAGCACACAAGTGAAGATACTGAGTGCTAAATTCTTCTAAAAATCTGGGATGATTTCTGTAGTATAAAAATGATCAAAAGCTATGAGAGTTAAAATGCTGAAAACCCTAAATCATTACCCAGAGTTCTGAAAAAATTAACTCCATCTTAAAAAAAAGATTATCAAATAATTTATGGGGAATAATGACAATTGCAAACAACGATTTAATACTTGAAGATGAAGACAGTTCTGTCTTGATTTCTTGAAACTCATCTACAAACTGTCTTTTCATTTAGCTTCACAGCACATCATTATAAAACAAAGTAATTCTTATTCTGCTATTTAAGAACTGAAAGATTCCCTTTGTTTTGAATTAGGAGCAAAGATGTAATACATACCAATAATTTATCTTGTAACTCCTTATTGTGTAGTGTTAGAGAAGCAATTTTTGCTTGCAACAATACAAGAAGATCTTGCTGGTCAGTTTCAGAACTTATATCCAGTAAGCTATCAGCACCTTTAAAATAAATGGTTTTAAACCATTTAGAACAACTGAAGTGATGATGCAGTTCCTGCTTTTGCTACAGCCACTATCCTTTCATATAAAACCATTATGACCTGAAGACAGTGTGAACTTGTCCCCCCCCCCCCCAAGTCCATTAATATACCAAATGAAGGAATTATCTAGCTAGATTTCTAAAAATTGTTTAATCCCTGGTGGGTATATCAGTTTTTGCTAAAAAGAGTTGTAAGGCTGAAACCATTACCACTATTCTTACATTTAAATGGTTCTGAGACAGTGGATAATGAGAATAAGCGTAAAGAATTATAGGAGGCTTCATTATTCTTTTTCACTTTACCTGTAGTGCTGTCACTCAGTCTATCCTTGTTATCTCGCTGTATGGAGCTGATCTCTTCCTGTGACATACAAGGAGACAATCCTTTCATTCAAGAAGTTCTAGACTTTACAGAAATGAGTATGGAATGAGGTTGAGCCATACAGAATGGGTGGCCCTTTGCTCTGGGATCTGATGTCTTGTTCCAGACCAGATTCCTTATTTTTTATTTAGCGTAAGTGATTTGGTCTCCTGATTCCCCTTAAAATTAATGTGATTTGGGCATCATTCCCCACTAGCCACTTTTGAAAGTCTTAGCCTGTGTGCCAAATAATGCAATGTAGTGTGTGAGATACATTTAAAATGTCAAAGGACTACAGTCTGTGATAACAGACACCAAAATCAGACAGTGCAAGTGGCTGCTCATCCTGCTGAAGGCTTTTGGACAAGGACTGTTTTTATTGTGATATAATGAACAGTGCCATGCGCTTTGTCAGCACTAAATAACACCCTACTATAGTATTGAGATTTACTTTCATAATTCTATTCTGCAGAACATTTACTCATTTATTTTGAATCACCACGTTTACTAAAAGAAAACATCAAAGTAAGTTTACAAAGCATATGCACTTTCATTTTACACAGATTATAAACCTTTTATTTCTCAGAATTCAATCACTCCCAGTCATTGACATGGATTATCTGTACTTTCACTCCCTTAAATACAGCTGAAGTTTATTAAAATGACAGAACAGCAGGAGCGAATATACCTTGCATACTTGTTCAGTGAAGAACGTCTGTCCTTTA
The DNA here is from genome assembly GCA_007922155.1 of Mesoclemmys tuberculata. Classification (NCBI taxonomy): domain Eukaryota; kingdom Metazoa; phylum Chordata; order Testudines; family Chelidae; genus Mesoclemmys; species Mesoclemmys tuberculata. The sequence goes on along the minus strand of ML675629.1, from coordinate 20,547,350 downwards.
CCAGCAATTGGAGTTGAAGTTGCTGAACGTGGAGAGGACAAATCACTGAACTGAAAAAGAAGTGTGTGTGTGTATATATATGTTAAGGTGTTCTACTGCCCATGTTAATATAAGCGATAATTCTGTGTTAGCACCAAAGAAACTTAATTACTCAATGCTGTTCCTATCACCCACGCATTATAGCCAGATACAAGGGATGTTTCAGTTTAACAACATATTTGTGATCCATCCATCCCTGCTCTCTCCCCCCTTATTAGCTTTCTAAAACTATGTGTATTTGGAAGTGCATTTTAAGCCATTCATCAAAAGGGAAGACCTTCACCTTCAGGGAGGTCATGTTTATAGCAGTCTGTACAGCTTTTAGACCACACCACATTTCCTGCAGCTTTCTTAGTAACTGTAACCAATGTGGGTTTTCAAGAAATCATCCTAACCTCAGAAAAAAAATCTAGTCATGACATGAGACACACAAAAACAGAAAATGTTGCCAGCATCATTCATATTATGCTCCAGATCTTTCCCACCCCCACTAATAATATCAACATGTTCAAACTTGGACTTTTTCTTTACCTGGATAGGACTGATAGGAGGAGGTGGGGCTTTGCGTTTTTTTGGAGTTCCACTTCTTTCTGAACTTAATTTAGAGACTTGATCATGCTGAAAGTTTCACAGGCCAGAGAATGGAGGTTTGTTAGTTTGGTTAGTAAAGTCTGAGTAAGCCGTTTTATTAACCCCCCCACACACAACCTGAGCAGTTTGTGCCTTGTCTCCTTCAAGTTTCTCCACAATAACTACACTGCTAATAATAGAAAGATAGGAGGCATGCTTGAAGACAAGGATGTCCCCCCAATCCCTTGCAATTCATGCTTCAGCAAAAAAAAAAAAAAAAAAAAAAAAGACTTAGTGAAAAAAGCACAAGCTGATGAGAGGTTTAGCATTTACTAGTGATCTCAAATACTTCATTCATTCATAGCTTAATCAAGTGACCATGAATGGCCATTATTTTTTCTCCTTGTCAACACACACTTTTTGACAGCTTGAAAGACCTATTTCTCCCACAAGAGAAGGGCTTGAATCAGTCATGCCACAGCTTCCCACTTAAATGGGGCATGTGCCCTCCAAAATACTGTGCCCCTAATAAGTGCTATTAGGGCATTTTTATTGCTTCGAGTTGGTGGGATTTTCACCACTGGGTTCTCCAGCAAAGGGCATCCCAGCAACATCTCTTGTAACCCTGGAATACCTGTTTCATTTTGGAAACCTGAAAAGCTTTGCCTTTGTTTGTCTCCATAATCAAGGTGTAAGAAAATCCAGGGTTGGGGCCTAAACTCTTGAGTTTTTCTGCAAGAGTTTGTGCTTCCTTTCCCCAATCGCAGAACCACTCCCCTCCTCCAGGACCCTTTCCTGCCTCCCAAAAGCAGGTCGATTACTGAATCTTGCAAGAAGCCATGTTTAAAATACAATACAATACAATTAAATTAAAAAAAGCTATTAAAGCAATATGTTTCTGCAACATGGTTTTACTCTATAAGCAACTCCAGCATTCATACAATAGAACATTATAATTACAGGTAAATTTCAGAGTGACATTTATTAGCTCTTTTAAACATAGGCCATTTATAATTTTCTGTGGAAGTCAGAGACCTGTATAATTTGAACATGAGACACAAATACCTGCTTTGGCTTTGTTGGCGAACTTGTATCTGTACGGGGGGAGGAAAAAGGGTTTTACATTACATACCATTAACAAAAAAAAAAAAAAAAAAAAAAAAAGCAATCATGTCTTCGCATTACCCCCACCCCATTGCCTGTGACTGCCTGTAATGCCCTATTAGTCTGCTTCTCCAGCAGTCTCTTGCATTTCATTCATGCTGCCTCCATACTTGGAATACCCTTCCTGAGAAGGGCCAGAAGGCTAATACCCTCTCTACAGTACAGCCTCTCCTTGACACCCCTCCCTGGGAAGCGTAAGCAAAATTAGCCAGTTGAGAACTTTAATTTATTCTCTTCACAGAATAAAAAGCTCAACTCCATGCTGCATGCTAGCCCTTACTATGTTACTGCGGTAATTTCACAACTGCTCCCTACCACCATGCCCCGTTGGATATTATCTTACAAGTTCTTTGGAGTAGGGGCCATGTCTGTGTTTTGGAAAGCACCTACCAGACTGGGTGCTGTGAGAAATCAAACAGCCATACTAATTATCTTTGAGAACTAGCTCAGTTCAAGTTATTGCAAAAAATAAATTCACTTCTTGTTGAAAATAGATCTGGTTAGTTAAAACTGACACACTGAAGGTTATTTCCTCTCACATACCAACATCCGGAGAGATCTTTGACAGAAGGAGGCTCTGAATCCCTGTGTTTTCAGAGAGCTTTGAGTAATGTAGGGCATCGTGTCCAAGGGCATCTACAAGGCTGAAGTCGGCACTCTTTCTAATCAAGGCTTCCACAATGTTAAGGCCTCCAGCTTCACAAGCCAGCATCAGTGCAGTTCTAGAGAACACAACACAGAGCCAAAGTGTGAAGATTCTACTCTATGAGCTGTAGGCTTCATCACATGACTTTTTCGGGAAAAATATGGAGCGCCACAGACAAACATCCATAAAACCCAAGATTTATTTATTTTTTTAAAATTTTAAATCAATATGCATAATTTCTCTCCCTTTTTCAAATCCTTCCAAGTTACTTGCAGGGATGAAGAGAGGTTTATCAAACTTGTTTATCAAAAGTATTTTACTGCACACCAGCATTTTTTACCCTTCTGTGCAAAATACTCCATCCCTAAGCATGAAAATATGTCTAATAGATTGGTGTTTTTTAGTTTGTGCTCTGAAAGAAACAGACAAGAATACGGGCAAACACTATCATGGCAATGAATTGTTTTCTTACATATACGTCAAAATATTATAGCAATCCTTTTACCCACCACTGAAATTCAGCCACCTCCTGGTGGAGAATTGGCAGTTGCACTGCCTGTGTGTTACACAGTTGTGCAAGGAAGGAAAGCAAAGAATATCATAGTTGAGTGAAATGGCAGAGATGATTTTAGATGGACAGTGTAATTACCCAACTGGAATTTGGACAAGACATTCAAGTTGGACACCCCTCAATTCTTATTTTTTTATATTAAAAGAGAGCTGACATAAGTAGTGATACATATGTCTGATCTTGTGGAGATACAATATGTTAAAGTAGTCTTCCTACACGGAGGAGAGGGCAGAAAGAAAAGCAGTTTCTCTCATTTAGTACCATCTTCCTCCCTTCTATTCACTGTTATTGTTTTCTAAAACGAGCAAGAATGCAACTACTGTGCTATCTATTGAAGAGTGAAATGCTTTCACACACAAGCGGACAATGCATTTTCAAGGATTTCCACAGAGTCAATAGAAAGCTTGTGAGTGAAAGGCAGAGAGATCTCTCAAAGTGGACGGCACTGTAGGCTCAAAACAAGGACAAGGACATTCGAACTGAACAACTGGACAAAGGGGCTAGTTTTCTTCTTAGAAAACAGCAAACTGCTCTAACGCACTTAGCCTGTATCAGTCCAAAGTAAGGACTAAGTCTTATTTTTCCCATATGCTTCCAAGGAATAATAAAATGCTCTAGATCATCTTATTGTGCATTACAATGTGTAAATGCAAAATCTCTTCAGCAATCTATTTTGTTCTGGCAGTTTAAATACTAGTTTACAAAACAGCTCATAGATTTTTAAAACAAAATTTAAATTCTATCAATAAAATTGTAGAAAAAAATGGTGGATGCCCTTGTTTAAAAAGGAATTTTGACAAATCAGGAGCCTATAAAGTCAACATATGACTGAATGGTGCCGCTATAGAAGCCAGCATTTCCATCGCTGGGTCCTTGCTGTATCTTGAAGTCTTCCAGCATCTGATCATCTCTGTAATTCACGGCCTCTTAGACATGAGAAAGCCTTCTGGGAACATGTCTTGTAGTTACTGGAGCCAACTTGAAGATGTGAACTCAAGTCAGACATGGAAAAAAAATCCAGTGGAGAAAGCCACACAGCCTTCAAAAAAGTGTATCTGAACTTTACTGGCCAGATTCTTGTAGGAGGGATTTTAAAATGTGACTTGCTCTCATTGTACACCACTCTGGTAGTGTGAAGACAGTCTTAAGGAGCCATCTGACCCTATATATTTATCCTTTCAAATTTTTCTTTAGTCACAACTCTCCGCACATGCAACACACCTTCCTCTCACAGCCAGGTTACAGCCTCTTATACAACTGTCAGTGTTTACTATTAATGACAGTTCTTGGGAAGGTTGGACAAAGAAGAAAAACTTCATTTCCTAATGTCAATATCATGGAAGTCATGAATACAGCATAGCTATCTGGTTGTACCTTCCATTTTTGTCCCTAGAATTGATGTCTGCTCCATGATCCAGAAGGTATTTGCATATCTCAGCATGTCCATTTTGTACTGTGAGCAGCAGAGGTATATTCCCATCCTAGGAACATATTTAAGAAACTATGAACAAGAATGAATCCACCCATCAATCCAACCTTCCGCCCAAAAAAACCCAGTTGATTTAAATGTTAAATATGACCCCTGCTTTTATACAGCATGAATCAAGGCACCATCCAGTACGTTTTCCCCATCAAACAATGGATTTTTCTTTTTTCATTTGTTATCAAACAATGTAACTTGGCTTAACTTAATCCTTTGTTTGAGCATCCGCAGGCATATCAGTCAGTACAGCTTTAGGAATGCTGTTGGTTATCTGTTCTCCCTTTTCTCTTTGGTTAACTCTACAGCAGGACACAAGATCTCTTAGGTCCTAAATAAATCATTTAATTTCTTAAGAAATATTACCACAAGAAGTGGGGAGTTTAAACACTAATTAGGTACAGAGAATCAAAAAAGCAAGGTTTTGCACCAGATAAGTCTAAGTGAGATAAATTCTAGATCTCAGTTTTGTGACAGACCCAATTACCAGGAGTGGCAGGCGGGCAGGAAAAAGTGATCCTGACTGGGGAAATGACAGTGAGTTCAGAGATGATTATTTTTATGGGATTTATGTCTGAACTCTGGAATGCCATCAAATAGTCTTCTGTCATGCAGGGTATAATTTTTTAGGAGGACCTCAAAAGCACGGATGCAACTTAGTGATCTGTGTTGTCCATGAACATTTCATGGTGGCTACTCTAGTTTAAATTAACTTCTCTGAAACCTTGAGAATATACAGAATACAGCCAGCAAAAATAGACTCCATCCACAGTTTCTCTATGGATTTAGAGAGCAAGGATGGTCCACTGGTTAGGGTGCTCTACCATAGATCTCCTGTGTGACCTAGGGAAAAGAGCTTCCTTTACTTCCAGATAATAAGAAGGAAAACGGAATATCAGTCTTCCCAGCATTATAATGCAAAACCTTTATTCGAAATGCAACAACATTAGGCAGTATTCAGTGTTGATGTATATATACAAATTGAATGTGGAGCGGATTGTGTGTTAGTGGGGTAAGCACAAGGATGCAGTCAAGACTTTTATATCTGTATGACTCTATAATAAAATAAATAATAATAAATCTGTGCTACACAAGAGGTGATTCACCCCCTCAAATTCAAGGTACATTTAGCATGCATGGGCTCACTGTAGCTGCTACTCTTGCCTTATAAATATGGAAAAAGAGAAGGACTGGCACATGGCATTCATTTGATAGCTTTTCCTTTATAGGGAAAAGCTAATTTTCATTTTTAATTTCATTACAGATGGGATAGTCTTTAACTGTTTTCCAGCATTTCTCCCTTGGCAGGCTAATCAGTACAATGAATTAGGCACCAAGCTTTTAACTTCTGAAGACTAGTTCAAATCCAATATGGTCTTGTGAAAGGAAAGTCACTAGTCATAACAGTACATCATAAAACCATCATACAAATGAGCCTCAGTTCAGCCCAACTTGTCCATCCTCTTATGGAGGACTCAGAGCTACAATCATCCTTAAAACTAACTCATTATTCTCTTTGAAATCTCTCCGTAAAGATTTAATCAGCCATGACTCCTATAAAAAGCTTGACAATAGTTAGGCTGCTGGTGTGCTGACACCACAGCCTATCATGCTGACCAATATCATCTCACTGTTGCCTTATATTTCTGTCTGTCTGTATCCATCAGTTGTCCCTTGTCTTATACTTGGGCAAACTCTTTGGGGGACAGGAACGGTCTTTTTCCTCTATGTTTGTACAGTGCCTAGCACAACAGGGTCCTGGTCCACAACTGGGGCTCCTAGGTGCTACTATAATACAAATAATAAATAATATGGTGGGGGGGGAGGGAAGAGATTTGCTGGTCAGGACTTGTCCACACTATGTGCCTCCATCATAGCCCATCTGAGTCAATGGAAAAACTCCAATAGTTTCCAGTGGGCTCTGGAACAATGTGATATGCTTATTTCTGGCCACCAGCACTAATCCCTCAGTTTCATGAGCAGCAAATTTAGTCTTTTATGCATCAGATGGTGAAGCACTTTTCTTTGTGAACTTTTCCCAAAAGGAAATAAGAGATATTAAAAAAAGTATTCCTCAGAACTGCTGTAACAGAAGTTTGCCAGATTAAGATACGGTAAACTATTTTAAATGTTCAATGAGATAAAGTACGTACCAAATCTTTGACATTAATTGGGCATTTGTGCTCACACAAAAGTTGAACTACTTGAAGGCAGCCACATGAAGCTGAAAAAAATGTACAGAGTTAATTAAATCCATTTTTAAAGTCTCTTGTCTCTGCATTGCCAGTGTGTAATGGTGGGAGCGTCAAAGAGATTCGCTCATTCACAATGAAAAAAATTAAAGGTTCTCTTTAAAAAAAAAATCCACAGAAAGGGCATGTGAAGAGATTTAGACATTGCCCTGCCTTACTTGCAACCAAAGACTGCAGAATCATGCTAGTATCTGAGAATTAGCAAATCAAAATGATTGGTCTTTTTTCACTGTCCAAGCAGAAGGGCAGCATACAAAGAGCATGAATTGTGAAAAGCAAGTTATATTTTAAAATAAAACTAGTGATCACAGCCCAGAGTAGCACAAGAGGTCTTTTTTGCCCAGAAACCTGAACCACCTGACCCTTAATACATTATAGCATCTCCTCGCTGGGCACTTTCATGAGTGTACCTGTTAACTGTACATGATTTTAAATGCAATATGTTTGATTCACTTGTTTAAAGTATAGTAATGCTGAAGTCTATTGACCATCTGAACGTGTTTACTTGCCTACTTCACACAACAATCAGTAAAACTGAGATGTCACTGATTTAAGCAGCGAGTTGGTTGTAACTTTAAAAATGCAGAAACATAGAAACAATGCCGAGAAACTACAAACAAGAAAAAAAATTAAAGAAAAGAGAAGGAAATATAGTTCTATGCGGCTACAGAAGCAGAGCCTACTTTAATGCAGCTTATTGTTGTACTGATTACTTTTCCAATCAGAACATGACAATTATAAGAGGAGTTACTGGATCGTGTGATTAGCATTTATCGAGCTCCGGTAAAAGGGAGAACGTCTAGCATTGTGTAAGAGAATAAGAATAAGAGAATGGATAATAAGTTTTCAATAGAAAAGTTACCTGCATAATGTAAAGCTGTTTTCCCAGAGTTGTCAATGCTGTCTGCTGGGCATTTAGACTGCAGAAAGCAAACAAAACAAACGCTGAGTGAGAAATACAACACAAAGCATTTGTTTGCTACAAAGTACACCGGGATGCCCTCTTGGGACAACCAGCTTTGTGAACCACCACCGAAGTCACAGTCCATAAAAACCAATAAATCCTTGGTGGATCATTTGAAGGGATAGTTTTCCTCTCGATAAATCCTAACTACATTAGCATGCATCCCTCTTGCTGAAACACATACATTGTAGTGATGGAAGACAATACTCTTGGGGGAAGACATGACCCCGTGACCCTCTTCGCCAATGATGAAGAACAAAAGAAAGAATAAAGGAAACTATACAGTCAGAACAGCCCCTCTCTGATTGTCTTGGGTGAAGAGTACTCACAAAAAAGCCACCTCCATATTTTATTTAAAAAACCAAACAACTCATTTTATAATGCAGTTTGGCTACATTATTTATAAACTTTGTTAAAGAAAATGTGTGCTTTATCTTTAGGTATATTAAATGAAGTGCCTATTAAGATAATAAATGTAATTATCTATCTTCATATGGATTTTTCAAAAAGCCAACACTGACCAATTTGAAAATCCCAGCTTTCCATTAATACCTTTACCATCATACCTAGTTAAAGTAATAAATCTTACAGTCCCTCAACAAGGCATTTTTCAGCATATAAAACTTTAATATCATGATGCATGAGACTAAAGTGTTAGTTTTTAAATAATTGATTTTTAAAATGAAAAACATGGGCTTCAGGCTTTTAAATACATCACATCTATAAACCTTAGCAAAACTGCTAGTTAAGTGGGCTCAATTACAAATTTATTTCCAGCTTCAATAAAGGAAGCCAATACATTTTAATTTTAAGATGTAAAATTAGTCTTCTTGAATTCAACCTCAAAGACACATTCTGATCTTATGCATTCCTCACATTTGTAGCAGCTTCCATCATGTAACGGAGGCCGTAGAGAAAAAAGTGTGAACAGATCAGAGCATGAACAATCGGAAGAATGCTACCTTTTTTTGCATTTGTAACAACATGCTAGTGTCTAATTGTATACAAAGAGATGAATAATACATAATCAACGAAGCAGTGAGTGCTGTAGCAGTTGAGTGAGTGAATGGGTACTTTAATACCCACCCACATACTGTGTATGTGGTTGAATTAACATATTATTGTGTGCAGTATGACCAGCGACAGTTGGATGTCACTGTCTAGACTATAACTGGGACTGTTAGAACCGTCATTAACCTTTGGGTCCTATCTCCCAATATCCAAGTTCTCTCTTTCCAAACATCACCTTGTCTTCAATATCACCCATTTGTCCCCACCTGTGTCCATCCTCAGGTCCCATCCACACCACCCATACTTCCCAACTCCCCACTCTCCTCTGTTGACTCAGCTACTCTCTCCTCCACCTTCCCTCCATGACTCTATCCCTCTCTCCTCCTGCAAGATCCATTCCACTAACCCACAGTTCACTCAACATCTGATTCCTCTGCTTCTGTCCTTTGAGCAAAGAGTCATGACCACAGTCACTTTCTCCACTGCACATTTATCATCGCCTCTTTCCACTTCACCATCTTCCTGGGCAAGCAGGGCTCCTGTGCCTGTCACAGGGATTCCCTTGCCCACAATTGTCTTTACTTCTTTACTTGCTACCTTAGGAAAACAGCAGGAAATTAGATGGATCTTGCAATCTCCATGGACTCCATCCCAGAGACTGTCAGACAAAAGTGCTTGAGGGTGGGGGAAGCAAGTTCCAAAGCCAGGGACCTCAGTGTTGATACTTTGCTCTTCTTCACCCATTTAGACAGGAGGTGAAGAGCAAGGAGGAAGGGCCCTAAAGCTGAGGGCCATCAAGAATGCAGGATTCTGGAGCAGATGATTAGGGGGAACAAGTAGTCAATGTAAAAGATCTGCATTTAGCAGAGGAGCAAGAGAGCTAGTGAAAATATGTTAAAGTGATCTAAAACTCAGTTTTGTTTTACTTTACCTGGAGAAGCCTCTTGATGCAATCAAGGTGGCTGTTCTTTGCCGCAAGATGTAAAGCACTGTGCCCTGCATTAATAAAAACAAAGCAAATTAAATACTCAATTATGAACAGTACATCTGCTTTTATCCCAACAGTACTGAAGAGAGGGCTGGGGAAAGAAGACAACTCCACACCAGACTAAAGACAATTAAATCTGATTCCAAAAGTAGAGACTACTGATTCAGTTCAGGTAACACAAAATAATCCCAGTTTATGATCCTGCACTTATGAGCCACACAAACCTTTTGCAAGAAGCCACCGGGACAGAAGTAAATCTATCACCCGAAGAGCATGTTTGGTCTGACCATCCTAGTTCATGTTTTCTTACCAAAGGGAAAGAAACTGTGTGTGTAAGTTTTGTTTCTTTAAGCAGCAATATTGTGCTCACCATAGCCTAGATACCACAACAGAGATGGGCATATTAAAACATCCTACATAGATCATATTTGGGCAAATATACAGAAAACAAATAATTCCCTTTTGAGCTTAAATAGAAAGGCTGTAAAAGGTTAGCAGTTTAAACAGTAATGAACTGTTTAAACTTTACCGTTTAAACTCAAGGGGGGCAGTAGCTGGGCAACTCTTGCTGGTGGGGAAGCGTGGAACTCACGGAAGGGGGGCAGCCACAGCTGGGATTGGCTCCCTGCAAGTGGGGGAGTGAGGAAGCATGGAGCCCAATGTGGGGGGGAAGGAAGGGAAATGGCATGGATCCCTCCTCTCCCCCCCACACACACATTTAATCGTTCTAAAAATAGAACTTTAAAGAGATTTTTAATTTAACTAATTTTTACATCCCTCTTATATAGGCATGCAGCTTCCCTTAGAGCTCTTCGGAGTTGTTGCAGATATGTTCAAGTGCTTTTGAGACAGCTGCCACCATCTTGGGATTGAGCAAGGGACTTCCAGAACAACAAGCAGGAGCTGCTACACCTTGAGCTAAAAGAGCCAAGCTCTAGCTGGAGTTACAACAGACTCGTATCCTGTGCATATCAGGGACAGCAGCTGACTTGTAATACACTCACTAGGGACATACACTCCATGGACTCCCTTTGGGTCAATTTTATGAATTTTTGTGAGTTCTCAATACTATTTCATTAACCATGCAATACTGTATGTAGGAACAAGACCACAGACTGCAATACTTCTTCAGCTTTTATGCATACGGCCCTTGAAGAAACAGGGAAGTCAGAAAGAAAAAAGCTAATGACTATATTAACTATGATGAGGAGGAAGAAGTGGGCATTTCCCATTTCTGCACGTGGAATTTGAATTTTTCCCCAACAATTGCAGAGCACCTCTCACATGTGGTAAATATTCTGTTGCGTGCAAGAACGTGAACCCATCATGTAGGAGTTGTAGTCGGAAACAGCCCTAGTCCACCCAACATTTAAAGCCTATTACTATGAGAGATGGAGTACTGACGGGCCATTCAGGCAACCGGGCTGGCTAGTTAAGGCATATTCATTCTGCGGATACCCCAATCGAAACACCACAGTTAAGGTTAAGATTCTGTCATGAGTATTTTTACTAAAAGTCAGGAACAGGTCCCGGGCAATAAACAAAAATTCACAAAGCTGTGATCTGTCCCTGACTGTTACTAAAAATACTCCGGGGGGGGGGGGGGGGGGAGTGAAGAAGAGAAAAAACAGCTATCAGGGCTTGCAGCTAATCAGCCCCTCTGCTCTAGCGGGTTGGCTTGGGGTCTGACAGCTGCTCCTGCCCTGCCCCAGGAGTCACAGAGGTCCTGGATAGTCATGGAATCCGTGACTTCCATAACCAAATCATATCCTTAACCATAGTCTACTAAAAACTCTGTGCTTTCTCCCCAGTTTTCTCTTTAAAGTATTAATAATAAAAGGCATAGTGATTTTCTTGAGGACTGAAACACTGGGGTAAATAGCTCTGAGCTCTGCTTTGAAGAATCAGCTCCTACTAGTTAGTTATCAATCCTCAGAAATGCTGTGCTGCAATTTCAGTACAGTTAATGGGATTAATACTTTGGATACACATAAAAGTAAAGCCTAAAAATCTTTAATTATGTAGAGTCCTAAAGATATGAAATTAATTAAACACATTTTGTGTTGGAGAAACCAATTATTTTGCAGTCGAGTCTACTAGTATGCTTAATTTTATAACCCTGAAGCTGAAATTATTGCGATTGGACGTATGAATTAAGGCACCACCCGCGTGTCTGTTAATGTCTGCATGTACAATTACTGCAATTGCTTTCTCAAACTGCTAACAGATGCATGGACATGAGCAGTAAAGCACCTACAAATTTGTGCATGCAGCCACCTAATTTGCTCAATGTAGCTGCATAATTGCATATACTATGTTGTCTACAGACATCTGACTTCTCATTTTGAAAACACGACTTTGGTTTTGTCTATGCTACAAAGCCTTTGTCAGTATAGCATTGGCAGCTATGCCGACAGAAGGAGTTCTGCTGGTATAGCTACACCAATTCCTTGAATGACATTAGCTATGCCAACAGAAGCACTATACGCATACCTGTGCCTATACTGAAGTTTTTTGCTAGCATATCTATGTCAGCTGGGGCAGTGATCCTCCTCCCTTCCCCCCACTCCTTTCAGAAACAGTCCACAAAACTTTGTTGTATATACTAAATGTGAACCTTCTCTTATAAAAACATGTAGTTAGCAAAGGCTCATAAGAACGTACCTGTGCCATCCTGTGCCGTCACATCTACACCGTGCGTCATCATAATTCTGAGGCACTCAGCATGTCCTTTAGTGGCAGCCAGATGAAAGCTGAAAGAGACCATTCACACTCAGCTGATTTTATTAACATCTCCTTTCCATTAGCAATAGTAAGCTAATGGAAAAAGTCCAGCTTTTCCATTTTTTATTCCTCAACTCCTCTAAATATGGCCTGTTCTCAAAGCGAATAATGCGTGATGGCTAAAAGTGTTTTCCTTCCATGTTCATGCTTCTGTTTCCCATCGCAACCATGACTCCTTACTAACAAAGTAAATTACATACATCAGTTCCTCTCCAACTTTTAAACTAATGGCCAAACCCTGGCCCCATTGAAGTCAGTGGCAGACTCAAACTCTCGTCACTGAGGCCTGGATTAACCCTCAAGCAGAAACAAATTAACACAATATACTTGTGCTGCATGTCTACCCTCAGAAAGTTACTATGAGATCAGAGCTATTGGAGAGCTAAGGACTAACTGCAGAGTACCCAGCAGTAGTTGCATTCTGTCCAACCATTTCACACAACTTTGGTGTTTCAGGATTTACAGACTGTGTCCTGTGAACAGTCAACCATGTGGTCTAACTGAGGTATGCCATATAACTTAGTGCAAGAAGGGAAGCATAGGGAGAGGGAAGGGACTTTTGAAAATTGGAAGAGTTCACGTACAACAACATATACAATTTGCCCACAAAGGTGATTCACAAGAGACGCACAGTATGCTGAATGATCTTACTAAAAAAAATGACTCTGCATACCAAGTTGAGTAATTTGGACAAGAATTTGTTTTCAAATTGCTGTGCACATTTCTCAGGACCAAAAGGTGTGGAGTAAAACCCAAATCCAACAGGACGAAGGTGGTTCAAGCTAATCCCAAACCACAAGAGATATGGAGGCAGTTTAGCAAGCATGCTAGCTATTGTAAAGAAACCAAAATTCCAATAGTAAGTAGTTTTTGATAGGGTCTTCTAACAGTTTGATTGTTATCAATATTACAGTCTTCACTGAGGAAAACAGATTTTCGAGGATCAAAATAATTTAAGAACATCTCCTCTCCCCCCCTCAATGCTAACTACATTTAACAGTTTACATTGTGGATGGTAGCTTTAATATTTAAAGGAAACCAACATCAAAGATTTGCAAGTGGGTATGGGCCCATTAAACAAGGTCTGTACAGAGCCTCTTCGCACCATGGGATCCTGGTCAACAACTAGGACTCCTACGCACCACAGAAATACAAATAATAAAGGAAACAGGAGGTAACTGATGGCTATCCTGCAGATGTTTCTGGCAGAGGACATTTGAACAGCAACACTATCCCCCACTAACCTGCAGACTAAGGATAAATAAATTATATTGTATAAAACGTTCTACTGAGATGTTAATGATGGGCAACAGTTGGTGGGTGATAATTCCTAGTGACCTATGTTGGAAGTGGTTTATGCTACTGTTTTGTCTGTGGTTAAATTTAGTGTTCATTTACCAACACTTTTCCTTAAAACATGGCTCTGACTTAAATTAATTATTTTGCCTGGATTCTGCAGCTTGGGTACATATCAAACTCAATTCACTTCACTGTCCTCTCTCCACTTGCCTCTCATCACAGGCATATTTCACAAGCATAACACGTACAACACACTCTTGATGGGGAAAAAGTATGCACGCAACCAGACAAAAAAATAAATGCTAATTGGCATTACTTTGCAGCCTTTAAAAGCCCAACCTCAACAGAGATGAAAGGACCAAAGAACGAGATCCTGTAAGATGCCGATTGCTTTAGCAGAACACTTAATCACGGGCTCAGACTGGTCAGCAGATTAGGACTGAGTCCTAGACTGTGTGGACCTACCATCTCACCCCCTCCAGGCTAGTACAGCTGATCATTGTGGCAGAAGCTTGGAGTGAAGTGCTCTGGCTTTAAACCGTCCTTGGGATACGCAGAAATACCCTGCACATTCATTGTGGCACCCACCACTGCCATAAATAACAAACTGAACATTAGAAGAATGTGTGGCTTGGGGGTGATATATATTTATATATTAAAATCAGAAACGAGACTCATGTACTAAGTGCCCAATAAACAGAATCTTATGAACAAGATTTTCAGAAGAAAATATTTCTTCTCAGTGTTCTGGGAAAAACGTTAGAGGAAGGAAGTGACATGAGGTAATGTCTACACTGCGAAGTGAAGTTGATTTAGTCAGTCGACATTCACCCACCAAACTAATGAAGTCAGTCGGGCATGATCATACCACACATTTGCATCAGGAGAGTGTGTCCCCATCAGCCACAGTTGTGTCGATAGGCAGAGCAGTGCACCATGGTTATTTATCCCACAGTGCAACTAGCCACAGGGGCTTCTGAGAAGGTCTTCGGCCTCCCATGATGCAATGTGCTCCCTTCCCTCCCCCCCACCGATGTCAACCAACAGACTAACACTTCCCATGCCATTTTTGAAATGCTGGCTCTGCCACACATACATCATTGCTGAAGAAGCATGGAGTCCATTCAGCTCCGTTCTATTGTTGTGAGCATCACATACACCTCGTGACTGATCCTGCAGTATTTCCAAGGTCGAGAGAGGAGCCCAGCATGGAAAATTCCCATGTTACTCAAGCTGCCCTACTGCAAGCCATAGGATGAAACAATTCACAGTTGCTGCTGGCTGTCGTGCAGCAGCTGAACTTGGTGAAGGGCCGTTTCTGGTCCCAGGAAACGAGCACTGACTGGTGGGATAGTATCATTATGAAGGTATGGGATGATGAGCAGTGGCTGCAGAACTTTCGGATGCATGACGCCACTTTCTTGGAACTTTGCACAGAGCTGTCCCGTCATGAAGCGTAGGAATACTCACTTGAGACCCGCTTTGACAGCGGAGAAGCGAGTGGCCATCACTCTGTGGAAGCTAAGCTACCGGTTGGTTGGGAATCAATTTGGAGTCGGTAAATCCACCAAAGGTGCAGCTGTATTTCAAGTGTGTAGGGCCATTAATAGATTTCTGCTAAGAAGGGTAGTGAGCTTGGGAAACATGAAGGACATAGTGGATGGGGTTCCCTAACTGTGGTGGGGCCATAGATGGCACGCACATCCCTATCTTAACACCAGACCACCTTGCCACAGAGTACAAACACCGAAAGGGATACTTTTCCATGGTGTTGCAATGGATCACAGGGATGCTTCTCCGACATCAATCTGCGGTGGTCTGGAAAAGTACACGATGTGCGCATCTTTAGGAACTCAGATCTGTTCAGAAAGATGTAAGCAGGGACTTTTTTACAGACCAAAAATAACTACTGACAATGTTGAAATACCAATGGTGATCCTGGGGAGACCCTCCCCCTTGCTCCCAGGGCTCATGAAGCTCCACTGGACACCTGGACAGCAGTGAAGAACAGTTCAACAATAGGCTGAGCAAGTGCAGAATGGTGTCGGAACGTGTCTTTGGACGTTTAAAGGCTCATTGTCGCAGTCTGCTCACTAGGTTAGACCTCAGTGAAAGCAGATCTCTCTGTCTGCTGGGTGCTCCGTAAGGTTTGTGAGACAAAGGGGGAGAAGTTTCTATTGGGTTGGCTTATGGAGGCAGATAGGCTGGCCACAAACTTTGAGCAGACAGATCCTCCACACTCTTAGCTCCGTGCCAGCAGCCCTGGAGGTGTTCATTATCTCATTGAACATTTCATCTTGAGTTCTCTTTTTCCACCTTCTAATCTGCAACAGCCTCTCTGCTGGAGTGGAGGATGCGCTGAAGACCATGTTTTCCACTGTAAGGCATGCAAAGCACAAGGCATCCACTGTTAGTTCAGACCATGGATGAAAAGCAAGGTTGCAATGTAAAAGTAACTCCCTTTTTATTCTAAAGTGAATGATATCAATGAATCACAATCCCTGCCTCTTCCACAGGTCTGTGTGGTGTAAGAAAGGAGCCACCAGTTTTGGGAAATCTATGGAACACAATGTGTTTTGGACAAGAGCCCCTTCCCCCAGCAACATGATCAGGGAACATCATTTAGCCTCCCAAAATTCGTTTTCACAAGGCAGCCCTAGGGGTGATGAAATCACCTAGGAGAAAACACATAGCCACTCATACCTGTATCCCAAACCTCCAGAGCAACTTCATGTCAGGGAACATGCAGTTGAGGAACCCAAGAAATTGTCCCTGGCAGGGGATCACACGCACTTTTTTGGTATGAGCACAGGTACTGTAAATTGCACCATCTTCCCTAGGTGACCGTAAGTGATGTTAGTCTCCTGACAGTAACATATGAAGAAAGGGAACAGTTGCTGCAAGCATCTGGGTACAGACCTGGGTCCTTATGCTGCTATGCTGTGTTTTGCGATGATGCCAGTGTAGGCCCCAACACTGTAAAATCAGCCTGAACTAAAGTACTTAAGGTTGGCTGGAGCTTAAGAGTTAAATTCTTATGTTGACTGTAATGAAATTAAGTGTTAAAGATAAAATGTTCCGGACCAGCCAATTGTTTGTTTGTTCCTGACACCTCCGGCTCCACAATGTGGATTAACTACTTACATCACTCAAGTTAGAGTACCCTGCACAAACACTTTGTGATTTAACACTTATGACATGTTAAGACCTTGGTTGTAAATACCTAAACATAATTGTTTGTGTAGGCACCCTGTACTTTAGGGGCCTACCTACTTAATTGTCGTGGGGAAGAGCCTGGGGACTACAACTCCCATAATGCCTTGGGGAAAAAGGAGAGACTCTTCCCCTTGCAGGAGTGAGAGAAGGCATGTGGCAGACTCCATTTTGGTGCTGGGGAGGAGGGAGCCCAGGCTGGAAGCTGCTGGCTGGGTCTCGACGCTGCTGCTGCTGTGGCTGCTGGTGAACAAGATCCCAAGCTCGCTATTGCCTCTGACTGCTGCCGGGAGCCTGCTGACATGAGGATTTAGCACAGAGCTGCATTGGACTTGTGAGGTAGGCGTAGCAGAGAGATTGACAGACGGAGAAGAGGCCAAGACACAGTCCCTTCAAGCAGGGCCAGGACTGCCAGTCTCCAGCCTGATGCTTTGGCTGAGCTGGTGCAGTGAACCCACAAAGCAATCTCCATCCATAGATCTTCAAGCGCGCCCACGCAAGAAAGGGGTCAGGGCCTGAACTCTGGGGGAGTGCACACTCCAGAGGGGGGGTAGATAATGGCACTGTGAATGCCTGGTAGGCAAGCTCAATAGTGAATCAGTTTTATTAATTGGTTTGTTCAACTGTCTCTGTGGTTTATGTTTAATTTCAGTCTGTTATGGCATGTTTCTTTATTTTGCTAAGTAAAGGTTGTTAACTCTGAGTTAAGGATATTGAATGTTTAGTTGTATAACTGCAATTGTTAAAGTAGACTAATGTCTTGGATTATTATAATTTTAGACCAGGTCTAGTCCTGGCAGCTCCCAAAGCCAATATCGAGCATGTGCAGGGGCTAGCCAGGTGGAGGCACCGCCAATTCTAATTCGTTTGAGAGATAAAGGGATTGCAGCAGAGGGGTGGACAGAGGATTCCCAACTACCCCACACCAACACTGGGATACTCAGGATCTCCTCTGTTGTTAAAAACCTTAGGCGCCCTTGCACACCGGTGAGTGTTGCCTGCTCCAAAGTAACCCAGTGAAGAAAGGGGGTTACATTTGGGAACATCCTGGAATTCAACTGCCATAATTTGTAAATGAAGGAAAGTGCTCAATGCGTAACAGGAATGTGGCCAATGTAGAAATCATAGGGCAATAAGAAAGCAAATGACACTCCTTTGTATTCTCTTTATTCTGTTATTCCGTTTGATAAAATTAATAATAATAGAATGAGTAAATTAGTATAGATATTTTCTTGTATTGTATTAATAAGAAAATATAAAATAGTATGTCAATGAAATAAGTATGTAATGATTTTTAGTTGTGTGAATGAGGAGTGAAAGCAGTATGAATGTGTGAAGAGAGAAGACAGCCTACAAGGATGGCAGAAAGAGACAATGCTGTATTTAAAGAACATTTACAACCCAGATGGCCGAAGATCAAGATAACCCCAGGGAACAGGAGGGGTTACAGGAAGAAAACAAAATGAAGAAAAGATGAGAAAGCTGTCACATTTACAATATCAAACGTAATTGACAGCTACATCAAACAAGACTATCTGATATGAAGAAATCCATAGACCCGATCGGGGATGGATAAGTATAAATATCAGAAGAAGAAACCTGGACTTTGGGCTCGTTCTGCATATCCCCAGGAGCATCGTGTCGCGAACGACAGGGCCCGGCTCCTCCCTCGAGTCTGATTCACCTGGCCAGTGAGTTAGCTTGAGCAACATAGAGACTGGCAACTCTCTCTCTCGCAGAACAGTGTGTGAGTGTGAGAGAGTGTGTGGGAAAGCGTGTATTTTAGGCAATTGCATTTTGAAACTATTTTCTGTATTCATAACAAACATGGCATACTGCCTTATCCCCTGAATAAGATCCTGCTGTTTATTTCATAAGTGTAACACCAGCACATTTAACAACAGAGTGGCATGGGAAAGTGTCCTATCGTGTGGGGAAAAAAAAGGCTGTCCTCCCAAGAAACCTTCTGCAAAGGATTGCACAGTACCTCCAGGAAACTCTCATTTGATATCCATGGAGGATTCTTGGGCCATCCCTGTGCACATAAACAGTCTTTTCCAGGAGCAGCCCTCTGCATAACCGGAGCACCAACAAGGAAGCCCATTCCCCACCACATCTAAATGTTTTTTGTATTAACCTGAACCCAAGAGAGGATGTAACCCCACAGCATGGTGATTTATATTACACACTCACCAGATGTGCCTTCCCTGGCACCTTGGTTGGTTAAGATGATGTCCTGGGTCTGGCTGGGCTGGGCTGGCTGGGTCTGGATAACCCACTCACCTGCCTTCCATTCTCCTCTTCTTCATCCACAGTCTCATCGTCAGTGAGCCAGCACTCCCCCGAGGCTTCAACGTTGTGTCTGGAGGCACTGGTGGGGTCGCCGCCAAGAGTTGCATGCAGCTCCTCATAGAAGCAACATGTATTTGGTGACAAGCCAGAACGACTGTTCGTCTCCCTTGTTTTTTGATACACCTGCCTCAGCTCTTTGATTTTAACGTGGCACGGCCGTGTGTCCCTGTTGTACTCCTTCTCCAACATGACCCACAATATCTTTTTGTAGATATCAGTGTTTCTGCTGCTGGATCAGAGTTGAGCCTGAACAGACTCTTTTTCCCACAGACCTATGAGATCCACCACCTCAGGTCTACTCCAGGCTGGTGCACGTTTGGGGCATGCAGTTGCCATGATCAGTTGTGCTGGCGAGCTTTCCATGCTGATCAAACAGCAAATAGGAATTCAAAATTTTCCAGGGCTTGACCAGAGGATGGGCTGTTTCCTGTGTATGTGGCTGCAGTGCAGCAGAGTTAAAAACAACGTCCAGAATGGTTCTAGCAGAGAATTGTGGGACACATGCCTCTCGCGGACATGGTTTTATTAAGTTGATGTTTCCAGCAAGTTAGGTTGGCAGAATGGGCCTGGCAGTGGAAATACATCCATTATATGGTCAACAGAAGGCAGCTTCTGTTGACCTAACTTCGCAGTGTAGACCATGCCTAGATTGATAAAAATCCAATACCTCTAATTTAGTTAGTAGAACATTTCACCAATATTGAAATAGAATTAGAGTCATAAAACTGGAAGGGACCTTGTGAGGGCATCTAATCCAGTCCCCTGCACTTATGGCAGGACCAAGCATTATCTAGACCACCTCTGACAGGTATTTGTCTAACAGGTTCTTAAAAATCTGCAATGATGGAGATTCCACAACCTCCATAGGCAATTCACTCCAGGGCTTAACTATCCTGACAGTTCCGAAGTTTTTCCTAATGTCCAACCTAAACCACCCTTGCTGCAATTTAAGCTCATTGCTTCTTGTCCAATCCTCAGAGGTTAAGGAGAATACTTTTTCTTCCCCCTACTTGTAACAACTTTCATGCACTTGAAAACTATTATGTCCCTCTTCAGACTTCTCTTCTCCAGGTTAAATAAACCCCCTTTTTTTTTTTAAAATCTTCCCTCATAGGTCATGTTTTCTAGACTTTTAATCATTTTTGTTGCTCTTCTCTGGATTTTCTCCAATTTGTCCACAATTTTCCTGAACTGTGGAGCCCAGAACTGGACACAATACTCCACTTGAGGCTGAATCAGCGCAAAGAACAACAGAAGAATTACTTCTCATATCTTGCGCTAACAACACTCCTGCTAATACATCCCAGAATATTTACTTTTTTTTTGCAAAAGTATTACATTGTTGACTCATATTTAGCTTGTGATCCATTAAGACTCCCCAGTGATCCTGTCTTTCCTAGGGACTCATTTCCCATTTTGTATGTGCACAACTGATTGTTCCTTCCTAAGTGGAGTACTTTGCATTTATCCTTATTGAATTTCATCCTATTTACTACAGGCTTTATATCCAGTTTGTCCAGATCATTTTGAATTTTAGTCCTATCCAAGTCCAAAGCACTTGCAACCTCTTCCAGCTTGGTATCATCCACAAACTTTGTAAGTGTACTCTCTCTGCCATTATCTAAATCATAGATGAAGATATTGAGCATAACTGGACCCAGAACTGATCCCTGCAGGAGTCCGCTCAATGTGCCCTTCCACCTTGACTGTGAACCATTGATAGCTACTTGCTGGGAATGGTTTTCCAACCAGTTATGCACCCACTGTATAGTAGCTCCATCTAGGTTGTATTTCCGTAGTTTGTTTATGAGGTCATGTGAAAGAGTATCAAAAGCCTTACTAAAATCAAGATACACCACATCTCCCACTTCCCCCTATCCTCAAAGCTTATTACGTTGTCAAAGAAAGTTATTAGATTGGTTTGAAATAATTTGTTCTTAACAAATCCATGCTGTTACTTATCTTCTAGATATTTGCAAATGGTTAGAGTCAAGTCAAATACATTAGTGAAGATATACAATTAGATCACAGCTACCCAAGATTAGAAAACGTGGGAAGCACACATTTGGCTTGTTTACATTTGGACACTTTGTCACAATCACAAACACTTGTATAGCAATAAATTGGCTAAATCAGTGACATTATAATTTACAGCCAGATTCTGTTTGCATAAGGGACTGTGCCCAGATGTAACAAAAATACGCAAGTGCATAAAAAAAGTTTTGTTTTATTTAGATAAACAGACTGCAGAGAAAGAATCAGTGGGGGGGAGGGGAAGGGAACAAACACCATCAGGCTGGAGAACGCAGCCCGACGTCTAAAAGCAGCACTTCATTGATGCACATGACTTACACAGCACACCTCCACATGCCATGACTTACATGGATGCCAAGGATCTTGCATGCAGTGAATGAATCAAGTAATCGTCTTATTTTGAAAGTTTGAGGGAGGATGTATCAAATTAAATTGAGATGGTGGCTTTGTGGGGAAAGAAAGCATGTGCACAAGTAATCTGCATGTATAAGAAAAAACTCAAAGGATATGAAGTGATTATCAAAGTTAAGCGAATAATTCATAGTGAATAATTTGACAGTTTTACCTGCTTGCTAGTTTTCTGTCAGCAACTTATGTTTCTTTATGATTTTAGTTATTTGAAAATATTTGCTGAATGCCTATAAGCAATTCTTAATATGTAGTTGGCTCAGATACTTAATATTTTGAAATTTGAGCCATCATCCAGATTTCTGGTGTGAATCTTCACATTTACTTGTTCTAAGTTTGCATTGTGAATATTTTACTAGTTATGTAAAGTTTACTCTTTCCACAAATATTCCTGCTTGCAAACTTATTTCCTTAAATATTGGTGAAAACTGATCAAGACGCCAAACACAGGCAAAGCAAATTCAATTATTCAAACTAATATTTGTGGGAAAATACTTCAGGCATTCACTCTGACCTTAGCCCTCCTCTATATGGAAACTCTGGTATCTTTATCTACATTAAAGTTTTCAGATACTTTAAATATGAAGTGCCAAAATAAATTCTTACAGGATAATTTTTTTAAGCTCATTACATTCTTTGACATTATATGGTGAACACATGGAAATTTTCAACAAACAACAACATTTACGATTACGTCTTGTAATGAGATAACCATTCCAAGTCCCTATTCAGACCCAGTCTGATTGTGTCAAGTTTGAAGATCAGTTCTAGCTCTGCAGTTTCTCTTTGAAGTATTTTTTTGTTGACGTATGGCAACTTTCAAGTAGGCTACAGAATATTCTGGGAGATTGAAGTGCTCTCCAACTGGTTTATGGGTTTTCCATTTTTTAATGTCTGATTTGTGTCCATTTATTCTTTTGCGTAGTGACAGTCCGGTTTGGCCAATGTACATGGCAGAGGGGCATTGCTGGCACATATTACATTAGTAGATGTGTAGGTGAATGAGCTCCTCATGGTGTAGCTGATGTGGGTAGGACCTGTGAGGGTGTCACTAGATTCATGTGGGCAGAGCTGGCAATGGGGTTTGTTGCAGTAGGTTCCTATCCTCAGCTACTCTAACTATATGGACTTTGCTATTACCTACCCCACTCATTATTGGGCCTTCCCCTTGACTGTGCGTGCGCACGCACGCACGCACGCTGTGATTTCTATTCCCCACATCTGACGAAGTGGGTTAAAACCTACGAAAGCTTATGCCTGCAAAAATTAAATTAGTCTTTAAAGTGCTACAGAACTCTCACTGTTCAAGCAAGAGGGTACCCAACTTGAGACACTTCGATGGGACCAGATTTTCATAAAATACTGAGCACACGTCCTCTGTAAGTCTTTGAAAGTATCTCAGGTTGGATACCCAACAATTAGGGCTACCAACAGACTAGTCACTTTTGAACATTTAGGCCATGACCTCTGGCAAGTCCAGCTTATGGTCAACACCTGATGACTGAGGTAAAGCACAGCTTGGGTGCAAAAAGATGCAAAGGCGTTATTGGGAAGTTCACAGAAAAGCTATGCAAAAAATAGTGAAATTTAAAAAGAGAAGAGTGGACATGTGTGGTAGACACCTACTGTAAGCCTATGGCGATGTGTGAAAGACTATATAAAGCAGATCATATAATGAAAAAGAAAATAGAGAAGTATACACAGAGGAACAGGATGTAATCAGAGCAAAAGTGTAAATGGGGGTGGGGGGCCATACCTATGAAGTACCATAAGAAGAGACAAGGAGGAGCTTTAACTTGATGCTGAGGGAGACAGTGCTTTCACTTAATGCTGCAAAAGTTCAATTTTATTCAACTGTGGATGGATAGAGTCTCTTGACGTCATCCAATTGGGTCAAGCCAGTCCATAAGTCAAGGTTAAGGCAGAACAATTCTGCCCACAAGGAATAATTTTGCTGGTTTAGCAATACAGTCTAGTTTAAAATGAAAATTACAGGCTTTGCTGAACAGTGTATACTTCTGGATCTTAGTGTTGTCAAGCAAGAGGAAAGATTCCCAAGTGTAGAAATAAACAGAGAGACTGTAGAGATTTTATTTGCTACAGAATAATTCTTTACAGGCAGTATAAATTTTCCTAAAATATTCAAGACAAAAGCTTCCTATTTCCAGTTGCTGGAGTTCTTGTCGTCTGGGAGCCTTGAAGTTTTGCATTTTATTTGCATCTTTCATGCATAAACTTCCTTTTAAAAGAAAGCAAACAAAACTTGATTTCTGCTTCCTGACTGCAAAATAAATTTAAAACAAACAGACAAAGAAAAACAAACTTGTGTGGCTTGACTTGAAGAAGTGGGCACATTTTTGAAGGTCAGAGTCTCGCTGTATATTATATTCAAATCTTGCTCTCTCACACACATTCCTTTCATTTCTCTCTATGCATAAGAGATGGCTTTTGCTGCCAGGATTTATGGTTGGACATATGGACACCTCTGGAATTCACTAAGGCAGGGCTTCTTTTTGTTGTATGCAACCCATTTCCAGGGTTAATCTGGGTGGAATGAAGTCTATGAACTCTGCTCCAGCTTTCCAACCTCAGCACAGGAGTAGTGACCTCCCAAGGGGAAGATGAAGGCAGATGCTTCCTATTGTTCCAATGTTCAAAGCAATTCACCATTTGGAATCCATCTGCAGTAGAGGATAAACACCTACTGGTTTGTGCTTCTACCATTCTGAAAATATACTGATCTATTAGTAACTCTCAGTACCTAAGATGAAAGTCAAAATGACATCCTTAAGGGGAACATAAAGCTTGGCTATTCTGAAAGCCTAGAGTGCAATGCACAGCAAAATTCAAGCAGGGTCTGGATAAAGCAGAGAGCAACTGCTCTACCGAAACATTGGATGAACGTTCAGCTCAGTATAATTAATTCTGAATCAGGGACACACTTAACTAAAATGTGTGGATTGAAGAAATAAATATTTGTGTTTAGTTGCCAAACTACATCAACAAAATGGCCACCTACATTTGGCAGTTCTAGGCAGCAGAATTGCTAGAGATTTACAGTGGCAATAGGCAGTAATAGAAATTCCGTTTTCTGAAACATCAAAGGCTGACTGATTTTTATACTTTTATACAGACTAGTTTGATCAAACAGGTCTCTTTCTAAGAAGTCTACCCCCATGCTGGTGAAGAGAAAGAAAGATGAGATATTGAAGTGGATTCTACCATTGATCTCTGTAGGAGGTCACGAATGAGAAACAACAGAAGTTCTTATCCAAGTGCCAGAAAGTAAAACACGGATTAATGTTGGTATGGTACATGTAAGAGCACTGCAATTTCTATTACGTAGCCCTTATACAGAGCTTTTCATCAGGGAATCTCTTAAGAACTTCACCAAAA
Source organism: Mesoclemmys tuberculata (assembly GCA_007922155.1). Taxonomy (NCBI): domain Eukaryota; kingdom Metazoa; phylum Chordata; order Testudines; family Chelidae; genus Mesoclemmys; species Mesoclemmys tuberculata. The sequence goes on along the minus strand of ML675629.1, from coordinate 20,522,179 downwards.
GGTAGGATAGTAGAATTAATGCAAGTTCACAGGTTGAGACACAAGCATTTGACCAAGCAAATTTAGCAAGTCAGTAGCAATGCTGGTAAAGGAACACGGGTCTACTGAATCCCAGTTCTCTGCTTAACCACTTACAATGCCACCTCCTAGTAACTGAACCTTGATTATCAAAGCTATAAATATTGTCAATTTAGCCTCAATAAACCTAAAAATGGAAACCACCAACCTCCTCAGAATGTCCCCCAGCTATTTGACAAGAGCACTGTTCTGCCACTATCCCACTTACATAGCAGTTAAGGTTTGACAGGGAACTCTGCTAACATGTGTGTCTTCAGAAGTACTTGTACTCCTGGTAGTACAAAGGGTGCTGAGAGAGCAGGGCTCCCAAGAGAACTACAAAGCAGATTTATTTTGGTAGAATTAGTATTCTCTGTAGATGAGGATTCTTCCATGGCTTGAAAGTGGCACAGGATGACACATTGCAAAATTCAAAGTGCTTGAGAACATTCTGCATTTGTAGATGACAAATGACTAGTGAGCTAGTAAATACAATATCATGGCAGAGTCTGATACTGGGCAAACTGCACCATTGTTCTCAGCCATTTTCTTCCAGGGGCTCAGAAAAATACATGAAATGAGATCTCGTTTGAAGTACACTGTGAACTCACTTGGATTTATTGTTAAAGTTTATTCTAAGTAAAAACATCTCTGCCCAAAACAGAACATTTCTTCTCTTTTCCTAATGTACATGTCAAATCTTTGTTGACTTTCAAAAAGTTGCCTGCCAACAACTCGATTTACAATTTCCTGACAGACGAAAAATACCTTCACACAAACAAACAGGATTGTTAAAATAAAGATACAGCACAGTGTGGAGCCTCTGTGATGGTGATAAAGATATAGAAATGAAAGTTCCCCAGTCCAGTCCAGACTGAGTAGTTACCACACAAACTTAGCACCCTGCATTCCTTATTTAACTGTTTCTCCAACTTGTTCACTGCATTGGCAAGAGGATTTTTATATTTTAGTGACATGCTTGGATTAAAAAACAAACCAACCATAAAACCCCACAACTTGCCATGGACCTATTATCCTTCCTTCTTCATCTGAACTAGAATTTGGTACAAGGAAGTCTTACAACTTCTGTCTCAATAACAAGACCAAAAATAATCAAACAAATATTGTTTTAGTTCTACACTGAAACACAAACAAAATTCAGATGGGAAATATTAGGGTTTAACAATATTTTAGAGATCTGCCATATTGACCTGGCCCATCGACATGAGAAAGGACTATGAAACTAGGAATTCATCAGGGGCAGCATACTTGGCACGTGAGACTAAGTGCCTGGAATCCATCAACAGCAAGTCCAATCCAGACCTCCTTCCTTGACAAGAAGTGTCCTGACCAATAATTACACTGCAGTGGAGGAAGAATTCTTAAAATATTGGGGAATATTTTTATTGTGGTGGGTTAGCATTTATGTAATTTACAAAGATGAAAGCAAGCTCCTCCCCAGCTCCCCAAGTATACAAAGTACCCTAAACAAGGGGCATTTGACACATCTTGATTCTAACCTACATATGCAGTGGACAAAACCATGGGAGAAAAACCCAAAGTCTAAAGGCATACAGAATGGAGAAGAACTTCTTCCTTCCCTTACTGACCCACACAGAGTCCTTTCAACGGCACATGCTTTTGTAAATACTCTTAAAATAAGGGAAGCTCTGTACATTTATTCATACTTTTCAGGCGGGGGAGCACTGCAAACTGAAAGTCAATAACAGGAGAATTTTGAAACAAAACTATTTCAGAAACCAATACACCTGATCAAAACCCTGAAGGCACCTAGGTTAAAAGTTACTGAGTGTCAAGTAAGCTTAGCCTGCCAACAAGCTTCTTACCGTATCCTTACTTAAATGATCCAACTTCCCAAACAAAAATACTGTAAAAGCTTAGTATCTGATACCTTTAGCAAACTGTTGCACTCCATATAAACCTTATTTGCTTTACATACACACATCATCATTTAGCAAAACAGAAACATGGCTTCTTTGCCCAATCTAGAAACTGAAAATTAAAAACTGGAAGTTTCAGAGTTCATGCCACTGACTCTTCCTCTGAGTGCATTCTAGAGCAGCAGCACGTCTGAGAAAATATACATAACTACTGAAGAAATTCTGCCATTTGTAGTCTTTCTTGAATCCTGCCAGCACCACACAATCAGAGGCCAGTGACCAGTCACTTTCAATTACACCATTTACAGGGAAAATCCTGCATCTTTATTAATAGACTCCCTTCTGATTCTTAATATACTACTAAATACTACAATTGTATAGGATTTGCTAGTCTATTAATGCAAAACCAATTAAAAGACACCCCCCCCCTTCCTACAATCATTACTCCATTATGGACATTATCAGTTAACTCCAACAAACATGCACTTCCCTCATTACAAATGTCTCAATGTTAAAAATGATCTCACTTAAAGGCACAGCAAAAAAGGACAGTAAGTGAGGTTCGTGCACAGATTCAACAACATTCTGTTTTTCAAACTGAAGTCAATTTAGCTGCATATAGCACTGTAAATATTTATTACAGCAAAGGCCATAATTTCACACTGTGTTCACTTCACTTCTTCTCAAGAGTGCATTTGATAAATGTGGCCTTTTCATAAACAGCAAGCACTCCATAATGGGCACAACACGCACCCAACAGAGCAAAGACTAGCTTTTGAAGAACAATTAAGGAACATTTGCTAAGATAGGGGTTGAGTTTTGGTGGTGGTAGTGGAGGAGGGGGTGCAGGCCTCAGATTTGGCATCTCAACACCTTTATAAATTGATGGAAGAGTATCTCATGAATTTTAAATATTTATTTTAAAAAGCATACCGTCACTGAGACGCTAACAAACGAATTTAAACAGTGTTTGTTCTGAGCTTCCTTCACAGGCTGCATTGCAGCTGTAAATATTTAAAAAATATAAAGAGGGCTGCCCGAGCTATGCTGACTTCAGTAATGTTAGCACACAGCTGTTGTGTCGCTTGATAGATAAGCTGAAGCTGTGAAGAGAAAGCAGTATGGTAGCTTCGACTCTATAACTCATCCCTCCTGCTAATGAGGAATGGGTGAGGGTGATGGAGGATTTTTTTCAAACAGAAGCAGACACCACTTACAGAATAGCTGCCAATTATTTTTCCCTCCACATCACAGGAGAGTAAAACTAAGGGCATGCCTATACTCACAGCTGAGGCAGCTGCACCGTTATCCTTCAGTGAAGATGCTATCTATGCCAACGGAAGGGCATAGGTAATCCACCCCGGGACGTGGTAGAAGCCCTCCTGTCTACATCAGGAGTTAATTTGGCATAACTGTGTTGTAACTATACCGACATAAATTGTTTATGTAAACCAACCCAAAACTTCTAATTAGAGACCAGTGTTTGTTTTTGTTCGTTGTCTTTAATATTGTGAATCTTTAGGTTGAGATTTTCAATAGGGACAACAGGAGAAGGAGATTCAAGTCTCATGAAATTTGGATATAACTCAACTTGAATTGCTTTCTGCCAACCTTAACTGTGTCTAGAGTATACCGCAGTTCAGCCTCTGAAGAGTACAAGATGGCAGGTAGTTAGGAAGAACAGAGAACAAATATTCAAGTAGTTCAGGACTAAAGTTTATAAAGAATACATAGGTATTCTTGTGAATACATAGGTACCAGGATCAAAGTTTTGAAACAACATCTACAAAAGCTCTCAAACCCAATTCCAAATTGCCCTCAATTCTCCAAGCAATAAGTCAGTATCTAGCCAGGACTCAGTGAGCTGCTCCATGAACTGGTTTGCCTGGAAGTCAAGTGCAGCTTCCAATGATGCCCCTGACCTTCGCAGGGAGCAGGAACTAAGTGCCTTGAGTACGTAAAATTCTCTTCATGCAAATGAAAGCCCTACACTCCTTTTCACCAAGAGTAAATAATCTGGAATGACTCTCAGAATTCCATTGGCTTATACTGTCTCCATTATACTGCAGCTTTGTAGCATGAAGAATCTTGTTTCAATCACCCACACATCAAGATACAGATTAATAAAGGAGAGCCTGCTGAAGGGCTGTTTTCTTATGGGAGAGAGGAGATGGCGTCATACAGTGCAGGAGCTGGCAGGCAGACTCCTGATCTTAGCCCTCATTTTCAGCAAAAAGTATCTTCCCAGCTGCTGTTCAGAGGTTTTGGGGATCCCAGAAGCCTTACTTTTCTCTCAAGCTGTGATCCAACAATCCCATTTTTACATGAAGTTTTCTTTGGCAGGGCCTATTACCACATGACTATTGACTCCCACTGCACGTCTGAGAGTGGAGAACTTCTGATACATTTATCATTTACTGTAAACCCAACAGTTCAAAAATTCAATTAACCAAAAAGTTTGCTGCAGATTATCCTTTTAAAGTCATTTATCACTTTTGGCAGTGATAGAGAAATCTCCTGAAGTCTAGCGTCAAGGCTCAGAACAGAAGAGGCACTCCCTAAAGGAAATACAAAAGCTGCAGATTTGAAACACTGGTTTTGTTCTTTGATATTACAGGGGTTGGAAGTGGGATCAAATCCAAGGAACGTGAGACTGACCCCACCCTGGAAATGCTTAGGATCCTAGAAGAAGGTGTTGCGTTCCCTGCTCACCTCTAGGCCAAAATGAAAATTCTTCCTTCTGGTTGTGCTTTTTCCAGAGACATTAATTACACACATATAACTCAGACAGATATTTAGCTTTTGCAGTACTCAATTCTCCTAGCACAGGGGTTTCCAAACTGTAGTACATAATCTTGATGTTCCATCCTCTGACTTCACAACAGTTTTTAAAGAAGGCAATATGTGAACGAATGAAGTGTGGGAACTGCTGTCTTAACATATGGGTTCTCAAAGTAGGGGTTACAACACTCATGGCAGTCATGAACAGGTCCAGGAGGTCACAACCATCCTCCCATTGTTTATGGCTAAGTCCTGAGATCACAAGAAGGGAATCCCAAACCATTCTATTGTAACATAGGGTCAGGGTACTTAAAAGAGTGAGAACCACTTGGTAGAAAATGAATCTAAAATATTGTATTGTGTGGAAGTCTAACAGGGCTGTAAAGAATTGCATCTGATGCCAAGAGAATTGAGAAAACATGGATGTCCTTATTTGACTTTTAATAAATTGGCATCCCAGGAACATGTGTTCTTATACTGTAGTTCAAGGAACAATACATGTTTAAAATGTACTGGGTTTTTAAATTCCAAATGCTTCAGACTTAAAGCAACAGCTTGAAACTATCTGTAAAATTTAAACTTTTTTTTTTTTTTTGGACAATACCATCTCTTGCTATTTACAGAGGAAATAGCCCTAAAAGGACGGAAAAAAATATATGGCATCACTAATTTTCCAGATTACATCATGAAAAGTTTGTTTGCTTTAGTTAAGTTTAAAAACAGAGTTAGGACAATACCATTATATTTACTATGTCCCAATAACTGCATTATTTAGATTGTAAGATTTAATTCACATCTTACTACAGACAGCACCTTATTCTATCCTTCAGAGAGGAAGGGGAATGGAACTGGGTGTGTGCAAGAGAGAATAGAAAATTTAGAGCTCATATTTATTTTCAAGTGAGATTTTGCCATTACTGTTGAAGAAGAAAACAACCATGAGGAAGCTAGTGTGAAACATTAAGAGAAATGCAAGCCAGGTAAATAAGGAGTCACCTGTTGTCTACCGCTCGGGACTTCGTTTTAGTGAGACATAAACCTTCAAGAATAAACATGTTGCTCCTTTTCACGTGTCTGTTAGTGCCCTAGATTAGAGCACTAAGCAAGGAGCAGCCAGCTGGCGTAATCAAAATCTGCATGCTCAGATGCACACGTATTTGGCTACATACGCCTTTGGAAACATTTTAAACAACAGCGGCCTATTAGAATGGTGTTGCTTTGAATCAAACACCATAGGCAGCCTGAAGCTGAATGTTACCAATCTGATCCTTGACCGATGGGATCAGGAGTGGCTCAATTATTGTACTAGAACAAGGCTTCGAAAGACATGCACCTCAGAAGAGCATGAAAATTACTATTTAACTGATAACGAAGTGGAACAGACTATAAAAAGCTGTTAATTATATGATCCAGGAACAAAAGACAAGTAAAAATAAGTCAGTCTAGAACCTGGAGGAAAGTACACATTATTGTGACCTTCAGAACACGTGAAATCTATACAGTGCAACATGCATGAAAGACTTGAACAGTGGGAGTCTCTCAATGCTCAGAGCTAGTCATATAAAGTTAAAGATTAGCCCTTAAAAATAGCTGGGGGGAGGATATTATAATACAGAGAAAAATGATAAATTCGGTATGACTAGAATTTCAGTTCTTTAAAAGTGGCCACCACACTTATGTTTTAGAAACTTACATGGAATTTACTAAGCTTTCTCCTCTTAAATGCATTTTTCTAGATGACTGTTTTTGACAATTTTTTACATTCATATTACATAGATTATGAGTGATGCAAGATCAAAAGAAGATTAAAATATCATTTGCTGAAAATTACTTGATAAAACATTGTTAACTGATGCAGTCAATTTACAGGAAGTCAAGAAAAAGTGCTTTATTTTAAAGCTCTGTTATAATATACTATTGAAAAGAGAAACAGTACTAGATCACCGTGCAAGTACATTTGATTCAAGTCTTCATCCATTTACTTAAATGGTTTACTGGTTTTCACTGCAAGTCTTTTTTCCTCCAACAGAAAATATTATGGCTATAACAGTCATTCTACGTTCAAGATTCCTTTTAAATAATAAAGAACAGTCTTTATCAGAAATGTTTTTTCTTCAAAAACAGGTCCACTTGATTTTTTTTTAAATTCTCGTGTCCCTCAACATATTGTACGGGTAAGCAGATCTGTGTTTTAAAAAAATCTTGATTCGTCTCCTCCCTTGCTTCTGTTAAGGGGAATACGCAAAATAAAACCATCCTGAAGAGAAAGTCCATTATCATCCCAGCACTTGCATCCAGCCAACTCTTCTATTGGGTAATTGAACAATGACTTGAGTTTCTTGCCTGTCCCTTTTTGTGGGGCAGAAGATGTATGTATATTAGAGAGTGACTTTTTCAGAAGCAGACAGTCAGAGGAAAAAAAAGTGTTTGCACAAAGGAGTGGGATGAGTGGCGTAGTGCTCAAAGGAGATGGACAATGATGAATGAATACGGTATACAAGACAAGTGTATAAAGGTAAGGACCTGGAATATGCTCATTACTGTGTTTTCAGTTTAGCTTTCGGACCACGAGTGTCCTGGTTCACATGAATTATATATAACCCGGGGTTCCCAACCCACAGCCCACCAGAGCATTTCATAAGGCCCAGGCCTGCTTCAATACAATATACTAATGGCTGATTCATTAGTGTTTTGTCATCATGTTTACATCTTTTTAACTTAGTTGTGTTCTTTACTGTTTTTTTTCCTGTTTTCTATAATGCTAATACATGTTTTATGCACGGATCTCTTTGTTTTTTAAATAGACAATACTGTACATAGGTTGTTTCTATCTAAATACATACACAACAGAATCTGTTGGCCCACACAAGGTTGTGCTTAGGTTTATGTGGCCCCTCTTGTATAAGGAGGTTGGGTACCACTGATACAACCTTCTAGAGGTCTCTCTCCATTGAGTATTACTGACAATATAATCATAGAATCAGAAGTGTAGGACTGGAAGGAACCTCAAGAAGTCATCTAGTCCAGTCCCCTGCACTAAGGCGACCATTCCTGACAGATGTTTGTTTCACCTGTTCTTAAAAATCTCCAATTACTAAGATTCCATGGTCTCCCTAGACAATTTTTTCTAGTGCTTAACTACCATGACAGTTAGGAAGCTTTTCCTAATGTCCAACTTAAACCTCCCTTGCTGCAATTTAAGCTCATTGCTTCTTGTCCTATCCTCAGAGATAAACGAGAATAATTTTTCTTCCTCCTCCTTTTATGTACTTGAAAACTTATGTCCCCTCTTAATCTTCTCTTCTCCAGACTAAACAAGCCCAATTTTTTCAGTCTTTCCTCAAAGGTCACGTTTCCTAAATCTTTAATAATATTTGTTGGAGAAAGTCCAGAGGCCAGCAATTTATCTACATCTTTCCTGAAACATGGTTCCCAGAACTGGACATAATACTCCAGCTGAGGCCTTATCAGCAAGGAGTAGAGTGGAAGAATTACTTCTCGTGTCTTGCTTACAACACTCCTACTAACGCATCCCAGAATTATGTTAGCTTTTTTTTGGGGGGGGGGGTGTTGGTTTATATTAGCTTGTGATCCACTATAACCCCTAGATCCCTCTCCACAGTACTCTGTCCTAAGCAGTCAATTCACATTTTGTATGAGTACAATTTATTGTTCCTTCCTAAGCGGAATACAAACTTCTAGTTTGACTATGAACAACTGATAACTACTTTATGAAAACGGTTTTCTAACCAGTTATGCACCCACCTTATATCTAGGCTATATTTCTCTAGTTGTTTATGAGGTCGTGCAGGACAGTCTCAAAAGACTTAATGAAGTCAAGTTACGCCACAGACTCAGACTCATAGGTCAGAAGGGACCAATATGATCATCTAGTCTGACCTCCTGCACAAGGCAGGCCACAAAACCCTACCCATACACATTTATAACAACCCCGAACCCATGACTGAGTTATTGAAATCCTCAAAAGTGATATTTGAAGACCTCAAACTGCAGGGAATCCATCAGCAAGCGACCCATGCCCCACGCTGCGGAGGAAGGCGAAAAACCTCCGGGGCCTCTGCCAATCCGCCCCGGAGGAAAATTCCTTCCCGACCCCAAATATGGCGATCAGCTAAACCCCGAGCATGCTGCTACTGCTTCCCCCCATCCACTAGGCTTGTTACCCTGTCAAAGAAAGCTATTAGGTTGGTTTGACATGATTTGTTCTTGGCAAATTCATGTTGACTGTTACTTTGGGACCCTCCCAAAATAAATGGGCTTTTGGAGGCTTCTAGGCTTTTCTTGGTGCTATCGTCAGCATTTAACATGCATTGATGCAAGTGCAGTTAAAAATTTAATAAGATCTAGTGTTTCAAGTTAATTGCCATAAGGATTTAATTCTATTCTAGCTCAGTATCATGTAGAAACAGGCAAAGTTTAGCAGTAACGTGCTGGCATAGAAAAAGCAGACTGAGAACAGGGCAATGCCGCCATTTATATATCACAAGTCATATGCAACTTTTCCCCAACAGCAACAGCAGCTTCTTTAAAGTTACCAACCATTTGCACGCTTGGTCTAGTGGAAAGTTTGGTATATGAATTAACCTTTAATGAAGTTTAAAGACACCCCTAGTGTGAGGGCCTTCTTTGAGTGCTTTAGACGGTCAACACCCAAATCTGAAAGAATCATTTAGTTTACAGAAGTGCACAAAAACAAGATCTAACAGATTAAGACAACAATGAACCATTTTGGAGATGGTGCTAGATAGTCAGCAGCCAATTACAAACATGTTTGCCAAAAGTTTATCTAGCATAAGTAGGAGCAAGGAGGAGTTGTTACAACCTATGCCAAAGGTGGATTTGCCCAAAGAAGCTCATTTACATACATCTGTTTATCAAAAATGACTGTCTTAAAGGAAATGAAAATCTTCAATGTCTTTGAAGCCCTGAAGCATCAGCTTGACAGAACTGTAAAATAAGTTGCTGCAAGAGTTACTCTAACATGCAGAGGAAGTTTTGGCAGGTATAAATAGTACCTAGACTTCATCATGGCCCTCTGCACTCAAATTTCATCAGGAAATGGTCTGAATTAAGTGGTGATTTAGCTGAGGTCTGGAATATTTAGTCCTCTTCTGCATACCATCCTAAACTGGTGACTGCACAACCCCTTTGCCAACATGTACATCCTAGTAGTCAATATCCATTCTGCCTGCTTTAGTTTTAAGTTATTTTTGTTTTGTCCCCTGTGACCATTGAGAAAATAAGATTTCTTTCCTCTTCGTAAGTGCCTCACTTGAAACTTTTAGACAGCAATGTCTCTCAATGAAGCATGCCTACATTTCTTAATAAATCTCATTTTCAAAAAAATTTTGTAACTAATTACTCTCCTCTAATTTGTGTTTAAAAATACGATGTCCAAAAGTGAATGTGGTACTCCAAATTAAAGGTAATCAGTGTCGAGTGGAATGATTTATTTTCCTTTTAAGGGTCCATTAATTAAAAAAAAGGACAAAGACCCTAACAGGAACAGGAGATTGGGGCAAGGAAAGGGACACCTTAAGGAAAAAAAAATAGCAATACGGCAACCAAATCTGTAATGCAAAACAAAGTACTTCATAACGTAACACTCTAAAGCACATTCCATCATAATGAAGTGTTTAAATCCCCTTATGCAATGTTACATAATTTAATCCATGATGTTCTTCTGATTCATCCTCTTCAGCCTAAATGTAAACTAGTTACTACATGAGTATAAACTCACAGCGATCAATAAATCATGCATCCAAATAACTTCACTCCCACATGAGAAATTCAGACCATGCAGCCCTGCTGCTAGACTGCAACTAGTGCAAACCAGGGAATTGGATCATGGCTGTGATGACCAACTGTCCTCAGCCTTTTTCCTGAGACGCTGAGGAAGAGTTTATCCTCATTAAGGAACAAAAAACCCTCACTTCCACTGTGTTAAAGGGGTGGTGAAAAGTTAGTAGATGTGTGGGATATGAAGGATCAGAAAAGAAAATTTTAAATCCCAAAATGGAGAGCTGCTGTTTCAATGGCCATTTTAGGTCTCCTTCCATTTTTAACACACTTTCTAATGGGTGAGCTAAAATGGGCACTGTTTAATAATCTAGATTTTCTTCTTCACTTTTCTAATTTTAAAACTGAGCAAGTCAAAAATGACTGCTGAGGCACAAACTGGTGCAGCAAGGGCAGCTAGATTTCTGGAGTCTACTTTAAATTGAAAACGTACAAGGCTTTAAACCTTACAGAATGTAAAGCATTGGAGTGTGGCTCATTTTGATTTGAGTAGGATGCTTGTGAAAAAGCCGAACTCACAGAAACCTTAAAAGAAAGCCAGAAAAAAATGCGCACACAGAACACAACATTAAAGAACAAAACCCACCCTTTCCCCTCATGTTTTCACTTATTCCACTATCAAGCATTTTCCATGCTAGAAGAATACATTGCACATACCCCACATTTTAAAAAAAAGTTTTTTAAAACGGTTTGAAAATTAAACACAAACTAATGAGCCACAGTTCACAAACAATAAGCCAAACCAACGTACACTATTAATGCATGGTGCACTTCTCCAGATCACCCTCTCGGATTCTTCGTTTGTCAGAGCTGCTATCTATCAGGTAAGCAGGGAGACAACTTGAGCATGTCTGTTAAATTCCCCACTCCATTTAACAGGGAATGAGGATTGAAAGCAGGGTCTTGAATGAGGCGTAACTGGAGCCATATAAATGGACCTGCTTTTGTTCAGACACTCATTTTCACTGATACCACTGCACATAAATATTTTAAATCAAGTGTGAGGTTAATGAGCACAAAGAACTAGTGAGATCTTTAAAATCATCAGACTACGTTTGTTCCATTCATTGACAATCATGTAGCTCTTTCAGTATTAGTATAGCATAGCAAGCATCTTCTTGGTTACAAGAGTGATAACTTGCAGGGTCTCTCTCTGGGTCTGCCCCAGTATGAGAAGAGAATGAGAATAGACGGAGGCCAAGCCACAAGAGTACGAGGGAGAGGGAAAGCTTAGGAACTGCCTGCATACCACAAGGCCCCAGAAATAGAGGGACAATCTCTGAGAGTCCCCCCGGGGAAGAGAAGAGGCAGAATGAATGATCCCTGGTCCCAGAAGTTAAGTCTTCAAGCCCAAGGAAAAAGGTAATGGTTCCCCAGCCCTTCACCCTCTTAGACAGGCTCCTCCCTTCATCCCCCAAACCCTGGGGCAGCTCTTCCCTCCCATTGTCCCAAACTCAAATTTATCCTTTCACTGCTGAGGTTCACTATAACAGAGCAAATATTAGAAGATGTTGTTTTAGTTTGCGCCAATGAATTGTTCATAAAAACATCACGCTTATTTGACAAACACAAACACTAGGAAAAGTCACGTAAAGTTAAAAAATATAAATGGTCAAAAATCCAAATAATTACAGTTATAAGTTTCAGCTCTCATTTTTGAGATTACTTCCCCTAAAATCGAACTGGTTCAAATCAAATTTCAAAGTGATAACCAAATGGTTAATTTCTTTTTTTGGTGGCTTGAATGGGAACTGAACCTGAACACACTGAATGCATGCAGCGGAACCTGAATCAAAACAAAATAAATACCGGTTCGACACCCTGAGTAAAAAAGCAAGTTTATACTTACTGCATATAGTGGAGTTGATTCTAAAAAATAAACTGTCTCTAAAATTTAGTTGTATTTAGTTTATGATTGGGCAAAAAAATAGAATATTAGACATACCTAATAAAAGTATCTGCTAAAGAAATTAAGTTGTATCTTTTGAATTATCTCCAGTTCTTTGTTTCAAAAGAAAAATGGGCAGGCAACTTCAAGTTAAACCCACATTAAAATATGGAAAAAGCCCACTTGAAGAAACTAGAACACACAGACTTCTGTGGTAAGAAATTCTCGAGTCATTATGAGTCACTGCCATCATTCAATTTCCTCATATGCAGAACAGAAATAGAATAGATGTAGCAAACTGAAACAGACCAAGTGAGAAGCACAGCATGATTCCATAAATACAGCTTAGGGAGAGTACTTTAGAACTTGGCATAAATGATCTTGTGCTGGCTCTCCCAAGACAGGATGATGTTTCTCCCCCCCACAACCACCCGCCGTCTTTAAAAAGCCTTTTTACTCATGGGATGCCGAGCATTGAGCTATTTGTTCATGAAATCAGTTTTCTACACTGTATCAAATGAAAAGGTCTGAGGGACAGAGATCCCCGTGATTGTAATTCCCTGTGCTCCTCTTAGCAAATTAGAAAGTTTTCACAAGAGGAAAAAAAGGTAAAGGGAGAGGGAAAAAAAAAAAAAAAAGCAAATGCCACATTCACTTTTCTACTGAAACTGCAAATGGGATTGTCACCACAAAGAGCTCTTCTGCACAGGCTTCATCCTCAAATGACAATCACACTGAGAAGCCCAGTGCTTTAGGTTTTGCAAGGCTTAAAACACTGCTACAACATTAACAATTCAAAGCCCCCCATTTAAGCAACTACCATTTCAGTTTAGCAGGGTAACTAAACCAAGCCTGCGTGGGGGCAAGCAGCCCCGAAAGGTTTAATGAAGTACCGTGCTGCCTGTTTGGAGCTTGCACCATGGAATTCTGACATCCACAAGTCCCCTCCCTAGAGAGCTGCCAATCAAGCCGAGGAATCGGGATTCATGTCACCAAATGGACTGAAATTCTGAACAGGCATTTTAAGTGCGAACTGTAAATAGAGCTCAGGAACAGGAAAAAAAATGTTTAACATGTAGTGTGCTTCGGATGGGGAAGGGAAAGAGGATATTTTCAAATGAATCTTAGTTTTGTAGTTGGTGCTACCAAGGGCATCTTCCAAATGAAATGTTGCACCTAACAGTCTCGGCCTTCCTCGTTTCTTGAAGAGGTTGAGAAAAAAGTAGATAGACTTACGCAGTTTTGCCCTCACTATCTTGTTTGGTGGCACTCGCTCCCTTTTTCCCCAGCAGCGAAGCCACTTTCTCTGAATCTCCATTCTCCACAGCTTGCAGCAGCCGCTCATCGTTCTTATTCCACTCGTTGGTCTGCAGTAAAAAAGAAACATGTCAGAGAAATGGTGCCAGAAATATTTCCATGCTTGCACTGAATGACTATGCATACGTTTGACACCCATCACAGTAAAAATAAAAGCCGAGCAAAAACCTACACGACGAGCTGGCACTAGATATAGATGCCTCTGAATAAGTTAAAACGGATCATGTGGTGTATGATTTCAAGGACTAGCAGCAGCTCAAGTCGGATCCGATGTATTTCTTTTAAACTAGCGAGATAAAAGGCAGTGAATGACAATTTTTTAGCTCAATCCCAGTCAGTCTATCTATACAGCATAGTGCTTAAAGGAGAGTGCTGGTATGGAAACTTGCTCTGGAAAGCAGTACTGCACAAGTCAATTCATTTGGCTCCTCATTAAGGTTAAATGAGGTTTATAGGTGATCTCTTCTCTCATTGTTTTTGTTCTCATTTTTTTTTTTTTTTTTTTTTTAAGAGCAGTACTGGTCAGCAGTTCCCTTTCTAATCATGATTCATGAGACAAGACTACTTAGGATGCATACACATAGGGCTGGTCTATACTACAAAGTTTTGTCGACAAAAAGTCAGCTTTTGGTGACAAAACAGTGGTGATGTGCACACCGCAATGCTTCTTCTCTCCCCCCGCCCCCCACTGACAAAACTCCCTTGCTTTGGCGACAAAATAAATCCACCTCAATGAGGGGTGTAGAGCTTTTTGTGGCAAAGTTAGCATCTACACTAATGCTTGGTTGCTCTGTGTACCGTAACTGGGCTCCGGGAGCTATCCCACAAAGCCCACACTGACCTTTCAAAGCCCAGGAAGTTTTGAAATTGCTCAGCATAGAGAGCTTGCACAGCTACTGCCTAGCTGAGCACGCCGGCTCCCTGCAGCAAATGCAATCCTGCTTGGACTACAGGTGAGAGGGTGGATTGTTCTGCATCTGAGGGGAGAGGAGGCTGTGGGAGAACTCAGAGGGAATCAATCCTGCTCTGTGCAGAGCCAGGTAGGGAGGCATATCCTTCCTCCCCCTGCCGGTGTACTGGTCTCTGCTGAGCTAGGCTGGAGGGAGGAGACAAGGGGACACCAGATGTCTGTGCACCAGTTTCTGCCTCAGGATTGGCTGCTTCTGGCTGCAGTCTGAACTTAAAGAGACACTGTGTGGACACACTCACTGTCCCCCAAATGCACACACAACTTCTGTGGGCTTCTTGTGTTTGTGTTCAGCAACGTCAGTTTGGCTGACAGGGCAAATGAAAAGCGGGATGCCGCAATCTAGTGGGATGCCCATGGAATGATGGGACTCAAACATTCATCATGTGACACTGCGCCTGCCCCGCGAGGCACTGCAAACCCTTTCCAAAGCACCCTGCGTGCAATTGCACAGCGGGATAGCTACACAGTGCAGGGCTCCCTGTTTCGATGCAAGAGCAGGTAGCGTGAACGTACTTCACTGACACAAGGGGAATAGTGAGGACATGCAACAGCGGTAGCTGTACGCCAGCCTGATGTGTCAAGAAAACTCAGTAGCGCAGACAAGGCCTTAGCTGATTCTACAAACAAAAGCCCCCTTCACGTACCACTATATGCCTGTAGAAAGCTTTCGAAGTGGAGTGTTTTCTACAGCTCCCAGTAGTAGAGCAGACCAATAGGCGAAGAGATCTCCCTTTGCAGATTATAACCACTTGTTTTCCGTTTTCATTCCTCTGCCACTTAGAAACCTCTTGAACCCAGACATGTATTCCCGCCCTCTCCCTTGGAGTGAATCCCAAACTCTGCTGCTGATGAGAAGACCACCAAGTATTTTAATCTTTACCAAACAATCCATAGCCCCCTTTCTGTGTGTGTGTGTGGGGGGGGTCTTTTCTCTTTCTCAAAGCTGGATTCGTGACAGAAGATTGCACCTTCAGGATAATTTCAAGGCACAGGGACCACTTAAGAAAACAAAACAAAACACTGAGTGCCAGAGAACGAGTGCCTCATTCTCCCTACTTGAACTAGGGATCCAGTTGGCCACTAAGGACCGTGAGAAGAGACGCCTGTTCGATTACACCAAACATCTCTTTGGCAAACCCACCTTCTGACCAGAAAGAACACTCAACTATAAGTCTAGTAAGAGCCTTCTGTTCGCACAAGAGTAAATGCCATATTTTTACTAATGTTACATATCCAGTGGGGAGGTTCTTTAAATAGATTATGGTTGTTCCCAACAACAGTTGGCTCTTCAGCACAAATGCCCTCAGATCGGTGCCTTTTTGATAGGCGCTAAATCCATATTAGTGGGTCACTTTGAAAACCTGCAGCCTATGACATTCTTAGGCATGGAACGCTACACAGTGATAGGCCAGCAGTCATGGAGCCTGCTTCTTCCCAACAGACTATTAATGTTTCATTATTGAGACTTGTGCAAAATGAGTCAGGGTCCTGACTACTCTAAATTAGGACCATGCTAGGTGTAATAAACACAGACTAAAAAATGGAATGGGTATAATGCTGGTCAGAGAGAGCATGAGCCAGCACACATGCATACTTCAGTCAAAGTTTTCAAAAACACAGTTCAAGTAATTTAACGGAACCAAAGAATCAGGTCTGAAGAAGATCTACAAGATAAGGGGAGCTGAAAAAGCCCAAGCAAAGAGAGCAATTTATATGGGCAAACAGGCAGACAGGAAGTGAAGGGACTGCATCTGGAACAAGGGAGACGAGGCACAATAGTAGTGCCAAAGGGAAGAGGCAGGCAGAAAAAGAGGGAGAGTACACTGGGAGCCTGTGGAGTGTGGCGAGTGAGTAAATTTATGTTCAGAATATTATTCTCTTAATATGCAGTATAGCTGTGGCATATTTCATAGTACAATCTAAAGCATTACTTATACCAGCAAATTTTGATTCTCTCATATAACAATACTTGGATGCTATGGTAATGGGAGCCTTCGCAGTAAGCAAACAGACTAAAATGAAGCTGGTCGAAGAATTTTTCATGAAGGCTATCAATAATTAAAAGGATATGCCAGCTAAAAGTTACATTTCTGCTTTACCTGTAATAGTAGTAAAAAAACCCAATCATCTAAGATTACTGTAAATGAAAGATTTCTCTATTTTTCAGTTTGTTTACCTTGTGTATTTGACAGCAATTTGTGTACACCTACTTTCATGGGCTAACTTGCTCTTGTGGATCTTTTACACAACAAGGAGAAAAAATATCTTTTAGACTTGGAAAACGTGATGGTAAAGTTACAAAAATTGGCCTGGGAAGGCCAAGTCAAAAGCAATACCTGCAGGTACTTCATTCATATTTTTGAAATGGCAGAGATTTTAAATTCACAATAATTGTATGCGAGAGGCACTGGATCCATGTTCATAGTCACATCCCTCATTAAAAATTCAGGCCTCAGATTTCAGTATAGCTGGATCCTAAATTATGTACTGATATTTATCTAGTGTGAAAGTTGTGCATGAAGATTTATAGACCTTAAAAAAATCTGAAATGCTTTGAATCCAGCTTTTATTCTGTAATGCCAAACATATTTTAACACTAAAACATTGTGTGCTACAGAGAGAGTCTTTTATAAGGAGTGGGTAGTATTTTATCTTGTAATACTCAATTTTCAACCACTTCTTTCAAAACACAATGTATGCACATATACTATACAGCTGAGATTGGAGAAAGGTTACATTGTTCACCTGACGGCTCCTATTAACACTTGCAACTGCTAAAATGATTTTACACTACCTAAATATTAAACAGTCTTCAACTTTGACAAGTTAATTCATGAACCCTTTCACAGCGAGTAATTATTCATGTCAGATTAAACAGATATCAAGAATATACGGTTGCTGACATATTGACTATGTAAAAAAGAAAGGGCAATTTTTCCTTATTTGAGGAGAAGGATGAAAATGGTTGAGGTAGAGAGAATATTTGAAGATAGCAGAATGAGCAAAGTGAAAACAGTTTCTCAAACTAATTAATGCCTTCTCTTCTCATCACTGAAGCTATTCCTTGTTTTAGCAATCCTGAGTCACGGAGCGTGGGACACTGCACTAATCAGCTTGCATTAATTCTGCCAATTATATGCTTTTAGATTTTTTTTTAAAGGAAGCTATAACCATATTTTTTTATACTAGCATATCTGAGATAGCTTAATTTTTCTGGAAAACAAAAAAAGCATTTTTAAATAAAATATGTAAATTAATTTTCCTCAAGCAGTTTCAGAACACAACAACAATGTACAACAGGTACATTCTACATAAAAAGACTATTTTAATATTTTACTTAACCCCTTTTAAATTACTGTGTAGAAAGTAGTCCCTTCTCTATACTACAGCAGGGACTATACAAATGCAAGAAGCTGGAAAACAAGCAGGAAGAATTGGAAGTCCTGGCACAGTCAAGAAACTATGATATGATATGATACTTGGTGGGGTAACTCATGCGACTGGAGCACTGTCATGGATGGGTATAAACTATTCAGGAAGGACAAGCAGAGGTGAAAGGGTGGAGGAGTTGTACTGTATGTAAGAGCACTATGATTGCTCTGAGCTCCAGTATGAAACTGGAGAAAAGCCAGTTGAGAGTCTCTGGGTTAAGCTTAGATGCAAGAACAATAAGGGTGATGTGGTGGTGGTGTCTGTTATAGACCATCAGACCATGAGGATGAGGCTCTCTTTGGTCAACTAGAGAAAGTTTCCAGTTCACAGGACCTGGTTCTCATGGGAGACTTCAATCACCTTGACATCTGCTGGAAGAGTTATACAGCAGAGCACAGACAATCCAGGAAGTTTTTGGACTGTGTCGCGGATAACTTCCTGGTGCAAGTGCTGGAGCAACCAACTAGGGGCCGTGCTGCTCTTGGCCTGCTGCTCACAAACAGGGAAGATTTGGTAGGGGAAGTAGAAGTGGGTGGCAACCCAGGCAGCAGTGACCCATGAGATGGTCGAGTTCAGGATCGTGACAAAAGGAAGAAAGGAGAACAGCAGGATACGGACCGTGGATTTCAGAAAAGCAGACACTGACTCCCTCAGGGAGCTGATGGGCAGGATCCCCTGGGAAGGGGAAAGGAATCCAGAAGAGCTGGCTGTATTTTAAAGAAACCTTATTGAGGCCGCAGGAACAAACCATCCCGATGTGCAGAAAAAATAGCAAATATGGTAGGCGCCCAGCTTGGCTTAACAAAGAAGTCTTTGGTGAACTTAAACACGAAAAAGAAGCGGAAGCTTGGTCAGATGACTAGGGAGAATTATAAAAATACTGCTCGAACATGCAGGAATGAACTCAGGAAGGCCAAAGCACAGTTGAAGTTGCAGCTAGTAAGGGACGTGAAGAGGAACAAGAAGGGTTTCTATAGGTATGTTAGCAACAAGAGAAAGGTTAGGGAAAGTGTGGGCCCCTTACAAAATGGGGGAAGAAACCTAGTGACAGAAGATGTGGAGAAAGCTGAGGTACTCAATGCCTTTTTTGCCTCTGTCTTCACAGACAAGGTCAGCTCCCAGACTACTGCACTGGGCAGCACAGAACGGGGAGGAGGTGAACATCCCTCAGTGCTGAAGGAACAGGTTCAGGAATATTAGAAAGATTGGACATACACAAGTCCATGGGGCCAGATGCAATGCATCCAAGGGTGCTGATGTGATTTCAGAGTCATTGGCTATTATCTTTGAAACTCGTGGCAATTGGGGGAAGTCCCTGATGATTGGAAAAAGGCAAATATAATGCCCATCTTCAAGAAAGGGAAGAAAGAGGATCCAGGGAACCACAGACCGGTCAGCCTCACCTCAATCCCTGGAAGAATCATGGAGCAGGTCCTCAAGGAATCCATTTGGATTTGGGAGAGAGGAAAGTGATCAGGAACAGTCAACATGGATTCACCAAGGGCAAGTCCTGCCTGACCAACCAGATTGCCTTCTATGAAGAAGTGGCTGGCTCTGTGGATGAGGGGAAAGCGGTGGACGTGATATATCTTGACTTTAGCAAAGCTTTTGATACAGTCTCCCACGGTAGTCTTATCAGCAGGTTAAAGTAGTATAGGTTGGATGAATGGTCTATAAAATGGGTAGAGAACTGGATAGAGCAAAGGGCTCAATAAGTAGTGATCAATGGCTCCATGTCTAGCTGGCAGCCAGTCACAAGCGGAGTGCCCCAGGGGTCGGTCCTGGGGCCAGTTTTGTTCAACATCTTCATTAATGATCTGGAAGAGGGGGTAGATTGCACCCTCAGCAAGTTTGCAGATGACACTAAGCTGGGGGAGTGGTAGATACCCTGGAAGGGAGGGATAGGATACAGAAGGACCTAAACAAATTGGAGGATTGGGCCAAAAGAAATCTGATGAGGTTCAACAAGGACAAGTGCAGAGACCTCCACTTAGGACAGAAGAATCCCATGCACAGCTACAGACTGGGGACCAACAGGCTATGCAATAGTTCTGCAGAAAAGGACCTGGGGTTACTGTGGATAAGAAGCTGGATATGAGTTAGCAGTGTGCCCTGGTTGCCAAGAAGGCTAATGGCATATTGGGCTGCATTAGTAGGAGCAATGCCAGCAGATCGAGGGAAGTGATTATTCCCCTCTATTCAGCATTAGTGAGGTTGCATTTGGAATACCGTGTCCAGTTTTGGGCTCCCCCCCCCCCCGACTACAAAAAGGATGTGGACAAGTTGGAGGGAGTCCAGCAGAGGGCAACAAAAATGATTAGGGGGCTGGAGCACAAAACTTATGAGGAGAGATTGAGGGAAGTAGGCTTGTATAGTCTGCAAAAGAGAAAAATAAGGGAAATTTGATAGCAGCCATTAACTACCAGAAAGGGGGTTCCAGGGAGGATGGAGCTAGGCTGTTCTCAATGATGGTAGATGACAGAACAAGGACCAATGGTCTCAAGTTGCAGTGGGGGAGGTCTAGGTTGGATATTAGGACAACCTTTCACTAGGAGGGTGGTGAAGCACTGGAATGGGTTATCCAGAGAGATGGTGGAATCTCCATCTTTAGAGGTTTTTAAGCTGTGGCTTGACAAAGCTCTGGCTGGGATGATTTAGCTGAGGTTAGTCCAGTTTTGAGCAGGTGGTTGGATTAGATGACCTCTTGAAGACCCAAGGCCTGTTATGTTTGTAAACTGGATGAATTAAAAAATGATATTCATTTACATATCAGTCAGTCAGTCCCTCTCTCCCTCCTTCTCCACATGAGCAAAATTAAGTGACAGATGGTAACCTTATACTATACTACGGTTGTCACCTAAAACAGAAACTAAACAACTATAAAATATATTTCAAAGAACAATTTGTTACTATTTTATTTTTGCTCCCCACTGTGTTTAAAGCACAAATACGCTTAAGAATCAAAAGAAAATGGCCATGAAAATCCTCAAGACTTCTAGTCCAAGAACAAACTCCAACCCGCTATCCCTCTCTTTCTTCAGTCAACCCACCATCTCACGTAAAACCTGCGAGAAGAGAAGCCTGTCGGCATGCCCTGAGGTCAGCATACCTGGGGTCTGGCAGACTCATGTGAGAATGAAGTGGATAATTTTGAAATGAAGGCCCTCAGCCTATGACATTGCTGCTAGCTGACTTGCATTTCAGCCTGTGGGCTGTAAAAGCAGAATACTTCATGTAGCCAAGATCCAGTCATCAACTGGTACCCAAGGCAGATCATGAAATACAGGTCTCTGAACAGAGGCCAAGACATTTTGCACTAAGTACAATTTCTGAATCTATTGAAGGCCTAGCGTCTCTAAGGGCATTGCTGTAACCCAATCACTGACTATGGAGACACCTACCTGAAAGGAAACAATGCACTTTTGGTATCCGTCACTGCCTGCATATACAGAAGCAGTCAAGGATTCCAGTAACATTTGCAACGACTGGGAAGCAAACCCCCTCACTCCAGGGTGCGCACACAGTTTCTACCGTTTCCCCCGAAGTATTTCACTCACGCTGAGTGCTCTCATTCCTGTCTGGATTGAGTTTCATCCAACTAGCCCTCATCCACACCCAAAATCTCCGTGATTCCAAACCACACTATCAAGGCAGGCAGAGACGGATGGTAATGTAAAGATGGCTGTCAGCACCCTGCTGAAGTCACAGGATGTCCATACTTCCTCATGGAACACAAAGGATGGCAAGATGGAATCCTGGGGAAACCCTACATAAAAGCCCTCAGGACAGATGAAGAATGGGTTTTAGGTCAGGCCTCTGAGTCAATAGAGAAGCTCCCTTTGATTTAAATGCACTTTGGATCTGGGCTTTAATTCTTATTGCCTCAGTTTTCTCAGAAGGAATGGATTGGAGCCAGGTGTCCATGCTCATACTAACAAAAAACCTGTTGTCAAAAACAGCGGTGGAGAATTGTGCTGGCACAGATTTGAAGTGGTAGGACGTGTGCATGCTGGGGAATTTTAGCAAAAAATTCTCCAGCAATGCACTGGGGTTTTGCAACACTAGCGCTACAACTAGTATAAACATGTATGCAGCAGTTTGGGGGTTCAGATTTTTCATCACCATATCAATTAAACCTGCCCAGATGATTGCTCCAGGGGAATTTTTTGTAGGCCCAGCTGCAGGTTGGAAGGTGCTAAAACCAGCCGACATTTTGCCTCACCTCACCTAATGCAGGCATGGACAATCCCACTCCATTAGCGTCTTTCCCAATACCTCCCTGCTGGCTTTCACCAGTCAGGTGAGAACTACATCCAACATATGCGATAGCACTTAAATCCCCTAGTAACTCTAGCCTTTAAGGGATGGACTGAATGAGCCAACTGACTTTTCCCTGTCTTTATTTCTGTCCCTTGAATTTAGTGTTTCACATTTAAACACATTCATCTGGAGTAACAGTTGTAATTAAAATGTAGAGCACGCTTTTAAATAATACCCTACCATTCAGCAATGCCATGGGAAACCCAGAGGTGTCTGTACTTGATTGTGATTTGCAAAAATGGTCCACTGTTGTGAAAGATTTAAAACTTGTGAATTTCTGCTCAAATGGCAGTAAGGGACAGCGCACACACCCCCACCCAGGATGTGAGATCCCAGGCTCATTGCCTCCTTCCCCCCTGCACCAGACTCTTTCCAACACATATTCCCCCCTCCCAGCTACTCAGACAGTCCATTGCCTCTCAAGGAGCTCCAGCACTCTCTAATCCATAAGCAGCCACAACACCATCTACCCCTCCAGGAGTTCCCTGCCCTAGCATCCATCTGCACTTCTACCTCCACTTCTGCCAACAGTGCCAGCTCCCACTTACCCTTCCAGACACCCTCAAACACTCACCTCCCAAGTTTTGGACAGCTTCATGACTTATCACAGTAGGGCATGTTGTCCATAAGCTTACATTTATGCTTATATAAGTTATTTGAAAATATACAAGCCGCGCATTAAGTTATTTGAGATCTTCCATGAAGTTGAAACACACTGGCAGGGCAGGTTCTATGGGAAAGCTTGCCCTGCTCCTGTGCTGTCATGAAAGAGGACTTCATTCCCAGGTGCTGTGAAGTTTACACCTGTTAGCAGCAATATATGCACAGGTTTTTTTTTAAAGTGATGTTTATGGCAATAAGATAATTTGTAAATATGCAGATTAGCCAATTGAATAATTTGCCTAGCACATCACGTGGAGCTGCACAAAATTTAGCAATCTGCGTGTGTAAACTGAACTTAAAGTTTGCAGGATGAAAGCCTGAAAAAGCCTGTGCATGTATTTTGGTGCAAGAACAAACCACTCTCTGTCAGGCAGTCTGCCAACAGCTACCAATAGCCTCCTCTTAAGCAAACTATTAACATTCTGTACCGTGACAACCGTTTGCATATCTGTGAATGCTTCAGCTGATGAAGTGTGCATATCAGCTTAATAAAACAGATTCAACCTTCTATCTAGGCTTTGCTCAGACTATTTTTTAAATTCCCAATGCATTTTTTCTTTTAGACACACTTCTAACATAATATTATGGTAAAACTGAACTGGATATTAAAAATTAGGCATTACATACCAGAAGACAAAGTAACATGGATATGAAGCCTACAAAGTCTATGTTCTGGGTAAAAGGGGAAGTTCTCAAGTTATGGCTAAAATTCTAAGATTTTATAGTGTTATGTTGAGGGTTGAGCCATCACACTGCTTCTCTGAAGTTGCTGTGCATGAGAGCTGCCTGCCTTGCATTCAGGTTAAATGAGGGAACAATTGAATGTCCCTTTGTTCAGCAATAATTGAAACAATGGAAAACCACTGTCCGAGGACTGGACCACATGTGGGCAATGGCTGAACCATGTGGTCCCACGGACTTCCTGTGAGTCTGATAACTAGTGCAGGGGATAAGGACTGATTTGATTGCAGTTACATCCTGTGTCTGCGAGAGAAGCAAAGAACCATCGCAAAAGCACACAGAGGAGGCAGCAAAGAAGCCACAGAGAGGCACTGGTAGTGTGACCCTGAGAAAAGCTAAGAGAGATTTTTGGGTAAGTGCTGCCTTGAGAGAAGGTCAAAACTGACTAAAGAAACTGCCTCCTGCTGTTTGATTCCTACTCTGTTAAGGGAAACAGGACTGTGCATTCTTTGTAAGCAATAGGACTGTATCAAAAAAAAAAAAAAAAACCCACCAGACACCATCATCAATTTCTCCTCTTCACAGAAACCTGCAAGCCCCTGGGGGAAAAAAAAAATAAAAAATCTGCTAGCTTCTCAATCTAAAATGTGTAACAGTATTACCAGAATAAGAATTTCTTATTCTATAACTACATAGAACACAAAACCTCTGGAATCCAGATTATTCCCACCCCAGTTATCCAGAACTCTGAAAAAGAAAAAGACCCCCCAGCCAGCATTTTGCATTCAAAATCATTAAGCACTTAAGTCTACAGGATGTAAATGCTACAGCCTCTTTCCTGCAGAGCTTACACATTGCAGGCCTTTGGCCCCCATAACATCTGTTTAGCTTAAACCTTAACTATTGAAATGAAGCTTAATGTCCTTCCATATCCACTTTCCTTTCCCCCTTATCTTCAGATGAGAGGTTGTGATGTACCACATTGATCACGTATCTCCACAGTAACAACCTCCTTTTAATGTCTTCCAAATTAAGTATTTAAGGATCTAACAAATTTACAAAAAGCAAGAAAAAAAATCCACATTGTGGCTGAAATTCCATCTCTGGACCAGAAATACTCACATCTAGGTTACTGTTGGGTTTGCTCATCAAGGGGCCAAATTCTGTCCTCAGTTATGCCCATTCAATCCCATTAATTTCAGGAGACGTTACTAGGAAGGATATAACTGGCTCCAAAACCCAAAGCCAAGTGTTTTGCAATACTGTCAATACTCAGCATATGAAAGGTGTAGCTTGGAACTATGCACACCTGTTAGTGAAATGGACCACTCAGAGGGAGCCTAAGACAGCTGTAACTAATATGATGCACATTACAGCAGCTACTGTACTAGTGCTGTCTAGCCGAAGAGATTATTCGCCTCCCTTCCCCCAACTCCAGCATGATTCCCCTGAACAAAGCCCATTTGCTCCTACGGTTGTACTATACATCACATTTATAAAAATATTATAGTTAGCCCTGGAGTCACTGAGAAGATATGCTTCATTACTGGGATTGTTTAGGTACACAAAACAGCGAGAGTTGTGTGGCACTTTAAAGACTAACAAATTTATTTGGGTGGAAGCATTCGTGGGCAGAAACCCATTTCGTCAGATGCAATAGATATGATCTACCAAGTTGATTAATCGCTGATACAGTTTAGCTAGGTATACTGTGTTAAAGAGTCCATACAAGTTTTAAAATACAAAGAAACCAACAACATGAAGGTTTAGAAACAATCTGTTCTTGTAAAAGCGTACAGAGTCATTACTAGGTTAAGAAACTCACCGAGTAACATATAAATCTGCTAAATCCTTCAGCACATCAGCCCTGTCTTTCTGTTGGCAAACCCTGATTCCCACAGCCACCCATCAAATCATGAAGTTAAACCTCAACTATGTTGAGTTTGATGCTCTTATGGAAGAAAAAGGGAACAGCCCTTGCGGTAAAATCACAGGAGTTGTAAGTGCTAAGTGTTGTAACCTAGTGCTTTATATTTGCAAAGGACCGAACAAATATCAACTAGTAATAACTATGCCTGGTCTACATTAGAGAGTTTTGTCAACCAATGTCAGCTTTGGTCAACGAAACAGAGGTGGTGTGCACACTGCAATCAATCCCCCACCGGCAAAACTGCCCTCTATCATTTTGACAAAATAAAGAGACACGATGACAGCCCACAGGGAGCCCAGAAGTTTGAGGGCTCCTGGCAGTGAGCTGAGAGATGGGATTCAACTCCCCACACTGCCCCTTAGGTCGGTGGAAGTGCTCCACCGACTTGAGGAGGACAGTATGGACATCAGCAACCGCTGTAATTACAGCGTAAATACAGCAGTGGCTGTAAGTCGACCTACATTAGGTTGACTTATTTTTTAAGTGTAGACAAGGCCTGAGTGAGTTATGTCGACAGAAGTCAGCATTCATTGACAAAACAGTGAAGGTGTACATGGTACAGTGCCGACAAAACTCTCCTGCTTGGCCGACAAAATATAACCACCTTGACGAGAGCTGGAGAGCTTTTTGTGGCAAAGTTAGATCAACGAAGTAAGTGTAGACACTGCATGTGGTTATTTTGCTGTAAATGGCCTCCAGGAAGTATCCCACAATGCCCATCCTGACTGCTCTGGTCAGCGGTTTGAACTCTGCTGCCCTACACCCAGATACACAGGTATTTGCCCCTCCCCCTTTAAGGGACCGAGAGTTTTTGAAATTCCACTTCCTGTTTGTTAGGCATGGACAACACATCGCATCTTCCCAGCTGATCATGGCAGCGCCATGCAGCAAATGCTCTCCTGCATGGAGCACACTGGAGCTGTTGGATCTGCTGGGTCTCAGGCAGAGGAGGCTGTGCTATCCCAGCTCCAGTCCAGCTGTAGGAACTTCAGTATGTGCAGTCAGACTTCTCGTGGCATGTTGCGACTCGCGCCAGGGCTGTCTGATACCATGGCAAGCCAGGACCCCTTCTTGACCCCAGAGGATTCAAGCCAGTCCCAGAACTCTGTCTCTGGAGCACATGACGCAGGAGAGGGGAGCTCTGGTAAGTGATCATTTTGAATTCATACTGCTCCATTACATGAGGTGGCGCTGTCCTTTGCTTTGTTATATGCTAGAAGTGGGTTAAGGGCTAGAAATGTACAAGACTAGCTGTGTTTCTGTCTGCTTTACATTCCCCTTTGCAGATACACAATGGGGTGCAAAATCAACAATTCATGGGAATCCTCCAGAGAATCTCTAGGAAACTTTCCTGGAGGTACTCGCCAATCCTTTTTTTGAAGGTTCCTTGGCATAGCTGCTTTGTTCCTTCCCGACTGCAGGAAACTTTCCCACACCAATTGGTAGTCACTGGTGCAGGGACCAAAGTGGCAGTAAGCAAGCAGCATGTGGACCTGGTCTGAAGCTGCTCACAAGCAGGAGATGCACCCTTGTTTATCCTGAGGAGTGAGAGATTGATTTCTATAACCCCCACTTGTGGAAAATGGTGGCAGGATTACAATACTGTCCCTGGTCTCTTGCAATGACCCCCTTAGAAAGCCACCTTTGCCTTTGCCCCATTTTCGCCTTTCACCTTTGCCCCCATTTAGAGCTCCCCCTGAGCCAAAATCATAATATTTAGAGCATTTGCCGAGCTGAGTGCTTGCCAAGGGACAGTGAGAAAGAGGTGTATTTTACTATTCTGGTTCGATGCAATGAGTGCACAAACCATCATGTTTCTGTTTATGGTTTCTTGTACTTTTGCAGATGTGGCCTTTAAGGGAACCCCCTACACACTGGCAGAGCACCTCCACCAGATAAGGAAGACCAAGGAAGGCATGTTTTGGGAGGTGCTCCAAACCTCTCAAGTCCTAGAATAAGAACAAAAGGCATCGAGAGAGAGTGTCAGAAAATATTTAGTGGGCCAGGAGCAGATGATAAAAGTGATGGAGATGCAAACAGAAGATGAAATCCTTTATCATGAGGCAGGAAGAACACATGCATACTCTAGCCCTCATGCAGCCCATATAGAACTGCTTGCCAGGCTCTCCACATGCACCTCCCACACATTCCTTGTATCTTCCTGGCCCATTGCAGTACCTCATTCACTCCATCCCTTTCAATGGCTTCCAAAACAACAGCTAAAGTTCTACAGAGTTATGAGACCCTCTATTGGGTGGGAACCCATCAGCATTACCTCCCTTCCAACCAAGCGTTTTCTGTGTGCCGTTTATTGCTATTTAATGAAAAAACTCAAAGATAATGTTTATTTCTCTTCTACATATGGTGGTTGCTGCTGGAATTAATACACACTGGTCATTAGCACATTTGCACACTGCATATCACGGTCAGTATGCAATCATCAACATTCAAGGCGGCAAGTTAACAAAGCATGGCAAAATGCTTTATAGAAAGACATTACTGGTCCTCATTGTCAAAATGGTTCCCCAAAGTCTCCCTCATTCACAAAACCCCCCATTGTGCCCCTCTAATAGCCCTCGTACATGGCTGCTCAAAATCAGCCAACAGGCAATCCACTGCCACACTCCACCCCGGGGAAACTTTTCACCCTTTGCCTTACAAACATTATGCAATGCCCAGCATGCTGCTATGGGAATAATTTCCTCATTTAGATCTAATCTGCATAAAGGCAGTGCCAGCAATCTTTTAATCTGCAAAATGCACCTGCTCAGCCTATTATTGAAGTGCTCCTTGCTGCTGTCCAAGTTTTCCATGTAAGGCTTCATGAGCCATAGGAATAAGAGGTATGCAATGGGCATTTCAACATCCCCCACTGGAATCTCACAATCTGGAAAGAAAGTCCCTGCTTGTAGCTTCCTGTACAGGCCAGCGTTCCTGAAGATGCAAGCATCATGCTCTTTTCTTGACCACCCCACATGGATATCAGTGAAATGACCCTGGTGATCCACAAGCACCTGCAATACCATAGAAAAGAACCCCTTTCTACTGAAGTAGTCTGTTGCAAGATGGTCCAGGACCAAAACCGGGATGTGTGCGCCATCTGTAGCCCCACTGCAGTTAGGGAATCCCATTGCCACAAAGCTACCCACTATTTCACACACATTTCCAAGCGTCGCACTCCTTTGTAGCAGGATGCAACTGATGGTCCTGCACACATGCATTAATGCAACCCCAACGGTAAACTTCCCGACTCCAAACTGATTCACAATTGACTATTAGCAGTCTGGGAGTTGCCAGCTGCCACACAGTGATTGCCATGCACTTCTCCACCAAGAGGATAGCTCTCATTTTGGTGTCCCTGAGATGCAGTGTGGCAGCGAGCTCCACACGCAGTTCCATGAAGGTGGACTTGAGCATCTCAGTTCTGCAGCCACTGCTCGTCCCATACGTGCATCATGATGAGATCCACCACTCAGTGCTGGTTTCCTGAGCCCAGTATTGATGGTCCACTGTAGCAAGCTGTTCTGTGAATGCCAAAAGTAATCTTTTTGTTTCGTTCTGTGGCACACAGCAGGGCAGGCATCATGGATTCAGATTCGGAGCTCATGAGCTACTGCATCACCAACCGCATTGTGTTCATAACACGGACCACAACAGTAGAGAGCAGTGCAGGATCCATCCTTTCAGGCAGAGATGGTGGACACACAGTAAACAAGGGCTGTTGAAAATGGCATGAAATGCAGTTGGAAGTCCATGGAATGATTGGACAGGAAAAACTGCACTATGAAGGTTGATCCCACACCCACGATGCACTGCAAACCACTACACTGTCCCACAACTCCTAGCTGTGGAATCTGGTAAGCTGCACAGGAGGATAGTAACCCACAGTGCACTGCTCTCACTGTCGACACCGGAGCAATTGTAGATGCGCTCCGCCAACAGAAGGAGCGTTATGTGAACATGCACAAGTGATGCAATTATAGCAGCTTATCATCATTGGCATAACTCGCATCAACAAACTCTGTAGTGTAGACAAAGCCTTAGTTTATTCTCGGCAAGCAGTCTACAGGAGAGGATATAAGTGACCTTGCATTGTTGCAAGTCTATTGGAGACAGGTTGCATTATTTCCATTGAGATCAGAACTGAAGGCAAACTGAGCAGCAAATTAAAATTCCTGATATTTTCCAAGTCAGGGATTCATCTTTTGGAAAGGAAAGGAGTGTTGGAGACTGGCTACAGGAATGACTGTGTCTCACAGATACCACTAAATCATGCAGGACTTTATAAGAAAGCCTTGGAAAATAAATGACCATTCCTTTCCTTGAGTGAGAAGTATGACGTGGTAGTACCCATGAAAGGCAGAGTTTAGAGGTAATGTGGTCATAAGGGAAAACATCCTCAAAAGATAAATTATAAACTTGGACCTCTCCCAAAAAAAAATTTTACTGAAAATCTTATACTCTATGTCCCACTGAGGTATTTTTGAGTTCAACCATTTGAAGGAGCTCGTGAACTCTGTGCTAAATGGTGCTTTACCACCAGCAAGGTCTGGAATGCAACTCTGAGTGGTTGTCAGCAAAATGGACTGCAGAGAGATTATCAGAACAAATTCTCACCAAGGAAAGAGTTTATTATTTAAAACTCAAAATTTAATGGCTACATCAAAAATCCTATTTTCCCTGGCCATTGTGTTTGTGGGTTTTTTTTGCTGACTACAATGCCTTACATTTAACATTTTCAGTAACAGATGAAACACCTGCTGCACATGAGGCAGTCACTGTAGTAAATGCAGCAAATGAGCAACAATTTTTATGGTGGAAATCAATTAGGCAAACCAAATCATCCATGAACATTTTACAAGACATTTTAATCCACTGTTGTATTTTCTGTTGCTCCTTATGCCAGCATAAATCCTATATTGCTTATTCCCCTCTCCCATTAAAACGTCACAATAATGATGCTAAAATACATTAAACAGAAGAGGCCAGTTAAGAGCCAGGCACTAACTTTCATTTGTTCACATAAAAAACTAAATTTCATTAGGGGAGAAGCAGGGGTTCTTTCATTAACTCCGAACTGAGTTCTACTGACTTTGCCTAAGCATGTGGTCAGCTTTGTGCTAGCTATGCTCTGTCATCTGCTGTTAAAAAATAGGTGACTTAATTAAAACAGCAATAGTTGCTCAAAGGAGAAGAGAGATCCTGAAGCAATAAGAATGAAATAAAATGAGGTTTAAAACACTGATAGTATACATCTTGAGCACTGGCAACATGTCAAACCACCTCCTATTGCTTATCAATTTATACATCAACAAAGTGACTAGTGATTTATCTTTGCTTGACTATAACAAAGGATGGGGCAGTTGCTATACCACATGCAACTGATCGTTCTCAGTAAATCAGAAAGTGGTTAGACCAAGAATTACAAGTGTATTTGTACAAATGAATACTATTCATCTTCACGTAGAAAAAACTCAATGGGCCTTTAAAGACAAAGAAACAAACCAACCAAAAACCCTTTTCTAAAATCACCTCCCTTTGAAGTCATGTTTTCCATTGATTTGCTTCTTCTCCCATTTTTAAGAATCGGGAATACACTACATATAAAGTGAAAGTATTGTTTTTCATTGAAATTAACATTAGATTGTGATACTATTAATGTCTACTGCTGGATGCAAAGCTGTCTCTTATTTCTATATAACTCCCTAGCGCACAACACAGATCAAATAAACTGGTCAATACAATGTTTTCAAACTGCGTTCTACGGACAACCATGAATCCTTATATTTTCCGTGTGGTCTCTAAAATAAAACATTTGTAAGACACACAAGAGGTGTGGAGCTAGAGAGGTTTGGAAAGGAGATGGTACGTGAAGAGATTTGCAGAATAAAAGATGGAGAACTATTGAATTAATGGATTTTAAAACAGGGATGCCATCCATTTTCAAAATGCAGATTAATTTATAAAGGTTAGGATTTCCAGAGGAGATTAAAGTAGGTAGGCATCCAACTACAATTCAACTGCAATGGAATTCAGCAATTAACTTCCTTAAGACTCTTTAAAAACAAAAGAGAAACTTAATAAAAAAAATCACAGCCTTAAAGCCAGACAGGAACAGCAAATACCACATATGGATAATCCAAGCCGACCTTAGATCAATAGATGTTTTGAAGATTTTCAGCAGAACGTAGGACATCACTAAATCATGATTTCCATAAGCTACAGGGATACAGGCAGTTATGCAACCACAATTTTTATACGGTTATTGTGTAACATGTACCCTAAAAAATTAAAGGTTTTAATGTGGTGTCTTGCAACATCAACCCATGCCTTCATAACCATGAGATTTGACAGTAAATTAATTGGAGTAAGGGTATGTCTACAGTGCAATAAAATACTTGGAACCCCCAAATATTTTGTGATGTGGTCCCTGGGGTGCAACCTAAATTGTGGGACCATGGAGCCCTCCAAACCCACCAGCCTGGGCTCTCTCTCACACTGTGATGCTGATGTCAAGTTACAAGCCTCTGACAGGCACTGCACTTAAACAGACATCCCCAGGAAGGTACACACCCAATTGAGTTACATGAATATCTCCCAGCCACTCATAAACCATCAATAGAGAGGCTTCAGCCAGTTCTTCCAGCTCCAACTCTACACGCCAGAACTGTACTGTC
Organism: Mesoclemmys tuberculata; assembly: GCA_007922155.1. NCBI lineage: Eukaryota > Metazoa > Chordata > Testudines > Chelidae > Mesoclemmys > Mesoclemmys tuberculata. The sequence goes on along the minus strand of ML675629.1, from coordinate 20,489,742 downwards.
TTGCACAGGTCAGAGCCTGACCAGTGTAAGCTCATTACTTAGTTCGCCACCCCCTCAGTGTAGAATGAACATGCACCAGCCTTTGTAATCTGAGCTGAAATTCCCGAAGCACTTCAATCAAAACCAAACTGTTTTATGTATAATATAAAACAGATGTATTAACTACAGAAAGGTAGACTTTGATTATAAGTAGCAGGCATAGAGATCAAAGTTCGTTACCTACGGAAAAAATAGAAACGCAGCCTAAATTCTAACTTTAACAGACTGAATCAAGCAGTTTCTCACCCTAACAGATAGTACAAGCATCTTACAGTTCCTCAATACAAAGACCAAACTCCCTTCCAGCCTGGGACCAGTCTCCCTTTTTCCAACTCTGCCTTCCAAAGGATTTACAAGCTGTTGAGATGGGGGGGGAGGGAGGAAGAAAGGCCAAGTGATGTTAATGCCCCTCTTTTATACTTTCTCCCAGCTGCTTAAAAAGATCTTTGCTGTGACATGGGCTAGGCCACCCCACTGTGCACATGACTTATCTGAGCAGCTCCTGGGATTATCTGATGAGCCATTAACGCCTGTCTGGGCATTAAGTTCCAGAGGGGTAGCCATGTTAGTCTGTACAACTAACAAGAGTTCTGTAGCAGGAATTCCCTGCATCTGACGAAGTGGGTTAAAGCCCACGAAAGCTTATGCCTGCAAAAAATAAATGCGTTAGTCTTTAAGGTGCTACAGAACTTTTGTTGTTTTTGTCTGGGCATTGACGACTGCTCCTTTGTCCCAACTGAAAGGCTGGCTATGGGTGCTTCCCAGGCCCACAACATATTTAGGACCTGGTCTACACTATAGAGTTTTGCCAACCAAAGTCAGTTTTTTCGGTGGTGGTGTCTACACTGCAATCAGCCCCCACCTCCAACAAAACAGCCCTGTTTTTTTGATAAGATATAACCATCTCGACAAGCGGAGTAGAGATTTTTGCAGCGAAGTTTTAGCGACAAAGCATCAGTGTCAACACTGCCATCAGTTATAGTGCGCTAAATAACCTCCAGACATAATGCCCATAATGCCCATTGTGACCACTCTGGTCAGCAGTTTGAACTTCACTGCCCTACAACTATCTTCCCTTCCCCTTTCAAAGCCTCAGGAAGTTTTGAAGTTACACACACAGCTAACACATGCCAGCTCCGGGCAGACAGGCAGGCAGGCAGTACTGGGCTCTGCTGGGGGGTAGGAGGGAAATACTCCTGATGTGCTATGCAGAGCCAGGGTAGGAGGCAGGGACTGATGTTGGGGTGTCCCCCTCTGCCTGCCAGTGTACCAGTCTCCTAGGGTGACCAGATAGCAAGTGTGAAAAACCAGGAGAGGGGATAGAGGATAATAGGTGCCTATATATGAAAAAGCCCCAAATATAAGGACTGTCCCTATAAAATCAGGACATCTGGTCACCGTACGGTCTCTGCTGAGCTGGGGGAGCATGGGGGACACCAGCTGTCTGTGCATCAGCTTAACTCAGGATTCCAGCTACTGCTGTCTGAATTTAAAGAGAGTGTGCAGAAACATTCACTGTCCCCCAACACAGTGTCTCTCTCACCACCTGCCCCACACCCACATGTCCCCCCGATTCCTGTTGGTTTCTTCTGTTTGTGTTCAGCAATGTCAGTTTGGCTGACAGGGCAGTTGAAAAGCAGCTGTCAAACTAGTGGGACTTAGAAACCTTCATCATGTGATGCTGTGCCTGCCCCATGAGGCACTGCAAACCCTTCCCAAAACACCCTGTGTACAGTTGCACAATGGGATAGATACCTACAGTGCACGGCCCCATGTCGATGCGAGAGCAGGTAGTCTGACACCAGGAGCCCGGTGAGCACGTGCAACAGTGGTTTAATTACAGCCGTGAGCGTACGACAGCAATAACTTGTATCGACTAACCTTTCCAGTGTAGACAAGACTCAGCAACACATAATACTACTTCATAGCTTCATATAAAATTATAGCACATGCAATTCAACTGGATATTAATGTTCAACAGATCAAGACTTAAAAGGATACCTCACAAGATGTACTTAGTACAAAACGCAGCATGATCATGACAATAGTGAATGTGGGGTTCCAGGATGCTACGCTGAGGTACAGTCTCTTTCACAATCTATACCACAATTCTCTAATTCTGCAGCCTGAGCGCTGTGAACTTCAGTCAGCTGCAGGTGTTTTACCTTAAAAATCTTATACTTCGTAAGTGTCACATCCATCCAGGTCTTCTTCAGACAGTCACCACTCAACAATGAATTCACATAGCCTTCTCTCAGCAGGACATCCTTCTTGTTAGCTCTGCAGCGCCTCTGCTTGCTGGTATGAGCAAGTGAGCATATTATACACGCAGATCTTTGCTGGCCTCGAGCCTCTTCTTGACTAGAATCACTGCTCACAGACCACTACGTTTAATGGCTCTCACTGGTATCAGGTAGTCCTACCTGGGTTGTGATGGAACCTGCTTCTCTTTGACAGGCACTTCAGTTCATTCCTCACTGCTCTTAATTCCATCCCTTCCCCTGCACATTATTAAGTTAAGTTATTACTATTCCCCCCGGGGCAAATTGGTAAAGGCTCAGAGGGGCAGGGTCGCCTTCCTCTAACCGTGGGGCACAGCTCACTTGCCAGTGGATTCTCTGTACCTTGAAGTCTTTAAACCATGGTTTGCCAACTTTAATAACTCAGTCATAGGCTAGGGGTCTATTACACAAGTGGATGGGTGAGGTTCTGTGGTCTGCGTTGTGCAGGAGGACAGACTAGATGATCATATTGATCCCTTCTGATCTTAGAGAGTCTATCCCTCCTCCTCCTCTCTATCTCTACACACACTTTGCAGTTTGTGTTTTAAGGGGGTGGTTGGTTATGTTACAGCATTTTTAGATTGTTTCCATTTTTATGCAGTAGACTCAATACATTTATGTAGCAAGCTGGGGTGGACTTTATAACTAGATAAGACGTAATGATTGCAGTGCCGCTCTCTGCTGACTAGCTTAAATATGACAAGATGGACATGTCTAAGAACTGTGAATACTGTAAACATTCTCCTAGGCACTTTTGTATTACACTATATATAGTGCAAATATCCATCTCAGATGACATCATCTGTTCTTTCAGCATGATAGATTAGCCTTGTCTGCAATAAAAAAAATTGCTAAACATTGAATAATTTGCCTACTAGAGCTCCATCGCTGTAGACAAACAGGTTATCTTCCAACATACATACCTATTAAGTAGGGAAAGCACAAGAAGCAAATAGAGAACAACTAAAAAGGTTAATTTTAAAGATACATTCAGAATTATTTTTGATATTTACTATACTTCAGAGTCTGATAGTCTTGCATTTTTTGGGAAGGAATCCAATTTCAAAATTCACATCAAAATCTTAAATTGTTCTGAGCAGGAAAAACAATCTATTTATAGCTGAAGAACATATCTGTTGTTTCAGGGTACAGCTTTGTAGCTTAAAAATAAGCAACACAGCCAAATAAAACAAAAACACAAAAGAAACCCAGGACCTTGTTCCAAGAAATGATTTTGTCTGGAGTCTTTAAGAGCTCAGTCAATCTTGAAGATCATTTCACGATCCCAAAGGAAGGCTAAAAGTTTCATTATCTGTCTGATTTTCAGGAGGCTTCTGACAAATGTGCACACCCTGGATTGACCTCATGATCTAATACTTGTCAGTCTGTGAATGAAATATATTACAACTAAGAGTTTGGCTTGCTGTTGTAAATTTCCTGAGTGTAACGGAGGATAATCCAAGACACAGGCAAGTTACGCATAAGATACATTCCCAGTAAAACCGGAGAAAATTGGAAAGTCATTCTGCACATAAAAACCTGATTCCCTGCCAGTTTTGAATGCTTGGAGATTGCTCCTCACCACACTTCCCTATCCTATCCATGCTTTATTAGAGGGCAGATGAAATGTGGCTACAGAAATACCTCCTGCTTTCATGTAGCCACCACCACTCCCTCCACAGAAACAGGCAGCTGTCTACAGATGGTTGGATCACAAATTTTAGTATGGTAGGGGCAGAACAAACAAGTCTCAACTATATATTAGCTATGTGGCTCATCACTTGTAACTAAGTGAAAAACACACACATCCCAACATGGGTGTGCACTAGGACTAGATTGACATAAATCAAATACAAATCTAAATTTTAAATGGCTTAATAATCTCCGGTGCTTATTATGGTAGAACAGATTCCCCTCTAACCCCCATTAAAGGAAGTGGAACTCTCCCTTAGGGTTGGCACTACAGTTGCAAGTTTACCAAAATATAAACTGACAAATTCCCTTTTAACATTCAAATTCCCTTTCAACATCCAAGGTCATCCAGACAGCTCTCTCATTTGTATCCAATCTATTCCTCTAAAGGTAAAGGAGAAAACAACCTGGACTAGACAAAATAAATTCATTCATAAGCACCATCTATTCAAAAAGTACATGGACCAAGTCTGGAATATTAGAGTTTCTGAATTTCAGTTTTGAAGTTGGGCATGGAGAACTTTTACTATATTTTCCATAAAACCATAATTCTGGGTACATTTATAGCCCCTAATTCTTTCGAAAACCCAAAATATTTTGTGACTTGCACTGGGTTGCCTAGGAACCAGCACTCACTCCTGCTGTTCCACACTCCCTACCAGATTGCAGGGCCAACAGATAGAATGACATCCTGTTTGAACAGAAACCAAATGAGTGAATACCTTACTCAGCACCAATGCAAATATCACGTGCCAAGACATCAGATAATGTGCTACTGGCATTTCCAAATCTGAAGCCAAAAACTAAGCCTGGAGTGTAATACAGCTTTTTGAACCTGAAAACAGACAACTCAAACCTGCAAGAAAGAGGGGAGGGGGTCAGGATCTACACATGAAATGCGGCTAGTTTCCAAGAGTTACATTTTATTTCCGTATTATATCACAGCAGTGGACGAGAAGAGTTTTCAGAAGCCATTTGAAATGCAGATCCATCCCTCTTAAGGAGTCCTAAGTACCTTACTAGCTATTATACTGATGTCCCTAGAAGGGACTTAAGAGAGCAGAGCAAGTCTGCAGGAGCAGTAAACAGCAGCTGAATTGGAATTTAATTAGGTGTCTCCCCCCTTCTCCAAGAGAGATTGCTGAGGGTGTGTGCGCATCCCTTCTTTTAAGAGACAGGCTTGTGGCAGAATTTTGTGGCTTTTCAGGGCTTCACAGGGAGCAATTTTTCAGCTTTATTCATAACAAGGTGGCTGCCCACAGCTTGGGGTTGGGCCCCAGGTCACTAGCCTCTTTAAGACTGGTGGGAAAACAAGCAAACACTAAAAACCCCAGACCCTCTGGCTACTACTAATTTTCCTTTGTATAGGCAATTAGACCTACAGTCCCACTTGTCCCGCTGGCCTAACATATCCCCAAACTAAATACTCCCTTTTGGAAGGCTGACCACACAACCCTAAATCCTTCTGAGCCAGGGAAGCTAAAGGACAGGAGTGTACCCATTCCTTTCCCCAGGTCCATTTCTTACTCACTTGGAGAGGAAGCTCCACATCTCCCCAGAAGCAATTCCCTCTTCAGATGGATTTTCTGTTCACAAGGCACAGATGGCTTCACCATCCATTTGACTAATGGCCCACAGCTGTCACTCTACGCCTGCAAGCTATACAACAACAGGCAACTTCTACAAGCCAGGGCTTTTGTCCCAACCCAGTGAAGGGGTTTTAACTCCTTCCTAGTTGAGCCCAGAATGAAGTTCATTAATCCTGCCACAGATCACTAGCCCCGACATACATTTCATAGACACAGTTATACACAGTTTTCTAGAGGGCTAAATGTCTCTGGTACAATTGTTTATTTGGGTACATTTATCTATCCTTCATTTTTCCACCCATGCCAATTATTTTCTAGGATTATTCACACAAGATTAGAAAAAACAAGCATTAGCTTCATCTTCTTTAACACATTTCCTCCTCTTAAATCCAGAATATATCAGCTTCGCTGTTACATGTTGGCATGTCCACAGCTACCAAGTTACCCCTGGTTTATCAATGATTAGTGCTGCCTTTGATCCTGTGGATTAGGCACCTAGGCCTGGGTCTCCTATATTTTGACATACTCTGTTGCTGCTGCACTAAGAAAATTTCATTAAGGTTGCTTGGCCTAAATTCTGACCTATCTTTAGTATATCTGTCTGCAGGATCATTACAGTTTCTATAATGGGAGGTGCTGATAAAAATTCAAAACAAAATTACATCTATCAGCTGGCCACCCATAATTTAACACACCAGATTTTCAACCCTCCACCAAAAATAAACCCATTGCTAATTAAAAAGTTAGATTGAACAGATGCCCAGATGAACCTCCACCTGAAGGGCAATAAGTGCTGGAAAACAGAGCAGGATCAGAGTTCTAGATATATGGTCCTGCCAGGAAAACACACCGTTCTTCTCACTCACCACAGTTCTGTCATAAGATAGTACAAGAGCATTTTAGCCATAAGTGTTCTCCAATGGAAGAGACTGTCAAATAGATTGCTGCCAGACATAAGGCTCAATACTAATGTTTTCCTAAAAACTCATTTCCCCCTTGATGCTCACATGTAACAAGACAACTTATAAAAATGCTCTAATTATTATTCACTTCTCTGTGCCTCCCCGTGTCTATGTCTGCTGCATGAATCTTGTTTAAATTGTAAGCTCTTTAGGCAGAAGCTGTGTTTTGGGCCTTGTACAACACCATGTCAGTAGATAAACAGATGCAGGAAGTGAATTGCCCTCAGGAACAGATGGGAAATTAGTGACTAGTTTAGATCCATCTCCTCAAAACATATTCTCCCACTCCAAATACACACTGGGGGAAGGGAGGGCGGAGGTTTTGAAAAGAGGGACAAATTTAACAACAAAACAGATTTTCAGGTTTCAGTCTTGAGGAGAGATTGATCACTGGAAAATAAATTCTATAGATTATTCAATGACATTTGGTGCATATTCTTAAAAATATGATTACTTTGGATTTTCTTCCCATCATACATGTAACCCAAATTAATTCAGAATCTATCCTTTTGCAGTACAGTATTGATGTTTATATTTCTTAATTGAATCAGTTACAGCATCTGCTGGAAATGGGATAATTCTCATTGCCAGAGACAGCACAAGGCCTTCAATATTTTACAAGGTTAAAGAAATTACTACTATACATTTAACAGTCTTTTCAAGATAAAAGTAAAATCCTTCCACAACTGGAGACAACAGATGACCCAACCATCTGGCCAAGTTCCATTAAAATTCTTGTAAATGTAAGTATGATGTAATGTAGTGTGATCCCAGGAGAACGGAAAGGCGTTAGATGTACGTGACCTGCACAAGTGTTTCTTTAATCCATCTGGCTAGCTATTTTCAAATAAGCAGACAGATTTTTTAAAAATGTCCAAGATAAACATTTTTAAGACTGTCCTTGGAAAACAAATCCAAGAGAAATAAGGTATTGATTTTAAAAGCTACAATTAAATTAATGTGGACATGCAGAGCATGGATTACCAAAAGATACTATTCAACAAGCATGCATGCAGGCCATCAAATTACACTGCTGCAGAAAAGCCTCTCTTTAAAAATATATTACTTTTTAAAATACAGAAGAAACTGTAGTTTACTACTTGGCTCTTGACTAATGAGAAAACCCTATGCATATCATGGGAATCTATAAGATTTGCATGTCAAGCAAGGGAAGCTTTTTTAAAAAAAGATTTTGAATAAAACAAGTTAAATGAAGAGACAGTGAATTGGCTTTTATGTGAAAGAAGATCAGCAAATGTAAATTCAATACTGTGAAAATAAAAGCATACATTTTCCCCTAATACAAGTCCTATTTCAGTTTTAAAATTAATAAACATATAATATTCTATCCTAGCCAAGTGTAGTAAAACATACACTATAATCGCATCTATTAAAAGTGAACATTTTAAAACTGGTAAAATATCTTATAAAAAATTTCAAGTGTATTTTACAACACAATAGTCTTGGAAAAAAATCAAGAATTTGCAATGTTTGAGTCACTAATTAGCTGGAATTAAGGATGGAAAATCCAGTTATTCTGATTGAGAGATTATAAATAAAAAAATGCAAATCTTACCTGTGTTAGGATACAAGTGTAGCTGATTATCAGCTCTTACAGAAAGAGGCTACAGTAAGAATCTGTTGTTTCCTTAACTAGACTCTGAGGGTCAAGTATTAATTTACTTAATTTTGGGTGCTCAGCACTTTTGAAAGTTAGGCCTCTTACACTGTCTACAATGCAAGGTAAACCCAGGGTTAGTGGGATTCAAGTCAGCTGACCCTCAGGTGACCAAAGAGCAAATGTGAAAAGTCAGGATGGGAGTGGAGGGTAACAGACGTCTATAAAAGAAAAAGCCTCAAATATCGGGGCTGTCTCTATAAAATGAGGACATCTGGTCACTCTAGCTGATCCGTCTTAGTGATGCCTGGGCTTGTGCATCTACATTGTATTTTAACCCTACATTAAGGCTTTTCTAACCCGTGCTCAAACCTAGGGGCCTGGAATCCACTGCACTGTGCAGACCTAAATCAAAGTAACCATATCCCAGAGTGCCCTGCAGGGTTGACTCAAGAGGGGTTAGGCTTGAGACCCGGCTCAAACACAGGTTCACAGTGTAGACATACCCTTATTCACATGCCTGGATTTAGGAGCTTCTTTTTAAAAAATGTTGGCTAGACTGTTGTATTCTTTAACTCATGAAGTGCTAGTTAAAAGATGTCCATTTTTGTTATGCTTCTAAACATTCTTTTATGTTAAGAAATCAGGGGCTTTGATTTGCAAAAGCCACAGAGTTTATGAACTAAACAGCCTTGCAATTACTTCAGATAAACCCAATTTCTAAAATTTTGGCTTTGCATCCTTATTTGCAATAGACTAACAAATGTTATGAAAGTGAAGTTTACAACAGGAGATAAAAGTTTACAACTTTAGGAGATAAAAGTAATGTGAAGACGTTACTGTTAGTGGCTTACTTATCAGAGTAATACTAATTATTCTTCAGCATAACTGTCTATATGGAAAAAGACAAGTTCTCTACAACCGTCCCTCAATATTTTCATCTATTTACAAAGCAAAGAGCTCCTGAGCATTTATAGACAACCCTATGGTGCTCAGATGACTACACATTGGAAACCGTTTTATTACAACAGAAGATAAACTTTTGGCATGTGCTCCACAAAGTTGTTGTAAATTGAACCTCTGTGTTGCAGCTGTGAGCTTTGTACTACGTCATTGACACAATACATTGCCTCCGGCTCCCAAGTGCCTGCCCAGCCACTGAAATGGTTTTACTTTATGTTACCTTTTGCAAAACCCACCCATTATGTCCATCTCTAGAGTCCTCCTCCTATGTCACTTCTCTTGACTATAGGAGCTTGCATATTAATCTGCTGCAGAGTGGAATAGTGCAGAGGGCATTGCACTATGCCAACTCTATGCCATGGCTTCATAAACAGCACTGGAAGGTCACGTGCAACCTTTGAGTTGTACTTAAAACATCTGTTTGAAAACAAAACTAACATCTGTCATTTTAAGTTAAACAATCTGGAAACTTATATGGTAAGCAGGATGGCACTATTCCAACTTGATTTATCGGAACAGAAGCAACACACTGACAAAAGAAAGAATATTACATGATTTTGAACAAAGTTTTAGATGAATAGAGAATCAATGATTGTTAATTAGCTGCTCCCTTACCTTTACTTTAGAATGCATCATTCATTTATTTCTATGCCATCAAAAACAAATAGTAAAGGTCAAAGAGGAAAACTGAAGTGAAAAGTGGACGACAGCCAGTCTAACTGAGCTTTATCAACACGCTCCATACATCCTGACAAAGTATAAAAGATTGTTTTACTGGACGCGCTATAACTAGCTATACTGCTATTTTGAGAGCGGTCATACCCTACAGATATGAACAAAGGACACAATTTTGAATCATGTTTATTTCCAATCAGAAATAAAATAAGTTAATAGAGTATTGGGTTGCTATTTATGAGTCATAACTTGGCCTCTATATGTAATTAAAAACCCTCCCTGTGTTTACAATAGCTACTTTTTGTAGATCTGGTGCAATTTACTTTTCTTTTTTTTTTTTTTTTTTTTAAAAAAAGGTACAAGAGCCTATTGTGTTCAAGTAATTAGCATTTTAGTTTCATAATAGTGTTGAAAACCCAAAATGAAGATGATAAAACCTAAAGTACTTTATGCATGTCTATTTGGCTGCATGTGTATCTCCTCCTAGAGCACATCAGTTCCGTTCCCCTACTTGGCTGGAGGGGAATCACTGGAGAGACAAGAAAGGAAAAGATTTGTTCCCTGCCTAAAGGGCTGAGCATTCTTTTTGGATGTCCTCAGTTCCTTCTGGCCCAGGAAGCATGGGACTGAACTTTGATCCCTTTTATGGGACCTATGAAGCCATTCTCATATAGTCTACGAGCACCAAGCTAATTATTTGTGTCTAATTACAAATTGTGTATTGCTTCCTATTACATTGGTGTAGTTGCTACTGCCACACTTATTTTAGACACAGCTATTGAGTTATGCAAGTGAAAGCCTGGTTACCTAGGAGATCGTTCCCAGCCAGCTCTGGCAGAACTCACAAGACACACATTTTACCCCACGTGGTGTTTCCTTCAGTTTGATTGATATCGTCAAGTTGTGTGTGTTTCAGCAAAACAGTCAGCCTCAGAGAACAATGGCCACAGGAGCCGCACTGACACTGTCACCCTCCAGAACCTTTCAGTGCATCTAGTCTTGCAGCATGTTAGAATCAATCATAGAAGTGTGGTGCTGGGAGGGATCTCAAGGAATCACCAAGTCCAGGCCTGTGCACTGAGGCAGGACCAAGTAAATTTAGACCACCCCCGCAGGTGTTTGTCCCACCTACTCTTATAGGCCTCCAGGGACAGGGATTCCACCACCTCTCTTGAAAGCCTACTCTAAGAACTTAACTACCCTTTTAGTTAGAAAGAGTTTTTCCTAATCTCTCACCTAAATCTCCCTTGTTGCAGATTAAACCCTTTACTTCTTGTCCTACCTTCAATGGACATGGAGAACTGTCCTTTTTATAACAATCACTGAACATATAGGAACAGTTATCCGGTTCCCCCTCAGTCGTCTTTGCTTAAGACTAACCATGCCCAGTTTTTTAACCTTTCCTCATAGGTCCTGGTTTTCTAAACCTTTTATTTTAATTCTTGTGGTATCAGGGAAAAATAAAAGTGCTCTGATCTTAGAACTATAGACAGGAGCCTAATAATTGAATTCCAGTAAGAATTTGTGTTCAGTGTTGTTGCAGCTTTGTTGGTCCCAGGATATATGAAAGAGACAAGGTAAGTGAGGTAATGTCTTTTATTGGACCACCTCTAAGGATATTTTTGATTGGGTGTGGTAGTGATTTATGGATTATAAAAGCAAACCTTAGGCACATTTTTCAGTTGAAGCTAATCCCAGTCATATGTGTAGTGTAATGGTTAGTTGGATGGATAGAAATTACTACTAATGTTCATTTTAGAAAGGACAATACAGTGAACTACGTTTGATGCTGTCCTTTCCAAAATGGATCTTGAAAGCAGCTCAATTTTGTATTTTGGAATAATATATGGCACCTTGAAATACCAATGGCAGTATGCATCTATCAGAAATGTCAAGTCTAATAATTAAATATAGATACATGCTTCAATTTACTTTTATACACAGGACTTAAGAATGCTCTTCATGGTGTAGAGGAAGGGATAGTTTTCCTGTACAGTGAGAAGTAGCCAAACTCAGAGTTGTTTTTTTTAAGCAGTCTGAAAGTGCAGTTCTTAAAAAGGGACAGGTAAGAGAAGAGGAGTTTGTACAGAGAATCAGTACAAAGCACTTTCATGTACACATTTGTTGGTTAGACATGACTATTTAAAATTGCAATGGATAGTGAATACAAATCCCATTAAGTATTAGTGTATACAAATTAGCATATGTCAATACCTGCAAGTTTCTTTAGAAGTTGCAGATCAATAACCAGTACCCGCTGGGTCAGTAGTAGCCACACATTGTTCAGAACAAAGATGCAGATATGCAGTTTGTTATTTAAAAGTCATGAGTAGCAATTAAATACAAGAACTTTATGCCTCTTATTTTTGCAGTTCTTTATATTACCTGATTCCAAGAATTTCTGCCAAATAGCAATCACTGAGGATGAGAATGGATTTGATCAACTGCAGGTTTTGCCTATTCCTACGCATCCCAAAAGGCTGCTCATGATTCAAAACAAACTAAATCCTTTTAGTTGGTTTGGAGTTTTTTTTGGTTAAATGATGGAATCTTTGCCACGAGCAGATTCCAGCAGTCAGTCAGGAACTGGGAACACAGTATCATATGCTACATTACCAAAAACAACTGCTAGATCCTCTGAACAGGGATATGCCGCTGCCTACACATCATGCTGTCACACTCCTCAAGATCCTGAGGGAAGGGTGATTATGTATTGGCTCCACTGCCTCCTACCTCACAGGATATCGTTCTGGATGCAATGACACCTAAGCAAAGCCACCTCTATAAGGTTGCAACTCATTTGTGGGAACAGGGGCAACTGTTGCTATAATTCCACTGCATTACACCCCCCCATTCCTATCAGAAGAATTTCCTGGAGGAGATCCTTTCCATGGAAGGGAAGTCTGGAGGGGAAAGTAACAATTTGGGGCTTTGCTTTTATAATGGATTTCACCTGGAGATCAGGCCTTGGCTAAAGAAGGTTGCATGTATGAGGAAGGAAGGAAGGAAGGAAGGAAGGAAGAAGTCTAGTATCCCATTCTGGAGCATATTGCTTAGCTCCTCCTTGGAGCAAAACAGTAAGCAATACATACAGCAAGCGCAGAATATAACATGAACTGTACATAGGGGTGGCAAATTTGTATTTAAAAAAATTTCAAAAGATATCCATGTTTATTTTTAAGCATTTTCCCCCAATATTTATCCATTTAAATTTTCATAGCTGTGCAGAATTGTGTTTTAAGCATTTTTTTCAATCCAGATTCACAGTTGAGTGAAATTAAGGGAGGCAGTCAATTATTAAATGACAGTAGAGGTTAAAATTCAGGAAGTTTTATATACCATTAAAACACAAATTGTTAGTATCACAAAAAATATACAAAGGAAAAGTCCTTAAATCAAAATTCCAGTAAGTTCTCAAGTCGTGTTTTTCTTACTTTGCCTATGTGCAAAACTGGATCATCATCAATAGAAAATATTTTTTGTTGGTTTGTGTGTACACTGTGAAATTGATGTTTACCAACATTTACCGATAAAAATCCATTCTTTCCAAGCCTAACACCACTACAACACACAATCTGCAGACAATATTCTCCATAAGGATGTTAATGTCTTTTATAGTTTCAAAGGAAAGTACTGATTTTAGAATGGGGTTCTCTCTCAAAGTATGCCTGGACTCCCAAAACTTGGGAAAGCAAGCCAGTTATCCCGGACATTTATACACAACTGTAAAGTCTAACTCTGCCTTCAGATCAGCGTGTGGATTTCCCATTGTTTTAATGCAATTAGAACTGTGCACACATTTGAGACAGAATTTAGCCAATGTATCAAATTCCAAAACCCCACAGATAAGAGAAAAATGTATATTTGCCAGGCTGACAATCTGTTCTGCTCTTAATTTGCCCCACTGCAGCTGCTCTAAAGAACACACAAGTGGAGAGAAAGTGCATGCACTTGTATTTTTTGTGGTCTCTTCTGTACATTGTCCCTATGAAAAAAAAAAACTAATTTTTTAAATATAAAAAGTGTATGGCTGCTGAAAATGAAAGGTCTGCATTCCTGTCTGGACTATTATAATTCAACACACACTACTTTGGTGAAGAAAAAGCATTTTTTTTGGAATAGCTTCATTATGGAATGTGGGTTGAAAATGGGAACCAGAGCTTATTTCATACCCTATTCAGATATAAACTAATGAAGGAAGATCTGTGCAATTAGGCCTCATGTTCTGGATAAGCTCTTAAGAAAAGCAATCAACTAGCCTCTTTATTAGAGTGCCTGCATTTTTACAAAAGGCAGAATTATATACTGAACAAAAGCTTGTTTAGCCTCACAGCAATTTAAATGCACATCTTGGCATTTGTTTCAGAATTTACTCTCCTGCCAAAATATTGCATTTTCAGAAGTTACTAAACACAGATAGACAATCAAGTCTGGGTTTTAGTACACACTGTTCCTATTTAGGTTACCTGGGGAGGTGGTGGAATCTCCATCCTTAGAGGTCTCTAAGGCCTGGCTTGATAAAACCCTTGCTGGGATGATTTAGTTGGGGTTGGTCCTGCTTTGAGAAGGGGGCTGAACTAGATGACCCGCTGAGGTCCCTTCCAACCCTCTTCTTCTCTGATTCTATTGCACTAGGGAGTTGTGTTGCTGCAGCTTGCACCATGCAACTGAACCAAGGAAAGCTGAAATGTTGCAGTGTGCTCAAGATAGTATCACATCCATGCAGAGCACTACCTACAGTAATTGTGGGCACTTACTCTATTGACTATCCCATAAGTCCTGAAAATACAGCTCCCTGGAGTATGTGCAAAATAACTAACTCCACCTATTCAGATCAGGTGGTTTGTTCCACTGCTTCCTCTGAATGGTTCCTTCTTGCATTAGCATCCATGCATATATGGAAAGAGAAAAAGACTCTCAGCTGTTATACCCTCAAAACTCCAGCACAGATACCATGATGGCAGTGATATCCAACCGGTTCGCACGAACCGGTTCTTAAAATAGAAAAAATTCAGCGAACCGGTTCTTAGCGCTCCCCGCCGCCGAAATTGACGAGGGAGGGTCAATTTCACTGTGGGGAGTGATTCTCCCTGCCTCCGAAATTGACCAGGGAGGGTCAATTTCACGGTGGAGGGCACTGTGAAGTTTGGGTGCTGGGTTGTTGGGGTGCGGTGTGCATGATGTTTAAGAACCTATTCAGAATAGGTTCTTAAATATCACCTGCCTTTATAGAACTGGTCATTGGAAATTTGGGATATCATCACTGCATGATGGAGCATCATTGGCTTTCTCCCAAACAACTGTTGGGCCAGGAGGCCTAGGGTAAAGTGCGATAACTTTGATGCCTAAGGTTGTATGGAGCTCCAATTAAAACAAAAAACAAAAAAAAACAAAAAAAAACACACCCACAAGTGCACCCCCCCATTTCATTTTTGTTTTGCATCTGAACTGTTTCCTTCTCCCCTATGTACACTTCGGGAAGGAGGTGGAACATGGAAAATGAGACTGGAAAGAGCATGGTCCTGAAGAGAAATCATTCTTCCAGGTACCCCAGGTCCTGAAAGGGTAGGGGGGAAGGCATCTAAGAAGGGGTACGAAACTCCAAGTTAAATGTTCTCACTAAGGAGAAAAAGGGAGTGGGGACAGGTAGAATCCACCCCAAGAAGTTGTGGATGTGGACACAAGTCATTTTATAAGTATGCTAGAGCTTGTGCAGAACAAAATGCTTTAGTGTATCCAAGGGTGGAGTATGTTTGCTGTAAGTAGCAAGTGACACAGTTTAATATTTTCCAAAAATCTCTTGGAAATCTTAAACAGTGATTGTGGCCATGGCCACACTAAGGTAGACAGACCATGTTAGCAACAACTGTGGCTAAGTATTCTAGTCAACCAAGTACGACTCATGGATGATTTTGAGTCTCATCTACATTGCAAAATGAAATTATGCTTTTACCATATATCCTAACAACTGACTTTAGCAGAAACAGAAACCAAGTCACTGCTTGAGGATGGGAAAGGTGACAAAGTTAAAACCTGGCTCCACTTGGCAATTTCCCTTGAGCAGAATCAAAACTCAGTTATAAGTGCCAGTAAAACTTGTCCTTTTCATGGCTAGTGTCCATATCCCCTTTTTATGAAGCTCTGCCATATGCATTTGAAGATCGTGCTGTAGTACCAGAATGATCTATTCATAAATAGGGTTTTATTCATACTATTTGACCCAGCATGTAGATGCTTTAAAAAAAACAAAAACAACAAAAAAAACCCACCCTCCTTATAGTATGATGTCCCTCAGAAAAGCCTTCCCAGTTGTAAAATAGAAAAACCACCCTACAATCTCACCTAAGCCCTACAGAAAATAATCACATCTACAACATAGTCAAAATGATCCCTTTAGAAATCTCCCTAACGTTCTTCATTCAACCCAGAATGAAGCCTCCTCCCCAGGTAAAAGCCTTACCTAGACTGCCTTCCAGAATGCGTACTGGAGCAAATACTTCAGCGCTATTGTCGTGGTCTATTTTTAACAGAGTAAACTAAGCCTTTTTAAAGTTTTTCCTAGAATTCCAGGAGAGATGAAAAAACACACGAATACTGTATAGTTTAGCAACCATACATCATACAAGAACAGAAATCCACAAACCTATCCCTGCAACAAACCCCGCTGCCAGCCCTGCCCACACATCGACTCTAGTGACACCGTCACAGGGCCTAACCACATCAGCCACACCGTAAGGAACTCATTCACCTGCACATCTACTAATGTAACATATGCCATCATGTGCCAGCAATGCCCCTCTGCCATGTACATTGGCTAAACCGGACTGTCACTACGCAAAAGAATAAATGGACACAAATCAGACACAAAAAATGGAAACACCCATAAACCAGTCGGAGAGCACTTCACTCTCCCAGGACACTCTGTAGCTGACTTGAAAGTTGCCATACTTCCACAAAAAAACTTCAAAAACAGACTTCAAAGAGAAACTGCAGAGCTAGAACTAATCTGCAAACTTGACACAGACTGGATCTGAATAGGGACTTGGAATGGTTCTCATTACAAGAAGTAATTGTCACTGTTCACATATTCTCACCTTCTAATCAATGGTTGTGAATAGGCCTAAGCTACTCTAACTGTATGGACTTCACTATTACCTACCCCACTCATTGTTGTACCTTCCCCTTGACTGTGCACCCACGCACCCCTATCTGATTTCTATTCACTGCATCTGATGAAATGGCTTAAAGCCCACGAAAGCTTGCAAAAATTTAATTTGTTAGTCTTGCTACAGAACGCTCATTGTTTTTGCTGTATACAGACTAACACGGCTACCCCTCTGGAATATTTTATGCAAACCAAGATCAGTTTTCTTGAGAGTCTCCTACAATTAAAGTTACGTGCTCGAACTGGCTGCAGTACATGGCAGGTTTGGCAAGATCAAAACTCATACTAAGACAATCAGGTAAACTTTAAACGAGCAAGCACCAATTAATGTTAACTATAATACAAGAGTTAAGAGCACTGTAATTAAACTTTGCTCATAAAAATGCAGTCCTTTAAAGTTGCACCTAATTTTGCCAGATAGAGTGTGTTTTTCATCTTATTAATGTTATGATTGGAATTACTCCTTCGGATGAAGTTTAGAAATCCACAGAACATGAATTAAGCTTATAGCCTGCTA
Organism: Mesoclemmys tuberculata; assembly: GCA_007922155.1. Classification (NCBI taxonomy): domain Eukaryota; kingdom Metazoa; phylum Chordata; order Testudines; family Chelidae; genus Mesoclemmys; species Mesoclemmys tuberculata. The sequence continues at coordinate 20,472,240 of ML675629.1, read as the reverse complement.
CATAAAAACAATATAGCAGGAAACTCAAGTACGATCTACAGTTAACTGATACTTTTTTATGGACGGGGCCATCCTTTAGGGTGCTACGAACTATACAAAATGAGAGCCCCACTACAACTGTGCAGGGAAAAGAAAAGGGGAGAAATGTATTCGGAAGTATTGCTGGGTAAGGGCGGGATTGCATCTTGGGGGGAAAAGGTCAATGCTTTCTGGCAAATTAAACAGCACTATTAGCTCAAAGGGAATCCTTTTGAAACACGACTAGAATGTGGATGACATTTTTATGTCAGCTGTAAATTCCCATTATCCATTTAAAAAAAATTCAGGCCACACATTAAGAGGTTTTGTTGTTTTGGGGGTTTTTTTATTACAAGCACAAACTGTTGCTTGAGGGTTCAAAAATAAGGAACAGTTACAGACAATAGTTGCCTTTACACTGGTTTCTTTAGGACAGTAGCTCTGAACCTTTTCAGACAAGTGTACCCCTTTCAGGAGTCTGATTTGTCTTGAGTACCCCTCAAGTTCCACCTCACTTAAAAACTACTTACTTACAAAATCAGACATAAAAATACAAAAAAGTGTCACAAGCACACTATTACTGAAAAATTGCTTACTTTCTCATTTTTACCATATAATTATAAAATAAATCCATTGGAATATAAATATTGTACTTGCATTTCAGTTTATAGTATATTCAAGTCATTGTTTGGCTAGTGTTTATTATGTAGACTGTTTTAAAACTAGGCAAATACCTAGATGAGTTCATGTGCCCCCGGAACATGAGAACCACTGCTTTAGGACATAAAGGAGAACTGCAAAGCAAGAAGAAAAAGTTCAAAGGGTCTCAAAGGTTCCACTTTCCTTCTCACCACAAAAATAATCCACTTTTATTATCTGACTCAACCTCTCATCCCAGGCTCTGAGGAGGGAGACAGCTGCAGATCCACTTACAACCTAATGAAGCATGACTGTTCAGCTCCCCAAAGATCTTGCTAGGGTACTCCAGAATAGGAAAGGATGAGAGGACCTGCCTGTTCTAAACCAAACACAAACAAATTTAAATAACCTGGAATTGAGAGGTGGGAGAAGACATTTCAGACAAGCTCTCTGCATCCCAAAGCAGCATTAAAGGGTAAATATTCAAAGAATGTGTTCCTTGCTGTTCACCCTTAAGAACTACAATGAATAACAGAGGCTGACAACACTCCTTCACTCATGTTCCAGCCAAGCCCTAATGAGTTACAGTATTTAACAACTTTGGTTCTGATGTCACGTAGCAGGCATTCAGTCCTAACTGGAGACTTAAGTGGAAGGCATGTCATATATTTAACTAGTCAATGTTAATTATTGTTATAGGTGTTGGATTTCGTAATGAGAGCTCCAAGCTCGCTTTAACTACTGTCATACAAATATTTCTTACTTTTGTAAACACAGCTACACCAAATTATCTAGGCCAGGCAAACAAATCAACATGTTTGGCAAGTCAAAAAAAAATATTAAAAAAATGTCAGTGCAACTCCCTTTAAATCAGACACAAGCCAAATATTAACAGTGTTCATTCTCAAATATGTCCAACTACTATGATTCCATTTATCTCAGTTTGTCATACTTCAAACATCTTGGATTAACATCCAAGTTTGGGAAAAAAAAGGAAATATGGACTAATGTCTAACGTTACTATTTAAGGATATTTTAAGATAACCACTGGGTTGGTTTTGGAACACATACCATGTGTATGTGTTTGAAATGAGTCATTAAGAGACCGATGTAAAAAATTTTAAAAAAATACAAATGAATATATGTTTATTATAGCTTTGGGAGCATAGTGTAATAATATATCAGACAAATAATCATGTGTATTTCATGAGTATAGGGGCCAACAGTTGTGATTACCACTAGCCATGCTATTGAACAATTCCAAAATGGCCATAATGCATTTTAGCAACATTTGCCTTCCACTCTAAATTATAAGATAATGTTCAGCAAATTAATTTACACTTACAGCGAACTGGCAGGGGGACAGGGGAAGGTAACCCAACCCCAAGGATACACTAGTGATCTAGTAGAAACTCAGTACTCAACATGGGGAAGCTAGTTTTGCCTTACTACTGCTCCAGTGAACACACAAGTGCAAGTTCTTAGCTGTATATGCTCTGGATAGAGCACATACCACAACATATACTAATCCCTCTATAGTTCACTGGAAGTGCTACCTTCAAATTCTCTTTTCCACAAGAACATGTTTACTTTTGCATTGTAACTGGAGACTCAGAATAATAAATAATACCCATGACATCCAACCACGGAGTAGAAAATAATGAACCCGACACAATCAATGAAATTATATACACACACATACCCCATAATCAGATCCTGGTGGGAGTAATTCTTGTAGTTTGCAACCTTAGATTTAGCATAAAAAAATCGAAGAAGTTTTTCAAATTCACTGGGTTTATTCTCTTCCCTCTGTGTTAGAAGAATCGGTGTATACAATCACTCTATTCCAAGAACAGATCAGCAAAAGGCAGAAAAACCAGAAGCGAACACTAAAGCAATGCTCACACTGCATGTACTTGAAGAACTACTTTAGGTAACTAAGGCCCTCATTTTCTAATTAAAGATTAACCAGAAGTACTTATACAGGAGTTAGGGTTAATCTATTGCTATTTCACATACAGCAAATACCATGTTCTTCTAACTAATCAGGACATGTATACAAACAACATTCCTACTTCTCATTGTTGGCTTACTTTTAAAACAATGCTTAAAAGCCAAATCAGAAAGTTCTTCCTTAATTGCAGCTAAAGAACTTGCAGTGATGTAACTTAAGAACACATTCAAATGGTCTGTCCCCTTCCCTCCCCCTCCAACAAAATGCTCACAGCAGCTAAACCATGTCTGTGAAATAAGAATGGTTATGAGAAGACAAGAGAAGGGGAGGGAGGGATTGGGTGCCTTTTTTTTTTTTTTAGCATTGGCTAAATCCATTTCCTGTTCAGTCTGTGCTGTGTAATATAGCCTTAATTACATCTGATCTCACCCTTTTCAACAGCATTTAAAAAAATTAAGATACAAATGCAATTCAAATATCAGGTTGCACATTTATAAACCTAAAAAGAGGTCATGCATATTATTGCCTTTGCCTCCAACTATGAAGAGCTGGAATTTTTTTTTTTTTTTTTTTTTAAATTTAATGGAAGCTTTGACTTTCCCTGGGAGACGAGGTCACAGACAAGGGCATTTCCTGTCTGCTGCAATGCTGTGTGCTTATGCAGACTCTTCTGACAAAAAACTGATTTATTTCAAAGAAGGAGTCATTACAGTCATGGTCTATAGCAAGATCACATTCTTTCCTACTTGTTTTGCTTAATTACTATAGATTACTCAAAAACATATTTGAAAAAAAGGAAGCGTTTCAGCTGTGTATGGAAACTGACACTGCATTTGAACTCCCACACAAGCTGAAGGGAGGGCACTGTCTACGCTGGGCCTGAGATGAGCAGTAACTCCATTGAGATCAGTTGAGTTAGTGTGCAAGGGCCCGATCCTACAAAGTGTTGAGCATCTCCCCACTGGGTGTCGAGGACCCTCAGCACCTTGTGGGATAGGACACTAAAGAAAATGAACATCTGTTCCAAATACGCCTTTACAGTGAAATCAGCCTTCTGAACCATGCCCATAGAAGTGTCCAGCCAAACTTCTATGTGCTTTGTGCACATATTGTATGTGTGCTAACATCCCACGTGTTCAGAGGTGGGTGATACCACCTGGCATGCGAGATAACCCACTTACCACAGAAAGAGACAAGCACCAAGAAGCTCAAGAGAAGGCTGCAGGGAGTTGTGGGAGCACTGGAGGCCTGAAACTACAGGCTAGCAGCCAAGTTAAGACCAGGAAAGCCTCAGCAGATACAAAAGGCAGTAACACTGCAAGGCAGCACTCAGGTAACGGCACGTGGGTGAAGGGTGTGGTGTGGCAGCAGCGCAGATTACTTAAGTACTTATATGGCCCCCATTACTGTAGCACATGAGTGTCTCAACAGCAAATGTGTTTATTCTCACAACTTCCCTGTGAGGCAGGGATATGCTAGTACTGTATCTCTGTTTTAAAGATGGGGAACTGAGGCACAGAGACCAAATGACTTGTCCAAAGTCAGATATAAATCTGTGGAGGAGCAGGAATTGAAACCTGAAATTGAGCAGGTGTGTTGAAGTGGGAATTGTGTTATGTTTTTATTTCCCTTACATCCCAAAGCTACCCAGTGTGTGCGTGCGCGCCCCCGTGTGGGGAAGAAGGGGGGCAAGGCGACTTTGCTCTCAGGGCAGGCAGAAAGACACAGATAGGAATGTCGCCTAGCTGTGTGAGCTTGAACGGGTCACTAGAAAGACAGGCAAAAAGGTAACAGCAAATCCAATCACCAGGACATTGACATTTAGGCCTGATCTACACTAGGGAGTTTCGTCGACAACACAGTCCTGATGTACACACTGCAATGACCCTTTTGTCGACAAAACTGTAGAGCCTTTTTCTGGCAAAGTTTTAGCACCAAAGCACATGTGTAGACACTGCCATTTGGTTATATCACTGAAAAGAGCCTCCCAATTATCCCACAAGGCCATCGTGAGCGCGGCTCTGGTAAGTGGTTTGAGCTCAGCAGCCGTCCCTCTCCACCCCTCCCCTTTCAAAACCCCAAGAAGATTTCAAGTTAACTCACCATGGAGCTCACTCCACAGCAGCAACAAAAACCCAGTCCTGCCTGCCTGCCCTAACCTACATGTAACGCCTGATGTGCTGTGCAGAGCCAGGGAGGGTGGCGGGGCTATGTCTCTCTCTCCCCACCCCCACAGGTGTCCCAGACTCATCTCTGCTGAGGGGGGGTGGGGGAACGGGGACCCCAGCTATGAGCTGTCTGTGTAGCAGCTTCTGCCTTGAGGTTGGTTGCTTTGAGCTTAAAGAGACAGTGACAGCAGATACACTCACTGTCCCCCAACACGCACAGTCTCCCTCCCTGTCTGACTCACTCACTCACCTCTCCTCCCTCCCCCTGCTTCTGTGGGTTTCTTGTGTTCAGCAGCGTCAGCTTGGCTGACAGGGTAGTTTAAAAAGCAGCTGTCAAACTAGTAGGATGCCCATGAAACAATGGAATTCAGAAGCTTCATCGTGTGACGCTATGTCTGTCCCGTGAGGCACTGCAAACCCCATGCGTGCAGCTGGACAGTGGAATGGCTACCCATAGTGCACTGCTCCCTTTATCGACAAAAGAGCTGATAGTGCGAATGCACTCCACTGACAGAAGGACAGTGAAGACATGCAACAGCGATTTAATTACAGCAGTGGCTGTATGCCGGCAAGACTTTTGTCAACAAAACTTTCTAGCGTAGACAAGGCCTTAGCAAACAACGACTCAGAAGAGGATGGATTTACTCACCTCTCGACAGGGAAGCTGAGCAACATCCCCCAGCTTCGTGACAAAGGACTGGAGAGAAAGGAAGTGGTGGACAAGAGTTGGCTGCTGGAGGGAGTCTGGGTTCTCACCTGGAATCTGACCTCGGTCAGACTGAGAGACAGACAGGGCTTGAACAATGGGGTTCACTCTAGCTTGGCTGGGCTCTGGGCTAACCAGAATGGTCCATGCTTTAGCCTCCATTTCTCAGTGCTAACCTAAGGACTTCCTATGCTGTGTCCCAGCTGATTAATAAGCCCTACACTGTTTTGACAATGCCATTTGAGTGTCACTGCAAATGCCTGATGAGGGGCATTAATCCATGAAGAGCGAGGAAGTCGCTACTAGGGATGTAAAAGGTTAACCGTTTGAAAGTTTAAACGGCAATCAGCTCTTTAAACGTTTTAAACAGCTTTAAACGTTTTAAACGTTTAAATTGAGGGGGGAGGGGAGCAGCAGCTGGGCAGCTCTTGCTGACAGGGAAGCAAAGGCAGTAGTGGCAGCTGAGCTGGGCTCCCCACGAGTGGAAGGAGGCGCAAAGCCTAGGTGGGGAGGGGTGGAGGCTAGCCACGGCTGGACTCTGCGCCTCTTGTGGCGGGGAAGTACAGAGCCAGGCATGGGGAGACCGCAGCCGGGCAGCCTTGTTGGCATAGAAGTGTGGAACCCAGCACGGGGAGAGGAGGGTTTTGGGGGGCGGGGGGGATCACGAGCCGCAGCTGGGCTCAGTTCAGGTCCCTGCCAGTGAAAGCTGCCCTCAGCGGGGGGAGGGAAGCCACAGCTAGGCAGCTCTCATATGGCAGTGAGGAGCCGAGCCCAGCATGGCTCCCCCCCACCCCCAAGCATTTAACCATTTAAATGTTCTATTTTTAGAACGTTTAAACGGATTTTTACATCCCGAGTCTCTACCAGGAGTCTATCTCGCCTGGACTTGCTGAACAGACCACACGGTGTGAAGCCGAAGTGCTGGAGTGCCAGAGGTACAGTCTAAGGAGGCAGTGAAACTGCAGGGCCTTCCCTGTGCAGGAAGAGACAGACCCATGGGGATCTGGCACACTGAAGGGGTTTCTCCTAGATACTTCCAAAGCTGGGGGTGTAGCACCAATTCTATGGATCCGTGACACCAGGTCTCCCAAGTTTTATGCTAGTTGATTTGTACATACACAAAGATTTACAGCCCTTGCATCCCCACATTGTACTTACATTTGATAGATGCATTCAATACATGGACAATCACTATAAAAACAGCTCTAAAGACTGTTTGATTTAGCGTTTGTGCTTGTTTCATCATAGACACAGATGGACTCATATACACTGCGTGTTAAGAAATCCAAGCTCCTAAGCGTTGTATTGAAGTTTTACAGGCCATTGGATAGGTTCCTCTCCTAAAGGTCATTAATATCACAAAGATACAGTTTTAGGAAGTCTTCAGATTTCTGCCTTAAATATAGTCACTCAAGCTTGGGCAAATTATTCATAGGTAGGAGGGAAGGCGACCTACACATAAAAGCAACAGGGAATGTATCCTTAAGTAACATTTAGAGTAGACAAATTTTTAGGCAGTGCTCCCTTTACTTTCAGCATCTGGAAACAGACATCTACCAGAGGGTCATTTCAAGTCAATGACAGAGGAAATGGACAATTAAGCATGTCAAGTATAAATTACAAAGTCAGATTGAGGTCAAGTCATTTTTTAAAAAAGTATTAGCCTACATTAGAAAAAACAAAGCAACAATTATAAATCTAAAATCCAGGTATGGAACTGGGAAAAAATACACCATGGCAAAACAATTACATTCCTATGCTACCATAACACAAAAAATGCCAAATACATTTCAGTTATGTGTTAACACATCAGACTCTCTTTTCTGATGTCTGAAGAATACGATCATATACTTCGACAACGCCTTTATTAGAACATCCTAAATTTTGTACTTAAGATAGCATTCTTGGAGGGAAGGCACTTTACAACCATTACATGAATGAAGCCTTATGAGGTAGGCAGTATCCATTTTGCAGACCAGGAGAAAGAGATGCTACGTGAGTTGCTCAAAGTTACACAGTGAGTCAGGGACAGAGTTTGCAATTGAGCTTATATTTATACTGTTTTCTGCTCTAATTACTAGATCATGTTTTCCTCCTTGTTGCCTAAGCAAGAGCTTGAAATGAAGCTAAAAAAGATTGGGGTTTGGCAGCCTCAGCCCAGTCTCTAATTTCTGGACATGTGGCCACATTAAAAAAAAACCCATCACAAATTAACAATTTGCTGACAGGAGAAGCAGGACAGAGGAGCACCTAATCAAGTCTGTGAAGAAACCTGCACAATGCCTGCTTTCCCACACGATGTTTTATGTCCAGCCTGTACCATTATAGGCATCTCTTTTTAACAAGCATCACATACATTATACCTTAACCTCACCAGTCTTGTATAAAAATAAAAAATCATAGTAACAACAAGAAGTCAAGTTAGAAAGCCAGCATCAGCAGCTGAAATCCAACATCCTTTCTGCATACTACCATCATCTGACTAAATAAAAATAAAGCTACTGAAGTGTAGTGCAGCTGCGTATTGTCAGGTCACTATAAAACATGGTACTTATCTGAATGTCATCACAAACAGTGATAATGAGACTTGTCTCCTGACAACACGGTATGCTAAATATCCAGCACAGCAATTGAACTACGATAAGACCGGGCTTGCAAACGAGGGGTCTAAATAAAAACCACCAGACAATTTCTAGTTTAAAAGCAAAAGATTAATATTTGCGTTGAAGAATTGTTCTGTACTGCCCAGAACTGGAGCAGCCTAAGAACAAGCCTGATTCAGTTTCCAGCCCTACAGCGGTTTTGTAGCCCAGTTCATAGCAGCTATTCCAGCATATCAGCAGACAGCACATCCACCATTTATTCTGCTTGTCACCATGGGTTAATGCAGAGAGAGACAGGAGACAAGACCAGCGAAAACAGGAAGTGATAGAATGCCTGCACCAAGAGAAAGAACAGGAACATTAATGGGCAGGCAAAGGGTCAGTACGCCCTGAAGCCGTATAAGGTGTCTGTCAAAGCAGTGGCGGCAGATGCCCTAGGACAGTTGGCGCCCACAGCCTTTCTAAAATGGCTACAGAAGGCAAAACACATTAGGAGGGTCATCTCAAACCCTTCTGCCACCACAAGAGCAATTATAGAACGTAACCAGTTTAACCCCGAATCCCTAAATGCCAGGAAATTAATTTAACTGATTTCCCCCCCACCTCCCATAATCACAAAAGCTTTTAAGAATTAGCCTTTATAGCATATAGATCTCTAACAATATAACAACTTCTAGATATGGTCTCCCGCACTCCCTCGCTATTTCCCCTCTTATTTACCTGTCTCTTTTCATAATGGTAATTCAGAATCTGGTTGCAACAATATACAATACTCTCCTGCCCCCATTAAGAGCTGCATTTTGGTCAGATTCCCTATGCTGGATAAATTGTAAATTTCATGCCAAAATGCTGTTCTGTTGATCTGGATTTACATTTAAGAAGGATGATGTACTGTCAGCAATGAAGCAAGCAAGCCACTGGTCCCTAAAAAGAGCCACAAAGCTAGATAACCACCCACTCAACGGCAATGGGATTCTCTGCAACATACAGTCCTATTCCACACCTGGGGTGAATCCTAGCCCCAATGAAGTCAATGCCTATTTTACCACTGACTTCACGGGGACCAAGATTTCACTCCTGGTGCTTGACTTAAAGCCCAGCAGAGTCAATGGAAGTCTTCAAAGGACCCTGAACCAGGCCTCTTGGTGAGCCAGCAGACTGTCAAAGTTTACAAGAATCCTAAAAGGTTTTAATACGTCATCTGCTCTCAACAAAGAAGCAGATGAGTAAGCAGTAGCATCCATATGCACGCTGATATGTCCAAATGCTGACTTATCTGCCCAAATGGTATAATTTCCAAAGTTGTGCAAATTCCTTTGCTTCTATCATAGCATCCACACAGTTCAGCTAATGGAATTGTTCTGGGTTGTGAACAGTATCGTTCGTCCGGGATGGTTACATGCAGTAACGGGCAATACGTTGTGAATAAAACTGCTCAGGTGTTTGCAGAGCTGTAAAACTCTGCTCAAGTTTCAAACAGTGTTTTACTATTTGCACTGCAGTACCACCCAAAAGGTCCCAAAACAGGATCAGATTCTCATCAATCTATGTGCCATACAGACGTAAAGGAAACCAGTCACTACCTAGGAGAGCTTACAATCAAATGTAAGACACAAAGTGGACGTAACAAACATAAGTAGGGAAGGGAGAAATTATACTTTTAAAAAGATCGCATCCACTAGCTAAGATCACAAGCACCTGGGCTGAGAGATGTTGGCACAGCGGAGGAGGGGGAGAGGGAGGGAGTTTGTCTTGCTGATGCCCCATTCCTATAGTTAGAATAAAGGATTACATTCAGTAAGGCTTCCGCCAGTATGAAATCCACACAATTTTTTAAAATGGAAGTCTATTTAACAAACATACAAATTATCTAATGAGCTTCTTTGTGTAAAGTGTCAGACTGAGCTACATAAATCCTGGTAACTATGCACCTAAAGAGGAGATATGGACATTTAGTCCCAAGAAAAACATATCTGAAGACTATTCAGAAAGTTAAACTAATGCAGAATAAAGTGGCCAACTTACTTTTCAACAGCTATATTAAACCTATTCTCCATGATCTACATTGGTTATAAGTTTGCTTCTGCATGCAATTCAAGATATTGAGCCTTCCATGGTTGTGTTGTGATGATATTTTTAGCTGTGTTTACAAATATATTAGATTGACTAACTTCTCATTAAAAAGCTGTGTTTTGGCATCTGTAAGATTCCAAGATTTAACTAGAAGAAGTGACCTCTTTGGCAATATACGTCTGTAGTCTATTCTCCCTACTTCTTTTCATCCGTTAGGTTTATATATACAGTGATCTAATATAAGTACAACTGTGAGCACATTATATTGCTTTTTCTTACCAGCTAAAAAAAATTACCTTAAATTTTATAACAGTCATTTATTACAGATCTGTATGACAAAAAAGAATAAAGTTTTTAAACACTACCTCACAACCAAGACAGCATACACAAGGCAGGCTCACCATAAACATCTGTCACTCAGACATACCTCAAATTACCCAACAAATCTGCCTTTTCAACTGTGATGTGCCCTCCCCCCGAAATAAAATTATGAAACCGACACAGCAAACTGTTCCCTCCCTTTCTTCCCCCATCCACAGAAGTCCTTAGATAGCTCTGGAGATTTGAGAATGCTCTTCGTAACAAAATGTGTCCTGAAATTGAGATCTGAAAATTCTACTCACCAATTCACCATTGATGAGCATAAAGAATTCCCGGAGGAGTTGGTGTGGGCAGGAGGGTACCTAACACATCATTTTCTGAAGGGTTTATGCTCTTTAAACAGGTTCTGAGCTGTGCATTGCAGGAGATACAACTCAGAAAGTGCAGCTTGTAAGGAGCAGAAAGCAAAGAGTGGCTTTATGCCATCCCTGTGCCTCCTAAATTCTGGGCTCAGCTAGAAGCCTGCCTCCCTCCCAGCCTAAATTACAGCAGCCCCTTGGGGATTAGGGCCTCTAAGTGACACTGAAATAAACATTAATACCTTACCAAACTGGTCAGATCTCACATTTGAACTTTCTTGACATACAAAACAATGAACATCAGGCTGCATTGTTCTCACACTCCCTAAACTACACAGGGGGGAACCCAAACATCTGATAAAATAAGCCACATTTTGTTCTGTAATTAACGTCATAGAATCTATTCATAGGAATGCCTTTTGTTCTGAGTACAAACAAAACCAAATACCCTCCAAAGTGTCTTTGCCAGTTCATCTTGTTTCTCAGACTGAACAGCCATTTTCAAAATAAAGCCATTCCTTTATTTCTGCTCTGACAAAACCAACTTTTTAAAAACTTTTACTGAATAAAAAATGAGTAGTGCTGAAAAGAAAGTTTCTATTGATAGAAGTGACATCATGCATCACAGTAAAAACACAGGTGGCTTATTACTATAATTTTAAAAACTGATTTAATTTTACATTTAATTCCTTGGGATAACCAAATGACTTGGACATTATATTTTTTTTACAACTTTTCCAAACTCATGCCTTTGAACTTCATTTAGATTAAAGTTAAGGGACAGACTCAAAATATGTTTTTACATAACAAATTAATTTTCCTGTTACCAACACATTAGTAATTTTAAATTACCAGTTTAAAGGCTTTTTAAAATCCTTTCTGCTCTTTACTCTTTGCACTTTATTTAGCATAGACTAAAAACAGACTCACCAGTTTCATATCCTAGTACTTGTGTATCCATCTATTTCTTCAGATTTTGTATGGTTATCCATCAGAGAGAGAGAAAGTGGGGGGAAGTCTTACCTTTCACTGGATTTACTTCAGTTGGTGAGAAAGAGAAGTTTTCAAGCTTACACAGACCTGAAGAAGAGCTCTATGGACACTTGACACAGCAGAGTCCTTATCAAATTTTGAAACAGTATTTAACTAGGTCAGCTGACTTGCTGCTTGTTCACATGGGGAAACTGCCCACAGTAGTTGTTGCACACTAGCTACTCCTCTTGTGGATTCCCTTACTCTTACTGAGCATCTTTGTGCACGCATTAGCTTAATGCACTTTGGTAGCACACTAAGCTAAGACACTTGAGGGCACTCTGAGTGTGAAGTAGGGTGTCCAAATGAGGAGTTAGCACAGAGTAATTAGAATGCTTTCAATTCACCACACCATAGTGTGCGCTCACTCCCCCATATACACAAGCCTTTGGTTATAGTCAAACTTTAATATACCGCTGTTGGCCCAGTTGGTGCTGGGTCTTATCCCCATTATAAATACAATGTTACAACACAGCAACATTCCCAACTTCCCCCTCCAACAAGGTCAAACTTCCAGCAGATCATCAACTCTCATAGCATTTTAAAGTCAAGCTGAAGTCTTGGACGGGAACAAAGCCAGAAATTACTACTTTCCAGCCTACGCTACAAATTGGATTCAGGTCTTTGAGCACATGTGTGAAGTAATTAGCTTCCCCAACATGTTCATATTTGTAGTGTAAGACAGTTCCTACTCAGCAAGAACTTCCATTGGTCTTGGTTAAACTTCCACTGAAGCCAACACACAGTAAATCGGTGTCCTTATTAGCAATTATGTTAAAGTTGTATGCTGTCCAGTAAAGAAGCAAATAGCACAAGATTCATCACTAAACTCCACGCATACAAAATACTGAAACTTTTTCCTGTCAAGATTTGGAAAGCCTGTCCTGATCCTCCAAAGAGCTTCCTATTTCCCAGAAAGTCAGGGTGGCAAGGTTATTTTAAATACTGCTATGGGCAAACATTACAGTTGAAGTGCTCATCTAACCCCTCCCCCCAACACACACCAGAAAGCTATATGCTCCTGTAGTCTCCTCTGGTGGCTCAATGGTGCCCGACTCATAGCTGTGTTAACTAATTTTAGAAGAAGCCCCAATTACTGAAGCCCCACCATGTTTTGAACAGCCATTCACACTCTGTTACCAATAAATGACAACACCAAATGACAGAAGTTGGCGTAAGACAGCAGTTTATAAGAGAGAGCAAGATCTACACCACAAACTGCGGGAGCTTGGAAAACCTACCCACCTGCTTGGCCAGGGACGGTACAAATTTTGCCTGGGTGAGTGAGCTCAGCAGAGGCAGGCGCCACAAGCTCTTTCTATGGAGGGGAGTGGGAAAGGCAAGCAACCTTTAAGCTGCTTTTCTCCTCTCAGGAGGGTGGAGTCACTATTCTGTGCAAGAGAGTGGCACTTGGTTCTGCTCCTTTAAAAGGAGTCTTGAAGCTGTAGCCATTGCTACTTTTCCTGGAAAACATCTGATGGAAAGCTGAGAGCACCCTGCGTGTCCAGAGCCAAGTATTTGTTTAGTTGGTGGGATCCCGGCACTAGCTGGGGAGCGGGGGGGAAATGAACCCCAGAATTTGTGTATTAGGGAGCCACAAGTGGATATGGATACATGAAAGAACAAGTCAAGCTTTGACAGGCATAAATCACAAAATCAACTCTGGGAAATGGTCTATTCAGTGTTGCCGTTTCACATTTCACCATAAAAGTGTTTTTTGTTTTTAAAACAGGCAGACATAACACCCACAATTACCTTTAAGGACACTGCAAATAGAGCATGGAGTTGGTGATGTGAATTCTTACCAATTTTTTAGTGTTCATTTTTAAGCTAATTATAACTTTGAATAGGGGAAAAACACTTTTAAAAACAGTGTTGAGAGGTTTTTCCTTTATTTTATTTAATTTGTTTCACTCAAAGTCCTGTGCTCCCACAGATTAGCTCCCAGAGAATTTAGGGAACCTTTCAATCTAAAATGTTTATAAACAGCCAATTCACGGTGGCATTTAGGGTCCAGAGCCCTCCAGCAATATTCTACACTGAAGAAATCTTAAATGTGAGCCTAGTCTTAGAGGCCCACTCAAGTAAAAAAGTGAATTCTAATTAAAAACTCAACGTCTTAGTAGTATAATAGCCTCTATTTTAAAATTGAGTTTTATGTTATTGTAAGTTACAACATACCAAGTAGTCTCATGCATTTTGACACCTGCAATACAATGACTCAATATTCCTCAGAATGGAAAGCAGACTTTTTTTAAAAAAAATAAAGAACTTCAAGTTTCCCTCCTCCTACCCCCCACTTTCTATCATAAGGAATCGGCATTTCCAGAAATTGAAGTGGACTATTTGCATGGGGAAATCCAAGCATTTCTTGGCCACATTTCTGACAACAGTTCTTTTTTATGTTGAGCCACAAGTCCATTTGCAAATTTTTTTTAAAAGCTGTTTTGACATTCTAAATCACAAAATTGTAACTTTAATCCCATTCAATGAAGTACTATATGAAAATTGTTGTCTGAAGAATAACCAGCATAGAGAAGATACAGCCCCTAGTCATGCTAGAAGTAGTCCTCAGAACTTCCAATTATTGCCTATTTTCCAATTCAAACCAATTTTTACTTATGGGAGAGGGAGAAGAACTGTGTCTGTTGTCAGGACCTTCATGCAATAATCCTTTCCCAGAGTGTAACACACATTTAAGTCAATTCCAACTACCTACCTAGGCTTTTATATCACATTTATCACGTTGGTATCAGATTTTTCAAAGGTATTAAGGTGCTTAAAGATGCAGAAAGGCGCCTAGTAGGATATTCAAAAGCTCCTATCCAGATCCTTAGGTGCCTAAATATCTTTGAAAATCCGGTCCTAAGTGCCTACTAGTTACAGCAAACACGTAGGAAACAAGTATTCCCATCTATAAAAGAGTTCAGATATCAATAGTACTGATTTCCTGTTTTAGCTGAATTACTACTCAACTGAACTTGCTCTCTATAAATACAGCAGAGGGATAAATACTAGGGAGGGAGAGGACGCATACATGTTCAGCACCAATGTGGACACAAGATCAAGTGGATATAAACTGGCCATCAGGAAGTTTGGACTTGAAACTAGACCAAGGTTTCTAACCATCGGAGGAGTGAAGTTCTGGAACAGCTTTCCAAGGGGAGCAGTGAGGACAAGAAAGCTAGCTGGCTTCAAAACTGAGATTGATACGTTTATGGAGGTGCTAGTATGATGGGACAGCCTAATTTGGCAATTTACTGATCTTTGGATATTAGTGATAAATATGCCCAATGGCCCGTGATGGGATGTTAGATAGGATAGACCTGAGTTACCACAGAGAATTCTTTCTGGGTGTCTAGCTGGTGAGTCTTGCCCACATGCTCCAGGTTTTGGTGACTGCCATATTTGGAATCAGGAAAGAATTTTCTCCAAGGGCAGATTGGCAGAGACCCCGGGAGGTTTTCACTTCTCTCTGCAGAATGGGGCACAGATCACTTGCTGGTGGATTCTCTGTACCTTGAAGTCTTTAAATCATTATTTTGAGGACTTCAATAGCTCAGTCTTAAGTTAGGGGTCTATTAGAGGAGTGGGTGGGTGAAGTTCTGTGGCCTGTGTTGTGCAGGAGGTCAGACTAGATGATCATAATAGTCCCTTCTGACCTTATAGTCTACGAGTCTAACTTATTCTCCAAGCAGAGCCATTGCTAAGAATTCAAAGCTCTAAAATGATGGTTAAATGTACATTATATATAGTGAACCATATTGTCAACAGTCTACAAGCAAACAGAGCTTGACACTTTCCAGTGGATAGTTGTTCTCCAGGCAGTGGTATTTCATATACTTAAATGCATCAGTTAAGATGGCAATCCTTTCAGGTCACCAGCTCTTAGTGTATCTGTTGCCAACAGTGGATTCTGTATGGAAGAAAAGGGGGCGGCGCACAGATCGCACCTGGCGCCAAACAGTTGAGTGCTTTGTTCAGTAAGAATGTGATTTTTGTGGTTTTGCTACAGATCCCCAGCATGCATACTCAGTACTTGACTTCCAATTAGATCATTCTCCCCCCACCCATCCATGTAACTAGTCTCCAAGCTTTGACAATACTCATGACAGAACAAGAAGCCTCCTCCACTCCAGTTACACATGTCCATCGGGGGACAGCTGCTCCCAAGAATTTTAGAATGATCGAGTGAAGCATGCTAAGAGGGAGAGCTGCACACGCACAAAGCCCCAGTAACAGGGATAGATGCAGATGAAGCACAAAGGAGTTGGGCAGTGGAACCCCAGTTCAGGATCAGTATGAGAGGCTGCAGCACAATCCTCCCCATTATCCCAGCCTATAGGCAGGCATAACAGCTGCCAACGACTCATGGCACTGCTGTGAAGCATTAGGACTACTAAGTCATTTAATTACGTAAGCTGCAGCAGCTCCTTAATTCTGTGCACCACTCTGCTCTCAGAAAAGTCCTCAACAGAATCAGCAGAGATGCCACTGCACAGCACACAGCATGCACACTGGTCCTTTTCCATGGACACTCCACTGGAACCACCACCCTATACTCCAGCCACACCATAATAGTGCAGAGATTTTCTGGCCTTCTGCACAGGGTTAAGTTACCTGGCTCCTTCGTTATGCTTGTCTACTCACACTCTATTAACAAGCCTTACATGTGTCTTGATGTTGACAATCTGCATTGTCCCCTTGTCTTCTTTCACCCAACCTGTGGCTAGTTTATTTATTTTGGTTTATCCAACAAGATACAGAGAACACCAGATCAGATTGGCCCCATCTTCTGCTCTCAAATTATGGCTAAGGACAGCCCATTGCTTATCCCTTTCCTGCCCCTCTCCCCCCCAAAAAAGTAGTAATTCGTCTCCTTTATCTCACATGAAAGTATATAGCAATTCCTGTTAGCCATATGAAATTATGACAAACTAGTTTTCCCCAGTGGTCAGGGAAGAATACCGTTTTTGTCATGAGTTTAGATTAGGTTTTTTTTTGTGGTCTATATTCTGACAATCCTAACACCCTTCATGGGAATCTGTGGCAACAGCTGCTATACAGCACAGCTTGAAAAGAGCCAGAAGTGCTAACAAACCCAGTGTCTTATACTTTCTTCCTCTGCTCAGTTTTGTTCGGAGGGGAGAGGTGGTTGCCAAGAGAAGCAGAAAGGGATACTCTACATCAACTGCTTTGCATCAGATGATGGACTACCTACACTGATATCTAGTAAGGTTATGAATGCCACACATGCATTCCTTTGCTTTAAGGTGACAGTCCAGCCAACTACCAAGAGAAGTCTTGGTTTTTTGACTCCACTGCAACCCTCTGGAAGGCTGTTCCAGAACTTCACTCCTCTGATTGGTTAGAAACCTTCATCTAATTTCAAGCCTAAATTTGTCAGTGGCCAGTTTATATCCATGTGTTATTGTGTCCACATTGGCACTGAACTTAAATAACTCCTCTTCCTCCCTGGTATTTCTCACTCTTAGTATTTATAGAGAGCAATCATACCTCCCCCCTCAGCCTTCTTTTGGTTAGGCTAAAGAAGTTCTTTGAGTCTCCTCGCATAAGGTAGGTTTTCCATTCCTCAGATCATCCTAGTAGGCCTTCTCTGTACCTGTTCCAGTTTGAATTCATCTTTCTTCAACATGGGAGGCCAGAATTGCACAGTGTTCCAGATGAGGACTCACCAGCGCCTTGTAAAATAGTGCTAACACTTCCCTGTCTATACTATAAATACCTTGGAAATGCACCTTAGGACTGCATTAGCGTTTTTCACAGCCGCAGCACATTGGTGGCTTGTAATCAACCAATACACCCAGATCTTTCTCCTTCTGTCACTGCCAACTGATATGTTGCCAGCTGGTAGAAAAAATTCTTTAGTCCTTAAATGCATGACCTTGAAATTCCCATTTGCTGCATAAGAATGCAGCGAACAGTGGCCAGGTATATGGAGTGATTGTGTAAACAGGTGGCATTCCCATTGCTCCCAAAGAAATCTACACACTGTATGATGTACAAATTCACCCCTCTCTTGGAAATCTTACTGGTAACTCAAAACAGAACATGAAACTCAGCCTAGGCTCTCTTTTCAGTTGCAGCTCTTTCTAGGGCTTTCTGGAGGACACTGCCCCTGGCCTAGTTTCCTGTATGAGAGGCAGGTGCAAGCATATACTCATCCTGGTCAAATTAATAAGCCACATCTGCCTCATCAACTCTATGTAGGACTCTAGAACCCCCGCTAACATGGCAGTCAACAAGACGGCCCCATATCTTTATATGGGGTTGTAGGCCTTGCCACCCCGTTATAGTCTGGATACAGTTTTCTATTTTAAATGTTCAGATACCACAGTGATAAGAATGGTACAAGTGTCTAAACAGAAACATTATTTGATATTAAAACCATTAACAGGATAAACTAAGCTTCACGTACAGGGTCAAGATTCGTGAAAGATCTGCACATCTGGCAGAAGACTGGTGGACCCCCACGCATGCAGATTTTCCATAGTAGCCAGCTAAAGTCGTAAGTGAGTGATGTGGCCGGTTCTGATTAGCTTGTATAGCGAAGAATTACACTCCAGAACAGAAACAGTTTAGAGACCTTCTGTGCTCTCCTGTTACATTAGGGTTTGGAAACATGCTTCTGTTCTCTGTAGTTGATTAACCTATAGCCTTATCTAGTTGGGAGTGAGGGACCGTTTCCACAATACAAACTAACAAATACTAGTCAGCCAGAGTGAGCCATGGAGTACTTACATCACTCTTCCTGAACTTTGCTTTCAAGCTCTTCATGTTTATCCCATTCAGCCTTCCAAATCTGAAGTTTTTTCAACACCTATGCAAAACAGAAAGGAAAAGTTTCTAACTTCATACCACATAGTTTCGCTAGGAGCCTGATTATGTATTTAAAAATAGATCTTTGATTAAAAGAAGAAATCAAGAAGTATCAGTTATGTCTTATTTTTCTATATGCAGGTCCTTTAAAATTAACAGCATTTCAGAGTTTCCTGAAATTAAATTAAGACCAAGACTGAATAAATTCTGACAGAGCAATAGCATAACTATCTTTACCTGTTATCTATCAATTTGTATTTTACAATATTTAGTAATATCTTGCCTAAAGAGGACCACTGACATGCTCATTACAGGTAATATCTGCATGAGCCCACCCACCTATTTCAGTGTTAGCATCAAAGCAACTGCTTGTAAGGTGGGGAATGTGAAAGACACAGTAGAGAAATATGCGAAGTCACTGAATTAAGATTCTTGCACCCAACCCTGGCACACACTGCAGGATAATGTCAGAAGCATCCTCCATCGCTCTCAAATACATGGAGAAATTCTGTACAAACATTTCCACCAATAATTTGTGTACACATGAAAACAAACCTAATGAGAAGAGAATAGCTATTGGGAGAAAGATTAACAGACTCCTGGAATGAACCAAGTCATCAGAGTAACAACATTCCCACATTTCAACTTCTGTTGAAAACTTACTAAATAGGTTTGTGTTATGTTTACAGAAATAGTCTGTCCTTTATTCTTGGAGTTTTAACTGCCATGCAAGCTCCAATGAGCAATTTAACAGCAAAGAATATTCATATGCATAAAATTCTGTTTCTTTCTAGCAATTTCCCACTCCAACTTAGAATAAAGAGAAAAATATTCCCTATTGAAGTTCAGAGTCTAGTCAAATAATAGCTATTAATATACTTCCGTCTCCTAATTTCAATAGGCACCTAGATTCACTGTGTGAAATTTCATGGCATTTTCAGAGACTCTAGACTCCAGTTTGATAAAGAAAAAGAAACATTCTCTCAGCACAACAGTTAAGTTAAAGTGCCAGTTTATTTTTGGCAAGCAAGTTACAATGACCACACAAACACACACGCGCATGCGATTATATAGTTTATTAACACATATTGCAGGAAGGTGGTATGTTTGTGGAAAGTCTAGAAAAGAAACACCACCATATACACCATGCTACAGATCGTCCTTGTGAATTAAGCACATCTATTAGAAGTTTTTAATCCCTAGAGTTCTAAACAAACAGTTCTCATGAAGATAAAAAAAAAAAAAAACCATAAAAAGGTGGTTCCAGGGAAGATGGAGCTAGGCTGTTCTCAGTGGCAACAGACGACAGCTAGGAGCAATGGTTTCAAATTGCAGGGGGGAGGTCTAGGTTGAGTATCAGGAAAAACCTTTTCACTAGGAGGGTTGTGAAGCACTGGAATGTGTTGCCTAGGGAGGTGGTGGAATCTCCATCCTTGGAGGTTTTAAGGTATGGCTCGACAACACCCTGGCTGGGATGATTTAGTTGGAGTTGGTCTTTATTTGAGCAGGGGATTGAACTAGATGATCTCTTGAGGTCCCTTCCAACCCTAATCTCCTATGATTCTATATGAATAAGCTTCTCAACATATCTCTCAGACATGCCAGGTAGGTCTTTAGGTGGGCCAATTCCTCTTTCTCCCAAAACAAATACATTTCCATGGAAAGTTAAAGTAACACCAAACCCAATTAAAGGACTGAGGGCACGGTTAGGTAGTTGCTCTGCAGGCAGAGCTTTGACACACTTGTAATGCAAAAACAAGGGGACAGTCAATGAAACTCAAAGGCAATAAGTGTAAAGAATTACCTCTAAAGAGTTAGGGGGGGAGGTGAAATGGACTTAAGGTCCCCCCCCCCTTTTTCTTTATGACATACGCCACACAGTCCTGAAAGTTTTTTGCAAGAAAGAAAAACCAAAACTCTTGTATTATTTTACAGATGCTGTCTAGGCAGAAGAACACTAAAATGACTGGAGAATTAATGAGATGATAATATGTCAAGAGCCAACCCAAGAGAGTGAATGTCAAGCAATTTTATAGGGAAGGGGTTTTGTATTAGACTCTAAGAATAAATAGTTTTATTTTTGTCAAAACCACTTAACTTGCTTGACTATAACTTTGGAGAAAGGCAGCCTCTGTCAAAACTCAAGCAACCACACCCTCCCAATGAAAGAGTCAGAGCTCACAGCAAACATCTGAGACTTTGCAGAGGTTCTCCAGCAAAACCAAGTATGAGCAACCTTGCCATTCCTGATATTTCCAAGGTTAAAAAAACAACACAAGACAAGCACTATTTCACGTCAGGCCTTCTTTGCACATCGAAGCAGGAAAGGAAAAAGAAAAGGGGAGGGGGGAAGATGAGGTATCAGAAGCCCAATGTTTTAAAAATTTTTTTGCAGATGGTCATTTTTAAAATTGATCTAAAAGGTTAATTTGCAATGAAAGAGGTGCCGGGGCTCAAGCAATGTTTTTATTTTCATAACTGATGCAGCAAGCCTAGAAGTGCTGGGACTATGAACCGCCAAGCCTAGAGGTGCTGGGGCTCAGCCAGGGCATGTTCTGACGCAAGTTAAGCACTCCTGATATCTTTTACTGTATTTAAAGACCTCTGGAACATATCACCAGAGATAATCATTGAAGCCAGTAGTGTAGCAGGATTTAAAACAGATGACACATTTGTATCAGTATTCAATTACATTGATTATAATCCTTTCAAAAAAGGACTAATAAATCCTCAGGCATCAGGGCAAAGGAAACACCACCAGGACACACAAAAACAAAGCCTTCCCCTACAGGAAGGATGCTAACATTGTCTGATACAGGTTTTGGGGGGGGGGTTGTTTGCATTTTTTTGCACCTACATCTGAAGCAGCTGTTACTAGCACTGTTGAAGACAGGATGCCCAACTAGATGGACTACTGATGAGATCCTATATAGCAATTCCTATGAGTGTGCAGACAGAGTTGCTGCAGAACTGGACCTTATGTAGAACTTTTATTATACATTTCAATTAGCAGCCATTATCAACAAGTTCCAGGGTGAAGGGGTTGCACTTCCTGTTGGAGAAAGAAAAATGGCCTTGCTTGAAACAAGTCTCCCCCCACAGAGGCCAACATTACAACTAATTTTTTTCCCCACAAGATTTATCAAGGTCACATCTTATCTGCTGTAGGTGCACTTTCTATACTTATGCCATTATCTAAACCCACAGCAGAATAAAGGAAAGCATGCCCCAAAGCCCCACACAGATTTTCCCAGGTTTAGTGTTGTTCATGACCCACATACTCTAATCTTTCCATCAGAGATAACTAAAAACAAACATTAAGATTAGAATTTGTGCACCATAATGCCCATGATTACTCAGCAATAGAGGGATAAAAACCTGTAAAACAACAACTGGCTTTTGTTTGCTCTAACTGAAGTCTACATTCTCCAAGGGAGTAACCACTGGAATTACCATCTCTCTTCCACCACCTCTCCATCTCTTCTAATTTAATATATTCTTATATAGTACAACACTAATCTCAGAATTAATTCTCAGTTGAGGGAATGTAGGTGGAAATTTGATAAATGCAAAATCTGTCCACCTTTAAGAAAGACTTCAAAGCCTTCATATTTGATAAAGCTTTTCCAACATAACCAAAACGACATTCTCAATTTCAGCCACTCCTCCCTTTCCAACCTCACTTTTCTTTGTTAAAAAACAAACCCACCCTACTTCAAGCAGAGCTTTCTATAAGCCAGTAAAGGAGAAGAGCTACAGATTTCATGAAGAACCTGAATACCAGACACTTAGCAGGGATTTTCCCTTCCCCCCAGTAATGCCTCATCCTTCAGATGATAATTTTTCTCTCGGCCATGAATTTAGCTCTCCAAACTCTGCTGGCAGCTAGTGCTGTTCTGTTAATTAGCCACAGACACAGCTACTTTCACAGCTAGTGGTTATTCTATAGCCCACTTAAGTACCCATGTTGGTCACATTCTTCACACAGTTAAGCTCTGCTGACCCAGTAACAAGAACACTAATGCCATTCACAAACCTGGATTTCTTTCCATTGCCAGAGCCACTGGGCCAACTGAAGAGCTTAGCTTTTGCCCATCCCCTGAGCTGCACTTGTTTACTATATCATACAAACTGGCACCATACTAAAAAATACCCACAGCTCTTTCTATTCTACTAAATATCTTGTGATTTCCATCACATTCAGCATCATTTTCCCCATCTGTGGCAGAGAACTGTATGCCATCTGACAGACAATGGAGAGGGTTATCTGCATCATTAGTATATCAGAATGGCTCAGTTTTTCCATCTAAAGTAAGCCATCTTCCTGCTTACATCATTTAAAAAGGCAAATGGAACAAGTGGTTTTAAATGTCATGTATCTAGAAAGACAAATTCTTGCCTTGGTTACTTTTACTGACTAGGAAAACAAATTGAGAAATTCACTGTGTGATTCAAGGGCTACACAAGATAGGGAATGAATGATTTGTAACACAGCTAATCCTACTTTAAACAGAATCATAGACATCACACAGAGCTGACACCTTTGATGACCTAGTCCCTGTTTAGGATTGTCTCCTGTGTCCTTCAGCTCTCTGTCCTCTCTGCTTTCAGATGTGGTAAGCAATGGGGCACTCAATTTCCCTTGGGAGATTTTTTTTCCACTCAAATACACATCCCCACTGTTGAAAAGCTTTCCCCCTTGCTATCCTAAAATTCTCCATTTTATTTCATTCTTCTGGGTATAACCTTTGGGTTAATAAATAAATTTCTTTTCCAACCAAGGTGTTTAACCTTCAAGCATTGTATACAATTATATTGCTGCGGTCACCCACCAAGAAGTAAATATCACATCACCAAGCTTTTCATTTTTCCCTTCATCGGGTGCAAAGAGGAGGGCTGTGTTATTTCTCCTTACAGAAAAGGCTGAGGATCAGCTCCCTACATCTATAAATCCCCTTTAATCCATAACTACATCATGGAATTCACCAGACAGAAGATCCAATCACGAAGAAATCTTTTGCCACCAAACTACCAGTTGCCTCAAAACACCCAAGCCTCACCTGGACAGCCACTGCCCCTGGAAAGGAATTTTCAGGGGGTGGAAAGGGAATTCTAGAGTGAGCCCACTTAGTTTACTGTCAATTCTTTGTAGTAACTCATGTTGCTTTGCTCCATGGCTTTAGGGGTTGAGAGGAAGGAGCAAACATACAGCAGTGCTGGCTCCTCTTCCTGCACTAAGATCCACAGATTCTGGCTTCTCTCTGTAGGTGCAAGAGGTCATCAGGCCCAGTTATTACATTATTGTGCTGCTAAGAAATGCTTCTTTTAGCTCTTTCAAATTCCTGGGCTGACAAGCAGAGGTTAGATATCTTATAAGCTCACCACAGATGTACAAATTTTTGTTTCACAGTCAAATTATCGATTCATTTATTTAAAATCTAGTTTATGTTCAATGCATGTGGCAGCCAGCACAGCTGACCAAACGTACTAGTAAGACACTGATTCTTAAACCTTGCACTTTTTGTAGCTGCATGACTGCAAACCTCCAGCACGAACACGCTGCACAGGTGAGGAGAGCAACTTGTGCATGGGTGCTGTTTAGTCCAGTTTGAAATTACACCTACACCAGCACAAACAAAAAGTCGCAAAGCAAATCCCCGCCCCCCCGCCCCCACACACACACACAGGCAAGCACTCAGTGTGTCAACTCTCTCTACTCCCTTGTCTGTAACTCGCAACAGTTACAAATTTGTTTTTAAGTTGATTCAGCTAGCTGGTGCAAACCCCCATGTGGATGCCTTAGAAGCCTAATGCAAACCAACTTAAGAGTGTCCAGGTAAGGTTTTGTGCTAGTTTAAATTGATTTAAAAACCAATTTTAGTTGAACCAGTAGAAGTTGTGTGAACACACAAGGCTTTAGTGCAGAGGTCTCCAAACTGTGGGGTGTGCCCCCCTGAGGGACGTGGAGGATATCTGGAGGGGGGCACAGTGGGGCCCAGGTCAGTGCCCAGGGTAGGAAGTGCCACCTCGGCCTGCTCCAGCCGCAGCCGCAGCCCCAGCTCCGCTTCCAGCCTCGCCCACACCTGCAGCTCTGCTTCTGGCCCCACCTCCAGCTGCGGCGCTGGCCTCAGCTCCTGCCTCCTGGCCTAGCTGCAGCTCCACACCTGGCTACAGCTTCAGCCTTGCCCCCAGCATCGGGCCCCAACCACAGCCCAGCTGCAGCTCCGCTCCTGTTCTAGGCCACAGACTCAACCCAGGTGCAGCCCAGGCCCTCACTGCAACCCCATGGCTGGGGGAAGAGGGACACAGACAAGAGTATTTTGGGGGGGGGATGTAAAAAGTTTGGGGACTCCTGCCTTAGTGCCACCCAATTACTGTAACTAGAAAGAATTATGCAAATGAAGGAAACAAGATACTTCTTCAGTTTACACTGTGCAATTAATGGCACTCTAGGTGGCTCCACTGAAGTTTATGGGAGTTTAGTCATTTATGCATTGGGCCCACATTTTACCCACTGTGTTGAGTCAGATTCCTCTGTCTGAGCAGGTCTTTCAACACAGAATAAGCAAATTGAAATTTTTTTAAAAGAGAGGAAAACCTAAGACCACAAAAAGTGGCAGGGGACAAGGGCAAGGCTAATGATTTAAATTACTTTAATCAGTTTTAGAAACCAAACAGATTTCAGGTTGTCAGTGTCTCTTTCAGTGGGGTACTGGGAGAACAATTATTTTGGGGAAGATGGAGGGAGTGAGAAAGATAAAGCTACATTAGATGAATCTAACACAGTATACATGGTCAATCAGAAGCAACATTAGCCAGGTAGTGTGACTACAACTTTCCTGTTCAGCCAAAATGACAGAGGAAAGATGGTTTTGGGTTGAGGCGCTATCTAGGACTTAGGAAATATGGGGTCAATACCTAGTGCTGCCACAGACTTCGTGTATGACTCAGGCAAGTCATAATTTCTCTGTGCCTCAATTCCCCATCTCTAAAAGTGAAACAAAAATATCCTCTTCTTCCCCCTCAGGTCTTCTCTTCTTGGATTGCTAGGTCTTTGGGACAGCAGTTGTCTCTAGCTATGTGTTTGCACAGCAAGCCCTGAATTTGGATTGAGGCATTTAGTTACAAATAATAAAAATTAAAAATATTACATGAGCCACAGCTCCATATGTCATAGTAAAGATTTAAGAGTGACCCAACCAAGCAACAGTGCTCACTCAAGAGCAATGACTATTACCAGCACACCTCTGCTGAGCAACCTATCTAAGAACTGCATCTCACAGCAGCTAGTACCTGCTACTTGTTTCCTTTATGATACTTTGCATCAGACAACTAATTGCTGCTCAGAGGAGCAAGCAAGCATGAAGAAGGTATAAGGATGTAATCTTAAATCTAAGGCTATACAAATGTTGCTTTATGGATGAATGCTGTAAAGCAGCCCAAGAGAAACAAATACAGATATGGGGAAGCGTTAAGAAGGGATGAACAGTCTCTCTAGCAGGATGAAAGCCACACCAAGGAAGTGAAACCTGATTGAGAAGGGAAGTGATCTTTATTTTGACTTTCTGAGGCCATTTCAGTTTAACTAATCCTGGCTTGATGAGGAGGGGAGGCCCTGGGGGAGGGCAAAGGGGGATTCGAGAGTGTGCCCACCCCACATACACTATGCAGCAGCAGCTCATGTCCTACAAGGCTGGGTTAGGCTCCCCGCTTTGGGCTCTGCAACCCTGTGCACCAAGTTGCAATGCAGAGTGGCATGGATGCCCCATGAATCCACACTAAAGTTGCTCCAGGAGAGCACCCATTCACATTTGTTTTACTGAAAAATAGTTTTCCTGAAATAAAATTTCCTGAGAAACAGGCAATGTCAAACGTATCAGACTAACTTCACTGTAAATACTGCATATATAAATAGTGAGGAAGGATGGTACCATGGTTAAGGTACTACTCTGGAGACCCAAGTTCAATTCCCTACTCCACCAGAGACTTCTGGTGTGATCTTAGGCAAGTCACTTTCTCTGTACTCCAACTCCCTACCCTTAAAATGGGCAGTTTCCCTACCACCCGGGGTGTTGAGGATAAATACATTGAAGTGTGAGGTGCTCAGATACTAATGTAATGGGGGCCACATGAGTACTTAAGATGGGCAGAAAATCACCTAGTGAATGCTGCTGATTCAGCATCCCCTCCAGCTGTCTTAGCCACACTCCCTTATGCACCAGCACCATTCATTTTTCAAGCCAAGCTGCCTCTTGACATTCTCTTCTGCATCCCGACAAATGGAGGAGTTGGGACTGTTTAAGGCTGCTGCCACCAGGTCTGTTTTAGTTTTCATCCCTGAAGCCCTCTTTAAGTATTTACACGAGCTCCCAGCCATAAGTGCCCATTGTGAATTTAGCCCTCTCTTTCCTACCCTAACTTTACCCCAAGCAGTTTGATTCCATTACACGTTATTACTTAAGCTGCCATCATAAACAGTTATAATGATAAAATTTCTAATATAAAAACACCTGTTATAAATTTAAATATTATGGACAGTGGAAAAGTTACTGCCAGAATTGTAGTTATTTCAATTCATACCTTCTGGTGAAGTCACCCAAAGAAGCCACCACAAACCTATCTAGATAGTTGCTATAAATCCGAAAAGCATAGTATTTTAGCTTCTGCCTGAGTCAGCAGAGAATAGCACACTAAAGCTATAGATCTATTAGTTCTATTTTTATGCATTTTTGTTTGGTATTTCAGGTATCATCACCATGCAACAGGAACCAGAACGTACTCATCTACCAGAATGAATTGATTATAGTGGATATTACTACAGCTGGAGCAAAGATCAGGTCATTAACCTTCACAAAAACCTAGAACTGCACAGAAACTTTGCTTCCACACTCCTGCTGGAACTGTCCCCCCTTTAAACGCATATGTCCCACCAAAGGTGGCTGTGAAGAGGTGCTCAGGTGGGGATATACCAAAACTAAACAGAGATGCGTTATTAAACCTTTTCATGAAAACTTCCAGCAGTCACAGAATCACAGAACACTGGAGTTGGAAGGGACCTCAGGAGGTCATCTAGTCCAACTCTCTGCTCAAAGCAGGACTAACCTCAACTCTGCTCATACCCATTTTACATGATCAGTTGTTTTTAGGGAAACCATCTTCTCTGTTATGTTGATAGATGCATCCTTGCATTAGGGGAGAGAATGGTACATATACATATCCCAAATATTTTGGAGTCTGAAGGTATACTCTTGCTGTGCATGATACCCAGGTAAATGTCAGCAAAGCCCTTTACTTCTCTGTCACATAGCTTCTCAGATTCAAAACAGGTCATGTTGTTCTTTTCAAATGCTCTTTCATGCTACTGTTTACATGGCTGTTGTGTGACTCTTTCATTAGCAAATACAAAAAAGTTCATGTACATCTCTTTATGAGTGTGTGTCAAGACAAGAGCTAAGCAGTTCTAGAGATATTTACAAGATTCATCAATTCCACCTAATCAGTCTAAAGCATCAAAGTGTCTGTGTCTAGTAAGGTAGATATATTTGATGTTTTAAGCTTTTTATTGCTATTCTGAAACCAGCAGGGAGATGGCACTAAAGAAGAGGCCTCAGAACATACAACTGCTGATTGACAATGAATGTTTAATGCTTATCAGGACAATGGCAGTTTTGCATGCATAATCAATAACCATATTTATAGTCTATTACAGGGTCATGGTCTTAAATGGAGGAATTTTTAGGAACAGATTTTTCAGTGAGAAACTAAAATGATTTGACAGGAAAATGTGAGACAGCCAAAAAGTGGGAGGGAAGTGAAGGAAAATCCTCTTCACAGGTTTTGGATAAGTAGTAGAAATATAAACTCCGGTTTGGATCTGATTGGGTTCCTAATCCCATCCATTTTTAACTGTCACCTGTGGGAAATTCTGATCTGTTAACACTCTGCTTTAAAATAAACTGAAGCCGTCGGGCCTCAGTATCCCTTTACACTGCTAGTTTTGCAGCTATGAATTATAAAAATAAATTTAGTTCATAACAGAAAAAAGAAAATTAGATTAGAAGGACACTATCAGGATTTTAAAAAATGACTTTAAAAAAGTAAGCATCCTTATGCGACTAAGAGTAACTCTGAATGTTCAGAATCTAGCTTACTTTCTATTATTTGCACTGTCACTATACTTTACTTTCTGCATCTTTCAGAAGCTGAACGATGAAAAGTGATCAATCATTTTTACTTTCAGGTTCTAATGCACTAGCAGAATGCCACAATATTTGTGTTGCCATGACTGCAGAGAAATTTGTCTTTTTAAAAATTCTATTGGAAAGTCAGGGAAGAAACCATTCCTATTCTGGCCAAATTTAAACAGAGGCCTGGTCTATACTTAACCTCCGAGATTCAGCAGCAGTCAACGGGAGGTATGCAGGCAACGTAAAAAATCTGCATAACTCACGTCAACTTTGCTGGTTCTGTTCTGCACAGTGTCCACACTGCGCTATGCCGACAGGAACAGCGTTCCTCTTGACGCAGCGCTCCGCCAGTTTCAGACGTGGTTTTCCTAGGTCGATTTCTGGATCAACTGAGCGGTCTGTAAAGACCCGCTCAGTTGTCGATCCAGAGAAATTGAGCTGATGGCAGCAAATTTTCCGCCGTCAGTATAGACGTAGCCAGAGTCCCTTTAAGGACAAGGTACCTACCAGGCCAATCTTAAAAAGCATAAAAAACAGGAGTGTGTGTGTGTGTGCGCGTTCGCGCACGCATGTTTCCCTCACTTTTCTCAAAAAGCTTACTTTATGCTCAGTCCTCATAACTCCATCATAACTTAAAATGTCATGAATGTTTCTGGGCAGAGGAAAATTTCACAAGGGAGTTGTGAACACCCACAGGACAGGTTTATACTTTTAATTAAAATGCTGACAGTTTTAACTACAGCTTTCTACGAGATACTTCACAAGGGCAACAGTGAGGCATTTTATGATTCTCAATCAAGTTATGGCAGGCTCCCACCAGGAGAATTAGAACCTCTCCTGTTAAACTGTCCCAGCACCCTTTGCCATTTACAATACCCATTACATTTACACATGGTAAAATCCCATAAATGAAGGCAAAAAAAGGAAAGGATTAAGCATGATTTACAGAAACTTGAGGCATTTAGAGTAAGATCTTCAGCCACACAGGGACAAAAATCAAATATTCCAGTGTACATGGCACAAATTCCATGAATGGGATCTTCCCCCAAACCCTGTCTGGGGCACAGAGATAGCTTGGCAGAGGAGCAGCTCCTTCGGGAGAGAAGCCCCTAGATTCTGACCGCTGCTGCCCCTTACGATCGGGGAAGCTGGGCTATTATTACTCGCACGCGGGCTGCAATCTCTCCAAAGCCCTGGTGCGACTGACCGCAGGAGGAGAGAGACTAGAGTAAAATTAAAAGTCGCAGCGAGTCACTGGTTGCCGTGCACGGCCCTCTCGAGCCTCTTCAAACCCAGCCCCACTGCACGGCGGGGGGGACCTATTTTTTTTTTCTGCTCAAGGAAACGCACCACCAGCAACTTGGGGGCGGAGGGGAGCCGAGGGAAATCGCCCCCTGCTCCACACAGCCCAACCGCCCGCAGCCCAGTCCGGAGGGGAACTGCCTCCTCCTCCGGCCGCTCGCTCGGGGGAGGCAGAGCCGCGAGCCCTGGAAATCACCGGCCGGGCTGAGTCACAGCGAGGAGCGCGGCTCTTGCAACCACGGCCCCGCCACGCGCTGCCCCGCGGCTCCCTCCCTCCCCGCCGCTCTCTGCAAACTTCGGGGCTCCAGGCGCACGGCAGAAGGAAGCCACCGGGGTCCAGCCAAGCGACCCCCGCCTGGCCCATTCATCCGCTGCAGCCGGCGAGCGCGCATCTCGCCCCTGCACCCGGGCACCGCTTGCACCCCCCGGCCTTTTCCCAGCGACCCCAGGAGCAGGCAGCGGGCGCCCCGGTCCCTCCGCTCGCCTTTCTCTGCGGGCTGAGCCGTGCACACGATGCCCTCCCCAGCCCCACTCCGCGCCCTCCCTGCCCACGAACAAAAGGAGGGGAGGGGAACGAGCGCACGCAGGGAGGGAGGGGAAAAGGTGCCGACTTCCACCGGGACACTCACCCCATGCAGGCTCCTCCTCGCCCCGCCGCCGGCCCCGGAGCCGCACACGCGCAGCGCCCAGCGGCGAGAGCAGCTCCGCCGCCCTGGGAAAGTTGCCGGCGGCTGCCGCTGGCCAGCGCGAGCCACACACACACCCAGGGCGCGAGCGCCCGGCTCCCGACGTTCCGGCTGCTCGGGGAGGGGCAGAGGGAGGGGAATGACATCACTCCGGGACCACGTGACCGCAGCGCTCCTGCCCCCCTCGGGGGAGACTCGGCGCCCGGCTGGGGCTTGAGCCCGACGGTCTATGAGTCACGTGAGCAAGCGGTGACGCGCCCCCCGCCCCCAGCTCCGACCGCGGCCGCCGCAGGTTGCTGCTCTGTAGCGCCCCCAGCGGTGGCTGCGGCCGCTGTTACCGTCCCGCCCGCTCACGGCGCTGGGCAGCGGGGAAAGGGTGGAGATGAGGTGGGGGAGGGGACGCAGAGAGGCGGGTGAGGCAGGGAAAGGTTAGACTGGGGGGTCCAGCTGGGGCTGACAGGAGACCAGCTTTCCCCTCCCTGGCTCCTCTTGGGCTGGCTTGTGGCTCCAGGTCGGACTAGCCCAGGGATGGGCAGAAGCGGGGACCAGAGCCATGGGCAATGGGAGATGAGCCACTGAGGACAGCCCCAGCCACACTGTGAAGCACTTGGCTTATGCAAAACGCCTACCCTGCTTTCCCACCCAGCCTATCTCTAGCCAGTGGGTCCTCCCAGAAGGCTCTCACTGGCAGACCTCTGACCCTTTCTACTGCTTAGCGTGTAAGCTCTTTGGGACAGAGACTATGGTGACCAGATAGCAAGTGTGAAAAGGTGGGGGATCATAGGCACTTGTGTAAGAGAAAGCCACAAATATAAGGATTGTCGCTATAAAATCGGGACATTCTGGTCCCCGAGACTGTTTTTTTGGTCTGTGTGTTTCCAGCACCTAGCTTGGACATGATAGGAGCGCTTAGGCATTACCATCATACACATGATAAATAATAAAAACAAGGTGCTGCCAAGCTGTATAAGACGAGAAAAGGGGTGGATGCAGACAGATGGAGGAGTAAAAGGAAACAATGAGACAGTGTTGACCAGCGTGCTAGGCAGTCGTCTCACTGCACCACCAGCATAAAGGTTGTTAAGTTTTTGTAGGTGTCACAGTAAAGGAGGGTTTGAAAGAGGGATTAGAAGAAGCATAATGAGGTAATTTTTGTGGATGTTTATGGGGGAGCTCTCTAATTCCCAACCAAGAAAGACTTGGCTCACAAATTTACAAATTCCCCTATTAAAATCACAGTCTCCACTCTTGCTGCCACTAACATTTCAAGAAAAATCCATCAACCATTTTCAAACGTACCTCATTAACAACCCCCTACATTTGATTCCACTCCACAAGCCCATGAGCTCTTCCTAATAACTGCAACTAGCCTCTCAGTCCAGATTCCCCCTTGCTCTCCACAGCATTCACCAGCATCAGACAAGAAGACAATGCCAGGAGGAAGTGAGCACTTCCCCTGAACACCCATGCGGTTGTAATAATTGCCACAAGTATTGGTACTGTGAAAACCACACTAGTGTCATAAAGAAGTGCACTTATATAAATGAATGTGTGATCCTTATATTGTGCAGTGATTTAGACTGTGAGAACAGAATCAAATAAATGCACCAGCACATTTTCTCTCTTTTTTCTTTTAAAAAAACACAGAGAAATGAAATATGAAAAAATTATATTAATCTAATGCTAAGACTGAGACTTTAACTTGTACAAAAATAGGAACATATGAAAGTTGCATTTTATACAGCAACATTAGCTCAGCCACAGGGCACACTGCATATATTTAGTATTTTGTATTGCTGTTTATACTGTAAAATGCATACCTTCAGAGTACTAGAGGGTCACACAACTTCACTGCTTCTATAGGCTGAGCTCATTGCACACACCAGGAACTACTTCCATCCCTCCATTTCCTCCACAAGCTCCCTGTGTGCAACCCTCTCATCCCACTCTTTTGGGAGTCAGGACTCTGCAACCTCCTCCCATGCCAGGGGCTCTGTGTACCCATATTCCCTCCTACTCCCCTCTTCTCCATATCAAAGTCTCCCATTCTCCCGCATATTTAGGGTGACCAGATGTCCCAATTTTATAAGAACAGTCCCAATATTTGGGGTTGTGTCATATATAGCTGCCTATTGCCACCCCACCCCATCCCAATTACTTGCTATCTGGTCACCCTACCCCTATTAGAGGTTCTGTGTGATCCCCAATCTCTCCTTCCTCTTCCTATTTATTTTCTTTCTGTCTGGAAGAAAAGTCATTCAAGGTGGCAGCATTTTAAAACCTAGAGGAGTATGGGCAGTGGAAGATACCTAATGGCTGCCATCAACTAATTATTTGATCCATAGACAATTGCAGAGGCAGTTGACGCTGATGGCTGTACTAACCAGATGCCATGGCCTGTGTTTGCCGCACTTTCCCTCCTGATTTATCAAAATCAGTAGGTTTCTTCCCACTGATGCCTAGAACATTCCTTGAAATTTTGGAATTGATCTGATGCGGTGAGAAATGCCATTAAGTTGAGCATAGGGCTTTGCTTCACTTGGCCAAAAATACTACATACATCCCAGACATCCTGATATTACTGGGACCATCGCTATATTAGGGGCTTTGTCTTATATAGGACCCTATTTCCTCCCCTACCCTGCCCACCATCCTGATTTTTCACACTTGCTATCTCATCACCCTATATACATGCAATGTGGCTGACATAACAATGGTTTAGGAATCTTGTGCCTGATTTGTGGAATAACTCTAACATCAGTGAAACTCCAGCGTTTTAGTTACACTAGCACAGGGGTCGGCAACCTGTGGCTCCGGAGCTGCATGCGGCTCTTCAGCCGCGGTAAGCCGCAGTTCCAGAGCCGCATGCGGCTCTTTTGATAGTAAAGGTTGCCGACCCCTGCACTAGCATAAAAGTGGTATAATAAAGTAGTGAATCAGACCTCATGAGTTTTGAATTTTTGGTCTATAGTTAATTTATACTCTCAACCTTAATGCTGATCGTTACAAGGTTGAGTGTTGAGGTACATGTGTGGCAGTAGGGGGGAGGTGGGTAGCATGTCATACATTTAGAGTCTCCAACAAATTCTGCCTCCATTATTGTATGCTAGTCAACCTTTAGTGAATGTAATACTAACTAGATCAGAGTGAAATACTGTTCATCATCTCAAAAAATTGTAGGTCAGGATAACTTTTAAAAAACTTTGTTCCCTCAGTTTGCTTAAATTTGTAAAATCATTTAAATTTGTTTTATAGAGCCTGACTGCCCTCTAGGTTAGATTCCTTTTACACAAAACAGTGCTTTCATCTATTCCTTTGCGAGTTCCCTTTTGGGTTTCCAAAAATTGCTTCTGTCACTTTTTGAACATCATTCGGTTTAAATATCATCCTCTTTTTTTCATTTAAAAAAATTGCTAAGGGGTTATATCCAGGTTCCCATGCCACTCTCTTGCAATCAGGCTATGCTCAGGGGGTGTTACCATCTCTCCCAGCCACAGAGAAATAGCAAAAGTATTTTTGGCTGCTACCGGGGTGCCCACTCCTCCCCCCCATACATACACACACAGGGGATTTTGGCATTAAAGCTGAGCATAAATCCACTAGTCATGTCCCCAGGACAAGACACTCCTTTTTGCTACTGCTGCAGATGAAGACCCACGGGGGGCACAGCATGTTGCTGAGAATAAGGAAACGTGGATCTTATTCTTGTGTCTGTCTCTGACCTGCTATAGGATTTTGGGCAAGTCACTGCAACTGTCTGTACATCAGTTTCCCCATCTGGAAAATGATACTAACCTTTCTTTATAAAGTCCTTTGAGATCTATGAATTATCAGCACTATAGAAAAGCTAAGAGTAATTGTTCAAGGGAATAGGTAGATCCTAGTCTGCCAGCATGAAGAACCCAGAAAAATAGTGCATGCCTCTGATGAAGAGTCCACCTCTCACAAGGCCTGAAGGGGTTGAGATGGCTAGGTGGGCCAGTTAGCTGTGTAAGCTGCACCGGGAGGAGGATCAGGGAGCAGGGACTAATTAGAGATGAGACTTAACTGAAAAGAGACAGGAGGAGCCTGTTTAAGGCCTGTAGAAGCATACCAGAGGAGGATAGTGTGAGAAGCTGCAGTCATCTCAGAATGAGAGATGGTGAGGAAGGAAGTAGCCCAGGGATACAGCAGTAGGGTTCAGGAGTAGGTAAACCTTGATGGCTTGTTGTAAGGTTCCTTGGGCTAGAAACCAGTGTAGCTGGTGGGCCTGGGTTCCTCTACCAACCACTGGAAATGTGGCACTATTAAGCAGAAGTGAAAGGGAAGACTGCCTGGGACAGGGGGTCCTGAGAGACTTTGATACATACACCTCTTCCCTCCCTCTGCCCCCAGAAGGGGAAAATTACACTGACTTGCCGAGAGGGCCAAGCCATGAAGTTGGAGCAGTTGAGTCCCAAGAAAGACAGAGTGATGGAGTGCAACTGCAGAAAAGTGTGTTGGCATGGCAGAGCTAATCCCCTGATGCATCAAGAAGGAGGCACTCCAACGGTTAATAGAGCACCCTGTGATAATGCCCTTTGCATAGGCAGCTTGGCTTGGAAGCACAGTTCTATCAAAAGGGCTGTATGACATCCCTCCTCTTAGCCCCTTGCACAGAGGGCATATTAGGGATGGTAAAGGAAAAGGATATTCTCCTGCACTCTCAAATCCTGAAAAGGCCATTGTGGGGTCACTGCAGTTAAGTATAAATTAGAGCAGCCTTGAGGTTGCTCTGAATTATGCTGGAACCACACAGGCCCCCAGTTGGTTCTAGAACAAGGAGGTGGGGACATTATGTGGCTTGCATTATGTCGAGAGGTTCAGCCTTTTGTGGTGTATGCTGCTTCTGGCTTGGATTCTATTTCAAATGGGACAAGAAGCAGATTGTGTCTCCTCCCAGAGACTCTGTACAAACTAAAACAGAATCCTGCACAGCTTAATCTTCCCCTATTTTAAGCTCCTTAAACTCTGTTTCATAGACCAAAACACTCATACATCATTGTCCTGCACTCCTCATTTCTTGTTGGACTGGTTCTGGCTTTATTATTTCAAATCTGAATAGTTTGTTCTGCTAAACCTGAGCTATTGTTTTTCCTACAGGAGCCTTTAAAGAAAGTTTACTTGCAGATTTAGTGACTTCTTGGTTTTGTTTTTTATTCCATTGTTGTTCTGTACCTATAACAAATAATTTTTATCCTGTGTCACAGATGTCTCCCACAATTGAGCTTAGGAGGGTTACAGCACATATATTTTATCTGCTCCCACCACTTTTTTTTTTTTGGTTGTTAAATAACTTATTAGAGTGGTATCCGATATCCCTCCTGTAACTCTGTTTATAATGTTGAATGTTTTCAGGTGCCCAGATTAGACTACTTATCCCCATTTTATTTATATATATATACTATTTGTTTAGCAGCAGCAATGTGGCCCATGTTATACGAGACAGAAAAATAAAGACAATCTGTGCCCTAAGGAGCTTGACAGACAGAAAATTACACCAGAAAATCCAATGGTCTAAAGGCAGCCAGAGAGTGAACTTCTTGAACTGAGATGAAACCTTGTGACAGAAAGGAAGGGATGCCAGCCACTTCAGTTGCCCTGGAGGGACAAAGAGAAAGAATCATTCAAGAACCACATGAGAAATTCTGCCCCTATTGAAGTCAATGGCAAAACCCGCATAGACTTCAGTGGGCCAGGATGTCACTCCAAATGCCAAGACTATTCAGATTTTATGCTGCTGGACCAAGATTTCTTCAAATGTACCAGTTCTTCCTCTCTGTATTCCTCTTCACACTTTTCTCCATCAAATCCATTAAGGCCTGGCTTGACAAAGCCCTGGCTGGGATGATTTAGTTGTGATTGGCCCTGCTTTGAGCAGGGGATTGGACTAGATGACCTCCTGAGGTCCCTTCTAAACCTAATTTTCTATTATTCTAAGTCCTGGCATGTGATACTTTGTTTGAGCCCCTTGTAGCCCAGTGCTACTGTCATGTGGAAGAACGTGTATGAATGGAAAATCCCTGCTATACCATCCTCAAGTACTTCTTGCTGGCTACAGAGCTCCCTTTTTCATGGTAGCAAAGCCGGTCTGTCATCTGTGGCTGCACACTCCCTCTTTGCTCTGAGAGCAGAAGTTGTAAAGGGTAGGTGATAATGTTTGTGTCAGCATTAAATCTTTTTTAAGGATTTCATAGCAGTGATCAAGTGGATCTGGGAAACTTGACATAAAGATAAGCTGCTCCCGCCCTCTCTATCTGCACAGCGTCAGCTGCACAGAATTGCTAGAAAAGGGCTTGTGTGGGCTCCAGCTGAGGAAGGGAACTCTGCTCCACTGGCCCTCACCTGAGATGCACCCACTGTTAGCTCTCCCTCTCCACCGACAAAAGAAGGGGAATGTGCTGGGATGTGCATGTGTGTTTTTTTAATATATCGTATAACTATGAGAATATATGCAGTACACAAGGGGCTAATGCAATTCTGCTTAAACCACAGAGGACAAAATCATATTTTTTTCCCTTAGATGTATGGGAACATCCATATAATAAGTGGAGTCTGATTATTTATATTGCTGGTATGAAGGACACTCCATGCTTCTTGTGGGGTTAGCCAGGAGGAAAATCATTTCTTGGCCTTTTGGCTGACTTCCAGTGTGTGTGTGTGTGTGGTTTTTTTAATCGGATATATCTTCCCTCTGGGAATTATAGCTAGCACTTGCAAGGGGACAGAATATTAAATATTATACCACAACATGTTTCATTTGGAAATGAGTTTCAAAACACATCGAGTTCATAGAAACAATGACAGCAAGGATTACACAGATTAAACCTAAAGCTACAATACAGGCATACAAATAATTGAAAAGACAGATAAGCATTTCTTCCCATAGAAGAGCCCACTAAGCAAGTGCGCACCTGTGCAAATAGGCATGAAGACATTTATGGTACAGAGAAAAGCTCTGTCAACAATCTAACCAGAATAACAGGGCACATTTCATCTGTACAATGTGAATTACCTGTTTATGTGGCATCCCTTTTCCAGTGTCTTTATTGTTTAACTTAGAGCCCCATTCTCCCTAGAATGGCTTTTTCCACACAGGAGAATGGAAACTCCAGGAGTTTCTATTTACATTCTTTCCTCATTCTTCAATTGGTGCTGAGAGGAAGATTTACTCTTCTGTGGAAGAGGCTGCATAAAACCCCATGGATCTTGGGAGAACCAAGATGAAAGGGCCATCTGTGAAGAAATTGCTGGTTTTCACACTCCTACCTGGCCCCCTTGACACCACCTATGGACTGCACTTGGAACCTTGAGGTTTGTACGGTGAGGGGAAACCTGCTCGAATTATTGCAGCCTCTGGTACTTGGGTTGCTTGGCCTCCTGTGAGCAGGCAGCAAACATGCTGCAGAGAGCTTACTTCAACATTTAGGGCCGTACCCTGCCTGCTCTCAGATACCTTACTACAACAGCTCTGAAGGTCATCGAGTTGGTCAGGTACAACTAAAGGGGGAATTTGGCACAGCAGATTTAAATTGATGTGAAAATAACTCAAGGCTTAAAATCTGCAGTACTTTTCACACTGCACATCATCTTGACTATGGTGTAATATGTAATATTGTTTAAAGTGTCAGCACAGTTCTTAAGAGTAGAGTAAATTACATGTTTACTACATAACTCACAGTGAGAATTAATCCATCTCTGCTGTTTCTTAAAGTTTCCACTCCATTCAGAATTTGTAAATCCATTTCCTCTTCCCATTCTAATCAAAGCAATCCACATTCCTGCATATTTTGTATGACTATTTGCATTACAAAGAAATCAGGCACCTAGTAAATGGTATTTCAAGCTGCTTATTTTTGTCGGTGCTGGTTATAGGATTTCTTAATATACTTGGCACCTGCAATCTTAAACTTTAACACTATCTCCCATGACAGTTTCTGTATTATTCTTGCTGTGGAGGTACTAAATCCTATATGCATTCTAATTCTTCTTGTAGCTCTACCAGTTACTGAAAAGAGAATCTCCTTAAATTAATATCTACCCAATAAGTAGATTTCAATGCAGGTTTTCTATTTGGTTTTAAAAATGCTACACCACTATAGATATTTCCATGCTTTTTTCTCCTATGATTTTTTTTCCATTTAAGGTTTCTAATTTCAGGATCATTCTTTTAAAAGTATAAACCTATTCTTCAAAAAGATGTAATTTTTTACTGGTATCAGTCTAAGCAAACAAAATTGTTTGGGTCTGTGTCTCATTTGCACTAAAGCCCGTTTGCACAGTCAGAGTTTCCAAATGTAAATGAGAATCAGGCCCACAGTCTTAGTATTTATCAAAGAGGGCTTTAGAATACATCCTGCAATATTGGAGACAAATATCAAAGGGATAGAAAATGGGATGATATCCAAGATTTAGAGTCTGATTTAATGTGAGACGCAGGGGACTTCTGCACTTTGCACGAGGGCAAATACAAACCTTATGTAACCCTGCTCCGACTGTGAGGCTCTGCATAAGAAACTTTATAAATGAAGCACCTAATTGCAACCAAATATGTAGGAAACAAAGGAACAAGGGCAAAGTTTTGATATATTTCACTTGTGTGTAGAGAAGGGAACAAACCAACACCCCAGAGCTGAATAAATCTTAATTTAGACACTTAGAAGTAGGGATCTGAATTTTGTGGGTTTTATCTATCTACTTGATTCCTGTACAGAAAATAAAACTACAGGCTCCAACTTCTGTTAAAGGTCAAGGGCATCTTGACCTTTACTTACTGTTGTCTTTAACCAAATAGTTAGGGCCACATTGTGATCTTAGATACACCAATGAAAATCTGAAACTTGCCCCTTGTTTACTTCACTAAAACAGAGAGCAGCCTATGCCATTTAATTAAAATAAATATTCAAATGTATAAAAAGTTCAGAACTGCTACTCTATAGGCCCAGATCCTGCAACTGGATCTGCTAGCATGGAACCCTGCACCCACACACAGCCCCTGCACAAGCACAGGAATTTGCCCTAGTGGAATGGGTTGCAGAATTAGGGGCAATCGTGCTGTTGTCTCTTTCTGTAGGTTTTGGGTTAATTAAACTTAGTTAATAAAAACAATTAAGACTTGATATGTCATTTTTCTAATTGTCCATTTGTAGCTGTATTGGGGTGGTCACCTTCAGAGCAAGCCTCATGGCATGGGGCGGATTTGTAACATCCCTGCCTCAGTTTCCCTCTCCTCACGGCTCCTCAGTAATTTCACAAAGGCTAGTTTATAGCCAATAACACTCTTTCTTGAGCTGGTTTGTTATTGTAAAGGGCTCCAAAACAAAGTCCTCAAAGTCCAAATCGAAAGTTCACATATTTTAAAGTTTACATATTCATCTTTTCCCACTCTTCATTACACCACTCCCAAACTTTTCTGCCTGGAGTTTCTCCCATAGGCTATTCCTTATCTACTCAGAGGCCACACTGGGTCGCATGATCTTCACATAGGAAGGAGCATTGGTTGCCACAGGTGGGGCTCAGACCCATCTCTCTTTAAAGAGCCAGCTGCCCAGCCACAATAGTCCACAAAGCAAAGGTAAAATGATTGAAAAATTTGGCTATCCTTCATAATTTCCTTTTTTGGATGTACATTTATTAATTTAACTCCTTAGGGTGTTTTGGGTGTTGTTTGTATAAAAGGTACTATACAAAATGAAGTTGTGATTTCTTTGAACATACGAACGGCCATATTGGCTCAGACCAATGGTCCATCTAGCCCAGTATCCTGTCTTCTGACAGTGGCCAATGCCAGATGCTTCAGAGGGAATGAATAGAACAGCTAATCATCAAGTGATCTGTCCCATCGGCCATTCCCAGCTCCTGGCAAACAGCGATCCCTGTCTATCCTGGCTCATAGCCATGGAAGGACCTATCCTCCATGAACTTATCTACTTCTTTTTTGAACCCCATTATAATCCTCGACTTTGCAACATCCTCTGCAAAGGAGTTCCACAGGTTGACTGTGTGTTGTGTGAAGAAATATTTCCTTTTGTTCATTTTAACCTGCTGCCTATTAATTTAATTTGATGACCCCTAGTTTTTGTTTTGTGAGGAGTAAATGACACTTCCTTATTTACTTGCTCCACAACAGTCATGATTTTATTGACCTGTATCATATCCTCCCTTAGTTGTTTCTTTTCCAAAGTGAAAAGTCCTCATATGGAAGCTTTTCCATACCCCTAATTATTTTAGTTGCCCTTTTCTGTACCTTTTCCCGTTCCAGAATATCTTTTTTGAGGTGGGGTGATCAGATCTGCATGCAGTATTCAAGAGGTGGGTGTACTATAGATTTATAAAGAGGCAATAAGATATTTTTATCTTATTATCTATCCCTTTCCTAATGATTCCCAGTATTCTCTTAGTTTTTTTGATTGCCACTGCACATTGTGTGGATGTTTTCAGAAATCTATCCACAATGACTCCAAGATCTTTCTTGAGTGGTAACAGCTACACCATTTTATGTGTATCGTTGGGATTATGTTTTCCGATGTTTATTACTTTGCATTTATCAACATTGAATGTCACCTGCCCTTTTGTTGCCCAGCCACCCAATTTTGTGAGAATCCTTTGTAACTCTTCATAGTCTGCTCTGGACTTAACTATCTTGAGCAGTTTTGTATCATCTGCAAATTTTGCCACCTTACTGTTTACCTGTTTTTCCAGATCATTTATGACCAGTTGACCAGTACTGGTTCTGATGCAGACCTCTAGAGGACACCACTATTTACTTCTCGCCATTCTGAAAACTGACCATTTATTCCTACCTTTTGTTTCCTGTCTTTTAACCAGTTACTAATCCAGGAGACGACCTTCCCTTTTAACCCATGACTGCTTACTTTGCTTATGAGCCTTTGGTGAGAGACCTTGTCAAAGGCTTTCTGAAAATTTAAGTTCACTATATCCACTGGATCACCCTGGCCCACATGCTGGTTGACCCTCTCAGAGAATTCTAGATTGGCAAGGCATGATTTCCCTTTACAAAAACCATGCTGACTCTTCCCCAACAAATTGTATTAATCTATGTGCATGATAATTCTGTTCTTTGCTTATATTGATGTAGTAGAATGTGCTATTGCTAAATTGAGGGTTAATGTAAAAGAATAAAAAGTGCCCATTTGATTTAAAAGTCTTTGTTAATGTGATTGGTAGAACCAATCAATTTCTTGAGAATACCAATATTGCCCCAGAATATCATTTTCATTCCTGACAGAGCTTTGACACAGCTCTTGACCATCTGTTAACTCCTGACTCTGTCAGCATCATTCCTTCCCAGGACTTCTCTGAAGACTCAGTGAACCTAGTCTTTTCACCTATTTTGAAATTATATGAGAGCATACTCGTTTTCTTTAGTAGTGAATATACAGCATGGTAGTGAGTGGATTCAGTGGGTGGAATTTTCCAAGCAGTACAGGGGATTTAGTCACAAATCTTCTTTTAACTTGGTTTAGGGATGAGGACTAGAATTTGGCCCATTATTTAGCCTCTGTATGGAAGATGTTTAGCTAAATCCTCTCTTTGCCTGTGAAGGAGTGAGAGAATTGCCTGATATGTACCTGTGTATGAACAATAAATTAAAAAATAAGTGATCCTGTACCATATAAATTTGGGCTTCTAGATTTAAATCCAATTCAGAATATATGATGTGAGGATGTTTCATTCCGTAGTAAAATAATGTCAGCAAAATGGCACATTAACCACTTCCTATTGACTAAAACAGCATTGGTCAGGATTAAGAAAGAGCTTCATACTCCATCAGCCAAGACATAGTTACAGTGCAGTGATCATGATCTAGGGGAATGAAACTTATGCTCAGAGATGGATCACAGGATCTGATGAAAATTAGGAAGAAAGCATAAGCAAAATAGAGTATACTTGTAAATTTAAGTGATGTTGTGCGGTTAAACATCTCATACCTTTAAAATTAAGCGTCACCCATGTTGCAAATAATACCTTAGATTATTAAAACTGAAAGTATTTTACTCTTTACCATTCTTTTCTGTTTATTGTCAGTTTCTACTCAGTTTCAGTATAATGGCATTAGCACAGTGTTCCTCTATTCAAGTTGCAAATGTGTAGGGGAATGAATATTTGTGTATAAAATCAGTTTTCACTTGTTTAACTTCATGGTAACATTTCTATTGGCCAGAATCCATAAAAATAAACTTTATACATTTAAATTTTGAGCCAAATTTGATCTAACACTGCAAGCCTGATTTTCACTGAATTACATTTACACCTTCCAGGCTCCTCTACACTGCCAGAGCAGTGTAAAGTGGATTTAGTGTAAACGAGAATCAAGCCCTGTCTTTTCAATCTTCCCTCTGATTACTATTAAATAAAATATTGATTTTTGGAGCAAGTTCTGCTCTCTTACATGGTTACAACCCCTATTGATTTTAAACTCAGTGTAGAAGTTAACCCCTTGTATCTTATCTTGTTATTAAGCTAATTATGAGGGTTAACAAAAGCTAGGTGTGTGCTTAATCATAAAAATAGGATTACATCTTTAATCAACACATTCCAGCCATACAACTAAAGATTGCAGTTTTTGTTTTTATTGGTTGCTCTTGTTTTAACTCCCTTAATTACCAAAGTACAAAAGACAGGGTGGAAATTCACAGTGATTAAAAACCAAATGTGTCATTAAAAACAGAGCTGGGTATTTAGTTATGCTTTTGTTATTTGGATTATATAGCACAGAGAGAGACTCCATTCAAGACTGGTTAAGCAAACAGTTAAATAAATTACTTCTTTGTTCAGAACTTTTATTTTAGTTGTTAGTGATGGGAAATTACACTGAT
Organism: Mesoclemmys tuberculata; assembly: GCA_007922155.1. Classification (NCBI taxonomy): domain Eukaryota; kingdom Metazoa; phylum Chordata; order Testudines; family Chelidae; genus Mesoclemmys; species Mesoclemmys tuberculata. The sequence continues at coordinate 20,428,495 of ML675629.1, read as the reverse complement.
AAACTGCATTGTAAAAAAAACACATTTCCTTTTGCTGCACATCCCACCAGTTAACAATTGTTGGTGTGTTCATTTCTGAGCTGTAGAAGAGGTTTATGGCTACTTCCTGGTCCTTGAAATGCCAGAAGAGCAGGCATTCATTTACAGTAATTAAAATGAAGAAACACAGATGGCCAGTGTTGATAAGCATGTTAAAAGCAGTAAGGGGCCAATCCTGGGTACATTTACTCACACAAATAGGTTTTTCTCACGCAAGTAATGCTGCAGTAAATGGGATTACTCATATTAGTATGGGTTGAGGGTCTAAAATATCACAAGCTACAACCACATTATTGGATAAAAGCTTTTGCCTAAATCTGTACTGTGTTTGCTTATAAAATCCCAGCACCACACGTACCTTTCTGGCTAACTATCTTCTGGGAAGCCTACTAGCCTAACCTGAGATTTCCCCTTCTCTGTGTAAGCGGGGGAATGGGCCCGCTGTTGTGGGGAACTTTCCTTGCTTATGTACTACCCCGGTAGCAAAAGGAGCGGAATCCCTGCTGCCACCCTCTTTACCCAGAGGCCCACCTGACCTCAAGGGCTCCCCTCCCACTCTCCTGTGTGGTAGGGTCCCGGTAACCCCCAACAAGGCCCAGGATTCCTGTGGCTCAACACCCAATCTTGCCGTGGTCCCTTAGGGCAGCGGCTAGGGTGTCCCCACTCCGGGGTACTAACTCTCACTGGGCGCTTCCCTGACCCTCTAATCCTTGCATACAGTGCAAAACAATACAATTTAATACACAAACAGCAATCAAAAATCAACTAAATAAGAAAAGAGGAGAAAGGTTAAAAGGGCAACACCCAACATTGCCCCCTGGCACAGGGGCACCACAAACAGCGTCTCTGGCGTATAAGGGGGTTCACAGTCTGTGTCACACTCGCAGGCCCACTGTCCGGGCCCTGGCTATGCTGCAGGGATGCAGAGTCAGCAACTAGCTCTGGCAGTAGCCACAACTTCCAGGGTCCACCTCGCTCTGCCCAGCTGCTCACCGCACTGGGCTCCAGCCCCAGCTCCTGCTCTGCTCAGTGCAGCTGTGCTTAGCTCTAAGTAGCTTGGCTCTCGGGGATGCCTCTCTGGCTCTGCTGCTGTGAGTCAGCTCAGCTCCCTGGGCTCCTTCGCTGGCCTCCACACCCAGCTCCAGACGGCTCCAGCTCCTACTTCGCTCTGCTCTGCGCAGCTCTGCTCTGCTCCATTCAGCTCTGCTCGGCTCAGCTCTCTGGGATGCCCCTCTGGCTCTGCTGCTGGCTGCTTTGTCCTTAGCTGGGCTCTAACCTGGCCAGGCATGCCCAGGCAGGTAGCTCCCGGCTGCTTTGTCCTTCGTTCGGCCCTTCCCTGCCCAGGCATGCCTGAGTTAGCTTCTCTCCAGTGGCCCTGGGGCTGTGTCTGTTTCAGGGTCCTGCTTCCTCCAGAGATGGTCAACCAAAAAGACCCACTAAGTTACAGTAAGGGGCTAATAGCCCCCTTACATCTGTTATAAAAGAAAAACACCATTTGTAAATAAGAGTGAACACCTGTCAAACTCCACTAAATGTCAGTTCTCAATTCCATAGATCAGCTAATCAATAGGATCAATTTATGTTAAATTTAATCAGTAGGAGTCTAAGATTTTATTACCCTGGGATGGGATCCATAAAAACAAGATTATACCAGGAATTTGAAACACTGCTATTGATCATGTGGACGGTCTCTAATAAAATGGATGTTCACCATATAAGATTCCTTTCCCAAAGACAGACTATCCTCTCAGGGCTATAAATCTAGTGCTCAGAGAATACATTCTAACGTCAGGAGAAGCCATTAAACACCATTATGCTGACAGTCGCCTTCCTTGCCTAGGGAATACTCTGGAGTTTGTATGTGCTGCATGCAGAGAAACACCATGCCTTAAACTATATTGTGTTCCAGTTTAACATTCCAGTTAAATTCATTCTTTACAAATGCACTCAGTTGTTATTAGTAATAATTGTTAATAAAAACAGCTCTCTCCAATTGTTTCCTTCTTCTTCCCTCTCCCTTGTCTTTGTCTCTATCTTCACCCCACCTTCTTTCTCTCTGCTTGCATCTGTCTCCCCTTTCTTTTCTTATGCCCCCCACATCTACTTTCTCTCTGACTGTCCTTACTCTCTGTTGTCTTTTTGCTCCATGTCCCTTTTCCCCATAATCGTGTCTCTATCTTCTCTCTTTGTTTCTCCCTTTGTTTCTACCCCCACCATGCACCACCCTCTCTTTCTCTGTCAGCTTATTTCCTTTCTCTGTATCTGTCTGCACTCATATGTCCATTACTTCTACCCCGGGGTGGCAGAACCCTTTTCATTCCATGCATCAGAAAGGACAACAGCAGCCACGTGATTTAGCTTGTCCCAGGCTGCAGACCATTTTTAGCCTTTTGAAAGATTATTTTACTTATTTAGATTTTTAAACATACCTATCTGAGCCCTGAGCACACATACAAACACAAACACCAACGGTACAACATAAAAGAGACCAAGAGGAGAAAATATTTTGTCTTTCTGTTAATCCAACAACCCCTCCTTCAAAACTACCACTGCCAATACCCAGCTATGAATACCCACCCTCCTCCCAAGCCATAGGCCTCTTTGTGCCCCTCCCTCTTCACTTAAATCCAGGAGAACTGACAAATGCCGATAGAGTGTGTACTGGAGACAGCAGACTCTGGGTGAAATCTTAGCTCCATTGAAGTCAATGGCAAAACTCCCAGTGACTTAAATGGGACCCTCTATACCTGACCAAGGCAGGGAGTGATTTTCAGGCTTAAGGGATGTACATTTTGGACCCCGATTTTCATTTACACTAACCCTCCTTTACACTGCTCTGGCATTGTACAGAGACCTTCAAGTAGATGTAAATTACATTTGTCCCTACTATGAGGCTCTTTTACCCTTTTACCCTTACTCTTTGTCAGAGTGGCATAAAGAGGCCTGAGTGTAAATGAGAATCAGGCCCTTGGAATTCAATACAATTTTCAGGGAAACAGTTTTCAAGACAAAGTACCTTTCTGGAAGATGTCCTTTAGCCAGACATAAGGTCTTGGGCTCAATAAAAGAGTAACTGGGTGAAATTTTGTGACCTATGATATACAGAAGTCTAGAGTGGATGATTATAATGGGCCCTCCTGGCATTAAAAATCTGTGAATCTATTAAATTCTTTCTGCTTTTTTTTATAAGTGGCAAATAGCTCTAAAAATGGGTCATTCTAGGAATGACGAGAGTCTCAGGACCCAGCAATCCTCTCTGTATGGTTTGTTTGTTAGCTTTAACCAAAATTAAAATACAGCCTCATGAATGGGATAAATTTAAATGGAGGTGATATATGCATGGAGCTGTCTGTGATCCTGATGTATTATATTGAATTTATAAATTCTTGAGTAGAACTTTCATTTGCATGCACATTTTAATTTAAAAAAATCATATTCATGGGCTGTGATTAATTTAATTTTGTGAAATGAAGCTGTTTAAATAAAAATCAAATAAAAATCCTCCTCTTCTTTCTCCCTGTACCTGTCATCATTCTCTATTTTCTTTCTTTCTGCCTCTGACTGAACAATAATGACCTGGGAGACAGAAATACTCTATAATCATGTGATTATATTCTGAGTGTCCTGTAAAGGTTTTTTAAAGCAGTAATAAAAACGTGAGTGACTGAGTAATTGTTACAGGAGTCATTCAGCAAAACTGTTCTACTTCACTGGCTGTAAAGTACAGCATTCAAATGCATTTTCCTCTGTTAAAAGAAAGATGTTCCTTTGGAACAAATGATCTAAAGACAGCAACTGATCTGGGCTCAGTTAAGAAAGCATTAAAGTCCCAGCTCCTGGCACAGGCAAATCCCAATATTGGAGTCAACGAGAGTTTTGCCTTTGGAAGGAGTAGGGGAATGGGCTATTTGTGTCATGAGTGTATTTGTTCCGTGAACATAGTGTAATAGAACAGAACTTTAAGCTATAGGTTGTAGCAAAGGCTGTGGTGTATTGAAACAATACTCCTTAATCTCCCAAACATCTAAATGAGACAGCAACAGCAGCTAATTTGTATAACAAAATGTCAAACATTCACAAAAATAATTTTTCACTGTGTGCACAGATTCATGTACATTTATGGTATCCTGTTTGTTAATATAGTATGCAAATAAATCCTGCTAATGTGGAGAATAGATGGATAAACTATGTATGGAGACGGTGGTCAGATGCATTTTTATGAAAGCAGATGTTATTTATATGTTGGTATACACTATTCGTTTCTCATATCAGGAAAATAAATACAGGTTCTGCATCTGCCATTTCTTGTTCCTTCTCTTTTCTTTTTCTCCTGTAACTTTCCCTTCCCTTTTCTCTCTCTTACCTTCAATCACTCCCCTCCTTTTCCTTTCTGGGTATCTCTCCTTTCTCTGTATGTTTTTCTTTACACACTCCCGTACATCCTCTGCTTCTCCCTTCAGTTTCTTTTCATTTGCTATATTGGGAGTGTCCTCTCTTAAAAAATATTGTATGGACAAAAATTAATAGAATCCTAATTATAGATTACTCATATAAATATTTGTTGTTTATTAATATCTTTTTTTAACCTGTAACCTGCTAATTGTGCATCTAATTAGTCAATGTAAACTATTTGTCCTTATCACGTTACTTTGTCCCCCCTTATCACATTCCCTTGGTTTGTCTGTTACACCAACTTCTTGTGTCTCAGCTTAGGCCAGGTCTGCACTGCAAAATTTTGCTGGCATAGCTATATCAGTCAGGAGTGTGATGAGATGTCATTTATGACTGACTGTACCAGCAAAAACCTCTAGTGTAGACATATCTATCGCAGCAAAACTGCAATTTTGCTGGTATAGCTTAATTTGCTGAGGGGAGGAAGCATGGAATATATGCTGGCACAAGTGCAGTTTGCCAGTATAAATTGTGTCCACATTAAAGGCACTTTGTTGATATGACATACTGGTATAGCTATATCAGAAAAGCATTCTCATGTAGACCTGGCCTTCAGTTAGTAGATGCTTTGGTACAGGAATTGTCTCTTACTATGTTTGTAATGGGCCTAGCACAACTGGACCTGCCCTGGTCCTGACTGGGACTTTGGAAACTACTGCAATACAAATCCTAAATACAAGTTAAAATCTGAGGGCTGGGGAAGGAACGGAACCCAGTCCAACTCCCATTAAAATCAGCGGAAAGACTCAGACTGATTTTAATGGGAGTTAGTAATAAATCGGAAGAGAACCGTATACCATTTGAAGGTTTGGCCCTGTCTGTGTACGGAAGGGTGGAAAGGGAAGGTTATTGCTAGGCCTTCATTCCCATGACCTTAATTTACAATCACTTGTCTTTCCTCCCTTCTGGCACCCATCCCCTCTCCTTCTGTTGTTGTTTTTTTTTTTTTTTTTTTTTTTGCTGGGACCAAGCCAAACAGTCTGTGAACATTTCACATGCTTCTAGCACTTCCTTGACACATATGCCCAAGTGTCATGTATGTCTGACACAGAAGCTCGTGACTGCTTAGGTCAGAGATGGAGGCTTGAGAAATCCTACAATGAAGTTTTCTCACAGAAGGAAAAGAAGAGAAGGAGTTTCAAAGGGGATGGCTGCTAGCAGAGATGGGGAATGCTGTAGGGACCACAACCATGGGGCCTGATACAAAACCCCTCCAAGTAAAAGAGAGTCTTTCCATGACTCCATTGGATCAGACTCATAGAGAGGGAACTTTGGACTCAAATAGTCTCAGGATCCAAAGCGTTTGGATTTTGTGTCTCATAAATGGTATGAGGGAGAGAACTGCAAAACTGAGCATGTGAGGCACCCATCCCAAAAATGAGATAACTTTCTTATACCATAAGAGGTGCCTCCACCTTCCCATGGGGTATCTATAGTGGTTGTATTCTTACCCCTTACAGTTTTGTTCACAGCTAGTAATGTTTGTTCTCTCCCCAAACATAATTCTTCAAAGAAGTCTGTTATAGTCATCTTTTAAGGCAAAACTTAACCTTTTTACCAGACAGTGAGGATTCCTCAGTGTTCCCAGAAATGCATGAGAAAATAGCCTCAGCCAAATAGCCAGGCAGAATCCTGAATGGTGATTAGCTAGTGAGTTGCACATGGTATAGTGTACATAACAAAATTCAAGGCAACGAGCATGCAGACACAGTAAGTGTACTGAATTTACATAGAGAAGGAGGGATGAAATGGATTTTATTTTAAGTAAGAAATAAGACACAAACAGGCATTTCATTTCTGGTGAATTACACCATCATCGGATGGAAAGTGTTATGAAGTGGAAATAGGGGGAAAAAAACAAGGCAAAGTTATTCGGTATTATTGAGACATCACTGGCAGCCAGTTGAAAAGCTCCCCTTATATCCAGTGTTCTGTAGTCCTTCCATGTAATGATCTCTAGCGCATTAAAAATTGATTATTGCATTTTCAGAGTTCATTTTATCCTTTAGAAATCCTTTCTTGGGATTCTGGAAAAGTCATTTTGAAAAGTCCGTTTCTGCATTCAATTCAATCACAGGCTTTGAAAGGATTTAATAAAGAATAAATCAGAAATACCTGACACATCTAAATCAGTCACCACCTGTGTAAAAAAACACATGCTGCTCATATATTGTATTGCAATAAAACATGGTCCTGTCCTGCAGCTCCTTGCTATCAATGTATTGTTTACTGTCATGAGTGGGTCCAATTATGCCAATGCCCATATTAGTAAGAAACACAGTATTCAAGGACAACAGAAGATGACATCTCACATCAGATCACCTTATTGATGGGTAAAAACTGAGTCAACTGTGTGTATTTTGAAATTCAAATGCTTTCCATGTGTTCACACAATAATAGGCTGAGTTGCTGTAAGGACAGACTAACCAATACAAAAACGAGGCGTAGTTTTATATGCACGACTTACAGAAACTCAGACTTTGTCTTTGCCATCATATCTCCCCCCCAGCCTCTGACAGTCAAGAAGCCATTCTTCTTGTCATGCTCATACAGAAGGTGATCGATACTGCACTGATGCTGACATTACACTTCTGTAACTTACTGAGCCTGGTCATGAAAAACAGCAGCTTCAATCAACAGCAGGAGGCTACCAGAAGCAGACTGATAACACCTCTTCAGCCCGTCACCCTCAGATGAGAAATAAACATGTTCCTTGAGTCATGCCTGCCAGATTTCTGCTAATAGGTATTTACAATCTATGTGTCATGATTCATGGGATGGATGTCAGTACGGTTTAGATGATATACACCATCCTTTGCTTATGATATGCAAACAAAAGTGCTTTTCTTATGGAAATTGACCAAATATCTGCTTCACCTTTGCCCTGCACAGAAGGCAACACACATCCTGTAAATGATTTATTGGAATGTTCCCAAATTCTTAAGGCAATAAGAATTGTCTTGGATAATATCAGATTAATTCCTCCCAAATAAAATAGAAATTAAAACCCAGATTTTTACTGCATTTTAAATGAAATTTCAGCTGCCAGCCATCTAATTGTGTTTACATGATTCTCTGCCCAAAGTGCAAGTCACAGTGCTTTGGTGAAATAGGAAACTCACATTCCAGAGGATCCAGACATCACAGAAATGACTGTAAAAGTTCACATATGAGGTCAGCTCCAGTCTGATATTGTTTTAGTTAGCCACCACACAGTTATAAACTGGGAGCAAAAGATTCAGAACACAATCCTGGACAAGATTCCAGACGTTCAAAAATGTGTCCAAATATTTATTAGCGAACAAGAGCTATGTGTGATGAAAACAGGCTAAGTGAGCTACGTAACCATATCAACAGATGAACTTAACCGCCTATCAACTACTAGCACTACAGTTAGATGATCTCTGCTTAAGCCAATCTTTTAGTTGTTAGACATCTGCATCCATAGATGTGCTTGAATGTGTGTTATTGTTCCCCTTCCTTAATTAACACTTTAGAGTTCCCTCTAAAATACCTACAAAACTTGTAAAAATACCTTCTTTTGCATCATAAGTACTAGCTTCCTTATAGACTCATAGACTTTAAAGTTAGAAGGGACCATTATGATCATTTAGTTTGACCTCCTCCTTATAGTAATGAAAAGATTTTCCCCTTTCTAGACCTGGTCACCAGCAAACTAGCCCTTTGGAGGTTGTAGTTTTGTGTAAAATAGTGAAATGTAGAGTTTAAATTAGAAAGGAGTCTGAACCTATACCCTGAACACTAACCACCGTCCTGAACTCTGGATGTTTCAATAACACATCTCAAACACATCTCTTGGCCAAACTCAAACACTTGATCTGAACATGCCCGAATTCTGGAACAGGATCTGATTTCAGAGCTGAACTCTTTAGTTTGAGCCAACTCAAGACCAAAGAATGTCAGAACTGACTACTGATTTTGGGTGCCTCAATTTTTGGGTGCCCAACCTGAGAGACATGTGAGAGTCCTGATTTTCAGAAGGTGATGCTCAGAACTTTTTGAAAATCAAGCTTCTGTAAGGTGTCTCAGTTTGGGCACCCCAAATCACTAGTCACTTTTGGAAATCTTATCTTTAGTACAATTGTTTAATAGCAACCTTTGTAATTATTATACCATGGACATGTAAGGCAATAACAAAATAATGTCAAAGGGATTAGGATCTTATTTCTATGCATCTTGATTGACATGCCTAATTCCCAGCCTGTGGCCTGGGGACCAAAAATAGCCCAGGAGGTCTTTCAAAGTGGCCTGCCACTCCCCTCCTGCTGGCTGCAGAAGGGAGCCACTGCCTAAGGACCCGGGTGGAATGCACTGCCGCAACGGGTGGTTCATGAACCGCCTGTTCAGGAAGCTAACCTCTGGCCCCGCCCCTTCCGCCCGAGGCACCACCCCTTCCGTCCCCTCTCCCATCTCCCCCTTCCCCCTCCATGGCCTGAGCGCCAGGCTGGCCGGGTGGGCCCAGTCAGTGCCAGAGCACCCCAGCACCAGGGCCCAATGCCCCAGTGCAGCCCTGCCCAAGCACCAGACCATCCTTTTCCCCACTCCCCACTGCTGGAGTGCCACTGATCTGGCAAGAACCAGCACTGATCCACCCCAGCCCCAGAGCACCCTCAGTCACACACCTGAGCCCCGGGCCCGGCCCCCCACAGTGCTGACACGGCCCAGTCCCAGTGGCACAGTACCCCAGCCCACCCCGACCCCCGGCTGTCCCACCCCCACTGCCTGCCACCTGTAAACGTGAATGGGATGCAGCAGGAGGGGGTGGAGCTATACCTGGCTGTCAGGGAAGGCTAAGCCTTCCCAGGCCTTACACACCCAGAGCCCATAGTTGCCACGGGGCTACAAGACCGGTGTAGGCGCCTTGCTTCAGCCAAGGGTATGGAAGATCAGCGTTCCCCTCCCCCTGCTACAGGGGGCAAGACAAAGTGCTCCAGTTGGGTCCATAGGTGCTGGGGTCCCTGCTGGAGCCAGAGGGAGGGGAACACTGATCTCCCATCCCCCTGGATGCAGAAGGGACCCACTGACTAGGGACCCAGATGGAGTGCACAGGGCATGTGGTTTTCCTGCTGCAGCCAGGAGGATGGGAGGTCAGCAAGGATGCAGCCTCCTAGTTGAACTCCTTCTGTCTGGCTGCTGAGGGGGAGCTGCTGGTGGAGCAGCCAGGACCCATGATGCTTGAGGAGGGGCAGGACTCTAAAAATCAGTACCTTCTGGTTTGTCAACCACCATGACTTAGCTGCCTGCCATGTGCATCAGTGTGTAGTGACAGTCACTCGTCTACACTAGTGCTTTGTCTGTGAGAGTGTGACATACTGTGAGTAATTTGTAGGTGTAAAATAGGGAATGTAAAAATGAGCACAGTAGCATCAGAATATTTACTTTAAATATGTAGTGGTTTGTGGTCCTTTATGGTGTATACATCAATACATATTTTATGAGCTGATAAACTGGTGGCCCTTCTGGGTTGTAAAAATGATATTTGCGGCCCTCGAGCCAAAAAGGTTTGGAACCATTGGGCTAAAAGGTTTGAAAATCTAATCCATTGTGTGAAATTATCTTGTTTTGCTTCACAAACTTCACCAGCAATCATTTCTAAATTACGCACTCAGGAATTGGTCTAACGTCCACTGACGTCAACTGATTTACTTCAGTATGTGCTAGCTAGATAGGTCCTTCACATCCTGGCAGAAGAATTACGTGTGGCTTGAACCTTCTCTTTTGGAATCCAAAGTGTGGCCTGCAGAAGGAACATTGCTTACCCCAGAGGTGACATTCTAACCGTACCAGTAGTAGCTCCAGCTGGGTAAACCCACCTTCTCAGCCAAATTAATTGGTCTAATGGTTTAAAAACATAAGGCATGCCAAAAGGTCAAATTATGTGCCGATTTTCACCTTATGAAATCCCATTGACCTCAGTGGGATTTCATAGTTATTAATGAGGATAGGTTCTATCCCTGGAGGTGAATCCAATCTGCAAATTAAACCAATTTTAGTAACTATTTACTATTTATGTTGTCCATAATACTTTAAACTAAAAGAGATTTCTTGCCTAGAAAAGGGTGTTACAGTATATTATTTCATCAGATTCAGTAGTGTTTTTATTTGCTTCCACACATAATAAAAGATAGCAGTATTACAATAGCTGCTATAATACTCCATGCTATTTCCTGGGCTTTCTCTGTTAATGGCTGTGCTTCCTATATGAACATGAAACATATGTTTTTTATTTTCTTAGGGTAGTAAGAAGTCTTTTTAAAGAAACTCCTACCATAAGCAAATTACAAGTCTATAGTATTTCCATTAGGAAATCTTACTTTCCCGATGTTTAGTGCTTTTGGTGATGTGTTATGCAGTCCAAAAACATGGGGTGAAAATTGTTCTTGTAACCACAGAAGCATTTTAGATTCTTCCGGTGAGGCCCATTTCCAGGTTGTTTAAATATCTTTGATTTATGTTTCCTTTCTTCTCTCTCATTATTTATAGCATTGTGGAGGAGCTACAGAGTTTTTTCAGAAGAATGCAATCTAAATGGGAACAGATTAACTTTTGCAAGAGTAAAGAGCACTTTGCCTTATTTCATTCAAATTTATGGAAACTCACATGTAATACATAATGAGTCAGATTCTGGACCCAAATATGGGACCAGTGCAGGGGTATTCCAGGAATTCCAGCTACCCACAGCTAGCAGAACAGCCCGTTGGGGACTGTAACCACTACAAGTTAGAGTAGCTTTGAGTTTGCTCTATGTTTCTTTGGAGTAGGGGCATGGGGTAAAGAGGGGAGAGAGGAGACAAATCAGACCTCAGTAGCCCTAAGGATTGGAGACTGCCAAAGTGATGTAAAGTCACTTTTGGTCTCCACAACCATCCTCTCTTCAGAAGCTGTACCAAATGCAGCTTAACTGGAGCCAAGTATCTGATGTACAGAGTCAAGTTTCTAAAACTGCATGCACTAATTTGCACATACACAAACTCAAGTACATGCTCCAAGACCCTGATTTGTATGTGCATTCAGGTGTTTGAGTTTGCACTCACACAAGATGAGTATATGCAAAAGTGAACACTCAATTTAATGCGTTCACTTTTGAAATTTTGGCTTGATTTCCAATAATTGCATGTGCAAAACCACATAGGCATGTAAACACTTAAATTATGCATGTGGCTACTGCAGTTGCATGCCCAGTGGTGGCAATTTGTGTATGCCAGTCAGTCATATAAGTGCATGGGCCATTTTCTGATCATCTGATTTTGGCCCAATGTAGTCTGCAAACCGGGTTATCATGAGAGCTATCCCCACCTGCATTGAACATGAGGGAGTCAAGAAAGGGCCCAGTGCTGTCGCATATGGGGCTAATGTTAGATCATGGAAAATCTTTGCTATCCCAGCTCAGATATCACAGTAAGAGTGTCTGCCTTCTGGGGTGACAAGAGGCAGAAATTGCTGCATGTATTTGCAACGTGATTATTTATCTATGAGTCTGAGGTGTACGTATGCTAAAAATGCAGCTTTAGAATTTCATGTTGCATCATCATTAGTGCCCTCTATTAATTAGTCCTAGAGTAGGTAGGTGAGAAATTGGGGAAATACCCAGCTTTCCATAGATAACTCCAAATGCTACTTTTGTCCCAGTCAACATGAAGCCTTGGACTTTTTTCCACTTGGGTGCATAAGATCTCTAAGGGTATGTCCACACAGCAACTAGCCACCTGCAGCTGGCCTGTGCCAGCTAATTCAGGCTTGTGGGGCTTAGGCTGTGGGGCTGTTTCTCTGCTGTATAGACTTCTGGGCTCAGGCAGGAGCCCGGGCTCTATGACCCTGCAAGGTCGGAGGATCCCAGAACTCAGGTTCCACCTGAGCCTAGAAGTCTATACAGCAAAAAAACAGCCCCATGAGCCCAAGTCGGCTGGCACAGGCCCGCTGCAGATTTTTCTTTGCTGTGAACACGTACCCTACAAGCTAGATAAAACACAGTGTATGTCCAGTATTCTAAAGTCATTTTATTGATTCATTATTAATCAAAATATATCTAAATGATCTATTTCCTCCCCAATACAGAACTAATATGTCTTTGTATACCGTGTAGTTGTAGCCATGTTGGACCCAAGATATTAGAGAGACAAGGTGGGTGAGAGAATAACTTTTATTACCACACAGTGCTTAAATGCTTGTCTCTCTCAGCAACAGAAGTTGGTCCAATAAAAGATATTTCCTCACCCACCTTGTCTGTCTGAGATGTTTTTGAACAGTTAAATAGTAGCATCAGGTCGCAAGCATGGTGCCTTCCTATCTGGAATGGTTTAATGAAAACTCTGCTGCCATCTTTATCATATAACATTTTAACTAGGTTTTACATTTTGTATTTTTTACAGCTTTTATTATTTTTCCTTTTGAAACTTCCTCATGAATTTTAGGGATGGAAGGCATGCTGAGTAACAAATTCCTACAAGGAATCACTATTTCCAAATACAAAGCTGAGTAATGCCCCTTTAGCTTATTAGATTGCAGAGACATTATTTTTTTGCTTAAATGCATTAACACAATTTGGCTTCACCACACCAAGCTGCAAGACCATTGCAGCCATTCACCATTTAGCTGTAAAAGATTACTTTGATAATTTCTTTGTACATGTTACTGCCTAGCTTAGAACTATGTCCCTTAGTTTCAGTCTGTCCATTAATATCAATAGAATATGTAAGAATAGGTATATAGTTCACATCTGTCAGAAATTTGTTGATTAAGAAAACATTCTTGAGAAACCTACACGAGGAGGTTGCTTGCTAAGTGATTGCTTTTGAGGGATCTCATTAGACGAGGTAAAATAGAAGCGAAAGATATAAATTCCTACAAGCAATCAGCTACTTTTCCTGTAGTAGGAACTCCAGATAGCTAATCGCATTTTGAGGTATGGTGTATTTTCTGGGCCCTCTTCTGTTGGACATCAGCCCACTCCACTCGTAGATTTGTTGCTCAGTCACCATAAGTTTGAAAAACTCTGTGGCATATATGACCGATTTGCCACCAGCAGCTTGGAATAGAATGTCCCTTTGTCATTCAAGAACCTCCAGGATTATGATGTCCTTCAGAATGTGGAATGCCTGAAAGGACTGACAAACTTTAGGTTATATACCCTGGCAACTGCCTCCAAGCCAGGCTACAATGGTCTGCAATTTTTAAATATGTAGCATTTGTAAATTTCCACTTAGCTTTGTGTATGCACTCTTTTCACTCTGCTTAACTCAGTTGTCTCCACAGAGCTTCTGGGAACTGTAGAGTTCCTCTTAGATTATACTGATACTGGGTTTTACAAAGTATCATTTGTTGGCTTTGAGATTCCACAGGCACTTTTCTTTGAGGATGCACTGAACCTTTTTTGAAGTACTGAAACAGTGATGTACTATTTGTTGTCTGCTTTTAGGTCCTTCCATGTCTTCAGGCCCTTCCACTCTGCAGCCCTGCCACACTCCAGCAGGAGCCTGGGATTTTGCCCTGTCACTGAGCAGTCAAAGAGGATGCATTTCCAAGATGAACTTATGATGGGCATCCTGGACAGGGCCAACAAGCAAATACACTGCTTCCTTAATACCAAAGGGAAAAGAATTCCTGGCAAGTGGAAAGGCACAGACAGAAAGAGGAAGGAGAGACTTGCAGCACCTAAGGAGAGGCTTGCAGCACAGTTTTTTGCATTGAATGAGGGAGGAAGACAGAGCACAACAGAAAGATCTGTTTGTGAGGCTGCTGGCGTTAATGGCTTCAGGAGTTCAGGGTCTTGCTCCACCCATTCCACATCCTGAATCCCTTCCATGGTACCATGTCCTGCAGACCAGGAACGCATTGGGCCTTACTATGGTTAGATGGTCCATGAAACAATGGATGCTAGTTGGACAGGGCAAATGGACCCCAGCAGTCCTCCACCTCATTGCAATCCTACACCCCCATGCAGTGGCACCAAGGGAAAGGAGAACAAGGCCCAGGGGAAAAGTAGGGAATTATTTTTTTCACTGATTTCACTGTTTTGCCCTGTTCAATGTTTATGTTATGCACTTAATTTTATTACTGGTTTTGGTGTTGGTTTATTATTGGCGTTTTGGTTTTGTAAATGGCAGCTGCCGCCCGACAACGATTTCATATTCTTTTTTGTAATACAGCCACTTTCAAAGGCAAAGGGTTTTATCTTATTAAAAATGTTTATGATCTGATGCTAAAATCATGTGTATTTCAAAGAATAAAGACATGATAAGGCACAACTGGGCAATTGTATTCAAACACCATTTCTCAATATCTCTGCTCACATCAATCTACCATGAAAATCCACAGTTCATGTCATACATATCCCTGCCACCCCATTGTACGAGCAGTCATCTCATCCACAAGTAAGAATTCATGACAATTAACCTCTCCCCGATTTGCAGCATAGAGCAACACTATTTCATTTACTATAAAAATTGATGTACAAACACAGCCATAAATGTACTATTCTCCCTCTTCCATCTCTCCACGTATGTCCATAATGTGGGCGCACAAAGCATCCTTGATTTCTATTGCGTTTGTGCATCCTGCTCCAGCTGTGACAGGTGCATTTTCTGGCTGAGTGGACTGGTTCATCAATCCATTTCTGTCATAGGTCCATTCAGGGGCAAATGGCTCTCCTTTGGCTTCACAAAGATTATGATGAGCACAGCAAGCCACAATAATGCATACAGACAGCATTGACGACAGTGAAATCTCAACTATTCTGTAAACAGCTCCAGCAGGATTTCTTTTTGCCAAATGCACTTTCAGCAACCATCTACACCTACTGAGAGTATAATTAAACCTCCTTTTGCCAGGGCCTCTGAGATCAGGCTGTGGTCTGATAAGCCAAGATTAAAGGCAGTATTCAGGGTCCCTTAGAATAACAGTGGAGACCGTTACTTCATTTATGACAATGAAATTTGGTGGGAATAATGACCTGGCCTATCCATGAATGTTCCTGATAGGTGGAAAACCCTGTCATCACATACTTTTCCAATGCAGCTCACACTGATGTCCATAAATTGGCCTCTATGTTCCACCAGGGCCTGCATGAAAAAGAAGTAGTACCATTTACAGTTTACATACTCATATGCTCCTTGAGGAGGACCAACTGTGGAAACAGGTGTCCAATCAGTGGCCCCAACACTGTTTGGAAACCCCATTCTCTCAAAACCAGCAATTACTTCAGGGATATTGTACATGCCCACCACCTTTTGGTAAATCACATGCTCGATTGCCTCAGAAAACTCCACCACCATCTTACCCATAGCTGATTTTCCAACGCCAAACTGGTTACCAACAGAACTGTTGCAGTCTGATTAGCCAGCTTCCAGATGGTTATAGCAACCCATTTTGGATCACCATAATCACCCTCATAATTAATGTGGAGTCTCATTCATGTGTTGTGATATTGGAGGGTTGTGATACGCTGTTCACAAAGCTCCAGAAATTGTAGCTTTCTTCATGTGAAAGTTCTGGACTGACTGCTGGTCATCCCAGGTCTGCATGACGATGCGATCCTGTCACCCTGTATCATGTTCTTTCTCCTCTGACAGGTGCCTTCAATAGGTCAAAAAATGCTGCTGAAACGTCCACCAGCATTTCATGCATGCTTTGCCCATTTTATGAAACAGGAATGAAAGCCCAAGTAGGACAAATTCTTTAAATGGTGACTCCTCCATGTTGCTGGCTGGTTCTGGGACTGTGCAGACCCAAAAGATGCCTCGGCAGGATGTGTTGGCAGGCTGCAACAACTTCCTGTAAAGTGCGGTGGGATGGACAGTCAAGATTTTCCATAGTTTACCGTGAACAAAGGGCTAGAGCAGTTATCGGGGGGAGGGCACTAGGAAGTCTGGGTTAGACTGATTTGACTTGGGCCTGTGCTGTGCAGTATAGAGGCCTAGTGCGGGTGGGAGACTTGTGTCCAGTAATTCTAAACCTTGAGTCAATATTCAGTATGGATGCTGAAGCTCAAGCTTATAAACACTGAATCTGTGAGCATGACTCCCACACAACCTTGGCTTACATTTTAGTGTAGACACACCCTTTATGACAAAATTGCGGAGCCTCTGTTCTGTCCTTATCTTCTAGTGTTCTAGACTGCTTGACCATGTTGATTCCACCTTTCTTCTTGAAATGTTGTCCTTCCTTGGCTTCCTTATGCTGTCTTCTCCTGGTTTTCCTCTTATTTTTTTGATTGTTCCTCAGCTTCTTGTTCTGTGGGTTCTCTTACCCTCTTCTACAAGGCTCTGTTCTTTGCCCATTCCTCAACATCCTATCTTTAGCTGATTTTATCTACTCACATGACTTGAACTTCCATCTTCACCCCCAATTACTCACAGATCTACTTTTCACTCCTAACATAGCTTCCTCCATCCACTCCAACATCTTGGCTTGTCTCTCCAACATCTATTCATGGATGTTTTAGCTTCTGCTTAAAATTAAAATAGTCAAAACTGAATTCTCTATTTTTTGCCCCAGATCCGTCCTTCTTCCTCCATTCCCTATTACTATGGACAGCAATATCTTTCTCCCAGTCACTCCAAATTATTTGTGTGCAAAACACTTTTCCCCAAGCTTATTTGTGTGCATACCCAAAGTTCTTTGGATTTTTCTCAATTAAACTGTGAAGCAATGACTGAAATTAAATTATTTCTTCAGAGATTTAATAGTTAGTGTTAATTTCATCACTAGGATTCTCATATTCCTTTATAGAAAAATCCTATGAAATATAATAGCATTTTATAGAAATCAAATAGGACCATCTAGGAATTATCTATAAAATATAGACTTTAATAGAGAATGAATTTCTTTCTATTGAATTTTGAACCCAATCTAAGAAATTGAATGGAGAATTTTATGGGTTGGTTTATAAATTCTGTAGAGAGAATCTTCCACTCTATAAAATTCTATAGGACTCCTCCATAAGGACTCAGCTGTATTTGTTTGTTTAACTGAAACTCTCATTCTGACGGGCACAAGTGTGTGAGAATGTCAGATTTTTACTTCTCATTGTGGAGTCTATTCCCTGATCACTGTTTTGATGGAAGCAAAATAAAACATGAAACTTAAAAATATCAGTTTTCTGGTATATCGTGGGGCGGGCGAGGGGAGGAGGAGAGAGAGGAAGCCATTCAGTATTAAAGATAAAAATGTTACATTGCTGTGAAGTCTGGAATTCTTTGGCATGTGGCAGAGTTGCCAGCTGGCAATAATATAAAAAATATTAGAAGAGCATCTGCAAGATATTTACAGCTAGGGCAGAGAGAGGGGGGAGGAAACATCCTTTGGAGTTTTTCAATGGTATGCAGAGGTCACTAGATTGTATGTCAAACTAAATTTAATGTGAAAAACCCAAATAGGAAAGATATTCTGAAAGTGCTGATGAAGTTCTAATAGCATGTGTTGCAGCTTGCTAAATCTACTTCAGATCCTTTGGAAACCCTGCAGAAGGGAATGGAGGCAGGGCAGCTGGAGGTAACTGATTAATAACATGGATTAAATGTAAAGTAATCAATCTGTACTGATAATTCAGTCAATTCAACCACCCACAAAGAGTTCCAGCACTATTATTGAGAGCCAAGTGTTAGTATCATGCACTTGAAGCATTCAAATCATGCATCAGGCCCCCAAAATTGTGAGATTGGCTGAAAAAAAAATCACAAGATTCAAAAAATAATTAACATGGAGTTTTTTTCTTTGCCTTCTGGTCTCTGAGATTTTCGGTCACAAGTTCTGTCTTTTCTTCACAGTCACTAGTGATGGAAACTCCCTTTTGTAGAAATGGGAGCTGGGATTCCCATCTCGCCACATGACCCCAGGAGCTGGGACTTTAATAGAAACATTAACTATTGTGAGACTCATGATAAAATCACAAGGGTTGGCAACACTATTCAAACATTGATGCTGAGCAACACCTTATGCTTTGTCTCCAGTGTGGTTGCTGGTGGAGAAAGCCTCTGTGTAGGGGGATCACACTTTGGCCCTGAAGAGTGGCTGAAAGTCTTTAGTCTTTGTAATGCACAGTCATTATTATTCAGCTTCCTTCCAAATGAGAAAATGTTTTCCCAGCTCAGCAGAGCCCATAAATCCTTCTAGAGGCCCAGACCCCATACCACTGACATCTGCGGGAACAGTATAATTCTCCTCTCATGTTCATAAGTATGAGACATTATCTGCCCCAAAGCTAGAGATGAGCTGGGTCCAGTTGCCAGCTATCTTGGCTCTGTGCCAGCTTTGGTCTCCAGTTTAAGACTCCATCACATCCAGCCATTTGCCAGCATTCTCCTAAATTAATGTATTTTCTGTTTTTAAATTATGGTTCCCTAATGTGTACTTAAAAGAACACTGTCAAAATTGGCAGGTCAAACATTTGACCTCCCATAAAAGACACATTAGTCTGTTCACAGAATGCTGCTGATAACATCAGTGCTTGTAAAAACAAAGCAAAGCAAAAGTTGTAAAGTGAATTAATTTGATTAAAAGGCCAGCAATGGTGCAGTCTTGGAAAAACTGGGCATGCTGATGGCAGAGAGGTGCAGAATGAGCCCCTTTACTATTGCCTGTGTTTCAAAAGAGTTACACACCAAGTGCTCTTTGCATTTGTGAGTTAGCATATGGGTCCCCAAGAGTAAACAGATCAACAGGGGCAACTGCTTCCTGGGGCAGGAACTATGAAGTGTTTTGGAATGGGCATCTTAAATGGCTTAGGACCACCTAATTACAAAGGTCTGTAATAGGTTTGGCACTTTGCTGCCTTGCAGATTGATGTGTGTACTATCTGTAATCTGGGAAGGGGGCGGGTGCGAGTCCTCCCCCCCCCAAAGACCCCTCCCCCTTAGGGGGAGTTGTCACTGGGCAGATCAGGATACTGCAGGCCAAATACTCCTGGAGCAGATAGGCGGGGCCAGAGCTGGAAGGGGAAGTATAAAAGGCCGGCCTAGCAGCTCAGTTAGGGGGAAGCTGTTGATAGAGAAGGACATGCCTTGCCCAAGGTTGCAGTTGGGACCTGACCCAGGCCCTGGGGTGGTGCCAAGGAAGCCATCCATGGACTGGAACCTCCAGGGCCTGCCAGGACTGCTGGGCCCTAGTGACTAGGAAGGGCTACTGGAGACTGCTAACTGGGAGAGAACCCCCGAGGCTGGCCCCAACCTAGAGGAGCTGCCTATTGCCTGGGATCCACCAGAGCTGCCTGTGGGCTGGAGGAGCTGCCATCTGCTGTTGGCCCTGAGGAGTTCCTGGACCTGCTGCTGATTGATGGTGAGGGGTTAGTGGGACTCCCACTAACTGTCTATCCCAGCTGGGGGGCTACAGACTCCTTGCTGGTTCTGTCCTGCCTGGGGGCTGGGGAGCTAAAGACTTGTAGAACCCACTAGGTCTTTTGTTTTCTTTTTTAAGAACAAGGTGCTGTGGCCTTCCTCAGCCTGGGCCTGAGGAAAGGCTGCAACACCTCTGCTGGGCTGAGTCACCAGCCTACAGTGTGTGTGGTACTTTACAGGCCTTCCCTGCTCTGGGAAGTTACTGTCTCCTTTAGACAGGGGAAGCAATGAAAAATGACTGTACCCAGTGGAGATGGGGTAAGGGTGAGGGGAAGCAGGAGAGACAAGAGAAGACAATGGGGAAGGAATATTTATTCTTGGAAGAGCATCATTTTGCAATGGAAGGCACATCTCACAGCATCATGTGTTTTCTCTTGAGCATTTCTTATTTTTCTACATCTTAATTCTTCAGGTTTTCTGAGTTGTTACATCTCATGCCTAGCTAGTCCTGGCCAGGAGAAGTGGTCTTTGGCAAAAGAGAAGAGTGAGTGAGAAATGGTTCCCACCTCAGATGTTGTTACCCACTTCCCCCTTCTTAGGGGGAGCCTTTCATCCCAGAGATCAATGCTTCTTCTTTTCCATTATAAATCCTCCTGCTCCAACTCACCTGCCTCCAAGTCTGGATCATCATATAGCTTTAGCCTAGTTATTGCCTCCTTTTAGTGGTGCTGACACACTCCAGAAAGCTTTTGAATGCTGCTTCCACTGACAGCGCCTCCCTGCCTATGCATATATCTGTTCTTATAATAATGGTGCTGCTATTCTTAAAAGCTGAATGAGTCGATTACAAAAATATCTCACCTTTGAACTGAGGTGTGGTGTGAGGATCTATGCATGACATTTCCATTTCCTTTCAGGTAAATGCCATCTGGTCTCTGTGGAAATATTGTTGCTTCAAAGTACAAATTTCATCTGGAAGGGATCTGATGAGCTTGCTGTTTGGCAAGAGTCACTTCCTTTAGGTAAAATGCCTTTCTTCCACTTGGCAGAGAACAGCTCTCTGCATGGAAGTGTTAACATGCAGAGCTCTTTAACTGCCTTAATCAGGGTTCCCAATATGAGCCATTAAAATTGTGGGGATGTACTTTATGAAAAGAGTTCATGTTGAAAGCACACACTTATGCACACTGCATTGTAGAGTGTAACCTTTCTCAGGCCCTGTTCCTGCACATACACTATCAAAGTTCGAACTCCTGCCCTTGTAGCAACGCTGTGATTCATAGCAGCAAAATATCCCTTGTGTCAAACAAAGACAGACACACCCAACGCATTCTGCCTCTGCAAGGAGAACTCCAATGAGGATTCATTTGCTTGTTTCTGTGCTTTGATGCTTTCCTACATTAGTAGTTTCTTTTTCTGACACTGTAATTGACCTTTTCTTTTACTGTCTTATAAACGTCAGGGACAGGAAGAGTAAATTCTGAGTTGTTATACAAGGTTTTAGTTATATGAATCCCTATAACTTGAATGCAGCTGCAAGGAACTATTCCTGCTTTTGAAGATGTTCTTAGTAAATTCACCCATAGCCATGCACCATCATTTATTGAATGTTAATTGTGGCAAACTGCCAGCCTCCCCCTGGTGGGTCTCACACTTTACCTTCTGTTTGCAGGCCAGGGTGCCCCTAGCTACCTCACTCCCCTGGCTATAGAGGAGCTCTGTCTCCTGGCCTGGGAGGGAAACTTCTCCTCCAGCTGCTCCAAACCTTCTGGCAGCTTTGCCTGTGTTTGTTCCCTCCCCCTCCTCTTAGGGAAGGCAGGGTTTAAATACCCCTGGCCTGGCCCTTCAGGGGGCCCAGGTGGCTTTAATTGCCCTGCTGTGTTTTCCCTTCTGCTGGCAAGGCGGAGGGTTTTTAACCCTTTCAGGCCCCAGCACACCCTTTTAAAGCTGTCTGGCCTGACTTTATCACATAATTAAGTGAAAACTCATGCATTCTTAAATGCCATGTTCACTTCCAGAAACACTAACCATAAGCCTTGATTACATTAAAGTGTTTCAGCCTACAACAGAGGTTTGTTAAAGGAATTACCACTGTCATATGGTCATCTTCTGTATCCATGGCCTGTAATCTCATCAGATGTCAAGCAAAGTGCAGTCTTCCAAAGCAGAACACAATGATAATTGGCAGGAGTGAAGCTGGCAATGCTCTAATGAGGAGAATAATGCTTAGGTCAGATCTAATGCTGTTCAGCAGTAGATCTGTGTTTTACAAGGAATCGCTAGCCCCATTTTATGGGTGGGGTAACTGAGGCAGAGAGGTGACATGAGTTGCACAAGTTCACCAGGCAGAGAACCAAAGTCCCCTGAATTTTAACCCACTGCTGTATCCATTAGGCTATGCTGCTACACCCCATGGCTGTCTGCTTTTTAAGTTAAAATTGAATCAAGGGTCAGGCCAGATTTAATTATGGGTAATTACATTCTGTTTTCCAAACTTCCCCAATGGCTACTTTATCCAGATACAGCTTGACTTCATTTCCTGAGCTGTCGGGGGCTGCTTTCCCCTGTTCTGTGCAGAGGAGGTGGGGATCTAGCCCCTTATTTATAATTTTGTGATGCCCTAGGAGGATCTATAAAAACTACGTAACAATAATTCTGCCCCAAAGAATCTACCTTTCTTCGGTACAGAACAACTTGCCTCCCTCATCCCTGTGGCATGAGATGTGTGGGTGTGTGCACTGTTCCTTTAAAAGTGCACCAGGAAAGAGTGGCTGGGAAAGCTTCTATACAGAAACTCGGCAGTGAATGACAGAGGCAGCACTAGGAATAATACTGTATTCCTTATTCTAATTAAGTTCCTTGTTTAGTGTTAAAGTGGCTCTGTTACTCTACCAATGTCACATGACCAGAGGCACTAATGGAATCTTGGACCCTCAAACAACGGTAGCAGAAGATGCTGACACACTGCCAGACTTGTCCATCTTTGCAGAATGCTGCTTGTGACTCTGCAATCTCACAGCATAGAGCAAGGTGGGAGGTAATATCTTGCCAGAACCCCTTCCTCTGGCCTTCAAACACTTCCCAACCTCTCCATGCTCATCAACAGAAGCAATGTCACTATGGAGCAGGACACACCAAATAAAAAGTGACACTAGATCCTGCCGAACAACAGATGCAAAACTTGCAGACATATCTCCACTACTACAATGACAACACCCCTCCACACCACACCTTTCAAGATCCATGGCTCCTACCCATGCCTATCACAACATGTAGTGTACCTTATCCAATGCGGTAAATGCCCCAGTAACAATAATGTGGGTGAAACCAGACAATCACTAGGCTCTTGAATGAACTACACAGGAAAATGGTAAAAGGCAAAAACACCCTGTGTGTGAACACTTTTCACAAGGTACTCACTCTTTATCTGATCTTTCTGTCCTTGTCCTCAAAGGAAACCTGCACCACACTTTCAAAAGAGGAGCCTTGGAGTTTAAATTCATAACTGTGCTAGACACTAAAAATCATGCTCTTAATAAAGACACTGGATTTATGGCTTATACCAACAATCTGTAACCCATTAACCCCCCTTTTTTGCCCTCTGACTACAGGGGTGTAAATGGGCTACTTCACTTAGAATAATGCTAAACTAAGGAACAATTCAATCTGCTCAATCTTATATTGAGCTGTGACATTTTGAGTATCTTTCCCAGACCCAAGGAACAGGTCCTAGCTCAAACTTCTCTTTCACCAACAGATGTTGGTTCATAAAAGATATTATTTCACCCATATTGTCTCTCTAATATTCTGGGACCAACATGGCTACCACAGCACTGCATAGAACAAGTCAGTTTGGAGCATTCTTGCCTAAGTACTCATCAAAATCCCTTTTTTTTTTAAAAAATAAAAAAGGGAAAAGAGCATTTACACAGAAGACAAATTTCCAGTGATATATTCCTCATCTATTCAGTGGGATGATTGTGGTAACAATGGACCACAGATAATCCAATCTGGATTTTGTTCTGGTTCAGCTATTTTAGCCTATTCAAACCGCAGCTGAAATCAGTGGGAACCTTTCCACTAATTTATGTGGGCATTAGATCAAGTCTTTGGAATCTGATTCTGTCAAAGACATCCCCTTCTCACTGGGACATATGAATGTCTGAGCTCTATTTTTAATCCCAGATTCCATTTTATTAAATTTAAATTTAATAATTTCCTCTCCCCCCACAGGAAACTTTGCTGCAGCAACCAGCAATTATTTCCGTAGGGACCAGAGCAGCACACAGGTGAGCAGCATATGGAGTTGGTCTGAATCCACACCTATCCTGGGTTACCTTCAGGAGCGTGATATTGGGTTCAATTACCCCAGCCTGTGGAAAAGGGTACCAATATTCAGAATAGTCTCTGTAGGTATCCCCTTTGCAAACCACCCAAACTTTGTCCATTCTTGCCGATTCCTCTCTTTCTCAGTGGTGAACTCACCAATTTCGGACTCGCACTGAGCTATGTGCTAGTCAAGGGCCAGTAGGAAAAAGAGGTGTGTAACTTTTGTGATTCATGGTTATGGCACTCACAATACGGTCTCTGGTTTCTGCAGATGTGCCCTTGAAAACATACTCCTCTACCCTAGCGGAGCACCTCTGTCAGATAAGGTGGCGAGCCAGGATGATGATTTTATGAAATGCTGCAGTCAGCAGATACAGTGCATAGCGAAACAAGAGAACAGAGGGAGCCAATTAGTGAGAGACTCAGGCTGGATAGCTTGGGAAGGACACAGGGCAAGAGCAGATGATAAAACTACTTGAGGGACAGACAGAGATGGTCAAGTCCCTTGTTATGCTGCAGTCTGAGCACATCCATGTATGACTCTCCCTGCAGCCAATGCAGAACTCTGTTCTATGTCTTCCCTCAACAGATTCCTCACAAGCTCCTAATCTTTTGTAGCACCCTGTGCACTCCACTGTTAGTGACTGGTTTCACAATGAAAGCTGGAGTTACCTGCAGCTGTGAGAGCCATAACCAAGAGACTGTTCCCCTTGCCATGCCCCCCTCTTTAACAAAGTAGTTGTGTTTTCTGCTCTTATTAATCTTTAGTCTTTGAAATAAAATGAGTCTTTATTTGTTTCACACACATTAGTTGGTGCTAACACTGAAACACAGTGGCTAGAGCAGTGGTCTTCAAGCTTTTTCATCTGAGCCCTACCCTTTGAGTTGCAAATTTGTTGCACCCCTGCAACCCAGACAAAAATAGACATGCTTGATAGCCTACTCATAAACCTAAGAGAGACCGTGGAACTTTAATACAATTGCCTACACCTGTAAGTTTCAAATACACAGTTACTTAATGTGAAAGGTGTGCCTGGTTCTCTGCAGACAGTTTATCAACGTGGGGGGAGATTTTTAAAACCGAAACTCTGATCTTGTTCTCCACTTCCAGTTTTGAATGGTACATTATCTTTAGCACCTCCAGTGCAGAGAATCTGATCTCACACAAATAAGATGAACCAAACTGTAAGAGCCTTGATTGTGTACTTGGAGAAAGCTGGATATTCTAAGCCAACTTTCAACCAAAAATTCCCTAAAGACTGTTTTTTAAATTGAATTTCTCGTGTCCTATCATTCTGAAATTCAATCAGCATCTCCTGAATGTTATTTGGGAGATGGGGCAAGGTCACTGCCGCAGCTACAGAAGGTTGGATAATCCAGTCATTCAAAGGTGCATTTTCTGCCGGAAAATATTTAGCCAAACTGGCTCTGAGAGAAGTCAAGTGATTCTTGATTGGCTCCACACCACTCAATAGTTCAGATTCTGTTTCCTCAACAGTGTCAGTTAACAACGGGAATTAAATGCTTAAGCCAGTTTCAATCTTTGTTTTCCAGAAATCTAGCTTTCTCTTGAATGCCGATATCTTGTTATGCAGGTCAAAAATAGTACTTTCCGCTCCTGGCAATGAGTCATTTAGAGAATTCAATTTGTCAAAATTATCAGCAAGGTAAGCCACAACCACAAGCCAGTGGGGATCACAGAGTATGTCTGCATTGCTGAAATCAAAATCCAGTAGAAAAAGTCAAACTTCATTTCTCAGTTCATAAATGCGTCGCAACACTTTCCCCTTGGATAGTCACGTGACTTCCATGTGAAACAACAAAGCATCATGCTCCGTTCCCATTTCTGCACAAAGCATTGCAAAGAGATGTGCCTTTGTGGGTTGTATCTTGATAAAGTTCACGATTTTAATAGCCGAACCCAGAACATCTGTAAGTTCCCGATCCATGTTTTGAGTTGCAAGAGTTTCATGGTGTCCCATTCAAGTCCATTATATATGTGGAGCAATTTCAAACACTTTGGCTTTCAAGCCTGCTCTGCCTCCAAACATAGGAGCTCCATCCGTACAGATTTCGATGCAAGCTTCACACTTCAACTCGTGAGAAGTTAGGAAGTTGTTTAAAATGTTAAACAATTCAGATCCAGTTGTGTGCATCTTACTTGGCTTTCAGAACAAGAAATCGTTCAAAATTGAGATTTCATGATAGTACTGAACAGAAGTAATTAAATGAGCTTCTTTGATATAGCCTTGATATTTTCGGACATATCAGAGATGCAGCAGCTGACTGTGCTATCTGCCACTGGGATCATTTTTAACTTCTCTGCCACACTGTCACCAAACATTGTCCTGCTAATGCCAATTGTAGCTGGGAGAATAATTTTTCCCCAGTTGTGTAAGGGTTTTTATTCTTGGCAATGTGGCATGCAATTTGATATAATGCTTTTAAAGCATGGGTCGGGTGGATATCACATTTTTCATTGTGCTTATTTGTTTAATGTCTTGTTACTTTCATGGAAAAAAACTTCTGTTTCCTATGCCATATTTTGTTTTTAAATGGTGTCAGTTTTGTTGGCTTCAGGCTATTTTGCTAAAGTTACTGCACACACTACACATTGAGGCCTAATTTCTCCATTAACAGCAATGGAAATGAAACCAAAATCCAAAAATGGTTCATATTTTCTTGTTTTTGTAGATTTTTTTTTTCTCTGTATCAACTTTAGGTATTTCAGCTTCTGGCTTTCATTTTGGAATGTGACCAGCTTTTGGCAATAATTACCGATCCACTTTTCACCACACAAAGATGAGAAAAAATATCAAACTCAGCAACAGAATAAGTGTTGCACAACTGTGTGCTGTAAGGACAGTACAGGATGCTAAACTGGAAAGAGAAAGGCAGATGTTGCTGTAGAAATGATTGGCTGGTGGAGAGACTCCCTTTGTTAGGCCCTGGCGGCTGGCAGTGGTGCTTTCTCCGCGAGCTCCAGGCAGCTAACTGTGAGGCTTCCTCCCCCAGCCCAGGAAGCTCCTGCTGTGAGCGTGGGGTGGCAGGGCTTCCCACTCAGCCTAGGGGTGGCCAGGGCACCTGCTATGAGCCCAGCAGAAAGGCTTTCCTGCTCTCAGATGGGAGTTCCCGTTGCAGCCGTGGGCTGTCGGGGGCTTCCCTTCTGTGAACTCTGCAGTGGGCCAGGAGGGGCTTCCCAGCTTTCAGCCCTGGGGCTGCGGGAGTTCCAAGGTGGAGCCCCAGGGCAGCGGGAGCTCTCCCTCTGTGAGCCCTGCAGGGCGGCAGGGGCCTCCCCTTTCTCAGTCCCAGAGAGCTGGGGAATATTTTCCTCCTTGAGGTATAACCTGCCCAAAAAACCCCACCCGTGAACTTTTAACCAACCAAAGGCACATTCAACGGTCATTCAGCACCTGCTGAGCCTGTTGATGAAGTACTCCTTGCTACTGTCTAGGTTCCCACTGTAAGGCTTCATGAACCATCGGAGCAAAGGGTAAGCAGGGTCTCCCAGGATCACCATGGGCATTTCCACATCCCCCATTTGAATCTTCTGCTCTGGAAAGAGAGTCTCAGTGTGCACCTTTCTATATACGCCAATGTTCCCAAGATGAGTGCATCATGCACCTTACCTGACCACCCCATATTGATGTCAGTGAAGTGGCCCCACTGATCAACAAGCACCAGCAAGATCATTGATTAGTAGCCCTTTCAGATGACGTACTCTATCGCAAGAAGGTCTAGGACCGAAATTGGGATATGCGTTCCATCTACCTGCAGTTAGGCAATCCCATTGCTTCAAAGCCATCAAGTATTTCCTGCACGTTACTGAGAGTCACAGTCCTTCGTAGCAGGAGGCCATTAATGGCCTTGCACACTTGCATCACTGCAATCTGCATGGTGGACTTTCCAATTCCTAACTGATTTGCGACTGACTGGTTGCAGCCTGGAGTTGCCAGCTTCTACACTGCAATTGCCACTCACTTTTCCACAGTGAGGGCAGCTCTCATTTGGTGGCTTTGTGCTGCAGTGCTGGGGCAAGCTCCACACACAGTTCCAAGAAGGTGGCTTTGTGTATCTGAAAATTGTGCAGCCACTTCTTGTCATCCCAAACATGCATCATGATACAAACCCACCACTCTGCTTGTTTCACAAGCCTGATACTGACAGTCCACCATTTGCTGCTACCATTCATGGAGCAGCTGTAATCCTTGCATTATTTCTTTCCATGGAACCTAGCAGGACGGGCACCACTGATTCACAGCTCATGAAGGACCAGCTGTGTTGTGTTCATAACACTCAGCACCAGATTGGTCAACAGCTCAGGATCCATGCTTTTGGGCAGCAATGGCAGGTGCAAAGTTTACAAGGGCTGTTGAAAAGCGGCGTGAAATGAAGTTGGAAGCCCATGGAATGATGGGATGGAAAGAACTGCATCATGGGAGGGTGAGTACATCCCCGTGACGCACTGCGATATATTGTCAGAGCTCCTGGTGGCAGAGGGTGGCAAGTTGCACGGTGGGATAGCTACCCACAATTCAAAGCTCTCCCTGTCAATGTAAGAGCACCGACTGCAGATGCGCCCCTTTGACACAAACACAAGGAGTGTTGTGTGATGTGCACAGCCGATGTAATTAAAGCAGCTTATGATCATCAATGCAGCTTAAATCAACTTTAGTCATTGAGGCCACGTCCACACTACAATGTTAAACACCTAAATGATTAGATGAGAAAGGGAAACAATACAAAGTCACTCCTTCTAGTCTTCTTCAGGAGATTCTCTGGAAACTGCATTATGACCACCATTCTTCTGGATGATAAGGGCTGCGTATGGTCTTATTTGACAGATGAAGCCAATTTAAGGACCTTGAGTCTCCCTTTCTTCCTGCTGGTGGTTCTGCTGTTTTGGATGCTGCCCCACTCAGAAAAACAAGTATATTACATCAAAATAAAACTGCTGCTACTCATTTCCACACACTGTTTTTAGCACCCCAGCGGATCACTTCCCTGTGTTGCACATCCACCTTCCAAGCTGTATCTTCTTTTGATGGCATGGAATTTTCTACAAATCAGATAAATGTGAGAGGAGCAATGCTAGTGCTCCTAGACTGTGTCATACATCTTCCTGCTGGGTCTAGCAAACCAGCAGCATGGCCAAGCTTCAGGGAGGCACTAGTCATTAACCAACCTAATATACACAGCAAACAACTGGGGAGATCTTTCTACAGGGAATTTCCTCAGTCCCTGATCCTGGATCACTGATTCAAGGGGAGTTTTGCCATTATTGACTCAGAGGAAGTAGGAGGGACATAAAGTGAAGGTACGGTGTGGG
Organism: Mesoclemmys tuberculata; assembly: GCA_007922155.1. NCBI lineage: Eukaryota > Metazoa > Chordata > Testudines > Chelidae > Mesoclemmys > Mesoclemmys tuberculata. Next base: position 20,399,056 of record ML675629.1, on the reverse strand, counting down.
TATATAATAAATAAATATATGTGCAGCTAAGACAGCTCCAGTGCCTTCCCTTTGACTTTGACATAAAGCTGACATTGCTCTCCCCTTGCTTTTGGGGCTGAACACTTGAGATCTAATTCTGGTCTCACTTATATCAATTTTACACCAGTGTTGCCCCTGAGTTACACACCTGGCTATGTGAGATCAACATCAAGTCCACTGCCTTGTAACATTAGCAGTCACTAGTGGTTTGGTGGGAGATACTGGGGGAGGGGAATAGGATTTTCCCATGATAATACAGACTGGCTTTTTACTAATCTGATTACATTGCTAGCAGAAAAGGATTGGTGGGATTGTGCAGCATTCATAGAGCATATGATGGTAGGCCCAGCCAGTGAGTACAGTGCAGCTATAGGAGTGGTTATATGGATTGGGCTGACACCCAGGGAATCTCTTATAAAATTGAAGTGGGCTGCTATGCAGCAAAAGGAAAAATAAAATTTGGGGAAGGTGACAAGCAGAGCAAAAGGTGTGTTAGAAAATAAGCATGTAACTCCACACAATAATCCTTATCTGTCTGTTTAGCTACTTATATTTTCCTCATTACTGTGGCACAGCATTGTGGGTTACGACCCCCAAATGGGGCTGCTTCCTGAGCAGATGGGGTCATGGCAATGCCAAGTGTGCTATTTTACAAAATAGCTGAGTGACCTCACACATACAGTATGCGGAGGACCTCACACATACCGAGTGGAGGACACCATTTTGTAGAGAAAATGGAATCCTCCATGCGGCATGACCTCTTACGTACGGTGTGTATGAGATCATGCTGTGCAGAATTCATGCTGTCTGGGGTCGCTGGAAGCAATATATCTGAAAATGGGGTCATGCAAGGAAAAGGTTTGGGAACCACTGGTGTAGAATCTGACTCAACAGCTCATTTTCCACCCAGCAAAAAAAACACTCAGAAGGGTACAAAATCTAAATGAAAACATAATGGCTCTAGCTTGTCCTGTGATATTTGTTGCTTGGAAGAGCCTGGTCCCAAGCCAAGTCCTTTCCCTTTGTGTGCCAATGTGCTACGTGGCCAGCGGCTGCTGTCCCAGAATTTTTCATTCTGAGTTCTAATTCCAAACAATTGCCAAACTGTCAGCCAGGTCGGCTGAGCGAACCGCTCAGAATAGCAGCCCAAGGGCTGTTTTGCTGAAGTTCTCCTACAGTTATATAAGGAAGATGCTGTAGGTGAATGCTGATTAGTAAGGAAGTTCAAGACTGTTGCTGACAGGCAAGGAGAACTTCCCTTCGTTTCACCTGCTACTGATTATTCTGCTTGCCTCCCCATCCCTCCAGCTGAAAACCAGGCTGTAGCTTTTGACTCCTCCTTTTGCTTCACCCTTCATATCCACGCTGTTGCAAAATCCTGTCAATGGAACTCCTATCTGGGCCTGGGCTATTTCTTGCTGTAAGTGAGGGGGCATGGCCTACCTTGGAGACAGACAGGGAAGGGTAGCCAAACCCTTGGTGGGCGGAGCCAGGACAACCCTGCCCGCCCCCTGGAAGCAGGGGGGTGAGACAGAAAATATAAAAGGTGAGCCCTATAGCTCAGTTTGGAGGAAGCTGCTGTAGGGGAAGGATGCTGCCTGGGCCCCAGGGGAGCTGCCGGCCCCAGAGGAGCTGCCTGCCTCCTGTGACGTGGAGGAGCTGCCTGCAGTGCTGAGGACCTGTGGGGCTGCCCCTTGCCATATACCCCGAAGACTGACAGTGACCCTGAGGCCCAGGTACTCCAGGAAAGGGGGGCAGGAAGGAGCCCAGGGAACTAGACAGTTGTCTGGTTGTGTTGTGGCCTGCAGTTGTGGCAGTGAGTTGTGGCTGGAACCCCACTGACCCAGTGGTGGGACCCTCTGCCACTGATAGGGCCCTGGGCTGGGATATGCTGGAGTCAGGAGGGCCCATGTCCCTCTCGCCACACCACCCCTGGGGTGGTTGTCACCCAGACCTGTGAAACCCCACAGGGCAATAGACTGCTTGCTCAACACACCCTGCCTGAAACAACAATAGAATACCAATTTAAATTTATTATAAATATTTTTAGATGTTTTTCTACATTTTCAAATATATTGATTTCAGTCACAACACAGAATACAAAGTGCATAGTGTTAACTTAAATTATTAATGATTACAAATATTTGCACTGTAAAAAAGAAACAAAAGATATTTCAATTCACATCATACAAGTACTGCAATGCAATCTTTTATTGTGAAAGTATAACTTACAAATGTAGAGTTTTTTCACATAACTGCACTCAAAACCAAAACAATGTAAAACTTTAGAGCCTACAAGTCCACTCAGTCCTACTTCTTGTTCAGCCAATTGCTAAGACAAACTTGTTTACATTTATGGGAGATACTGCTGTCCACTTCTTATTCACCTGAAAGTGATAATAGCATGGCACTGTTGTAGCTGGAATTGCAAAGTATTTACAGGCCAGATATGTTAATCATTCGTATGTCCCTTCATGCTCCGACTTGTAGATTGCACAGTGCAAATATTTTTAATAAAAATAACAAAGTGAGCATTGTACACTTTGCATTCTATGTTATAAGTCAAATCAATATATTTGAAAATGTAGCAAAACATCTAAAATATTTATAATAAATTGGTATTCTATTGTTTAAAAGTGTAATTAAAACTGATTAATCACAACTATTTTTTAATCTTGCAATTAGTTGCAATTATTTTTTTTATTTGACAGCCCTGTTCTATTGCTGCTCTGACCATCTCCAGCCCTTCTTCAAATCCCTTCACTGGCTTTCTGTTGCTTTGCTGCATAATACTGAAGTGTCTTGGTTCTGACTATAAAGAGACGTAAATTCAGGGTACTCCTGACTACTTGTTCTTAAAAAGATGCCACTGCTGGTTTTTGCAAGACTAATAATGTTAATCCTGGTCTCCCTGGCCAAATTTCATTTTGGGTATCCTGCCTACATAAACTTCCCTTTGTAATTACAAGTGGAAAAATGTATTCCTCACTTCCTGTCCCGACAAAAAAAAAAAAAGGGGTGTACTCCAACTGCTGACATCCTGTAAGTGGCTGTGGGTAAAGAGGCTATGTAAATGTAAGTTACTTTAACTATTTATATGAAAATGTCTTGAAATAACAAATAGAAGGACAAATCAGGGGAGAACTGATCATTGACCATTGTTACAATGCCTCTTAAACCTGTTCTCCCCATACATCACTTTCAGGGGTCACTTGGGTGTATTTTGATATCTTATATTTCTTGATCTATATATTTAGAATCATAGACTATTAGAGTTGGAAGGGACCTCAGGAGGTCATCTAGTCCAACCCCCTGCTCAAAGCAGGACTATCCTCAGCTAAATCATCCCGGCGAGGGTTTTGTCAAGCCTCATCTTAAAAACCTCTAAAGATGGAGATGCCACCACCTCCCTAGGTAACCCATTCCAATGCTTCACCACTCTCCTAGTGAAAAACTTTTTCCTAATGTCCAACCTAGACCTCCCCCACTGCAACTTGAGACCATTGCTCCTTGTTCTGTCATCTGCCACCACTGAAAACAGCCTAGCTCCATCCTCCCTGGAACCCCCTTTCAGGTAGTTAAAGGCTGCTATCAAATCCTCCCTCATTCTTCTCTTCTGCAGACTAAATAGGTCTAGTTCTTTCAGCCTCTCCTCATAAATCTTGTGCTCCAGTCCCCTAATCATTTTTGTTGCCCTCCGCTGGGTGCTCTCCAACTTGTCCACATCCTTTTTGTAGTAGGGGGCCCAAAACTGGACACAATACTCCAAATGCGGCCTCACCAATGCTGAATAGAGGGGAATAATCACTTCCCTTGATCTGCTGGCAATGCTCTTACTAATGCAGCCCAATATGCCTTCTTGGCAACCAGGGCACACTGCTGACTCATATCCAGCTTCTTATCAACTGTAACCCCCAGATCCTTTTCTGCAGAATTGCTGCCTAGCTCGTCGGTCCCCAGTCTGTAGCTGTGCATGGGATTCTTCTGTCCTAAGTGCAGGACTCTGCACTTGTCGTTGTTGAAACTCATCAGATTTCTGTTGGCCCAATCCCCCAATTTGTTTAGGTCCTTCTGGATCCTATTCCTCCCTTCCAGGGTATCTACCACTCCCCCAGCTTTGTGTCATCTGCAAACTTGCCGAAGATGCAATCTACCCCCTCTTTCAGATCATTAATGCAGATGTTGAACAAAACTGGCCCCAGGACTGACCCTTGGGGCACTCCATTTGTGACCGGCTGCCAGCTAGACATGGAGCCATTGATCACTACTCACTGAGCCCTTTGCTCTATCCAGTTCTCTCTCCATTTTATAGTCCATTCATCCCACCCATGTTTTTTTAACTTACTGATAAGAATACTGTGGGAGACTGTATCAAAAGCTTTGCTAAAGTCAAGGTATATCACGACCACTACTTTCCCCACATCCACAGAACCTCTTCATAGAAAGCAATTAGGTTGGTCAGGAATGACTTTCCCTTGGTGAATCCATGTTGACTGCTCCTGATCACCTTCCTCTCTTTTAAGTGCCTTAAAATCGATTACTTGAGGACCTGCTCCATGATTTTCCCGGGGATTGAGGTGAGGCTGACCGGCCTATAGTTCTGTGGATCCTCTTTCTTGAAGCTGGGCGCTGTATGTGCCTTTTTCTAGTCACCTGGGACCTCCCCCTCTTGCCACGAGCTTTCAAAGATAATAGCCAATGGCTCTGAAATCACATCAGCTAACTCCCTCAGCACCCTCGGGTGCATTGCATCTGGCCCCATGGATATATATCTTGATATATTTCTATACAGCAATTAGACACCTGCAGCTGGCCGGTGCCTGCTGACTCAGGCTCACAGGGCTGGAGTTAAGGGGCTGTTTAATTGCAGTGTAGACTTCTAGGCTCAGGAACCTGCAAGGTGGGAGGGTCCCAGAGCTTGGGGTGCAGCCTAAGCCCAGAAGTCTATATTGCCATGCAACAGCCCCGGGACCCTGAGTCGGCTGGCACAGGCCAGCCACAGGTTTTTCTTTGCAGTGTGGACGTATCATTGATGTGCAACAGATGGAATGTCTGAAGGGTAGCTGGTGTGCTGAGACAACAGCCTATCTTGCTGACCAGTACTGTCTCATTATTTCCTCAGACTCCTGTGTCTTTGTTTGTATCCATCTGTCGTCTCTTGTTTTATACTTAGGTTGTAAGCTCTTTGGGCGAGGAGCTGTCTTTTTTTTTTTCTCTGTGTTTGTACAGCGTCTACCAAAATGAGATCCTTGTTCATAACTGTGCTCTTAGGTGCAATGGTAATACACATAATAACTATAATAATAACATGCTCCAGGGCCAATTGATGGCACCCAAAGATGTTCTATAGCAACATTTTGTGGATATGGTGAAGGCTCACGAATGTTTCTCTTTCCACAATAGTATTCTCAAAGTCTCTGTGATGCTTTCTTGGGGCATCCAGAACTGTAACTCATCTCATTACCCTACTGCCTCACCGAGAGGGAGATTTGTTGTTGCCTAACTGGATGACTTTGAGCAGGGGGTTGGACTAGATGACCTCCTGAAGTCCCTTCCATCTCTAATATTCTATGATTCTATGACAGCTCCCTGCCACCCCAGTCTGTTAACAAGCCAAACAAACTCCTCAGGACTCTGCCAGCTCTTACTTTGCCTTCAGTTCCTAAGCCCCCTTGAAGAGCGTTTCTCTGCAGTATCCAGCCTCTGTCACTGGACATTCTCAGAAATTACCACGTTGGCTGTCCCCAAAGAGAAAGTGGATACACCAGCCTGTTGGCTCAGCTGAGGATGCACACTTTTTAATATATTGCACTGAGATAAACTTATAATAAAACCAAGAATAAGTTTATTAATAAAGAACAGAGATTCAAATGATACCAAGTAAAGATAATAGAAACTGAAACTAAATCAAATCATGAAGGATGAATATAAAAAATAACACAAGCATGTAGGGACAACATTAGAAAGGCCAAGGCACAAAATGAAATTAAATTAGCTAGAGACATAAAGGATAATAAGAAAATATTTTACAAATACATTAGAAGCAAGAGGAAGACCAAGGACAGGAGTGGGGAAGGAACGATAACAGAAAATGTGGAAATGGTGGAATTGCTAAATGCCATTTTTGTTTCAGTTTTCACCACAAAGATTTAGATAGGGAATGTCAGTGAAAATGAGGTAGGATCTGAAGCTAAAACAGGGGAAGAACAAGTTAAAATTACTTAGGGCTAGTCTACACTTAAAATCTGGGTCCAGTTCTGGTCAATATCTTCATAAATTATTTAGATCACTAAATGAGTCAACAGTGTAACACTGTAGCAAAAAAGCAAACATCCTTCTGGGATGTATTAACAAGTGTATTGGAAGAGAGACATGAGAAATAATTCTTCCACTCTACTTTTTGCTGATAAGGCCTCAGCTGGAGTATTGTGTCCAGTTCTGGGCACCATATTTCAGGAAAGATGTGGCCAAACTGGAAAAAATCCAAAGAGCAACAAAAATGATTAAAGGTCTAGAAAACATGACCTATGAGAGAAGATTAAAAAAACCTGGGGTTGTTTAATCTGGAGATGGGAAGACTGAAGGGGGACACAACAGTTTTCAAGTACATAACAGGTTGTTACGAGGAGGAGGGAGAAAAATTGTTCTCCTTAACCTCTGAGGGTAGGACAAGAAGCAACGGGCTTAAATTGCAGCAAGGGAGGTTTAGGCTGGACATTAGGAAAAACTTAACTGACAGGGTAGTGAAGCACTGGAACAAATTGGCTAGGAAGGTTGTGGAATCTCCATCATTGGGGATTTTTAAGAACAAGTGAGACAAATACTTGTCAGGGATGGTCTAGTTATTATTTAATCCTACCCTGAGTCAGGGGAGTGGACTAGAAAACCTGTCGATGTCCCCTCCAGTCCTACGCTTCTATGATTCTATAAATATGGATCCCATTGTCTTTAGCTCATGCTGCTTCATTTACATCTGAGACCTAGTCAGGCAGGAAAATCAACATTCCTTTGTCTGGACAAATTTGTTTACTCATGCTGCCTGGTTCCATGGTTTGAGCATATTTTTAGAACAAACCTACAACTTTTTAATAGTCACCCATACATATCACACAACATTATAATGATCAGTAAGTTTTCATTTGACACTTTACATGATATTCTTTATAGATAAATACCACGACAGCAATGTTTTAAGTGTAGTGTAGTGAGCTTGTCAATCCTGATTGGAGTTGCTGTTACATGATAGTGAACTCTTTCCCAGTAGGTATTGAGGGGCTCCTAGGGTCACAGTCTCATCTAACAGAAATGGTTTGCATCATGGGCAACTTGAGGAATCCAAGATGCCATTATCTGGATTGAAACTGGATTAGCCATTTATATGGGGCCAGATCAGTATCTGGAAGGGAAGATTCTACGTCTTTTCTGGTTGAGTTTTGGCCAGCTTCAGTTGGTGAAGTCCTAGATGTGCAAGGGAGTACGGGGGTCTGTGAAGCGGGGATAAAGAACTCCCGAAGTTACAGTCAGTCCAGCCCACTGTACGTGTATAGCTTGTAAGGCCTGGGGGAAAAGCCTTTAAAATGGAGGAACTCAGGACAGCCCAGCTGGAGTGGTACTCAGAGCCAGGGTTAATCATTGAGGAACAGCTTGAGAGTACTGCCAACTTGGGCTCTCTGAGAAAAGAAGAGTGTCAGTTTTGTGTCTCTTATTATTGATATTCCCAGGACTAATTCTTGACCTATAGTCATGCAGAAGGATAGGAGCTGAGACTTTTTGTAGGACCTGGAAGACTGTTTCCTTTCTTTTGCGTGAGAAAGAGAGTCCAGGCAGGCCTTTCTGGGCCTTGGAACTATCTTCCTTGTTGTATAGACTCTTTTATATCCCCAGGAAGAGGGTGGACTTGCTCAGCTGTACAGCTGGAGGGATTCCCCGATACCACAGGAGTGCTGTTGCCCAGGGAATGATATGAGTTAATGCAGTGCCTGCCTTCACCCCAAGAGGTAACTTGAAACATAACCTTTGAAAATGTCCATGTTGGTTTAGATTGTTAACATCACTTTAAGGGAGACCAAGGTGCTACCTTTCCTCAGGGAAGCAGCTATTTATGCCCTTGTTTAAGAAACAAAGTCTTGACATGGATCTCACTGGCTAAGTGCTAGGGGCAAGGCTATTGAAAAGGTTGTGCTGAGAAACTTTTGTATCTCCTGCTGTTCTTGTATTTCTTTGGTCTCTGTTAATAAAAGATTTTGGCTTAGATTTTGGCCTGTATGGAGACTGCATAGGTCTCATTGTCTGATCTCCTACAGGCAGGAGAGAGAAGAGAGCTGTCCATACTGATTATTTTCTCTTTTTTTTTTAAACAGAAGATTTGGATAGAACTCATTGAAACTTTTTTTGTCAAAACTGTTTTACAACAGAGGATTGGGCTTTTGGCAAAATGAATGTTTGTGGATAATGCGTGATTTCCGTAGAAAACTTCTTTTCCCATCAAAAAGCCAAAATATTGAATCAGATATTCTTCTGAAGTGCCTCAAAGGTATTGTAGTTCATTTTCTCTGTCTAAATTCTCCTCTGTGAGATAGGCTTCCCAACTGGACTAATGATGCACCATGTCAAGTGTTTCTCATGATGAAAGCACCTCTCCTCACCATGTGAGGAAACTGATGCATCATAGGAGAGGTAATCTGGCCAGGGACCCTAATCTATATAGGACACATCAGAACTACAACTTCCATGAAGCACCATGGCAGAATTTCCAAATCAAAATAGTACTGGTTTTGGATGGAGTTTTGGTGGTTTGGGGTTTTTTGAGTGTGTGCCAAAATGTCAAGATTTTCCACAGAATATGTCAATGAACGTTATTTTTGTTGTTTTTGACACAATTTTCCACAGGGAACCCCTCCCTCGCCTAAGGTGACTAGATATTCTGATTTTATAGGGAGAGTCCTGATATTTGGGGCTTTTCCTTATGTAGGCGCCTATTACCCCCACACCTCTGTCCTGATTTTTCACACTTATTATCTGGTCACTTGACTTTTACTCCCTATTTTTCTGAGCCGCTCTAGACTTTGATAGCATGCACCTGAAGGTACTATTTAGTTGGGTGACTGCAGATCCTGGTAAGCGTAGACAGGCTCACACTGGGAGACTCCATTTCTTCCTTCTAGCAATGGTGTATCCTGGGTCTCCAGCACCCAGGAGCCTTACATTTGGGCCCCCCTCCCCGTCAGCAGCAGCTGTGCCCTGCAGGGTAGGGGGTCTGTGAGCCTGTTTCCCACTTCCCCCTGCCTTTGGGATCCTGTGTGGCCAGGATCCCAGCAAAGGGGCGGAGGAGATGGGAAGATGTTTGCTCCCCCCATAGTGGGAGCCCTTGGCTACCAACAGGCCTGTGATGGGGTCTGCGTGGCTGCCTAGGATGTTAAAACCCTGTGGCCCCCGGCTGCCTGTGACAGCGGGGGGAGGCTCCTCCTCCTCCCAGGGCCCAGCCAGCACCCCCCTCTCCCCAGGACAGCCCCCAGGGGCATGGTACCCTCCTCACCCTCACTCCTCAGCATGCCACTGCCTTCTACAGTAGTCCCAGAGAGTGGTGCTGGGTAACTGTTCACTTAGCCCAAGGGATTTTTTTCAGGGACTTGTTTGGTCATTCTGCTTAGTGCAGATGTGAGGCTAGTGGTGGAGAGTGAGGTGGTTTTGGCTGCAGTGCCACCATAATGTTAATATACAACTCCACATTTCTTTTTCACCATGCAAAACAGTGCAATGTTTTCTGAGCTAACACTGTACTTGGGCGGCCTCTGGCAGTTTAAGGGCTTCATTGAATCGTTTTGTTGTTTCTCTCCTTAGCCATCATTTAACTGGATTATCCCCATAGTGGTGATCTGATCCATCTGGTTCTGCTTTGCCATTTTCCATGTTTTACTTCTGAAGGACCTCTCCAAAATGAGAATGAATGATACAAATAGCCCCACTATCACAGTCCTTCATACTACCCCATCTTACTGCACCCTTCTTTCCCCCTCCCTCCTTGGTCAAACTAAAACAACTCAGAAACTCATTCAGGTATTTTCTCCATAAAATGCAAGTGGGAACAAATGCAAATGTGCCAATTTAGCAGATCATTATAGATTAGCCAAACTATTGCAGCGTTTCTCTCCCTGCATTTCTGTTGACACCCCTTTCCCTTCCCCTCTGAATTCTCTCTCATGCTACTGCTGATCATGTGCAGTACTAGGAGGGGGGGTGAAACACTGGAATGGGTTACCTAGAGAGGTGGTGGAATCTCCATCCTTAGAGGTTTTAAGGCCTGGCTTGACAAAGCCCTGGCTGGGATGATTTAGTTGGGGTTGGTCCTGTTTTGAGCAGGGGTTTGGACTAGGTGATCTCCTGAGGTCCCTTCCAACCCTCATCTTCTATGATTCTATGTGAAGAAGATGCAGCATTTCCAAAAGGTGTTTGAGCAAACAAAAATTTACTTTTTTAGCTGGCCACCATGATATGTAATTTTGTTTTTTGCTAAGGAAAACTGCACTGGTGAAAATAACTTTTTCCATTTAAAAAAAATGGAATGTCCATGCCTTTAAACAAAAAAGAAGGCAGGTATTTGGTTGCAATACTTTAAACCCAGGACCTGAGGTTTCTCATGGGTTCTGGGTTAACACTGAGGAGCGTCTCCTCTAATACTATCTCACCCAGCACTGTTCACAGAGGAAGTGCTCAGACAGATAAGTTTACTTAATTGGCCTGCTGGCTCCTTATTGGTTCATGTCACCTCCTGGCCCTTCTAGGTCTCTGGAGGACTACATCTTGCTGGTAACCTGGCCTGAGTGGGTTTCCCTGAAGCAGAGGCTGTCAGGGTGCCAGCACCTCCAGCAGGACTGATATAGCCTGAGAAGCCATTCACAGCTTTTACATAATAAAGTTACAAAGCTTGGTGGTGAAAAGGCCATGAGACAAATTGGAAATGCTGTATTGTGTGTTTGAATGCATGTAAAATAAAAAGGCATATTCAGTAGACTGGCTCCATTCTCCTATTCCCATTTTAGTCAATAGGGCTGAGATTTTCAAAATTTGATATCTAAAGTTAGGGTCCTAATTCCACTATTTTGGCACCTAAATAAGTTGTCTAATTTTCAAACATGCTGAACACCCAGCATCTCCCACTGATTTCAATTTTTAAAAATCTTGCTCTAAGAATTTATTTAACTGAATTAAACACCAGAATCAGACTTTATTAGAGCTGTGCAAAATTTTCATTCATGATTAATTACATTTCAGGCAGACTTGGCCCATGTTCTGAACAGACCTATGTTATGTTTTTGTGTGCAATCTTGCAAAGCTCAGAGCAAAACTGTAGGAATCTGAATTCACACAAAGTGAAACCAGAGAAAGTATCTCATCAAACCCAGCAAAGTGACTGCTAAGTTTTGCATGGCTCCAATATTGCAACAAATGAGCACTAAAACCACCATCAACAATGAAATAAGCATCGCAGTGGAGCTAGGTCAGAGACACCTCAATGGAATGATATTCTGTTAGAACAGCAGCTACATCAAAACACTTGATGAAATTGGGTCAATTTTGCTGGAATTTTGTTTCAGAAAAAAATGGAAAATTCTGGCAATTTTGAGACATCCTGTTTTGATATTTTGGAACAAAGTGTTTATTCATTTTGAAATGACCGTTCAGAATTTTAAAAATGTTGTATTATAATACAACAAAATCAAAATCAAAACAAAATATTTTGATTGATCTGAAACAATTTGGGGGGTTATTTTTTATTTTAGAGAACTTTGAAAATTTTTATTTTCATTCTGATTCAAAATGAAGCCAGATTTTAAAATCTCAGTATCCTTTGTGAAATGGAATTTCCATCCTCCCCACTGCTCTCATCAGCAGCTTCTAGCTAGCCTGACTATGCCACTTGTAGAACAGGTTCACAAGGGAGGCAGAAGAACAATGCTGCATTTGTGGAGCATGTGATAGTGGGTCCATCATCTGAATACATGGGATTATGGGTGTGGTTATATGGACTGTAGGAAATCATTAATCATGGGTAGCTTTCATGTCATTCCATTTCTGTTCTTGAGGGGCCTGGTGTCTCACAAACTGGCTATGGAAATATGAAACCAAGTTGTAACTCCTTATTCAGTCAAGACTTAAAACTTCAGTGGGAGATTTGCCTGAGTTAGGAGTAAAGACTCAAATTTAGCCCAGGATCTCTTTAAATTGGCCATATGTTTAATTTTAGACATGCATATTAGAGTTGCCTGATGAGACACTCACCCTTATGATGAGGAAGTAGCTGCTGGAACAATAACATATTTGTTATATTTTAGTCAGTGAAGGAATGTTATGCCATCAAAAGCTGATTCCAGAATTCCACACCTACCCGTTCTGGCTTATTTTCAACACTTCTTATGAATGACTGTAGCTTTGCAGCTAATAGTTTTATTTTCAGTCCTTTGTGTAAATGCCTTTTTGTTGATTCTTTGTGCGTGGAGACATAAGCATATTCCTTTTTTGGCTTGACTCAGCATGTATGAACATGATATACTGTACTTACTACACAGCTTTATGATGATCAGAGATGTGACTTGACTGTGGAAGTGCAACTTTTGTGCCTACTGTGTTCCACATAAACAATGCAGATGGTTATGTTTCAGGTGTGGAGGGGGGTAATTCTGGTAACTACTTAGTCTGAAGCCCCGATGGAAATTTTGGAAAACATTTTGGGGTCAGACTTTGAAAAGCACTCAGCATTTTGAATATCTCACTTTTCATAGGTCTTCTAGTGTATCACGTTTCCTCTCGGTCTTCTCTTTAGTGACACTGGTTTGAGTAGAAATTCTTTAGGGTTTTTTCCTGGACGAATCACTTGAAGTCACAATCCTGTTTCTGATATCGTTGCTGGGGATGTTCCCACCGCAAAAAAAAAAAAAAAAAAAAAGACCCCAGGCAGCAAATCAACTGATTTTGGCTCATGCTTTAGGGCTAAAAATAGCAGTGCAGATGTCTGAGTTTGGGCTGGAGTCCAGGCTCTGAAACCTGGTGAGAGGAGTGGATCTCAGATCCTAGGCTCCAGCATGAGCCCGAACATCTACACTGCTCTTTTTAGCCCCATAGCGTGAGCAAGAGTCAGTTGATCCAGGCTCAGAGACTTTCTGCCACGGGTCTTTTTGCAGCATTGACATACCCTTAGTTTTTGAGTTCAGGAAAAGGACAGACAACAGCTGAGCCAAGCAAAAGACATTTGGGCAAAGTTACTTTACTGAAATCACAGAGCATTTCTTGCACCTTGTGTGGTTTATATATGTGCAAAGGGGTATAAATTGCTCTGACTAGCGTATTGCACTCTTCATAGCTAAACAAAGTGAGGCGGTGAATCAGGTGCAATTTTTTTTTTTTTTTGGAAACAAGGTACAAAATTCTGCTTCCATTCACTCACAATCAATGGGGTTGCACATGTGTAAATGAAAACAAGATTAGGCCTGATGTTTTGAAACTTTATTACACACTGAAAAAGTTCTTTGTACAAAAAGCAGCTGTATGTAGACATTATTTCCCTTGGTAGAGGATTAATTGGCTGCTGATCATTGTACAGGTGAAAGACATCAAATTCCTGAGAAAAAAGGATCAAACACATCAAAGTGTTAGTGCTGAGTAGTATTAGGAATGCAAAGAACAAAGTATAACAGTTTTAGCTACAAAGTCTACATCATGCTCTAATACGATTTCATGTTTATTGGACAATTATCCATTACTACCTCACAGGAAACGTAGACAAATCTAAATGCTGAGGTAATGTTGAAATCATAACTGACATATACCATTACAGATTATTTTTTCAACAGAGGCTAATCCAAATGAATTTTGCAGCAGCCTGGTGTTATTCTAGACATCTGACTGCCATCTAGTGGAGTTTGTTTTATATGCAAGCCCAAGAAAAGCTGCTGCATCCGTTAGCTGGTTTTCAGGAAAATGTGTGTTGTATGTACTTCGGTCTTTGCTGTAGCTTGCAATGCTGTATTTCCATCCACTGCACAAATAGCATGCCCAGCTCAACTAAGTCTAGTGATACATATACCAGAAAGAGAAACTAGGACATTTTCCAAGCAGTATATGCATATATACCAGGATGTGGGGGAGTGCATTTTCCAAGCCTCTAGTACTCCCATGGGACAGATGTGACTCAGGGGGGAATAACTTCCCGGGAAAATACTGCCACTGTCCTCTGATAGTGAAGGGCAGATTTAAACTTCAGATGAGACTCAAAAGGGTCCCTGCTAAGTGAGATGTGCTGAATCAGCATTATTTCTGGGTGCAATTCACTTTCACATAATGAGCTGCTTGTATTTACTAGCTGACTAGTGGAAAATGAATTATTGTTAGTGATAAATAACTATTGAGCTGTCACTGTGTGGAGAGAGAAGCATTAATCAGGTGTGTACAGTGGGCCCCAGAGCAGCCAGGCTCCCAAGGAAGGCACACTGGTAGGGGGAAGTATGTATGACACCATATCCCTGTGGATGTTATCAGCAGGGACCTTTGGATCTTAGCATGTGAGCTTTCAATGCCTGAGCTAAAAGATCCAGCTGTATCTGTAGCCTAGCCCTCACCAGAAGATGCTGGAGCATCACACCAAGCGGATTACACATGCTGCTTCTCTGGGGCTGCACAGAAGATGCTCACCATACCTTCTGCTCTTCTGTCCCTTCGTCCTGTAGGAATAGGCTGTGGGAATCTGCACTGTGAAGTGCACTGAATTTCCTGGGTGCTGTGCCTCCATCGGGCCTCTCCTCTGAGCTCTGTGGGTATACTGAGGGTTGTGTTGGAATTGAAAACAATTGCTTTGACAGCAGGGAGGTTTCCGGGTCCTGCTGAGAGAAGTCTCTGTCACACAGCTTGCAAGCAGGGCCGATCTGGGAAGAGCTGTCTTAAAGCAAAGTGGGGGGAGTTGTGCGCCTCTGCCGTAGGTAGGAGCCTGTTTGTCTCAGTGATTGGGTTCTTGTGTGTTTACCATTATGTTGTGACCTTCCAGACAGAGTAGTTATTTGTAGCTTGTCGAGGAACCCAAACTCAGGGGTCCTAACTTACATGTCCGTTGCCCAGCGGATGGTCCAAATTAGCCAGACAACAGGTTAGCAAAGTCAAAGTTTATTTATCCTTGCGCAAGGAGGTAGCTCGGTGGTGGGAGCGACCCTAAGCATACATTTCTTAAAGCTTATATAACCTTACACAAACAGGTCTTATACGTCACAGTTTCCATGGCAAAGACAAAGGCTAAGACAAAAAGTAAGGCAAAGGGCTCTTTATCTAAAAACACTTGGCCCAATACTTTTCACCCCCCTCTATCTGAACTACAAGGTCTTCCTTCACATTCCGTGCCTACTGGCGCCCAGCTCTCATAACTATCTTGTTATGGCAATAGATTCTAAGTCTAAACATCTGCTAGCAAAGCACTTTCTATCTTAGACCTTGACTGCTATACTCACAGACTAAAAATCAGTAAGGAAAGAGAATCCATCTTTTCCCCCATCTAGGGCAGAGAGACTCCATTTTAATTTTCCTCCACAGTCCCCCCTTTGTTCCTATTAGATCTTCTATTAGGAACACCACTATGACATATTTCATTATTATCTCTGTCAATATACCAATACCATATTAATCTTTATACCATTGGCTCCTAGGGGGGCTTAAACCTTACTTATTAAAATAATAAATAACATTGCATACAACAAAACATTAACATTAATATTATCATACAGCTATGCCTACAAATTTTTTAAGCCAAAATAAATTTGGTAACCAAGAAATTAGTGCATTCCAAATGAAGGACCATAAAATGTCAATGCCAGACGGTGGCATTGAAGGATTAGCAAATTTATAAAAAATCTGCTACCATTCCAAATTTTATGCACATTCATCTTAATTTAACCTGATTCATTTATATAAAAACAACAGATTTAATTCAACATTACACAAACTTTTCCTCGTTGAGCCAATAATTAGTTTAGGGCTAACCTATTCTAAATATTCATTTATGCCATCAATTCAATTTTAGCCTGTAAATTTAAAATAGCATTTCCAATTTTATTGGGAAATATCTTAAATTCAGCTAAAAAATTATTAGTGCATACTCCAAATCATCCATTCCTTGCCTGGGCCAAAGCATTTTCTATCCTCTTCAGAACGCTGAAGAGTGTTCAGTTAATGGGTTGTAATGATGAGCATCCAGGGTGGGCTTAAAACTTCTCTTAGGCCGGTGGTTATACACAACCTCACGTAGAGGAACCAGGTGCACACCTCCAGGCCAGAGATATGCCAGGGTACATCTTCCCCTCCACCTTGGTGGTAAAGTTTTTTTCCTGCCCATCTTTCACATGCTTACCATACACCTTCCTCTATGGGAGTAACACTTCCATAACAATTGGAATGGGCTTGGTATAGCACATGTAGCATTATATTAGCCCATGCAGCCCAGGATCTATTTGTATATTAATTAAAAGTAATACCTTGAATTATCCAAGCCTCTCTTCTTAACTGGTCATTTTAATATAAATTCACATCTTCAAGCTACAGCCACCAATTTTGGGTCTTGTTGCACTTAATTCCTCGAGTGGCATTTAACATACAATTATAAACTGTTTTCTCATTCAGTTGAGTGGCATTTGATCTCCATTTCTATATTATAATTTTACTTACTTTTTCCCTTCTACCATAGGCAAATGAACAATGTATTTGCATTTTGGATATTTACCTACATTTCTTACTTCACAAGTAACATTTAACCAGGGTTTGTCTGATTTTGTTACTAATACAGGTTGTGTCCACTGCATACATATTGGCGCTGCTGGTTTTCTTCTTGGGAGAATTAAGTCTCTGGAATCAACTCTTATTCCCAACCAATATTTTTTCCCTCTTACTGTTCCCATTTATTAACTGGTACAGGAACTGGTATCAAGGGTATCCCTTCCCGATGATGGGTTGCCATAAAAGAGCACACCCGACAATACTTAACCTCCCAGGATGTAATTAAATTCCTTATTAATATATAAAAGGAATTGGCTCCAAAATCTACATTGCCCCTATTTAAACTAATTATAAATATCATTAGGAATAACAAATTTATCTTTTTTACTATTCCCAGAACAATGCATTCTTTCAATATAACAAACACACAACAAAATCAACAAAATAATTAAAATTATTGTAAAAATAATAAAGTCCATTAGCTCTTCTTTCCTGGTGCACTCTTGACTCCGTCGACCGTCTTCTTCAGAGCAACCACAAGGGGATTGCCCGTGGCTCTTCACCTCTCCTCGTCTGCTTCAGAGCAACCTCAAGGGGATTGCTCGTGGCTCTTCACCCCTCCTCGTCTGCTTCTGGGACCTCAGTCCAGCGGTGCTCCCTCATCACACTTAAAAATCTGCTTCTTTTAAAAATTAATGTGAGATGGCTGTACTTTCTTTAGATGGGTGCAGTGGTACCAGGCGTCCTTTCCCTGTAGTTTTAGGCAATTCTTCCGTAAAAACTTCTTTAGCAACACCCAATCTCCTTCTTGAATATCAGGCACAGCCATGTCTAAAGAAAGTCTCTAAGCGTCTCTGGAAAACTTAAAAATAGCAGTAAGTGTCTTTTGTAATTTTATCACATAAGCAACCAACTCCTCATTTCCCCCCAAAAAACTGGCACGTGCAGGTATCAGGCTTCCCCCAACTTGAATGGTTTCCCCCCCCAAAAAAAACTTCATAGGGAGAAAAATTTGTCTTCCTGACTGACATAGTTCTTAGATGCATTAAAGCTAATGGTAATGCATCCACCCAATGTATGGATACCTGGAGCACATCAAAAGCGCAAAACTTGAACTTGATCAGCTAACCCCCATTTTCCTCCACAAGCTGCCACTTGGAGTTTGCCAGCTCCTGTAGTGCCACACTTAGCCTCAAGGGCAATGGCTCTCAACCTATTTACCATTGTGGGCTGCATATGCACCTCTCTATGTGTTACGTGGGCCACATCCACGCAATATAGATACTACCTGTATGACCCTGAGGATGTCACATGGGCTGCAGCTGATTGGGCCGCAAGCAGCTTGGGAGCTGCGGATTGAGAAACATTGCTCTAGGGGGTTTAACCCAAGGGGCCACAATTGTAATAGCTATCAGAGTCCTTTGAAGCCATTTCCCAGCCTGTTCAGAGTCTGGGGTGGGGACAGAATGGATTGGAGCCCAGTAGGAAAGCTTCTGCATGGGATGATCAGGACAAGCAGTTTACTGAAAAGTTGATCCAGGACAGCTCAGACCCTCCGTGGGAGGGGACAGCCTGACCCAGATGAAGAGACCAGTTCTAGTTTTCAGTTTTGGGCTATGAGTTTGGGAGCTGAGAGAATCAGTACAGCCCAGGGAGTCTCTGACTAACTCCCACCTCCCACAAAGAGAGTCTGAAGTGCAGTGGGACCAATGCATGGATCATGCAGTTCCAGCCCTGTGGAGACCAGTGTCCAGAGTGGCAGAGATCCAGCTACTGAGAGCCCACCAAGACCTCCAGGGCTACTGACCAGGGAGGCAGGAAGCCTGGTAGGAGCAAAGAGAGGACCTATCCTACCCGGGGCACAGCCACAATAAGGGGGTCCTTTTTGTTTAAAGCAGACCAACATTCAGAGTGTTGCAGCATTCTGCGCAGGAGGCATCGCCATTTGCCTTGCAAGGTGCCAGGAAGGAAATTGGTTGATGTTTAGTACTTATTACTTTACCCTAACCCTTTCCTTCCCAAGAGCCAATGTTCCTGCTCCCAGCAAAGTTCCCCTTTGTTATATTATTATTCTGGGGTATATCAGTTGATGTACTTTATTATTTCTGTACTGGGATTTATACTCTTTGCCAGTCCTGGTAGCATGATTCCTTTTCCCAAGGAACAGCACCCCTGGAGTCTCAGCTACAGCGAAGCAACAGCTCCTGTGGAGGCACATTGCATTAGAAAAAGAGTCCAGGACTCAAACCAGGAAAGGGGAGAGGAGAAGTTACTTCAAATACTAAACAACAAGGAGAGGCTTGAGTCATACCTCAGGGCAGGGGCTACATATTTTATGTGAGTTCTCTGCATGTATGCTGTGACCATAATAGGATCACCTGAGGAAGGTCCAGCATGGCTCATGACGCTCTGAGAAAAACACTTGTGATTCTAGAGAACAGTAGCATCAATAACATGTATCCTGTCCACAGAAGAGTTAAAATTATCTAGATTTCTTGGGGTCCATTTTAAACATGTAAATTAAGGACATAATTATAAACAACTGACTTCTAGACTTCATAGAGTCTAAGAACAGAAAGGACCACTGTGATCATCTAGTCTGACCTTCTGCGTGACACAGGCCATAGGATCTCCTCAAATAATTCTAGAACATATCTTTCAGAAGAACATCCAATCTTGTGTTCCAAACTGTCAGTGATGGAAAATCCATGACAACCCTGGGTAGGCTGTTCCAATGGTTAATTACTCTCAGGGTTAAAATAATTATACTTTATTTCCAGTCTGAATTTGTCTACCTTCATCTTCCAGTACTGGATCGTGTTATACCTTTCTTTGCTAGAATGAGGAGCCCATTAGGAAATATTTGTTCCCCATGTGGGTACCTATAGACTGTAATCAAGTCGTCCCTTACCCTTCTCTTTGTTAAGCTAAATAGGTTGAGCTCCTTGAGTCTATCACTGCAAGGCATGCTTTCCAATCCTTTAATTAGTCTCTTGGCTCTTTTCTGAATCTTTTCCAATTTATCAAATTCATCTTGAATTGTGAGCAGCAGAAGTGGACACAGTTTTCCAGCAGCAGTAGCGCCAGTGGACTCCAGGTTGCTGTAATTGAAACACAGCAAGAAGTATCAGCTGACCTTGTCTAATTAGAGTATAACTGACAGCAGGGGCATTGACCCCAGAGTCACACGTGTTGAACTGAGATTGGCTGACTGAAAAGAATTGAAGACGTAGGGTTTAAAAAGAGAAATCTCCCTGAGAACATGGTTATGTAAGCCCCGCAGGAAGTGACTCCTACCCACTAAGAACAGATACTCTAAATCTTGGATGAAATCAGTGTGAAAATGTGTAGCCATTGAAAGTTGCAGAGAGGCATGTAGCTCCTTTTTAAAAAAAAATTATTGCTTGAGTGCACAGTATTTATCATGTAACCAAGCCATGCAAGCAGAGACTGGCCAACTGAAAATACAATGTATGTACAGTAAAACCTCAGTGTTACAAACAACCTCCATTCCCAAGATGTTCATAACTGAACAAAGCATTATGGTGGTTCTTTCAAAAGTTTGACTTAATACAGCTTTGAACTTTACTATGCAGAAGAAAAATGCTGCCTCTAATCATCTTAATTTAAATGAAACCAGCACAGAAACCGTTTCCTTACCTTGTCATATCTTAACTTTCCCTTTTTTTCTTAGCAGTTTATGTTTAACACAGTACTGTACATGCATTTTATTTTCTCTGTTGCTGTCTGATTGTGTACTTCTGGTTCCAAATGAGATGTGTGGGAGACCAGTCAGTTCATAACTTGGGGGTTTGTAATTTTGAGGGTCTACTGTATTTACTATCTAGGAGTAAAATTTTCAAAACACATTTGTAACTTAGCAGCCTAAGTCCCAATGAATGTCATTACCTTTTCAGATAACCCAGGCAGCATAAGAAGATAACAGAACATGACAATTAGACATGATGCTGTTTGTAATAGCTACTTCTCTAATGTGTAGTGCTGGAGAGGAGTTGGTGGTCATGGTACATGTATGTACCAATGACATAGGGAAGGGTAGGAGAGAGATCCTGGAGGCCAAATTTAGGCTGGTAGATAAGAGATTGCATTCTCTGAAATGCTTCCAGTTTCATGTGCAGGGTCTCAATGTGTGGATGAGATGGTGTAGAGTGGAGGGGTTTAGATTTATTAGGAATGGGGAAACTTTTGGGGAAAGAGAGCCTGTACAGGAAAAATGGGCTCCATGTAAATCAAAATGGAACCGGATTGCTGGCATGTAAAATTAAAAAGGTTGTAAGGTTTTAAATGAGGGGAAAAGCCAACAGGTGCAGAGGAGCACATGGTTCTGACAGAGACATTGCTTAGGGAAGGATCTATTTATGTTGATTCTCTATGTCCTAGTAAGGAGGAAAGGATGGAAGAAAATATGGGTAGAATCTGATGAGAAACAGTCAAATGAAAAAGAATCCCGTTCAGTTACATCACAATGGTAGACAGCTAAAATGGTGATTTTTTTTTTAAAAGTGCTTATATATAAATGCTAGAAGTCTAAATACTAAGATGAGTGAACTTCAGTGCCTCGTATTAAATGAGGATGTTGATATAATAGGCATCGCAGAAACTTGGTGGAGTGAGGATAATCAATGAGACACAGTAATACCAGGGTACAAAATGTATCAGAAGGACAGAATAAGACATACAGGTAGGGGGGAAAAAATGAAGGCAGAGAGTCAAATGAAATAAAAATCTTAAATGAACCCAACTGTGCCATAGACTCTTTATGGATAGTAATTCCATGCTTGGAAGCATAACAGTAGGGATAGACTACCAGCCACCTGACCAGGATGGTGATAGTGACTATGAAATGCTGAGGGAGATTGGAGAGGCGATAAAAATAAGAAACTCAATAATGGGGGATTTTGACTATCCTCTTATTGACTAGGTACAAGTCACCTCAGGACGGGATGCCGAGATAAAGTTTCTTGACACTTTAAATGACTGGTTCTTGGAACAGCTAGTCCTGGAACCCACAAGAGGATAGCAAATTCTTTATTTAGTCCGAAGTGGAGCATAAGATCTGGTCCAAGAGATGACTATAGCTGAATCATTTGGTAATAGTGATCATAACATAATAAAATTTAACATCCTTGGGGGTGGGGAGGGAAGCATCAAAGCAGCCCGCCATACTAGCATTTAATTTCAGAAAGGGGAACTACACAACAATGAGGAAGTTAGTTAAACAGAAATTAAAAGGGACAGTGCCAAAATTGAAAGCCTTTCAAGATGCATGGAAACTTTTTAAAGACACCATAATAAAGGATCAATTTAAATGTATATCCCAAATGAAAAACAGAGGACCAAAAGAATGCCTCTGTGGCTAAACAACAAAGTAAAAGTAGTAAAAGTAAAAAAAGCATCCTTTAAAAAGTGTAAGTTAAATCCTATTGAGGAAAATAGAAAGGAGCATAAACTCTGGCAAAAAAAGAAGTGTAAAAATATAATTAGGAAGGCCAAAAAAGAATTTGAAGAACAGCTAGGCAAAGATTCAAAAAGTAATAGCAAAAAATTTTTTAAAGGACATCAGAAGCAGGAAGCCTGGTAAACAACCCGTGGGGCCACTAGATGATCGAAATGCTAAAGGAGCACTCAAGGAAGGTAAGGTTATTGCGGAGAAATAACATGAATTATTTACATCAGTCTTCATGGCTGAGGATTGTGAGGGAGATTCCCAAATCTGAGCCATTCTCTTTAAGTGACAAATCCGAGAAATGGTCCCAGTTTGAGGTGTCAGAGGTGGTTTTGGGATAAATTGATAAATTAAACAGTAATAAGTCATCAGATCCAGATGGTATCAACTCAAGAATTCTGAAAACTCAAACGTGAAATTGCAGAACTACTAACTGTAATATGTAAACTATCATTTAAATCAGTTTCTGTACCAGATGACTGGAGGATGGCTAATGTGATGCCAATTTTTAAAAAACACTCCAGAGGTGATCCTGGCAATTACAGGCTGATTGGTTGAAAAGATAGTAAAGAACACAATTAGCAGACACATAGGTGAATACGATTTGTTGGGGAAGAGTCAACATGGTTTTTGTAAAGGGAAATCATGCCTCACCAATCTACTAGAATTCTTTCAGGGGGATCAACAGGCATGTGGACCAGGGCAATCCAGTGGATGTAGTGCACTGAGATTTTTCAGAAAGCCTTTGACAAGGTCTCTCACAAAAGGCTCTTAAGCAAAGTAAGTGGTCATGGGATAAGAGGGAAGATCTTTTCTGGGATCAGTAAATGTTTAAAAGATAGGAAACAAAAGGTAGGAATAAATTGTCAGTTTTCAGAATGGAGAGAGGTAAATAGTGGTGTCCCCCAAGGGTCTGCACTGTGTGGCAAAGCACCCCCCCATCTTACTGGGTTAGGACGGTCTCCCTTGGCAGGACATGCCTGGGGTAAATCTGTCCCATGGTGGACGAGTCTTTTGTTTCTCCCCTCAGTATCTCTGTCCTAGAGTCTTCAGGGTGGGTCTTGGTTTGGGCCTGAGGAAGGTCCCTTTGACCCCCAGGGGGAGGGGGCAGGCTGATGCATCTAAATGACCAGGCCCCAGCAGAGTGGTGGTGCAGCCCTGGGAGGGAAGCAGTAGTCCTTCCCCCAGGCTGGTGCCTGGATTTTCTTTTTCCTTTTGCTGCTCTCCTTCCGGAGAGAAGTGCTGTCTCCTATTTTGAGGGTGTCTCCTCCTACTGCCACAAGCCTTCTGGCAGCTTGTGTCTCTCCCCTTCTCTCTCTAGCAGAAGCAGGCTTTTAGTAGGCCTGGAGTAGCCTTTAATTGGGCACAGGTGCCTCTAATTGACCTGAGGTAACCTCACCCATGCCTGCAGGGAAAAGGACCTTCAACATTCTCAGGCTGCCGTCTCCGTACCTGCCCTCAGATACCCTTTTGTAGCCCTCCTTTATCACCACTGGAACCAGTACTGTTCAACATATTCATAAATGATCTGGAAAAAGGGGTAAACAGTGAGTTGATACAAAGCTTCTCAAGATAGTTAAGTCCAAAGCAGACTGCAAAGAGTTAGAAAGGAATCTCACAAAACCAGTGTGGCAAACTGCCAGCTTCCCTCTGGTGGGTCTCATGCTTTATCTCTCTTCCTGGGCCAGGGTGCCCCTGGCTGTAGAGGAGCTTTGTCTCCTGGTCTGGGGGGGACCTTCTGACAGCTTCCTCCTGGTTTGTTCCCTCCCCTCATCCCCTTGGGAAGGCAGGGTTTAAGTACACCTGCCATCACCATTCATTGGGTCCAGGTGTCTCTATTTGCCCTGCTGCAGTCTCTCCTCTGCCTGTGGGGAGAAGGGCTTTTAACTCTTAGGGCACACATACAGGCCCTGGTATACCCTGTGGTAGCCCTCTGGCCTGACTTTACCACATATCCCTGCCCCCTACTCAAGCCCAGGGGGTTGGGTTACTTGGGTCACACAATGGTGCCCCCGTAACAGGCCATCCATTTGCCTCTCCTGCCGCGTCTTCTGCTGTTTCCCTGTGCCCGGAAACAGGACTTGGGTGGACTTAGCGAACACAGGGGGAGGACACCCCATGGAGGCCTCCCTACTAATCTCTGGGTCACTACCTGCCAGGGAGTCTCCCCCAGGGAGTAGGGCCCCAAACCCTGGGAAGTCCCTACCTATGAGCCCCGGGGTAAGGAAGTTTCGGGATGATGCCCACTATTACCCTCACAGTTCTCCACTGAATCCCAACCTGGACTGCAGTGGTCGGATACCAATTGACCACTCCATGCACACAGGTTATTTGGGTGCGTTTGGCCTGGGACAGCTGGTCCTGGCCCCCCAGTTTCCCTGAGACCAGAGTGATCGCACTATTAGTCTATCAGGGTCAGGGTCTCCATACTGTTCACCTCTACTGGTCTCGTATATCTCCGCCACCCCCACTGGGTAGATCAGGCTGCAGGGACTGGCAAACTAACCCAGCCCACATTGCATGGGCTCGTCCCTGTTGGGGCACTGGGCTGCTATTTGCCTTAGTTCCCTGCATTTGTAACACCTGTATCCTGGTCGTGACAGTCCCCCATCTTTTTGTATGCCTGACTTTAGGCTGGGACCCCCTCCCCTGGGATCCTTAAACCCTTTGGCAGGCTCAGGCCACTCTCCAGCCCCCCTTCTCCCCAGCACGGGGTTGCCCACTGTCTCAGGCCCTTGGGCCAGGGAACAACCCCTTGTTCTGGCACCTTTCTTCCCCAATAGCCCATGAGAACTCCCTGGCTGCCAACTGTCTCTTGCCAAGGGCGACCACATGATCGTATGAGGTGGGGTCAGTCTGGCTAACCCCCTCCTACAGGTCAGGCGGCAGCCCCCTCACAAACAGGTCCAGGATGAGGGTCTCAACAACTCGATCCATGCCATGTGCCTCCAGGCATAACCATTTCCATGCCAGGTGAAGCAGGTCAAAAATGTGGGACCTTGGTGCCTGGCCCTCCCGGTACCTCCACTCATAGAACCTCCAAGCCCATGTGGCTATCATCACCCCCAACCTGGTGAGGACCTCTGTCTTCAGCTGGGGGTAGTCTGCAGCAGCTTCTGCTACCATCTCATAGCAGGCCTTCTGGGCCTCCCCTCCTAGGAACGGGGCAAGGATACTGGCCCACTGCTCTCGGGGTCAGGCTTCCTGCAGGGCCATTCTCTCAAAGGAAGCAGATACGCCTCCACATCATCTCGCTGCCTCATCTTATGCAGGTAGTTGCCT
This sequence comes from Mesoclemmys tuberculata, assembly GCA_007922155.1. Taxonomy (NCBI): domain Eukaryota; kingdom Metazoa; phylum Chordata; order Testudines; family Chelidae; genus Mesoclemmys; species Mesoclemmys tuberculata. Next base: position 20,373,540 of record ML675629.1, on the reverse strand, counting down.
GCCCATATTGGCTGCACCCCTCTGGCGCTCACCTCGCTCCACCAGGACTCTCGGCTGGCCCACTACATCCTGCAGTAAGGCACGGTCCCAGGCAGCTTGGCTCATCAGCAGACAGTTGGTTTCCTGCTGTAACCTTGTAGCCTCCTGCTGGGCAGCTGTGGCTTGCACCAGGGCCTTCACCACCTTCTCCATCTTGGGAGTGGTGTGGGGTAGAACCACCCTGGCTTAAGTCCACTGCACGGAATCCCTCCCCTGACACCACATGTGGCAAACTGCTGGCTTCCCCCTGGTGGGTCTCATGCTTTACCTCTCTTTCTGGGCCAGGGCACCCCCAGCTACCTCATCTCCCCTGACTGTAATGGAGCTTTGTCTCCTGGTCTGGGGAGGGTGGGGTGGGGAGGGGAAGAGAAAGAGACCCTTTCCTCCAGCTGCCACAAGACTTCTGACAGCTTCTGCCTGGTTTGTTCCCTCACCCCTTGGGAAGGCAGAGTTTAAGTACACCTGCTGTCACCCTTCATTGGGTCCAGGTGTCTCTAATTGCCCTGTTGCAGTCTCTCCTCTGCCTGTGGGGCGAAGGGCCTTTAACTCTTTAGGGCCCACATACCATCCCTGGTATACCCTTTGGTAGCCCCTTGGCCTGACTTTACCACAGCAAGTGACTCACAAGACTGGGTGACTGGGTAACAAAATGGCAGATGAAATTCAATATTAATAAATGCAAAATAATGCACATTGGAAAGCATAATCCCAATGATTCATATAAAATGATGGGGTTTAATTAGCTGTTACCACTCAAGAAATTATATTTAAAAAAATATAAAAACGCAGTGCTGTTCTAGTGATACAAAGGGAATGTAACTCATCTTAACTGGATTCCTGTCCATTAAGGGAACCCTTAGGTGTCAAAGTCAGCAAAGTAGCTCTAAGCCATTTACCCTTTCAGACCCCAGTGCAAGATTGTTCCCACTGACATGAGTCAATGCTAGAGTATGGCTCTGCTCCAGTAATCCCTATGTGCTGGAATGACCCTTTGTGGCCAAAGGCAGCAAGACGCAGATTAGCGAAGCTCTCTTTTCCTGCACAATAGTCCTGTGCTGAATTTAGGTTGGCTGGACTACAGAATCTGGGTCTTATGTTAGTTCCTACATAATACAGTTAAAGATACAAACTTGCAAGTAGAGCTGGTTGAAAGTCAATTTCTGTTCAATAGAACTTTCTAACGCTCTGAAAAAATTCGGTTCTGTTTCAGAACAAAAATCAGCAATTTTGAGATTTCCCATAGAAGGGAAATTCTGAAAAAAGTTGTTACCCAATATATTTTCCCACTGAAGACCTGGAAGGCCAGAGAGCCCTGGCTAGATCAGGGACTCCCTAGGCTTCCAGCTTCGCAGCAAAGAGCCTGGAAGCTCTGACAGCCACCAGGTGTTTCCAGGCTGGCTCCATGGTAGGAAGCCAGGTGGTCCCTGACCCTACAGTAGTCAGCATGCCACGGCTGCCCCAGAGCTGGCAACCCTGGAAGCCGTGGAGTCCTGGATTGAAGAGATCCTTCAGGTGGGTTAGCAGGAAGATTAATCAAAATCGACACACTTCCATGAAAGGCTTTGTTTTCAGTGATTGCAGGTGGAAAAATGTTTTGTTGGAAAATTTCCCACCAGCTTTACTCGCAAGGCTTTCATCTACTTACAAAAAGCTCCAGCATCCTGTAATCACCACTCGGTATCATGCGAAGTCAAGCAATCCTTCCCAATCTGTTCATAGGGATGTGCAAAGAATATTTCAATTCTCTGTTGATTGAATTCCTGCATCTCAACTAGTATTTTCTTGGAAATGGTAACAAGATGCAGAAGGAAGGAATTCAAAGTAGAACGGAAATACAGAAAAGTCAGTGTGTGTTCTCTTTTGGACTCCTTGGGGTATATCTACACTGCAGTGAGTCTCAGAGACCAGGCAAACAGACTTGGGCTTAGGCTACCTCTCTAAAGGCAGCTGTGTAAATGTTGCCACTTGGGTTGTGAAGCCCAACTCCTCTGTAGGCTTCAGAAGCTGAACTCTAGCCTGAGCTTCAATTTCCATACATCTGTCTTTAGCATGGTAGCCTGAGCCCAGGAGCCCAAGTCTGTAGACCCAGGCTCTGAGGCTTGCTAGTGTGTGCTGCTTCCCTACTGTGCAGATGTATCCTTTCTGTCTCCTTTCAGCAGCACATCATGTTTTCTCCTGTGATAAATGATCCCATGTCATGGAAAACAATGGCTTGTGACCCTCTACCCTAATGTTCCCAGTAATTAGAAGAAACCAGAGCAAGGTTAGCTGACAGACAAACATCTTTTCAGTGGCTGTTCTCTGAGAGGATGTCTCAGTCTAGTAAACATGAATCAATAAAGAAAACATAATGAGCTATAAGCTTATTGTGGCCCACACGGATGAAAAACAAGGGACTGAGAAGATGTAGAAAATCGTGATGAGGAGTTGAGGGTGAAAATAGCTTTCTAAACTAAACCTCTGTTTGAAATATCAGGCTTGCTGATACTGTACATTCAAATCTCAGCAGCATTAACCAATTTCATTTTTCTTTGGCAGATAAATTGAACTGCATTCAATGTACTTCATGTGGATCTTTTTGAAGGAAACCTTGAAAACCAAAAGATCCCATGGCACTTCTTGAGGTTTGTTCTTGTTTTCTTAACTGAATTTTCCAGTTTGCTGTGCACTGTGATATTTACTGGTGCATTAATTTTCCCCTGTGGACTAAACCTATGACATCTGGAAAGCTAATGAACAGGTAATGTAGCAAAAGCCAAAAAAGTGACATTTGAGGAACTAAGAGAGAGAGAAGAGATTTTAGTCAAAACTGTTTTGAAAATCTTTGGTTTTGCTTGGTTTTGTTAACACATATTTAACATCAGTGAAGTTTGGCTATGGGAAACCTTTGTTAAAAATTCAGTACCCTCACCTATTTTTAGCATTCACACTACACATCCTTGAGACCTCACACAGGTGTGCACCAAAATTAAGAAAGATCCAACTTAGCATTACTTATATTTCTGAATAACCCCCACTCAAATACAAAACTCCTCCCTGGTCCAGACAACTTTTCAGGCTCTCTTTAAAAAGTGACCCTATTTTTAGACTTACTGTTCCCTGTGACCCCCCACAACATAGTGACCAAGGAATTTACACATAAAGTAGTTATTTAATATGACACATGGGCTTATGTGTTGCGACACAGCTTTCTGAAGTCCATCAGCCTCTCGCCCATGTGACATCACTGCTAGATCGATACTGAGACTTCATGGACATAAGTGCACTGAATCCAACTTCACCAAATATGTGCTCGCAAATGACACCATCAGTTTCAAGGCGTGTGTTGAGAGTGCAGGGTATTGATTCTTCCCAGTGTGAAGCAAAAAGGATTCTTTCCCCAAGAATCAGGAAGCACAAATAATACTGAAGGGGTTTATTCATGGTACTGGGAAGACTGACTTAAACAGCTTCAAATTCATGCGGTTACAGGAGACACTTAGATATGGTTTTTAGCACTTAAACATACTATTTACATTTCTCCTGTCTATTCACTTACGAATACAGACATTGTTTCACCCAGAAAGAGCAGAAGTGATAATGACAGATACAGATCATATGTGCAAAGACACTCTAATTACATCAAAGGACCTCTGATTATACTTGGGGGGGCAGGGGGAATGGGTGGAAAAGAAGAACCCTTACAGATAGAAGGCCTTGTAAGGAATGTGCTGTTCTCATAGTGAGACTCAGGCTTGGTCTATACTTACCTCCGCGATTCAGCGGCAGTCGACAGGAGTTACACAAAGTACGGAAAGAACTTGCGTAACTCCCATTGACTTCTGAGCTTTTCTGTGCCCCGCCTTCACTGCACAGTGCCGACGGGAACCGCGTTCCTTTCAACGCAGCGCTACGCCACTTTCAGGGGTGGATGAATAACATCGACTTCTGGATCGACTGAGCGGGTCTTCACTGACCACTCAGTCAATCCAGATAAGCCAATCTGACGGTGGCGACTTTGCCGCCGTCAGCGTAGACATAGCTTGAATCACTGAGTGGACATCTGGCCTTCCGAGGTACCAGGTATTTACATGTGCCGTTGTCCTTGAGGCTCTAGTGTGCCTGCCTGTTAGAATCATTGGGTTTTGGCCTAGCTAAAAATTGCCTCAGGCCTAACACCAGTGAAACAGAACTCCTGGAGAGACAGTGGGGCATATGTTCTTTGCAATAGTTGACTGCAAGAAATTTTGAAATCAGGCTTGCACAGACAGGGATTTTGCACCCAGACACACTTTGTCATGTCTAAGTTAGGAGAAAACGATGCAAATTGTTCCTTCAGCCAGCTGAGATGCTTAGCCATCACCTGTGTGGGAGGCTGAATAATTTCATTGTCAGCAAGAGTCGAATGTGCCTTTTATCACAAACCAGAAAGAGGAATTCACTGTTAAGCAAATGAAGTCAGGAGTTAGGAAGGCCCTGTGTGGTGATACCAAGGGAGCACAGAGACAGTGACTTACAGTGATTTTTTTATGCCAACAGGGTTGTCAGGGTGGTATAACGAAGATATGGACCCTGCCTTAAGGAGCTTACAAGCCACTGCAGACTCCCATTTCAAAAAAGGGTCGCACAGGCTCCTACCAGCTCAAGGAGAGAGGATGCTTTGAACCTGCTGTCCACAGAGAAGGATCTTTTACATTCAAGTCCCTCATCTGGATGTTTGCACAGCCTGATGGTGCAAATGGCCTAACTGGCATCCGCACAGCCAACACACCTGGATCTGCTCCACGAGTGCTGCACTGGGGGGGTGCCATTGTTATCTACAAAATAGTGGACTTTGCATAGCTTGATTTTTGCATGCACTGTGTACAATTTTAGCTTAAAATGGTGACCTGCTGGAGTGGCATTTGTGGAGCAGATTTGAACATGTTCGGGATCAGACAACATCCTCTGGGGAGGCCTATTCTGGCCCATTGGGCCCATGACCTCATCTGCTCATGGTAAATCCCATTTGGAGTTGTGACCCACAGTTTGAGAACCTATACTTTAAACACGAAACTAAAGACATACATGGTTGTTGCTGCTCTTCATTTTTCTTATCACTGATAATTTTACTTACACTTTGCTAGCCAACCTCTTGTACCTTTGTGTGAAAGGCACCATATACAGGCGCTGGGTTGCTATTCTTATTTCAGTTATTGTTTCAACCATTTAGCTCCGTCTCCATCTCTTTCACTTAGCTGCTTGTTCCTGTTTGTGAGTGAAAGAGAGGTCTCATGATTCATGGTCACAGGGACACTAAAATTTAAAATATCAAACTTCCAGGGCACAAAGGCTCTTTTGTATCTTTTATTGGAAATGAAGCTAGCACTGCATTCTTACCACTTTAAAATGACCTTTGCCGTGAACAATGTCTCTTGTGATGGGTAAACTGAGCTACTGGAAAATATTTACAAACTAAGCTAATTCATTATTGCTAAAACATAGCTGTATGTCTTATGCTTATGCTCTGGACTCCTTGCCATAGCAAGAGAAAAAGGTCTTACAAAGTATGATTTAAAGAGTGAATGAGTAGCATATGATTTTACAATATTTTAATAATTTGAGTCTGTCCCAAATACCAAATGGGAATACTAACCACTTATTTTTGATGGCTCTAGACTATAGATTGGCACACTGTAGCAATTTGGCAGTAACAGACAGTGAAGTATAATAGCAAAATTTCAGACCTTATCTACATACTAATCTACATAAAAGACTGTTCTGGTATATTAACTCCTGCACGCTTCCATGATATAATTTTTTCCTCTTATTATAATGCACTCTGGACCACAACGGTAGGATGTAATGCATAGATATATATTCTTCTAAACCATTTCACTTTCACTGTGTTTGTGTTTAGGGGAAAAGATTTCCATTTTGAGTAGAAAAGCATACTTTTTTGCTATGTGTTTTAAAGCATGTAAATAAATGCTCCTGAGATCAGTTGTTTTCCCATTAGAGTTGCAAAATTGCCTCTTCAGCTTAGGCAAGACAAACTTCTTCGTCATTGTCCTTTTCATACTAGATCCTGCAACCTTATACAAATTATCTTTATTTTGTTTTATAAATCATATTAACTAAAGCACCTATCCAGTACATTCTGTACCTTCAACAAGATTTAAAAATACAGCTCACATAAATATCTGAATATCCAGCAGCCCTCCCCAAACCAGACTAGGACAGCTAGAAAATTGATCCCAAATACCTCACCTTTCCAACAAACACAAGCTCTCACTACTCTTCCCCTTCTCCCAATGGGAACAAAAAGAGATGGGCTTCACAGTGTCAGCAAATTTGCTCTATTTCCAGTCTAGTGAAGGTGTGAGTTCCAGCAAAGAGGGTGCCTTTCTCAAAGGATCTCCAGTTTGAGGGCTTGGCTGGCTAAACAGTTTGAGGGCTAAACTAAAGCAATCTGTGACCCTAGGTTCACCATATCACATGGGGCCCCCTGTGGTTCACTCCCACACTGAGGCTCCAGTCCAGTTAGGAGTGGTGGAGGTAGGGAAACCCTCTTTCACTTCAAGAGAGGTAGGGCCCCTTTTCCTCCTGGAATATCAGCAGGGGTTTCCTGCTAGTGTTTCTCAATGACCGGTCTGTGGATCGGCACCAGTACCTGAGATCCTCCTGAACCAATTTAGGAAGAAAGCAGAAGACAGCAAGCCAGTCCCTGGTATTAAAAAGGTTGAGAAACACTGCTCTACCCCCTGAAAAGAGGGCAGTAGGCCAACATGGAGGGGAAGTACATATCCTGGTTGCCAGGATGTATCTACTTGGGAGGGAAAAGCTGTGGGTTTTGGAGCTAACATCCCATTGAGATCAATGGGGTAGTCCACTTCTGTTAGAGCTAGTGCCTCCAGCTGTGTCAACACTACAGAGGCTGTACTGGCCTAGCTATATCAGCATAGCTGTGCTGGCATAAACCCATAGTGTAGATGCAGCCTACTCTGATGAAAGGGGTTTTTCAATTGGTGTAGGAATATTGCAGGCATTGATGGATCACTCGTGTCGTTTCACTGAAATCAACACAGGGTGGTCAAGAAAGGTGCATGATGCATGCAGCTTCAGGAAACACTGGCCTGTATAGAAAGCTGTAAGCAAGGACTTTCTTTTCAGACCAGAAGATTCCAATTGGGTGTGTGGAAATACCCATAGAGATCCTGGGAGACCCAGCCTACCAGGAGCACTTCAACAACAGGCTCAGGAGGTGCAGCATGACCAATGAATGTGCATTTGTCAGATTAAAGGGTCGCTGGTGCTGCCTTTTTGGCAGGTTAGCCATTGGTGGGGAAAATATTCCCATGGTCATAGCAGCCTGCCATGTTCTGCATAACATCTGTGAAGCTAAAGGGGAAAAGTTTCCATGGGGGTGGAGTATTGAGGTGGATTGCCTGGCAGCTGATTTTGAGCAGCTAGATGCCAGGGCTATTTGGAGGGCTGACCGGGGGGGCTGTTTGAATCAGGGAGGCATCGAAGCAGCATTTTGACAATGAGCCCTAGTTATGACTTTCTGTAATGCATCCAGCCAGGCATTTTTACTTGCCACCTAGAATGATTTTTGTAAGGAGTGCTGCCTGAGCGTTAATTGTAGTCTGCAAATGTGCCAATTGCCATTGGGTATGAATGCCAGAAGCAACCAATGTGTGTAGGATACAAATAAAGATTCATTTTATTTCTAAGAGTAAATTTTGTTCAACAGCAATACACAGATTTCCATTTCTTACACGGGACATGACATTAAGGAGCAGCCTCTGAATTGAGGGTCTCACAGTTGTGTGTAAGTCCAGCTGTCATTATGAAACTTCTTCCTAGCTGTGAAGTGCAAGGATTTGCTATCATATGCATATCCTCCTTGCTAGTACATTGAAGCTATAGAATAGACAAAAGCATGAACCATTGCTACTTGTGGTACCCAGGATTGCCAAAAACACAAGAACTTTTTAAACTTACCTCTTTAATAGCTATGTTTATATGTTAAAATAACCCTTTATGAAACAAATTGATTTCCTGCATGCTAAGAACTTGATGCTACTTTCTAAGATATTTGGCTACTTTTTCTGAGCGCATCCATCAAAAGAACTGTCAACTGCCCTTTTCCTTCCTTTTTATTCTGTTGCTGCCTGCTATCTAAAAAAGCCAGAATGTTGATGAATGCACATATAGATGAACAAAGGACTGCATTCTGCACTTCAGTCTGATCTCTTTGCCTTAATTTTGGTTTGCACTTTTAAGCAGAATTTATTGCTGTAGTCTGGGAAGTTGGAGGAGGGAAATATATGGAAGAAGGCTCAAATCCTTATGGAAGGCTCAGAAGACTCCAAATCCATAATCTTAAACAGCTGAGATCAGCTAGTGTGGTCATAAACTATATCATGCCTATATCTTCTGCAATGCCTGTTGACAAGTATTGTATGTCTATAGTAGCATGAACAGACGACTTCACAGGATGTGGCAATGTTTAGGCAGTCATAGAACGTTCAAGGCCCATAAGCAGAAATTTTCTGACCAACTTTTTTCCCCCAACAAAAAGTGCAAATTTCATCAACACTGATATTGTTGGAAACAGTTTGATTTTGATACAGTTCTTTGATGTTATGATGAAAAAATATGAAATGAAACAAAAAATGGAAATTAAACCAAAGCCTTCATCTTGCTTTTTAAAAACAGGAAAAATTGTTTCCTGATAGTGGTTTTGGATTTAATTCACCCCTTCTCAGCCCTCTTTTGCCCCCTGTTCCCTTTTTCCCATGGAAAAAAGGAGGAAATTACAAAAAGTGAGGGGGGGAAGACAATTTTGTTTTTCCACTATCTACACTACTTTTTTCTTCGTATTTTACTCCCTGTCCCTTTCCCCATTTTCCAGTTGAAAAAAAGGTGAAAAAAGAAAGAGGAAAGAACTGGAAAGTGGAGGGGGGGAGAGGGGAAATATCTGAAAAATCAACCCTAATATATTTTTCTAGTTTTCAAATTCTGAAACCCAATGAAAAGTGTGGTTTGAAATGAAACCAAAAACCTTCATTTTATTTTCTTAAATTCAAAATTCTTTCTGGATAAAAATTCACATTTTCAACCAGCTGCATCCTTGAAGGATTTAGATCATAAACTTGAAGGTCCTGATTCTCTGCTATATTTGAGCACAGCTTGGACATGGTGGAGAATGGCAGCTGCCGCTCTCCTCTGACTCCTTCAACCCACCATCTCTCCCAAAACAGACTACTTTACTCTTCTTACTTTAGTTTTCAAAATGAAAAACACATATTTGCATTAGGTCTGTACAAGGGTTATTTAGGGAGTAGAAGGTGGGATATGGAATTCACATCCAGCCTGCAGCCATGGAGTAGGGCAATTCTGTAGCCGTTCCAAAGTTGCTGATCCAATCCTTGAGCTACAGTATGGACACCAGCGTGGTTTGCGGCTACTGGATCTGTGTAATGGGGAACACAGTAGTCATACATCACTTTCTTCTTGGTCCTCCCCATAACCTTTGCCTGCAGTGCCTATGCAGAACTTGTGCAGAACCCATCTGCACTTTGTGTAGATAATAAATGGTAGTGTATCCTACTCATTTTACTCCACGAGGGTATCCTACTGATTTTACTCCAACTAGGGTAGTGCATTTCATATTCTGACAAAGACTATCCAAAACCTAAGACTTTAATTGTCATAATTCTTTATTGATACCTCAGTCAGAATGCAAGATCCCTCTGTACATTAGATCCTGTAATAGAGTCAGAAAATGACCCCATATTTATCAAATTTGATTGCTGAAGCTAATAAGTGAGTGTGTGCAGTAAAGACTTTCATGCTTGTCTTGGCTCCTGAGTCATCAAGAAGGGTTTGGAAGCAGGAGTGGATTATTTTTTTATTTGGAGGAGGGCACAAGGAGGGAGGCAGGGACACAGACATAGGATACTGCGTACAAGTATATCCACCCTTGAGGAGGAATTTTAAACTTCAAAGAGCAGTTTCCATTTGTAACTCAGAGATGTAGCCCCACTTTCAGAAATGAAGCCAAACAACTTTGTGTTCAAATTCCAGCCACAATGTGTCCATGGCTATTACTTCTCCACAGACATGGCATCATATTCCGGCCCAGACTAAACCAAGGAAATCTGAGAGAAACTTTCCACCGTGGCTAGCAGCAGTTTAGCTGTATCAACATGAGACCCCTGCTGTAGTACAGGTTCCAGCTGTCAGTGTGGTTTTCAGCCCTCTATCATCTAACTCTGCTGGGGTCAAGTATCATGAAAACAGTGCTGGAAAAACATTGTTTGAGCTGAATAAAAGGTATCACCAATAGTAATTGAACTGGACAAAGAAATCATACTGTAGGGAAAGTCTGAGCTTCACTGAAGAGTTGGACTAGCCCTAAAGGGTATTTTCCATCCCTAGTAACTATAGTTTTGAGGATAGTTAGAGATAGACAAAAGCAAAGGTGCTTTTAGTTTGGTTTTGTAAAGCCTCATTTGGGTTTTTCTTTTGCAAGACAAAACCCAAGGGTAGTTTGGTTCTGTATCCCAGGTGGATTAGGCTAAATTGTTCCAGTCTTAGCCCATCTCTAGCATTAGCACTTGTCTTTGTTTAATTTCTACTGCACATGACTCAGGCTGGGTCTACACTGAAAACGGCAAACTCGCCGCCGTCACATCGATTGCTCTGGATCGACTGAGCGGTCTGTATAGACACGCTCAGTCAACCCAGGAAGTGACGCAGGAAAGCCACCTTGGTAAGTGGCGTAGCGCTGCGTCAAAGGGAGCGCTGTTCCCGTCAACGCAGCGCAGTGTGGACGCCGCGCAGAGGAGACGCTGCAAAGTCGACGGGAGATACACAAGTGATTTACGTCACTTGCGTATCTCCCGTCAACTGCCGCCGAATCGCAAAGGTAAGTGTAGACCGGGCCTCACTTCCTACTCTCATCTGAACAGAAAAAAACCTGCCTTGATCTACAGCAGAGAGCAACAGATGGTGCTGTTTCTGTTTGAGTGGACTAGAGGAAGCAAATCTATTCAGCAACAGGAGGGCATTAGTAGCTTTCCGTTAATCTCATGCTTTCCTCATTCTAATCCACTTTTTGTTAGGGTTTTGTATATTTCACAATTTAGGCACGCTCAGAACAAAATATGCACACACTAAAGAGTTAGCTATTGAAGGGTTGCATTCTTTGACAGTGTTGCTCGTGAATTTCAAACCAGATGCTTTCTCACACAAAGCATCAGTAATAGTAATACAGTATAAAGCAGTACCCAAGGGCAAAATTCTTTAAAGATCAGCAGAAAATGTCACTAGATCCATATGTTATCCTATATAATGCATTCAGAGGACTGATAGTCATAGCAATGTTTATCTACTACGATAAATCAGTTATTTTGGTGTAAATCCAAAATAATTAATGGTGTTTGAATTTGCATTGGAACAGAGCAATTTGGCTCAATATTTCAAATAAAAACATCTTAGCAAATTCCCACCAGCACAAGCACTGAATTTTCTATCCATTTTCTTTTCATATCATAAGAGGCTTAACAGGGAAAAAATGCAGCCAAGCTGGTAACTGGTTAGCCATTAAAACCTCAGTAATCCAAATTCTAAGGAAACTTTCTCAAGTGAAGGAGAATTACAATCAGTATGTTTTCCCCTCTCAACTAATTCTCTATTAGCTCCACCTTGGGCTTTGTTCTGCTGTTGTTTTTATTTGCCAGTGTCCTGCTGGGCTGTAGGCAGGCACAGAATTCTTGTTGTTTCAGATTTCCTTTATTCCTACTAGGCACAGCTCAAAGCTGGGGGAGGGCTAAGATGAAGCAGAGGAGTGTTTAAAAATCAGCTTTTTAACAGCAAAAGCTTAAATAGAAATACTCTTTGCATGGATGGCTGAACTCTATCTGTGAGAGGTATGCCAACTCCATGCTGAACCAGCAAGGGTTAATGAGACTCTGATCCAGGCCAATGCTGAATGGGGAGGTAATAAATCCACGGCAAGCCAGCCAATATCCCCAGTCTGAGTTCCAAATGGAGGGACTCTATGGCCTCAAAGGACGACCAGGCCAGAGAAGTTTAAAAACCGCTCCTGGTCCCATCTTGGTAAGGAGAAAACTGATGCTAGAATCTTGGGCCAGTTTTTGTGGCCTGGAATGTACAAAGAGGTAGCCAACTTTTGGGCCTCTTGTCCCAAGTGCTGACTCGTTTCTTCCAAAGCAGTGGCAAAGGCTCCTATAGTCCTCCTCCCATTAGTGGATGACCCCTTTGAGAGGATGGGGTGGACTGGTTAGAGCCCCTTGAGAAAGTGCCACAGGATTTCTATATATTGGTAATCCTGGATTATGCTATCTGGTACCTGGAGGCAATTCTCTCATGCACAACTAACGCAAAGATCATCATGACTGAGCTGGTAAGAGATTTTGCTCCTGGAGATCTTAAGAGACCAGGGAACCAATTTTATGTCATGGCTCAGGAAGTACATGGCTCAGTACATGTTAAAAATGAAAGACCTCAGACATTCCGACCCCCATGTGCTACCCCCAAACAGACAAGTTGGTGGAGAATTTTAATTAGAGTGCGTCACAGGGCAGGTATACCCAGTCACCCCGTCAGGGCATCATGGCCCCACGGCCAAGTCCAAATAATTGATTTTCGCTTCACGGCAGTATGATCTAATGGTCAGTCAGAGGAGCTGTCTCTAGATTCAGGGCAGCGCAGCCTACTGCTCTACATCTATGAGAAGGCCCTGTAGCTCAGGGCAGTACGGCACAATGGCCAGCGTCAGTAGAGCTGCCCCTCTGCACCAGGCAAGCCTAGTGGCCAAAAGGGAAAGGGCCACCAGTGTTGGGGGGACCTGGGCCCTCTCTACTCCACCAGGTTCCAGCCCAGGGCGAGGGTATCCGCCACTGGGTCACCCTTCCAAAACATGTTGACTCTCTTCCTGCTACCACACCTGGACCAATGTCTGGTTTCCCTGGGCTACTTTCTACCCTGTCTTCCCGCGCCATAGTTTGCAGGTCCTCTGATTCTCCAGGCTAGTTGGCAGGCAAAGTTCCTGACAACTCCTTCCCCTTGTGGGCTTCCACAGACATCTGGGTATTCGCCTGGGTCTCTGCGGTCTGGGACTCCAATAGCACCTGGGTGGGCGCCTGCAACGCACATCCTCTCTTCTTCCTGCTCAGGCCAGATTGAGCTGCTGAGCTGTTCCACCTTATACTGTGGTACTAGCTGGAGCATGCCCAGAAGGGGAGAGGCAGTGTGGCCTCCTCAGCCCATAGCATGGGTTTAACCCCTTCTGGCCCAGTGTGGGGCAGGTATACCCCGTCACACTCTGAAAAATTATGCTAAAGAAATTCATTGCAATGGACCCCCCCCATGCCACTGGGACCTGCTGCTCTTCCCCCTCTTGTGTGTTGTGAGGGAGATTTCCCAATCATCATCTGGGTATTAGTCTTCTGTATAGGAGGCTGCCACAGGGAATCCTAGAGCTTCTGTGAGAATTGTGAAAGGAGAAGGGTCGAAAGGTTGAGAATCTAGTCCACTACCTCCTAAAGCTCCAGGATGAACTCAAGACTCTGAGCATGTTTGTGAGGGATACCTGGGAATGCACAAGCAGGCCCAGGAGAGAGCATACAACAAGAGCTCTCCTCTGCAAGTGTTTAGACCTGGGGACCAAGTACTGCTGCTGCTCTCAAGTGCAGCGTTCAAACTGCTAGCCAAGTGGCAGGGGCCCTACAAGATAATCGGGCAATGGGACAAACAGCAGAACACACAGATTACGTGAAATGCCTCAAGCCATGGAAGGCCCAGGAGGGGATGTTTATAGCCCCTCTACCCGCCAGAACTGGTGCTCAGGAACCAGATCTCGTACAGATTGGGGATAACCTCTGCCCTGGCAAAGGATGCAAGTCCAGCAACTGGTAGCTAAGCTTCCTTCTTTACCCTGCCGGACTGGACTCAATGCAGCACCATGTTCAGACACAGCCAGGACACAGAGGTCAGGGAAAAATCTTCTCCTGCTTCCCTGGAAGAGTGGTGAAGCAGGAACTCGTGAAGAATTCTCCAGTGAATGTTGTCGCCCCTTTGTGTTAGTTCCTAAAGACGGGATCACTGAAAACAATGCCACCGTGGCTAAACAGAAAAGGAACAGTGGCCATTAGATGCAAAAAGGCCTCCTTTAAAATTTGAAAGTCTGATCTTAATGAGGAAAATAGGAAGGAACATAAACTCTGGCAAGTAATATAAAAGTACGATAAGTCAGGTCAAGAAAAATTTTGAGAAGCAACTTGCTAAACATGCAAAAGCTGTCAATATTTTTTTACTGCATCAGACTCAGGAAGCCAGCCAAACAGGTAGCGGGACCCTGAGATGACAAAGGCGTTACAAGAACAGTCAAGAAGGACAAGACGTGCAGAAAAGCAAAATGAATTCTTTGCATTGGTCTTCATTGCAGAGGATGTGGGGGAGATACCCATGTCAGAGCTATTCTTTTTAGGTCACAAATCTGCCACACTCTCCCAAATTGTGTTAGTAGAAGAGGTTTTAGAACAAATTGGTAAGCTAAACAGTAATAAGTCACCTGGACTGGGTAGTATTCACCCAAGAGTTCTGGAGGGACTCAAATATGAAATTGCAGAACTCCTCAGTGTGGTATGTGACTTTCCACTGAACTCTGCCTCTTTACCAGATGACTGGCGGATAGTTAATGCAATGCTGATTTTTAACAAAAGGCCTCCAGAGGTGATCCCGGCAATTGCAGGCCAGTAAGCCTAACTTCAGTACCAGGAAAACTGGTAGAAACCATAGTCAAGAACAGAATTATTGGACACATAGATGAACGTGATTTGTTGGAGAAGAGTCAACACAGCTTTTGTAAAGGGAAGTCCTGTCGCATCAATTTATTACAGCTCTCTGAGGGAGTCAACAAGTATGTGAATAAGGGTGATCCACTTGATACAGTGTGCTTGGATTTTCAGAAAGCCTTTGACAAGGTCTTTTCCCAAAGGCTGTTACGGAAACTAAGTAGCCATGGGATAAAAGGAAAGGACTCTCATGGAACAGTTTGAAAGAAAGGGTAGGAATAAATGATCAGTTTTCACAATAGACAGAGTGAACAGCGGAATCGCCCAACAATCTGTACTGGGGCCTGTGCTGTTCAACATATTCATTAATGATCTGAAAGAGTGGGGGTGAACAGTGAAGTGGCAAAGTTTTCAGATGGTAAAAAATTACTTGATATTTAAGTCTGAAGCAGGCTGCAAGGAGTTACAAAGGGATCTCACAAAATTGGGTGACTGGGCAACAAAACAGCAGATGAAATTCAATGCTGATAAGGGCAAAGAAATGCACATTGGAAAAAAATAATCGTAACTATAATCCTATAATACTAGGTTCTAAATTAGCTGTTACCATCCAAGAAAAAGATCCTGCAGTTACCATGGATAATTCTCTGAAAGATTCTTCTCAATACACAGCAGTGGTCAAAAAGGTTAATAGTATGCTAGGAACTATTATGAAAGGGCTAGAGGATGACAGAAAATATCATAATGCCACCATGTCCAGGATTCCTCTAGACTTCTGACTACCAGAAGCTGGATGTGGAAGACAGCAGTGGATCGCTCCATAATTGCCCTGTTCTGTACAGTCCTCCTGGAGCTCTGGTATGGGCTACTGTTGGAGACAGGATACGAGGCCATGTCTACACTAGCAAGCTTAAAGTGGCACAGCTGCATTGGTGCAGCTGTAGGATAGCTCTAGTAGTTACTCTATGCTGTTGGGAGAGAGCTATCCTATTGACATAATAAAACCACCTCCATGAGCAGTGGTAGCTATATCAGTGGGAGATGCTCTCCAGTTGACATAGCGCTATCCACACTAGTGCTTCTGTCGGTGTAGCTTATGTCACTTGGGATGTGGTTTTTAACCCACACCCCTGAGCAATATAAATTATACCAACAAAAGTGGTAGTGTAGGCATGGCCTAAATGTATTTACTTTAGACCACAGTCACTATTTTAGTTTATAAACGTGGAGTTACAGTTTATACCTCCATGTGTGTATGCTTAATCCCCCCGAAGCAAATAGACTTTTCTATAAATACTCAGGAACTTGATCTTATTGATTAACAACTAAAACAGACTTTTCCCTCCCATTTCCCAAAATGGAGAGAGTTATTGGAAGTATCCCTAGATTTCAGAAGGTCCTTTTTGCTCTTATTTTCCAAATGTTCTCAGATGACTCAAACTGATAATTTATTCCAGATGCAGCACGCATCAGACTCTGTATCTGCAAGTTTGGGGAGCATTGGTTATGTGAGATCAAGTCTTCATATGCCCCCAACTACTTAATTTTACACAAATACCATTTCTTTGTACATACTGATCTTTTGGGCAAACAAAAGCTTATTTCCTGAAAACTGCACAAACAAAAGTTGGGTGAGGCGTTTTGGCTATGCAGCTTTAGAAGTAGGTTTGAGGTCATTTAGAAAATTTGGCCTGATGGGTCTTTTCTGTCTCTAACTTCGTTAATTACATCAGTTGGTTGGAGGGTAACTCATGTGTGATGATGCCTGGTTGTTTGTCTTTGCATGAAATTATCTGGATCCGTTTAAAATGGAGAAGAAGATTACTAGTGCCATTTATTCTGCTCTGGAAGAGCATAGGCATTAAAAAATTAGGAAGAATTGTTCATCCTTTTCATGGCTTTTATTTATTTATTTTACTATGCAGAAAAACCTTTTTAGTCCAGATTTTGTCTGTGCCTGTGTGGATGCACAAGGGAGAAGCAGGCAGAAAAATTTCCCCACATGCAAGGGCCCTGGGAGGGCAGGGGACATCATTATGCTGGGCTAGTGCCTCTTGTGATAGGCAACAGGGATGATCAGAACAAGGACAGGGCTATGCCTCTGCTTCACCTGGTAAAAGCTAGGAAAACTGCCCAGACTGGGCATTGTGAAGTGGTTGACTCTCTGCTAGTGCTAGTCAGCTCTCAGGCGCTGAAGGTCTGTTTGCTCTCCTCCCTGGTCTATCAACAAGTGAGCTATGCAGCTCCTCTTCTATCTCCTCCGGCCTGCACGTTTCCAGGTGCAGCAGGGTGGGGCAAGCTTAGCCCACAGCAGCTGCTTAGCCCCTTGTTGACCAGTGTGGGATTTGTATACACCATCACGCAATCTCCCACTTGGGATGGCATGTGGACACCTGAGGCCAGCAGATTGTGTCCCTGGGGAAAAGAAATCAGCATTTTGGTAAGCTTTTTCTGCTCTCCGTTGAATTTGGAAGGCATAAGGCTGGAGAGACAGATACTCGTGCATAAGCCCAGGGCTTCATGGCTTTCATGGCATTTAACCACTGCCAGGAGCCTGACTGGTGACGAACTTGAATGGATTTCCCAGGAAGTTATATCAGAGGGAGTCCACAGCCTATATCGCTGCCGGTCCTTCCTTTTTTATCACTGAATATGACTGCTCCTGAGGGACCAGTTTGTGGGTCAGATAGAATCAGAATGTCCCTCTCCATTTACTTCCTGGGGCAACACTGTTCCTAGCCCCATTTCTGAGGTGTTGTCTGCAAAATGAATTCTTTTGAGAAGCACAAGTGGGCTTTCAACTTCTGAAAGGCCTTTTCGCAGCCCTCCAACCAGTGAACCTTCTTGGGGCCACTCTCCTTAGTTAGGTATCAGAGGCAGGCTGCTGTTTCCAAAAACCCTGGGACAAATCAGTGGTAGTAACCTGCAGGCCCCCAAAACCTCCTGCTCTGTTTTTCATAGTTGGGGTAGGGTATAATTTAAGGGCTTGGACTTTATCTACTAAGGGGCAGACCTGGCCCTTTCCCCAAAGCATATCCCAGGTAGACGTTACTATTGCAGACCCATTCAAAAGGAATTTTCATTGGTTTTCATTCATAGGATTGTATTGTTTTGACTGGGGCTTTGGTTCAGTTCCATTTCTAAGGAAACCATACATCCATTCCCATCCATACCTTTCGTCACCTCCTGTAAAGGAGGAGATGGGGGTGGTAAGGGTGTATGACATTTTTTCTGACAAACTAACAGTAGATCAAGGCAGAAGAAACAAACATTTGCCATCAGTTGGATTTAAAACATTAGCAATGCACTGCTGGCTGGATTACCTAACCTAGTTTATAGATCCTCACCTGCTCCATGCTCCCTTGGTTGTTAATGTGCCTGTTGCTTTGAATTTCTAAATGAACCTTCCTGGGGGCTGTTTCTCTCCCACAAGACCTACTGCAGAGTCCCTTTATTTCCAGTGATGCCTATCAAGTATGTGATTGATGCTTTGCCCCCTCAGCTGTTTGTCTTTGTCTTGTTTGATTACCTTCTGGCACTCTTCTGCTTATGGTGATAGAGTTTTTCAGGAGAAAAATGTCTGATTGCACTTTGTGCCTGAGAAATGTAAACTGTTTGAAGCATTTGGATGGACAGAAGAGGAAATAGAATAAGGGATTCAATAATGGAAAAATCTGTGCAATTGCAGTGCATGGTAATGATATCTCTTGGGTGACATTCAGGAACATCCACGTCCCTTAAAATGATCTCATTCTCTGTTCAGAGAAAGGACTTGGAAACGCAATTCTTCTCTGAGGAGGGACTATCTAAAAATGGTGTCTTGACCTCCAAGCTTGTTTCACAATGATTTTCAGACAAAATTTCCTCAGTTTGCAAGTAAAAACAAGTTGGGAAGGAGTAAATATAAATGCAGAAGCAGCTCAAGCAAGGACTGCTGCATGGTAGGGAGGGTGTAAAATGGGCCCCTTCAAGGCCACTCCTAGACTGTGCAGGGGAGAGTCCCCCTCTGTGGGCACTAGGGACCACCTAGCATTTCCCCCCCCCAGCAATGAGGCCTTAGAGGAAAGAAATTGCGTGGAGGAGCCAACCAGAGACTCCAGCTGGTAGGAGCAGCTGCAGAAGCAGCTTAAACAGGAACCTAATGACACTGACCTTAGAGGATTTTTGCAGTTTGGGCTGGACTTTCTCTGCCTGTGTTGAATGGCTGTTGTTCTCCACCCTTCGTCCCCCTGCCACAGACTCTTCATCTCATCGCTCCATTCCAGCCCCTGTTCTCCTCCTCCTTCCCCTGCCCTGTCCCCCACTCCCTTTTCTCTTCAATATCCCTGTTCTTTGCTTTTTTTTCCATTTATTTTACCCCTCCCAAATAATCCCTCCTCCAAATCATAGAACACACATAACGTTTGCTGCCATTGCATTGTTACTCTGCTTCCCCCGCACCCCGGGTCTGTTTTGTCTATTTGGATTGTAAGGTGTAAGGTCTATGTAAGATTGTCAGGACTGTCTGCTACTCTGTGCTTGGACAGTACTGCAACCACTGGACTACGGGATATTCTGGTGTGGGCTCCCACAGTCGTTCCTGTTGAAGTTGTTCCACTTTAATTAAATATTAATTGGACCGGAAAGTGAGAATCTCTCTATAGCAGTGGTTCTCAAAATACGGGGCACACTTGGGAAAGTGTCAAGGTAGGTGTGAGCTGTGTGCTTTTTTTGTTTGGTTGGTTTTGGAAGAGCTCTGGCTGTCAGCCCTGGGTGGCTGGGGCTCATGCAGAAGGGCTGTGCACACCCAGGTGGTGGGGAGACAGGGGCAGCTAGAGACCCAATACCTGGGCTTGGGCTCTCCTCTCCCACCTCAATCCCTCAGCGGGAGCCAGTCCAGGCATGGACTCTCCACGTCCTGTCCCCACCCACCATTCCGTCAGTGGAAGGCAGCGGGCTCTGGCCGCCAGCTCTGGGGTGGCAGCAGCAGTGCAGAAGTAAGGGTGGCAATGGAATTAAATAAGTACAGACACAAAGGGGGCCTGATCAGATAACTTTGAGCACTGCTGCTCTATCGCCCAGTGGTGAGGGCACTCACCTGAAAGGTGGCAGATCCCTGTTCCAATCTCTTTCCCTTGTCAGCCAGAAGAGGGGCTTGAACTGGTGGTCTCCCACATTGTGGGTAAATGCCCTTACCAGTGGGCTAAAGATTATAAGGGAGGTCTCCCTCCTCCTTGGCTGTTTTGCATGGAGATAGGTAGCCTCTGAGCACGCCTACCTGATCAGGCCCTGCACAAGAATTAGGTGGCTGAATGCCCATCTTCCCCCTGTTTGTGGATCATCCTGGGGCTTAGGTAGGAGACGCCTAGAGTGGGACAGTAACGTGTGCTCAAAAGCAGGAGCACAGGCTCTTAGGGTGTTTTTACCACAAAATATAGGCACCGAGTGACTTTAGGTGCCTACAGGGTGAGACAAGGGGGAGTTTGATGGATTGCAGTGGCACCAAAAATGGGATGTAGGTACCTAAACCTGGGGGTTAGGCACTGATGTACCTTTGTGGGTCCAGGCCTAATGTAATAAATTTGAAAGTTCATTTTCCTAAATGCTAGCCCCACCAACTCAGCCTGAAATGTGAAAGTCAGTTCCTAGTGTGTGCATCAGCAGTGATAACGATTCAGTCATCAGCAATTTGTTAATAATCCTACTGACCACATGTGGTCCTGAGTAGAATCCAGCATTCTTTTCAGAGCTATCTTGGTTTCACAGTACTAACGAAACTTTAAAAAAACAATTATTGTGGGTGGTAAAGTAAGCAGAAGTAACCTGAATATGCAAAAGGAGTGGATCTGTTGAACAAAATGGTGCTATTTTCCATGGTTACTTTGTCGAGCTATTACATTTCTAATCTCTTTTGTGAGTGTGCAATATTTAAATCAGCTCATTAAACCTGTCTGCCGGAGCAGTCGCTGTGCTCTAAAGTTTGAGGCATTTTTTGTGATGTATTAAAGGAACAGTGTAATTTTGTTCATTTGTCACAGAGTCCAACTGTTGGTTAGGTGGATCTTGGCTGTAATGAATCACCTATGCCTGTTGTTAACACATACAGAACATTTAATTTGTTAAATTTAAATGGCAGTATATGCCTGGATCATGGAAGTCTACAGAAAATGATATCTGAAACCATATCCTCTTGAATTTTGGTCCTTGATAAAACAGAAAAGCAAATGAATTAGTATACTTCGGCAGTAATTGGCTCAGGAAGAATTCTTAGATCAGTCAATTCTTTTGGCTGGCAGGACTTGTAGCAAGAAAAGGCTACTGCTGTTAGAAAGCATATTAAAATGAAATACTATCCTTAATTAACAAGTTTTTAACGAGAAAGCATGCAGCAGTGTTGTAGATGTGAATGACAAGTTAATTTTATATTGACAAGAAAAATCTGAACATTCTGGCAGGAAATAATTTCTGGAGATAGGCACTGATTACCTGACACAATTTAAGTTTTCTAATGTTTTATTCAGTAGTTTAGAGCATTCATCTGGAAGAAAAGCTCACGGTCTGATCCTGAGCCTGTTATGCAAGATATCATTATCTTCTGATGGCAACATACTAGTAAAAGTGCCAGACAAGACTACCCAGTTCCCATTTCCACTCTTTGAGCTTGGCCATGGGCAAATAGCTTAGGTCAATATTTGCACCAATTTTTAGATACTTAGGCGAGCTCCAGAGTGACCCTGCAGTTATAGAAGCAGTGCATTGTGTATTGGAAGAATGCAAACATCTGGCAAGAATACATTTAAACTCCGATTTGCACAAAGCAGATAGTGTGTTGGCAGGAGTTATATAAATATATTAGACGGCAGCACTCCACCAATCTGCACTTTCAGCAAAAAGATCCAGATAGTTGGGGCAGAGATGGAGGCCGTCAAGTCTAGTGATTGGAAAATGAGTTGGAGTTGGGAATCAAGCTGTAGGGGAGATTTTAATAGATCAGTAAAAGGCCCAGGGACCAGCTGATAGTGTAATATTGATGATCATACTTGTTGCTAACAGCAGTCAAAAGAACAGCCAAAACTGCAGGCCTGTGCAGCCTTAGTGTGACTAAGCCAGGAGGGAAGGGAAGCTTTTTTCTCAACCTTATCTGACTTTGCGCCCCTCACCCCAGATGAAGTCTCTGCTAGATGTGCTGGGATCTGTGTTTTAGGAGAAAAGCAAGAAGCTTATCTATGCGTGCCCTCTGGGAGATGTTTGTGAGGGCCTCAAGACATGAGGATTCTGCACAAACATATCTGACTAATAAGTGATCTGAGGAACTCTCTTGATTAGCTTTTGAAACTGCTTGCCCCACAAGTTTTTTTTTCTTGATATGTTATTGTCTACTAACAAGGTCAGGAAGGCAGGGTCAGGTAGCAGCCAGATTTGTGCAGGCAACTTAGACTCATAGACTCATAGGTCAGAAGGGACCAATATGATCATCTAGTCTGACCTCCCACACAAGGCAGGCCACAAAACCCTACCCATACACATTTATAACAACCCCGAACCCATGACTGAGTTATTGAAATCCTCAAAAATGAGATTTGAAGACCTCAAGCTGCAGGGAATCCACCAGCAAGCGACCCATGCCCCATGCTGCAGAGGAAGGCGAAAAACCTCCGTGGCCCCTGCCAATCCACCCCGGAGGAAAATTCCTTCCCGACCCCAAATATGGCGATCAGCTAAACCCTGAGCATGTGGGCAAGACTCACCAGCCAGCACCCAAAAAAGATTTCTCTGCAGTAACTCAGTTTCCATCCCATCCAGCATTCCCACAGACCATTGAGCAGACTTATCTGCCAATAATCCAAAATCAATTGCTCAAATTAAACTATCCCATCATAACATCCCCTCCATATACTTATCAAGCTTAGTCTTAAAGCCAGATAAGTCATTTGCCCCCACTACTTCCCTCGGAAGGCTATTCCAGAACTTCACTCCCCTAATGGTTAGAAACCTTCGTCTAATTTCTAGTCTAAATTTCCTATGCCTCTCTTTGGTCAGGGCTTCCAGTTTAAACCTATTCATCTAGCTGATTCTGTAAGCCAGTTGTGAGTATTTGAGCTTTACATATCTTTCATAGTACTTTGCTAAAAGATCAAAGTATAGTGATTAATGATTGGCCTGGAGCTTGGTTTGGACTCATTTAAAAATATACATATCTTATCTGAACTATCCAGTCCTCTTGAGTTTGCACAAATTGGGCTGGGAATCTCAGGAGGCCAGGATTTCTCATAAAATGTCCACTACTTCTAGTTGGGCAGCAAAACCCAACATCTGCATATCAAAATTTTCGTGATTTAGTTGGAGGCATGTCACTTATATAAATATTAAAAAGAGTTGGCGTGAGTACAGAGCCTTGTGGTAGAAGTTGTTTATGGTATAAGGTGAGCTGGTCTTATTACCCATGTACACTCTTAGGTGTCTGTTACTCAGCCTAGTCCACAACAAGCAAATTGTTTGATAGCCAGATATAATTTTTACAAATTTCAGCATCAGGCCATTAATCCAAATGACAGGTTGACAAATATTGTACCAGTCTCTTGTTTTTTCTGATAGCCTGCCTCAAAGTGAGTTATGAGTGCCAGAACTTGGTTGCAACAGCTAAGTTTTTGCCTTGACAATGCCACCCAAACACCTGAAGCCTTGCAAGCCTTTCTGGGAATATTTGCTTAGCCTAATTCAATCAGGGAATGATCAGAAGGAGGCTTGGAAGCAGATCAGGCTAAAAAAGACTTAAACACCCTGTGCCAGTTCCCATGTAGAAGGTTTCTGGTTTGACCATCCATGGACATCTGAACCAACCATTGTAGATGCAGACATTTAATGTACAAATGGAAAATCAAGGACTCCCTGGTGTGTGAGTGTGGCTCTCCATGATAGACCATCAAACATATCACTACCGACTGCCCAATTTATAAATATGAAGGAGGCATCACTACAGTAAATTCTGCCACGCCTGATATAGTCATCTGGCTCGATCAACTTCAGGTGAAATTGTAGCTGCTGTACACCAGCCATACGAAAGAAGAAGAAGCAAAACCCCTTGTATTTCCAACAGTTACACTTCTGGTCATGGCCAGAACATAAAAGAAATACAAGATTTGAATTTGGCTACTGTTGGAAGACAGGATACTGGGCTAGATGGACCATTGGTCTGACCCAGTCTGGCCATTCTTATGTTCTTTAAATGACGTCATGGTGGAGCGTCCATGTAAATATCTAGCCATTTTCAAATGTGATTGTTCTGATGTCACTTCTAAGACTGAACAGTTCTTTCTTTAGTCTTTTGTTTTGTGGAAAGGATACCATGCAACTTGTTCACAACCATATCACTTTAGACAGTACATCAACACATTCTAATATAGACAACTATTTCTACAGCATAGCCAGCATTGGCAATGAGCCGTATTGTGTTTAAAAATGAGAAGATCAAGAATTAGTGTGTTCCCTCTCCTCTCGGCGGGCTCCACCCCCCCAATATAATTGAGTTATAAGCAGCAACCATTTGGAAGTGTACAGATAAGCAAAGATGGAAGTGACACACTATAGGGTTGAAACTGGGTAGAAAAATATGTAGCTGAAAGGTATAGATAAAGGGCCAAATTCTGCTCCATACAGCAGTGTAACTCCCGCAATGAACATCACACCTGTGTAACTAAAAGCAGAATTGGGTCTTTCATGTCAGTCCCTCTCTGATCACTAGACTGCTAGGGCTTGCTTTTTTCACTGCTTGGAGCCTTTTATAGTTAGTTATGCCATTACAAAGTGAGTTAAAAAAGTTGCCACTCTGACGTGGTATCATTTTATATTCACTTGGCATTCACTTTTCACTAATGTATTTGACTACCCCAGGTGTGAGACTGGAGAATCAGTTACTACCCAAAACTTTCTGCAGGTGGAAGGTAGATTGTGTAGGCTGATTACTGCTTAGAGAAAAATTTTGAGGAACATGGAAATGTAGGGATGGAAAATATCTTGAGAGATCATCTAGTCCATCCCTCCATGCTGAAGCAGGACTTAGGTCTGGTCTACACTAGAGTTTTATTGACCAAAGTTAGCTTTGGTTGGCAAATCAGAGGTGGTATACATACTCCTGCCGATTCAATTGCCCTGATTTTTCGACAAAATAAAACCACCTCGATGAGAGGTGGAGGACTTATGTTGGCTTAGTTAGGGCGACACAATGTCCAGTGTAGACACTGCGTCCCCTTACATCGGCTGGCATAGCCCCACATGAGAGCCCCTGGAGACCTGAGCAGCTGGGAGTGGGTTGAGAAGCCCAAGCTGTTGGAAGCCCAGGCTGCTGGTTCCTGCTCTTGGCTGGGAATGGGGCAAGAAGCCCAGGTGCTTTTCCACCCATTCCCGCAGGGAGTCCTGGTCACTTTGTCAATTGCATGGCTCAGCCGTGAGACAGACAAGGTTGTCTGGTTCCAGGGGAGAGTGGGGAATGGGAAGTCAGAAGCCCCAGGTGGCTTCTCCCAGATTCTGGTGGGAATGGAGGGGGAGGGGAGCTCATGGGGAGCCCAGGAGCCTGTGGGGCAGCCAGGCTCCCCACACTGCTCCTTTTAGGTCAGTGGGAGCGCTACTGGTGAGGATGCACTTCCACCAACCCAAGGAGAGTAGCGTGGACATAATTACAGCAGTGGCTGTAAGTCGATTTATGTTACGTTAGGTCAACTTATTTTTCAAGTGTAGACAAGGCCTAGGTACACCTAGACCATCCCTGATAGGTATTTATCCAATCTGTCCTAAACACCTCCAATGATGCCGTTTCCACCACCTACCTAGGTAACTTCTTCTAGTATTTAACTATCCTGATAGTTAGACAGTGATTCCTAATATCTAACCTAAATGCTGCAGATTAAGCCAAGTACTACTTAGCATCTTTGGTGGAGATGGAGAACAATTGATCACCACCCTCTTTATAACAGCCCTTAACATACACATTTTGAAGACTACTATTAGGTCCCCCCTTCAGTCTTCTGTTCTCAAGACTAAATGTGCCCAGTTTTTATTTTACAGATTTCAAATCATAATGCAAAAGACTAAACCTGGATTATTTCTGTGGTATGAAAAAGTTTGCACTATGAAACCACTGAAATAATGATGGTTAAGAAGTAGGTGGACTTTATTAGAGGGCAGGGAAGCGAATGTTTCTTCCTTCAAAGTATTGCCAAGGAACATGCTTGTTTCAGCTTTTACTTGAGGCGATAGATGGAGGCTGCGAACACTAAAGCTTCTTGGTTTTAATCATCCTCTCTTTGGGACATAAGCGCTCTGAATGGGCATTACTCATGTTGGAAATATTTTTCTCTTTAATGCTACAGGAAACTCCTGGAACAGAGTTTTGCAAGCCATGAAAATACCAATGACAGCTGAAAATACCAGTGCTGCCCCAGCACTTGCTGAATCAAATTATTGAGTGCCAAGATGGATTAATGTTTTCCTATGAGTCATTTCCATGTTGATAGAGTCCAAGGGTTTTAAGCAACTTTGCTACCAAGAAAATTCTGACTCCATTACAAAGAAGCTATTTAGGTGGCAATGATTTTCAGAATCTAGAGCTGTAATTAAAGAACAGTGATTAGGACTTGTCTTTTCTCTGCAATAAACTCTCTTCTCTCCATCCTTCCACAATGAAATAACCAGAACATTTGAATTTGCAATTTCTCAAACCAGTATTTTAAATAGCTATAAAATACAGGCTAGTGCACCTTCTTTACAAGGAGATTTGTTGGATAGCACTGGCTTGCATAGTCTAGGCACATGATATGATCCAGGCAGCAGTATTTAGTGATTCGGAGACCAACAAACCTGCACTTTGCTGCAGAAGTGTGTTCCAGAATCTAAGATTTCACTTAAATAAAATGAAGTTCCCAGTCCTTATGGTTTGAAGACAACTTAAAAATCCTTCTGAGTGCAAATCAATGCTCTTCCATCTTCCTGAGTCTGCAGGCAGCTGGGCACAACAGCCCAGAGAAATGCGGTCAGGGATGTCACAAGGAAACATTTTAGTGGGAGGTAAGGAGGAATGTGGGAAGAAAGTGGTGCCATCAGTGGGCTGCTGTATTTCCTACTGTGCACTTCCTCCCTCTGCTGCTTGCAGCAGATGTGCTGGAAGAACTCCAGGGGTTGGATGCTGCAGGGCGTCCTATACTCCCCGTCTTTGGTGCTGTTGTGAAGTAGCTCCACAGAAGCATGTATTCCTTGAGCTTTGCCTCCTCCCTCTACTCTATTGCAGTCTATGTGCTCTAGGGCTGGGAGACCTCAGAGGCAACTGATGTACTACAGTCTTCAAGGAATGGAGTAGCTCCAGACATCCCCACAGGGGTCCCACAGTGAATACAGGTGGTACTGCACATTGTAGTACATCCAGCACGCGACACTATCTCCAGTGTAGTTGACAATTGGCTTAGCCTTATTGGCTTGTAATGACCAGTGGTTCCTGCCCATTCACCTCACTGTGTTGTTAAATCTGAAACATAAAGATGACAATTTAGATGTCAATGCTGTTAATCATTTCGCTGCTGATCATTTTAGCAGAAACATCTAGGTCCTGCGCTTGTTCCCCCCAATAATGCTGGATTGCTTCCTACTCCTCCCAGGGTACTAAACGCCCCAGAGTCACAAAAAAGGCTTAATAAGCTGGGCTTGCATTTGAAACAATGAGTTACTTTTAACAGTGTTTATTTACTCATCCACATATGAAACAAGTATCATTGCCATTCAGCAAATTAAAATTGCTCACCCTTTTCAACGTCAGCAAGATTTTGTATTCATGGGTTTAATCCCTGATTTAACATATCACTACCTTAGCTATGGAGCCCCAGCCACTGTTCCATGATCATTGCTGTTTTTGACCCTGTTCTGCTTCCGTTGGAGCCAACAGATGTGTTTAGTTTAACTTCAATGGGAGCATGCTTGGGTTCATAGCTTCATAGATTTTTAAGGCCAGAAGGGGCCACTGTGATAATCTAGTCTGATTTACTGAGTAACATAGGTTGTGTGACCCCAGGACTGCAAACATTTGTGCATGTTAATAACTATTCTTGAACTCAGGCACATTACTTGTGTGTGTACATTTATTTACTTGGCAGTGAACATGTAAAATTTGGTTTGGCAATTGCATTTAGCAAAACATTGGAAACTCGATGGGAAATAAAAATGTCTGAGTGGGAGGTTCAAACTACATGCTGAAAAATTGGAGCTTGATCTGAACTTTGAATTCAACCTAGTGTTGCAGACTTGTTTACCCAGTCTCCTCCCACTGTTCATGAACAGACATAGATTTTTTTTTCTTTTATTAGTGAATGAAAAGCATAGTCAAAAATAGCCATCAAGTCAGAATCCTGTGCAAAAATTTCTCTTGTGCTTTTGTTTCCTAATTGCTCTTGGATGATTTTTCTGCCTGAACTGACGCAGTCGTGTGTGTGAGTTTCCTGGCAAATAAAGAAGATGACTGTGTCCGAAAGATATTTCAGAGTGTGAATTCATAGCCTGTCCATGTCTAATCAAGGAACATAAACCGTTCGCCACATGTTCTCCATTTCCATCACATTTCTTCACACTTAAATGAAAACATGCCCTTCCCCACTCTCAGAAGTGTCACATTTTTGAATGCCCCCAAATAAAAACCACAGGGGTCCGTTAAATGTGGTGGCCATTTCCAGCATACAAATCAATTTTCCTTGTGGTGAATAATGCTTGGTTTGTTTAAAGAGGCATGACTGATTTTTGGATGAAGGATCCTGTCATTTTGGCTTTTCCATGGTTCTATTTATTGCGCACATACATATAAAACTTGGTACCAGGCTAAGTGTCAAGCTTAAACGTGGAAATAGCTGAAAGGACCACATAACTATTGATGCAGCGAAGAGGCTTCTCCTTCTAAAAGACATTTTCTGGACTCTTGAGAAACTGTTATTTTGAGTAACATGGCAGTGAAGGATTTCATCACCTGGTATCTGCTGGCTTTGTTTTTAACTCCATTTTGCCTGTGTCAAGATGAATACATGGAGGTGAGCAGAAGATCTAATAAAGCGGTGGCCAAAGTATTGCAAAGTCACCACCAGACTGGCCATAAAGGTTCCAGCAGCAGGGAAATATTGAAACAGCGGAGTCAACTTATAGAGTCGACTATTGATGATAATAGCACTTCTACAGACCAAAAAGCCCAGAGACCAGAGGTAGATGATATAGCACAGACTACCTCAGACAGAGTCCAGGTACTCTGAATTAATCTTCTAAGGATAACTTTGAAATCTGATTTTTCTGAGATTATTAGTGATACATTTGAGAAGTTTATTAATGCTGCTTATTGGTCTGTATGCTACTGGGTTGCTTCACAGAATCTTTTAATGAACTGGTAGAGCCAACGCTGGTGTGCGGGCAGTGAGAACATAGCCAGCAGCCCACGGTTGTGGTGAAACTTTGATCTTATGCAGTCAGATATGGTGAGATACAGGTTCTCAGTTATTGCAGAATATTTTTTCTAGCAGAGTAAGGGTTTATAATATATTTGTTACATTGTTTGCATGTGAAGAAAAATGATGAAACTGATAGATGATGTTCTGAAGGACACTGTTCAACTGGCAGAAAAAATCCCAGTTTACTTGAAATTTATATATAGAGAAATATATATATATATTTATAAATATATATCCTTTTGAGCTTCAAAAAAGTCATTTAATGAACAAGTGAATATTTGTGACTGTTATCCTTTAAGTAGGGTTTCAGTTTTGTTTTGTTTTTGAATCCTGGCATTAATATTGAGTTTGAGACTTAATTAGGTATGATAGAACATGCTATATGTCTATTTGCTGCCCTTTTTATTTTGGTGAAAAAGATAACTGGAATTACTGCTTCTTAAATTGATTGTGGAATCTGCTTGTTGTTAGGGATCTCTGATTATGCATTTTACATAGTATTTTATATATTCTAGTCATTAGCTCCCAGCAAATGGAAAATTACCTCACATAGTCATATGTAAAATATTGCAATCCAGATTATTTTTTAAAAGGGAAAATGTTGAAGGGGATAAATTGAAGTTCTATTGAGCAGTAAACAATATGGAAAGTTTTACATATGCTTTGGACTGCAGCTTTTGTTGTCTACTCTGTTTTACAGTCAGTATAAAATAATAGTTTTATTTCCCCTATTGATGCAAATGACCGAGTCTTTACATTTCAGGTGACGAGTATTACATAATTTTTTTTCAGTCTCAACCCTGGATCTTGAATTCCCAAAGCAGAAGGAGATAGATATGAGATGGTTAATAATTGTTTCATGACAAATAGAGCTGAGTTTTGATTTTTAGGTAATTGTGATGGGCTTAAGGAACTGAAGCAGATTGAGATATAACAAAATATAACACTAAGTTCAAATGCTGCAACAACATTTCCTACAGTTCAATAGTTACACTATGTAGCATATAAACTTTCTTTGTTACAGAACTGTTCTTTCAGCAAAATCAGGAAAATATATTTAATTTAATTTACATTAAATTGAATTTCTATACAGAAACACTATACCAGTGGGGGTATATTATAATGAGCCTGCTAGCATTTGTGCATTCCACTTCCTGCTACTGAATGGAATACTGTGCAACAGCTTAGCCTAGACCCAATGCTGCTAATAATTAAAGAAGATTCTCCTTTAGCTCGAGAGCTAGTGGCCTGTGCTTTAAGAATTGCCTTTTAATTTATTTTTTGTGACACATACTTTAATGCAGATTTGTTACAGTTAACACAAAAGGCCAGATTCAGCCATCTGACATATAGTGCCATGAAAGACAATGTTGGCTGCCTTTTTATCCAAGGATAAAATTTGGCACCAAGTATTTAGATGATCTTTACACTTCCACTAATGGGACCATTTACTGGGCGAGAGGGACTCAGCCAACTGGCAGACCGTTGACTTTAGGTCAGTTACATCCACTGTTCCAGTGTCTGGAAAAATAATCTCCCAGGGGAAATGTTGCAAATCCAATTCTAGGCTCACTTAAAATGAGATGGACAATGGGGGTACTCCAGCGTGGAATGGCTGATTTCATAGGTCTTTTCCATCACTCGTGTTTATGGATTCTCAGGTGGAGGGGTGCAACGGTGGTTTTAAGATGCTTTTGGGACCACCCAATTTTGGGCTGCTCCAAGGATCCGTGGGGCCCTCCATGTAAAGCAGAGCAGTCAGCAGCTGTTTTCCTTTGAGCTGCTTTGTCATCTGCAACAGTTGAGAATCTCTGTAGCTGCATTTGCATGGGGATATCTTGCCCTGAGAATGTCCCCATTGTCTTCAGCTGTTTTATGCAATGACTGTGCCAGGAGAATTCTTCTCCCACCTGTTTAAGGAGCTTGTGAGGTGACAAAGATGGGCCCATAGGGAATAAACAAATCCCTCCCTATGCTGAATTTTCCACACATATGAGCTGATTAGCATGATTTCCACAAGCACTGTAGCTGACAATATGTGTGGGACAGATACAGATGCAATCGTCTTCAGAGCAGGATCCATTGTGGAAGAAGTTTGTTTCACTTCTTGTTTTGGACAAAGTAAAATAAAACCTTAAAGAAAGCCAGCAGGAAATGGAAAAATGTCTGTGTTTGAATTAGAAAAATTGTATTGACTATCTAGTATTAAGAGCTGCCTCCTAAACGGACAGATTTCCTAGCTGTTAATCTAAGAAAATCCAAGGGTATAATGTTCAGAGATCTAGCAAATATTTTCATTCTAATCTCCTGTCTGTCCCGGAAATCTATGTGCAAGATGCTTTTCACAAGCTACTGAATTCAATCCATGTTCAGGAAAACAATTACAGGTTTGTAAGGACTTTGACAAATGGGTCTAAATGAATCTTCAGATCCCATTTCAAAGGTTAGGGTCGCACATCTCCCTACAAAGCCCCTTGTCTGTAAGCAGGGTCAGGGTCAGCTCCTGCCCCACATCAAAGTTAAAGTGACCACTGGCAATTTTACCAGTTTTCAATACCCCACATTTCTCGCTCTTCCTTTTCCCTCAGCCTCTTCTCTCTACTTCTGGCCTAAGACATGAGGCACTCATGGACTGCTGGAAATGTGACAGAAATTAGTCATACCAGTCCCTTTTCCCCTCTAATCCTGCTCCCTTTATCCACTTCTCTACTTTGCCTCGTTCTTCTTGGTTAATTTGCATATTTAGTGCTATTGATTAAAATTCTACGAGTTAGCAAATGAGCCTGTAGTTGGTTTGTAGAATGGAAACAGGAAAACGTACAGACATCATTCCAAATGGCTCAGGAAGTTATATTTATCATAGAGAAACCACCTTTCACACTACTGAAATGCAGCCACCTCTCGCATGGGACATAACAGAGATTTAACACTGCAGTTATACATAACTGATGTTGACAGGAAGTGAAAAATACCATCTCCAGCTGAAACTGCAGAGAGAATTTAAGTCAACAGAGGGCAGTTAATCAACCTGAATTTCAGATACTGGCTCTAACACAACTAGTCTTACAAAAATTGCTATGGAATCTTTAATGACCTCAAGAGGTCAGAAGGTCTTCAGATTCATGTATCAGACAGCATCTTGTTCCCTGGCTCAATTATAGGGATTGGTTCTGAACTGGGCCAGAGAAAAGAGTTCCACCTACCAAAGTGTCACTTCCTGAAGTACTTATTTTATCCTTCATGATCTTCGAACAATACAGGAAAAACTAAGGAGTCTGGTGACATAAGTTAACTGAACCAAATTTGTGTCATTTGTCAATTTTGTAACAAGATGGAATTTCTTTGTTACCTCATTGCACATTCATTATTTTTTCCAATATAGGATTAGTCTGTTTCAAGCTATTTTTAAAAAATTCGGAAGACTAGCAGAGGATTTGGGTGTTGGGATTGCAAATGAGTTTTGCACTATTTGGAACATCAGCATCAAGTGATAATGGGAATTGCCAGCTTTTTCCGCAGGTGCTTTGAAATTCATATAATCCACCAAAGTCACCTATTTAAGAACTGACATGAGCAGGTTGCCAAGTCCACCTATTATATAAGTGGACTTGGGCTTCTTTTTTTCCAAAGTTGCTATTGTTTAAGTTCTGGATTGAGGGTTTGGGGCTTATTTTCCAGAAAGAAAGAGGAGGAATTTGACTTCAACTAACTCATCACAATCCTTGCAATTTTACTGAATCAATATGAATGTTTATTAGAGAACCACTTGCAATTATGAAATCTACCAGTCCATGAATGTGAAGCTACTTGAGTATGCATAACATAAATTGGGATTCATTTGTGAGGAAAAGCCCTATATAAATGTAAGATGTTATCAAGCTTTATTACTACAATAAATGTTGCTGTGTATAACTCATGCTAAGTATATTTTTGCTGATACATCATTTCATTATAGAATCATAGAATCATAGAATATTTGAGTTGGAAGGGGCCTCAAGATGTCAGTTAGTCCAACCCCCTGCCCAAAGCAGGACTATCCTCAGCTAAATCATCCCGGCAAAGGTTTTGTCAAGCCTCAGCTTAAAAACCTCTAAAGATGGAGATGCCACCACCTCCCTAGGTAACCCATTCCAATGCTTCACCACTCTCCTAATGAAAAACTTTTTCCTAATGTCCAACCTAGACCTCCCCCACTGCAACTTGAGACCATTGCTCCTTGTTCTGTCATCTGCCACCACTGAAAACAGCCTAGCTCCATCCTTCCTGGAACCCCCTTTCAGGTAGTTAAAGGCTGCTATCAAATCTCCCCTCATTCTTCTCTTCTGCAGACTAAACAGGCCTAGTTCTTTCAGCCTCCCCTCATAAGTCTTGTGCTCCAGCCCCCTAATCATTTTTGTTGCCTTCTGCTGGACTCTCTCCAACTTGTCCACATCCTTTTTGTAATGCGGGGCCCAAAACTGGACACAATACTCCAAATGCGGCCTCACCAATGCCGAATAAAGGGGAATAATCACTTCCCATGACCTGCTGGCAATGCTCTTACTAATGCAGCCCAATATGCCATTACCCTTCTTGGCAACCAGGGTACTCTGCTGACTCATATACAGCTTCTTATTCACTGTAACCCCCAGATCCTTTTCTGCAAAACTGCTGCCTAGCTCGTCAGTCCCCAGTCTGTAGCTGTGCATGGGATTCTTCCGTCCTAAGTGCAGGATTCTGCACTTGTCCTTGTTGAAACTCATCAGATTTCTTTTGGCTCAATCCTCCAGTTTGTTTAGGTCCTTCTGTATCCTATCCCTCCCTTCCTGGGTCTCTACCACTCCCCCTAGCTTAGTGTCATCTGCAAACTTGCTGAGGGTGCAATCTACCCCCCTTCCAGATCATTAATGAAGATGTTGAACAAAAGCGGCCCTAGGACCGACCCCTGGGGCACTCCACTTGTGACCGGCTGCCAGCTAGACATGGAGCCATTGATCACTACTCATTGAGCCCTTTGCTCTAGCCAGTTCTCTATCCATTGTATAGTCCATTCATCCAACCCATACTTCTTTAACTTGCTGATAAGAATACTGTGGGAGACCGTATCAAAAGCTTTGCTAAAGTCAAGGTATATCACGTCCACGATTTTCCCCTCATCCACAGAACCAGTCACCTCTTCATAGAAAGCAATCAGGTTGGTCAGGCACGACTTTCCCTTAGTGAATCCATGTTGACTGCTCCTGATCACCTGCCTCTCTTTTAAGTGCCTTAAAATGGATTCCTTGAGGACCTGCCCCATGATTTTTCCAGGGATTGAGGTCAGGCTGACCGACCTATAGTTCTCTGGATCCTCTTTCTTCCCTTTCTTGAAGATGGACCCTATATTCATCATTTGAATAACATATTGTGTAAGATTCCATCATAACACACACACAGAGTATAACCAAATGTCCCAGAATGTTATCTTTCCATATGAGGTTTAGGTTTTCAAATGTGACTGAGTCGTCTTTCACATGCCTGACTCACAACCTCACGACTCCTCCTTTACCCATGCACATACACTTTTTGTACGTGAATTAGAGTTTGCACGCGGGTGCTTTCACGCACCCAGTTTGAAAATCTGGTCTCGTGTTGCTTTAGATTTAGCAGAGTAAGTTCTCCATGTTGAAGCCCAAGGCCCTGATCCTGCAGTTCATAGACTCATAGACTCATAGGTCAGAAGGGACCAATATGATCATCTAGTCTGACCTCCTGCACAAGGCAGGCCACAAAACCCTACCCATACACATTTATAACAACCCCGAACCCATGCCAACAACCAGGTGCCACTGAAGACAATGAGAACAGGCACTGCGGTTGGTTTGCACACAGCAAAATGCATTCTGGGGACCCAAGTTTAAAAGTTCTGCCATTTTTTAGTTACTTGATCTTATTTATTTAAGCATATTTTTTTCAAATGGGGAAACTAATATAAAATGATGTTGTAAATCAAAAACAATGGAAACATTTCAAAAGCAACCTCTTTAGGGAGAGATCAAACATGGAAGATTTCCGCCCCAAAGGAGAGATGTTCAGAAAATTTGAGCATGTACAAACATGGGGCTATAATGAAGACCTTGCTATCAGGATGCATATGTATATATAGCAAACACGCTCTATGAATGGTTTATTTAAAACCCATGTTTTTGCACTCAGCCCCCTCAAAGTGGACCTCAACATCCAGATTGCAGTAGCTGCTGCCGTGGAGAATTTGGATTTCGAGGGTATCAAGGGCCACCAGGACCTCCAGGACCTGCTGGGATGCCAGGTAAAACTGAAATTCCAATGGATTTCTGATCAGTCTAACTGCAGTTTGTGATCTGTTAAAATCAGAGATTGGCCCAAGCAACAGAGCTTGGATATGGATTTGGATCCAGACCCAAACTTTCCCATAACCTGAGTAGGGATCTTTGAGTCAGGTTTTAGGTTTCTATCTAATAAAATTAAATTGCTATTAAAATTAATATCTAATGGATCCACAGTTAATGAAAGTGATGAATTTCTTATAGTGTGTAAGCCAAATTCTGTTTTTTGTTTTATGAGCGAAACTTCCGCTGAAAATAAGGGGATGCACCCTGCGGTGAATATTTGTTTTTGTTTTCTTTGTTTTGCAAATGATTTGTAAATTTCCAAGGCAAGAGCCTTTCTTCCCCAGATGTGCTACGAACATTTACAGGGGAGGCACTCCTACAGCACTCTCTCATGGAAAACTCACTTTTGTTCTTTCTTGTCTTTCTTAATGTAAAATAAAAACAAATTTGACAGATAGAAAATGATTTCTCTTGCACATAGAAAAACACAGCACAGTAGGGAGCACTAATAGGGAGCAGAATTTGGTCCTGTGTTTGTATGTGTGTGGATATGAAAAGAGAGGGAGATGTGGAAGGTGAAAGGATGGTTAGGCAGTGGTTTAGGTATAATTTAGCAATTATCTTTATTAATTTGAAAATGATGATTTATAACACAATTGTGATACATGTAGGAGGAGTGTGTCACGGTCTAGGTAGTTTGCCTCAGCAGCCTGGCTTTTTCTTTTTAATTACTCGTTCACTACTTTCTTTCTTTCTGTCTCTTTCTACATGTTGCTGACAGTCTCTGATTCTGGTATCCCTATTAAAGTAGACCAGAAAATTTTTCTTTGAGCTGGTTGTTGATATTCTGGTGGTAGCAGTTTCCAGTAATGGTGAGGTGTGTGACATACTGTGCTGTATAAAATGTTTAAATAAGCAGCTTTGACTGGCAAAAATGTAAAAAAACCAACATGTTACTTTGACATTTTTTGGCATGAGCCTGTTGTAAATAAGATTTATTATGTGAATCAGCCATTAAGCCTTTACTCTACATAAATACTACATAACTCTACAGACGTGTACAGGGGAAATGTCATGGTGAGGCTTGTCATACAAAAACGTAACTTTGTATTTAGGGAAAGTAAAGTCATGAGCATTTGGCAGCTTAGAAAATGGTACCATGTTTTGCATTATACCCTCCACACCCCCCTGCTTAACACTGCAAGTCAGTATAAAGCAAATACACGGGACTGTAGTTTGCCATATGGACCTACTTCTGCCCTTGTCTAATGTGAAGCTACAACTTGGCAAAATTCAGTGCCAATTTACAGACTATTTACACCAGTTAAATCAGTGTGATAGCATGATGTTAGCACAGAATTTGACCATTTGGCTCCTGTGGGGGCTGGACCTATATGACTAAAGGAAGACCCTAGGGGTCAGACTCCGTGCTGACCTACAACACACCCTATGCAACCCTAACTGGAGTCAATGGGTCTGTGCTGGTGTTTCACACAGCCTTAGCCACTGTTAGCACAGAAGTTCAACCTCAGATAGTTGATTTACAGGATGCATACATTAATTAAATTAATTGGAAAAGGATGGTCCAGTTGTTCAGGTGCTATAGTGGGACTTGGGAGACATGGGTTCAAATCTCTGTTCCATCAGGCTTCCTTTGTGACCTTGGGCAAATCACTTACCTGCTCTGTGTTTCAGTTCCCCTTATGTAGAATGGGGATTACAATATGCCCCTGCCTCACAGAAGTATTATGAGGTTACTTATACCAAAGGTTGTGATTTGCTTAGATATTACAGCAATACGGCCATATGAGTATCTTATTGACATTAAAGGACAGTGCTCTGTACAGCGTTGTTGTGGCCATGTTGGTCCCAAGATATAAGAGAGGCAAGGTGGGTGTGGTAATATCTTTTACTGGACCAACTTCTGTTGGTGAGAAAGCCAAGTTTTCAAGCTCTTCTTCAAGTCTGGGAAATGAATGTCACAGCTAAATACAGAGTGGAACAGATTGTTTAGCATAAGTAATTGTCATATATTTTAAGGGACCATTCAAAACACCTTTCCAGTCTTAGGGGGGAAAGGAGAAGGGGAAAAAAGCTGGGTGGGGGGGGGAAGGGAGGAGGGAGCGGTGCTGTTAGTGGGTCATAGCTTGTTGCAATAAACCATAAATCCAGAGTCTCTATTCAGTCCGTGATTTTAATATTTAACAAAGTTATGAATTTAAGCGCCCAAGGTCATCATTTGAAGGTGAGGTGCAGATGTCATGAACCGTGGTCTACAGGGCTCTCAGGAGCTAGTAAATGCCAACCTGCCAGCCAGTGATGCGCTAATAGATGCCAGAATAGAAGCTGAACTCGGACGAAAGACTCCAGTCCTGGGATCTGATTGGTGGAACACTGGCGGGTCCTGGTTGGTGCCTAACTTTTATTTAAACCAATCACAGGAACAGGAAGTTGTCTGTGCAACTGCATTTCCCCTGCTTTAGGACTGCTTCTCCAGCAATACTTGATTCTGCTGCTGACCTCCCAGGAACCTGCCTGACACTAGACTGTTGGTTTTGCCCTCTGGCCTGTCTGACTTCCTGGTCTCTGATCTGGCCTGACTCCTGCTCTAACCATTAGGTTAGATTGCCTAGTGTCCTGGTTGTGACGACAGGTTTCCTTTTAGGATAAAGGAATGAGAGGTCAAATATATAGTGATTGCTTTGTGAAAAGTGTTCATTTGCAGGCGAGGGGGTGCTTTTTCTCTTGCAATTCTTGTTCAGTTGCCACAGATGGTTGCTCAGTATACCAGCAATTTCTCAAGCAAATGCTGGGAAGTGTAAATAATGTTACAAATACCGCAGTAGCTGCTTATGGAAGGGGGACTGTTATAATTTTCAAATTGAACCAGCAAAATTTCATCATGGATCCATTGCCTTTTCCTACACTTATATAAAGTAATATAAGGAGCTTCTTCAAACCAAACTAGTCATGCATAGCCTGAAACACAGGCAGAATTGGCTGCACTGGCTGACCTGTGGAAAAGCTCCCCAAAGACTAAGTAATTTTTTCCCCAAATCAGTTCTGATTGTGCAGATGCATTTAAGGTGGCTAGTAAGCTGCTTTTCAGGGTTGCTTTGAGGGAAAACACAACCGTTCAAACAGCAAGTCTGTATTCAAAGGGAAAATCAAGACAAATCTAAACTGTTCAGTGTACTCAACAACCAAACCACCTTTA
Source organism: Mesoclemmys tuberculata (assembly GCA_007922155.1). NCBI lineage: Eukaryota > Metazoa > Chordata > Testudines > Chelidae > Mesoclemmys > Mesoclemmys tuberculata. The sequence continues at coordinate 20,334,722 of ML675629.1, read as the reverse complement.
CTTTTAAGAGCCCTGAAATGCTCTGTTCACTAGCTGTCTCCAGGTCCTCTACTATTAAGAGCTAGCATTAAAATCAAGCAATGGTCTGAGAAGTCTGCATTTTATAAACCAGAACCTAAGTCACATGATCTTTATTCCTTAAAGATATTTGCACTTCCTTTTATAAAGTCCCTCCACCACCAAAATCCAAAACCCTCTTAAATCCACCATCTTAGCCCCATTCTTTATTCCCTGGCATCTCAATATGGGTCTTAGTTTATTGAAAAGAAGTTTTGTTTTATAGAGTGGGCATGGGAAGGGGAGCACCATATTCCAGAAATGATTTTTACATATATAAGAGAGAGAGAGATTATTTGTATTGACCAGAAAGCTTTAATTATTTAAAGGAAATCATGGAAACAATGGAAATAATGGAGCACCTGGCTTTGAAGGCGCCAAAGGTGAGAAAGGAGACAAAGGAGATCTGGGACCAAGGGGAGATCGTGGCCATCATGGACCAAAAGGAGAGAAAGGTTACCCTGGGGTTCCACCAGAGCTTCAGGTACAAAGTCTTTAGCTTGTGTTTTACAACGTAGTTTTCCCCTGTCAAAGACAGTGCCCAATTACCCTAATACAGTTATATATCAAACCCACCTATAACTGAACAACAAAAAATATGATGTAATACACACAGTATTCGTCATTACTGAGAAACATGTCCTGCAAATATTGCCAGAGTCATCCTGAATAAGAGTGTTGTCAGGTCATGATATATCTTTATTGTAAAAAGCAAGCGCAGAAACGTTTTCTTGGACAGATGATAAACCCCTCACACTGGAATACCTATTTATTGCCTGTTTTCAGGTAATTTGCACATGATAAAAGAACAATAAATGACACAAACACATTTGTATTAACATGCATCCATATCAGTGACTTTCTGGATCATATTAAAAAAACAAAACCCCAGAGGCACGAGGGCCCAGATTTTACAGTTATTTAGATGGCTGCTCCAGTCAGTGTGGCAAGGCATAAGGGGCATTTAAATGCCTAAAGATGCAGTTTTACCCCTACTGGGATTATCAAAAGCATTTAGGCACTTCTGAAAATCCCACTAACCACCCTATCTGCATCTTTAGGCTTCTAAATAGTCCTAAAAATTCGGCTCTCGGTGATTTAGATGAATATGACCATTTCAAAACGACTATTTCAAAAGTGATTAGGAGCCTGAGGCCTTGTCTGTATGGAAAATTAGTACATGGCGAATTGGAGTGTACAGTGCGTAAGACTTAGGGCATATCTAGATAGTGGGTTAGTGCCCAGCAAGCTGGGGTGTAAATCTAGAATGACTAGCGTGCCATCTGTGCGGACTCTGTTGATGCACACTAAAAGTTCTCTAGTACACACTGACCTACTTCTGGAGTAGATCGAAGTGCACTAGGAAGTTTTAGTGTGCAGTAGCAGATTCCACACACTAAGGCCCGGTCTACACTTACCTTTGCGATTTGGTGGCAATTGATGGGAGATACGCAAGTGACGTAAATCACTTGCGTATCTCCTGTCGACTTTCATATCCTCCATGCGCCGTCCACACTGCTACGCCACTTACCGGGGCGGTTTTCCTGCATCGCTTGCTGGGTCGACTGAGCACGTCTACACTGACCGCTCAATCGATCCAGAGCAATCAATCTGATGGCAGCAAATTTGCTGCCGTCAGTGTAGACCCAGCCATAGTTAGCGGATGGTGCTGTAGTCATTCTCGATTTACACCCCAGCTTGCTGTGTACTGTCTCACCATCTAGACAAGCCTCAAGTCTTGTTGAAAGTCAATGGGACTTAGGAGCTTAAGAACCTAAATCACTTTTGAAAATTGGGCATCGCTATCTAAATCACCAAGGCTTTGCAGCACTCAGTGGAGCGATGTCTAAATTCCTTTTAAAAGCTGGGCCTAGGTGCCTTAAGAGCATCCAACAACTTCATGATCCAGTATCACCAACACTGGGTCCTGCAGCATGGCCAGTACAAACCCTATGCACTACTGAAGGAGCTAAGTAGAATGTACAGATGGACCCAAACACTTCTTAACTTTGGAAAAAAATGAATTTAGACCCAAACTTTGTAATTTGGGCTGCCTTTATTTCAAAGTTATGGTTCCACAACAACCATAACTCAATTACATTTTTGCATACACATAAAAGACATGAAACTTAACAGCAAATACACCCATAGAAATTGCTACATATGTGCAGTGTGGTGGCAATAACTTTGAATTTCCTGATAGTCTGTGTAATTAAATTCTCAATTATAATGTTGCACCAAAATAGAGCTCTTATGTTGAATAAAATGCAGCTTGAAAGAGTTTTCAGAACTAATTGATATTTGTAATGCAGTGAAGAATCTGGAGAATGCTTATAAAAATCATTACTTGGGAGGAATTTTATGGTAGAATGGCTTGAAAAACATGCTTGTTACAATTATTTTCCTTACGATATTATTCTATCTTGGAAGTTAGCACCCAGAACCATTCCTAACGTATATGTTTGGGTGATGATTAAAAAAATTGCTGAATAATACAGTCATATCATGCTATCAGTTTTTAAGTAGAATTTTCCCATTGTTTATGACTTAGTTTTGCTTTAAAAGTATCAGCCCAATATAAGCTAAAAGTTTCTAAAACTAGATTCTGCTTTGGAATGTTACAGGGGGTCTGGAGAGAAGGGAAGTATGTTCCTATGTATAATGCTTTTAAAACCAGGACTATTTTAAAAAAGAATGGATCCATTCTGATCTGCTATGTTGAAATGAGATGAGGTGGAAGAAGCATATATTTTACTTTTCTGGTTAACTCCAGAAGAACAGATTGGAGCTGACTAGAATTTCAAATGGCATTTGGACAAAAATTAATCCATTGCATAAAATCATCTCTGCATCTACATCACATCAATGCATCAGCTTAACTAAGTTCAATTTTATCAGCTTTCCTCTCTAACAAATGCGTGCAGGAAAAGGGAGATCAGCCCCGACTGGAACCTCACGTTTGAACCTCTTGGAATTTCTGGTGGGTGTCTTAGGATTTCAATCACAGGATCTGAACCTACTTCTATAGTTTTGATTCTGAAGGGATCTTTTTTCTGGTTCTAGTTCAACCAAAATCTCATTAAAACAGCCATTCCCATGAGACTTAATGATAATAATAAATACTTAGCACTTATCTATAAATCTCAAAGCACTTCACAGAATCTGAGACACAGCAGTTAAGTGTTTTGCCCAGTCATACAGCAAGTTTGTGACCTTCTAGAACCCAGGTCTCCTGACACTGAGTCCTATGCCCTGTGCACTGTACCAAGCTGCCTTGAGATTAGAAGCTAAGAAGTGGCTCATTTCCCTGCCTAGGCAAACTGGTTTTCTACATGACATTTTCTAGTATCTTGTCCAGTGTAGTTTTAAATTTCCCAAATGAGGGGGCATTCACCACTTAGCTTGGAATGTTCTTCCACAGCCTAATATAGCTCACTGTCAAGAAATTTCTCCTGATGGTCAATCTAATTTTTCCCATTCTTAGTTTCATCCCATTATGTCCATCCCAACAGCCTGAGCTGGCATGTCAAAGAAATTTGGAGCAGATGGTAGAGAATGGGAATATTGAGTCTTGGACATTGCAGCTTGAGAGGCCCTAATCACATGGCCTCAGAATTGTTTAAGCCATCTCTGATGGTAGCTGGAAAGACACAATAACGTGTCGGGGTTTACTAAGCCTTATTTACTGCTAACATTGAGTAAAAAGCAGTAACTGAATTAAATGGATTTGAGGAACCTACTCAAGCCACTGTTATAATTTTATGTTAAAATACCATACAATACATTATAGCTTTTCTATCACATTGCTCTAAGATTTTAAAATAAAAGTTAAATCTAAAACTAAGACCCTAACCTGCAAACACTTATCCACATGTGCTTAATTTCGCACACGCAAAGATGAATAGTTCCATTGAAGTTAAGGAACCTAGTCCTCCTGCAATTTAATTCAATAGGAGTTTTGTTACTAGGCCTTAATGGCAGTTGGATCAGACCCTAAAAGAACATCTTTGTAAGGAAAATAAATATACTGCAAATGTCAGAAAAAAGCCTGTAGCTCATGTTTTTATATTTTTCCTTTTCCTGCTCATTAACCACTGGTTCAATAAGACCTATATTTTTATAGATTGCATTCATGGCTTCTATGGCAACTCATTTCAGCAACCAGAACAGTGGGATAATCTTCAGTAGCGTTGAAACCAATGTTGGAAACTTCTTTGATGTTATGACTGGTAGATTTGGTGCCCCAGTGAATGGTGAGTATTTATAAAGCAAAGTAGTAGATGGCAATCAGATGTTGATTAAAGGACAAATCTGGTCCCATTAAAATGAAAGGAAGTTTAGCTATTGACTTCAATAGGACTAGGATTCAGCTCCAAGTACTCCTGGCTTCGCCATGCTTTGTAGAAGTTAGAATTGAAGACAACGTTGAGGGAACGTTAAGTAGTTATTTTTCAAATAAGACCAACTCTTCTCTGTCTTCAAGATTAGAATAACAATGAGGTTAGTTTTTAAAACATGACTTTGGAGTTCATATACTGGGAAAGGCGTATAGCCTTAGGCCCGGTCTACACTTACCTTGCGATTTGGCGGCAGTCGACAGGAGATACGCAAATGACGTAAATCACTTGTGTATCTCCCGTCGACTTTGCAGCATCTCCTCTGCGCGGCGTACATACTGCGCTGCATCGAAGGGAACAGCGCTTCCTTCGACGCAGCGCTACGCCACTTACCAGGATGTTTTTCCTGCATCGCTTCCTGGATCGACTGAGCGCGTCTATACAGACCGCTCAGTTGATCCAGAGCAATCGATGTGACGGCAGCAAATTTGCTGCCGTCAGTGTAGACCCAGCCTTAGAGAGTGGAGCTTTCTTTTTATCTACAGAACAAGTATAGCATAGGGGGGTGGCAGTGCAAATTTTAACACACTATACTGGCAAAGTGTTTGCACCTGACGTGGAGGGACCATTTTTTAAGGATAAGCAGGTCATTTGATCTCTGTGCCTGATTCTCCTTTACACTGAGTAGCTGTAGTGTCCGTGAGAATCAGGCCCTCTGCCTGTTTTGGCTCTGATCCTATAGACACTTAAGCACATGTGTAGCTTTACTCATAACAGTGTCCCTTAGAAGTTAATGGGGATAGTCATGTGAGTAAAGTTATGCACTTAAGTGTTTGCAAGATCAGGTCTTAATCCTTAACATCTTTTCTAAGACTGTACAGTGAAGTCAGTCGTGGAGGTTCCTGTAAATACCTGTCTCCCTCACAAGCGGTAGGAGTTCACGCATGCAAATCACAAAAATATGGGAATGATGATTCACAACTGATGACAGTAATTCAGGAATTATTTCTGATGAAGATATGATGAGGAATTTGAAAGGTTTTTGGGTCATTTTGCCACTTCCTTCAAATTGCTGAATGAAAACAAAATCTACACTGCAGGACAGATGGAATCTATCATCCACATAGGCAGATGATAGACTTGATTTGTGTGTGCACTAACTTTTCCAAGTCAGGCCCATGATTCTGCAGCAATCTTTGCACAGGCTCAGAGGTCTGCCCCAACGGCACTCATTACAAGATCAGGGCCATAGTCTGTAAAGTGCCACATATAAATTTAACTTCCAGGCCATGTAGCTTATTATTGTTTTTTATTTATATCAAAATTGCATCCACAATATACAATATACAATATACACAGATACAATTTTTGCCCAGAAGAGCTATAATCTAAAAAAGCCAAAGGGTGAGATAAAAGGGACACAAACCACATAGTGATCAGGGTGATTTTTGCCACGTGTCATGTTTGTCTACATTCGTAAAAAGTATGTTGTGGAGACTGAGTTGGGGAGAGGGGAAAGCAATGAGTTGATAGAAGCAAGAAAGTAAGAAAAGGAAGGGGATGGGGAAGTCACTAGAATTAGCAATTTCCCTCTCCATCTGGGAGGGAAGGCTCTGCCATTTTCAAGTGAATTTATTTATCTGGAACTTGAATTCAATGATCCTCTGTTCTGCAGGGGAAAATAACTTGATTTAGTCAAATCTAGGTCTGGCTGAAGTCAAAGGGAAAACTCCCACTGACTTCACTGAGGCCTGGATTTGGCGAAATCTACTCTTTTCTAACCAACAAACACATCTGTGGAATGTATCCTACCTATATAAAACGCACTTGCATGTTGCACATGATCTCTTTTTCAGGGGTATATTTCTTCACCTTCAGTATGATGAAACATGAGGATGTGGAGGAAGTGTACGTGTATCTCATGCACAATGGCAATACTGTTTTCAGCTTATATAGGTAAGTCGAGAGGTGTGTGATCTTCACCACAATAGACTGATTTGCATGGATGTCAGTTCTTGCTACACATTTTGGAAGGAACGTGGTAGTATGAAACACAAGAAAGAAACATTTGTCCTCCTAGATTCATAGATGTGTGTCATTACTAGAGATGTGCCTGAACCTAAATTTCATCTTGCTCAGAATTTCCCCAACACTGGGGAAGAAGCTACTGATTTGATCATGTACACAGAGCCCTGGTAGAGTTCACTTTGGTTGGACACTACCCACGCTATTGTCTTTGGAGTCCCCCTCACTGGGTCCCTTTTGAGTCCGAGCAGAATCCAGGCAGTTCTCCTTCTTGTGGGGGGAATCTAGGCTAATTCTTGGAGTGCGGTTCCTCTGTCTAGCATTCCCTCTGAGTCTCCAAAGTCCAGTTGCATAACCCTTGAGAGCAGTTCGGACCTCTCAGGCTTCCTGTAGTTTACACACCCCCTCTTTCAAAATGGTAGCCATGGGGGTGCTCTGGATTTACAGTGTAACTCTGCAGTGGTACACAATAGTGCAAGCAAACAGACACGCAGACAGACTTTACACAGGATTCTAAACACCATTACTATTTAATGGCCTGGGGGATGGGGGAAACCCACCACATCTGTACTTTCATTTCCCTGCCTCAATGTCCTCATCCATTGTGGAGAGTTCTTTGGCCTTGGCAGAGTCCTTTGTTGTACCAGGATCCTTCTTCAGCAGCTCATGATTTCTCTTCCGAATTCTCTTTCTTTTCTAGGTCAGCTAGTTTTCTCTAACTTTGGCTGGACCTATAGTTAAACAGGACATCCCTGGTACAAAAGCGTGCCCCCCTCTGCTGCCCAAAACTTCCTATGCTTCTCTGTGAGTCCTCAAGTTTATATGTCACCCTATAAATAGCTGGTTTCTTTTATTCTGCTGCTGGGGACTTCCCTGCTGCAGCAAAGCCTTTGTTCCAAAGCATTTCCACCTGAACAGGTAACCACTAAGTTTCAATGACTATTGTCCCTGGTCTGGCAGAGACTTGTTACAACCTCAGTCTGCAAATGGTGAATTCCACATCCACATAGAGGCATTCCATGATACAACAATTTAATAACAACTGCCAGGACATGAGCCAGAATTCATACATTGCACATAGAAAGATCTTCCAAATGGTTACAGGTTTTGGTCTGGGGCTTGGTCTATGGTTTAAGATACTGTGATATCTTAAAATAACGGTATTCATCCTAAGCTGATTCTGATGCAGGTACAGTACATGCTATGTAAATGACAGCCTATGGAAAGTTACAATAAAGCAAGTTATATAAAGAAAGGTGACATTTCAGCTACTGTGCTGTAGGTTAGCAAGAAGGCTAAGTGCTGAACTTAATGTCACGATGTCATAGGGTGGCCAGGTCACTACCTGGTATGCCGCACTGGCTGGCCTGTTTTTTGGCCTCTTATCCAAACACATGTAAGGTTGCTACAGTTTCATCACGTGTGTATTTATTCTTTCCTTGCAAAGTAGAACGGAGCATATTGCAGGCTTATAGCAGGAGATTTCAAGCCTTCTCCTCTCAGCCCAGGCTCACTCTCTGAACTTCCCATGGCTGCCTGTTCCTCCCACTTATATCCTCCCAATTTCTAAGCTCATTGCCTTATTAGCCCAGCAATTGCCTCCCAAGTGTCAGTAATCCTCAACAGAAACTGATTAATTGGCCTTAATTAAACCTGAACTCTTCCCAGTGCTGCAGCAACTTCCGTGACAGATTTTGCATTCTTTATTTTACTCATGTGATCAGGAATCGGAAGCCCTTGGCTGTATCTGAAAGAACAGGCTTTGAACCCAGTCACTTGCTCATCATAGGGCTAGGAATTTGTAGATAGTTGGATAGGTGAGAAATGGAGAGATCCTTCTGTGATGCTTCCCAGGGGTACCCAGGTTTGTGAGTCATCTTGTTTCCTCTCTTCCTCCAGTGATGGGAAGATTTACTTGTGCTGAACTGAATCATAGAATCGTAGGACTCGAGAAGTCTTTTAGTTCAGTCCCCTGCACTTATGTCAGGATCAAGCATTATCTAGACCATCTCTGGCAGATGTCTGTCTAACCTGCTCTTAAAACTCTGCAATGATGGAGATTCCACAACCTCTCTAAGAAATTTATTCCAGTGCTTAATTACCCTGACAGTTAGGAAGTTTTTCTTAAAGTCCATCCTAAACTGCCCTGGCTGCAATTTAAGCCCATTGCTTCTTGTCCTATCCTGAGCAGTTAAGGAGAACATTATTTTCTCCCTCTTCCTTGTAACAAACTGTTACGTATTTGAACACTGTTATCATGTCCCCTCTCAGTCTTCTATTCTCCAGATAAACCAACCCAATTTTTTCAATCTTTATTATAGGTCATGTTTTCTAGACCTTTAATCATTTTTTTTGCTCTTCTCTGGAATTTTTCCAATTTGTCCACATCTTTCCTCACACAATACTCAAGCTGAGGCCTAATCAGCGCAAAGTAGAATGGAACAATTCTTTCTTGTGTCTTGCTTGCAACATTCCTCCTGCTAATACATCCTAGAATGTTTACTCTTTTTTGCAACAGTGTTACACTTTTGATTCATATTTAGCTTGTGGTACACTGTGATCCCCAGATCCCTTTCTGTGGTACTCTTTCCTATGGAGTCATTTTCCATTTTGCATGTGTGCAGCCCTTACTTTCCCTTTCAGGTTAACAATAAGTGCACCCCGATCCCTGAGCACCCTTTAAGCATTCCTTTGTAGTGTCCAGCCCTTAACCACAGGACACTCACAGAAATTACGAGGTAAGCTGTCCTCTAAGGAACAGTGCACATGCCACCTTGTTTAATTCAACTGAGGATCAGCTCCAATATAACATCACAGCACTGAGATAGACTTATAATGAAAGCAATAAATTGTTTGTCATAAGTTTATCATCAAAGGCTAAGATTTAAGAGAGTGAGTAATGATAATTGAAACAGACAAGGTTACATGTAAAACAAAAACATAAACCGTAAATCTGGGCCTACACTTAACAATGATTACCTTTCCTATTTAATGAAGTAGATTTCCCTCAAAGGATTCAGTCTTTTGCAGAGCTAGCTGGTTTTCAGTCAAACCAGGACCCAAGCATTTCTGAACCTCCTCTTCTTTTCAATGGCATTTCTTAGTGGGTGGTTACCAAAATATCACCTTGCATTCTATTTATTTTATTCAAGGTTCATTCCTCCTCTCCCTGAGACAGAACAACCCCTGTGGTTCAGGCTCCCGAACCTTCCCATTCCCCTGTTTCGTCTGTGAGCAGATTTGGCTTTCATTGTATTGGTTTACAGTGCTCAATTTACAGTGAGACAATTGAATCAACTTCCTCTGACTCAATACCTGTTTGTCAACCCTGCCTTGATTTGAAATTTAAAACACAGATACAACTTCTTAAATGTTATCCCTACATATGTCTCTCAAGGACCATGAACATCAGTGTGATCCTAGCTTTCAGTTAAGATCTCCCATGACATTCCTTACAGATAAATACTATGAAAGAAGTGTGCTACGTGTACTGAGTTCATCAGGCCTGGTAGGAGTTGCTGTTACAGAACAGTGACTGTTTTGCTAGCTAGTACCCATGGGCCTTTGTGTCACACCTTTATTCTTTGTTTAACACAAGTGATAGAATTGGTGCCATGTAGTATACAAACATAAAGTTCCGCTCCCTAAGGACTTGTGGCCTGAAAAACACACAGAAGCAGGACATAATGAAAAATCCATTGGGGATGAGAAATGAGTTGGGGAGGAATGAGCGAGTTTCTATTTAAAATGATAAACCCCTTGTCGTGGGTGTCATGGGAAAAATCAATAAGGAAAACTTTCAGAATTAAAAAAAATATTATGCAGTTAAATATCTGGCAAAATTTGACTAGTAAATGAAACATGACTTTAGAAAAATGACTATGATTTTCAAGTCAAATCAAAGGAAACCAATACTGAGGCAGCAGCCTGGGATGGGATTTTATTCTGAACAAAACAATGTGTTTTCTAGGCTTAGCGTTTTCTTTTAGGTGATTTGCTTGATCATTTTTGACAAAAGAAAAGCTTAACTGTTCATAAAATATTCATTCTTAGCTATGAATCAAAAGGAAAAGCTGACACATCAGGAAACAGTGCAGTGCTCAAACTTGCCAAGGGAGATGAAGTCTGGCTGCGAATGGGGAATGGAGCACTCCATGGAGATCATCAACGCTTCTCCACCTTTGCTGGGTTTCTTCTTTTTGAAACAAAGTAAAAAATGAAAAGAATAAAAAAAGGTGCACTTTTAGGCAACTTTTTTTTCAAACCAGTATTTATTTTCTGGTGTGTGGCATAACATTACAACGTGTTAAGATCGGGAAGACTTGTCCTGATGAGTTATGTTGGTATTCATATATCAGAGGTGCTGAATGCATTGGGTAGGTGACACAGATATAGTTTGTCTGAAGGTACATTGTCACCTGGGTTGCACAAAACGGACCATTAAATGTTGCCATTGGGGGAGCAAGAAAAAGGGGAGGGGAAGGGGAGAAAGCGTTTTAAAGAAATTATATAGAAAGAGATTTGGGCAGTTTGACCCAAATTTGGTGTATAGAGAGATTTTGTTCATTACATCAGGAACTGTACATTCCTTGATTCATAGTCCTTTATTCATTCATTTATTCAGTCCTCTGTGGAAACTAGTGGTGAATAACTAAGTCAGCTCCGCTTCAGATGAGAGGGTTCTTAGTGGAACAGGCTTATACTGGACTAGAAAAACTTTACAAATAGAAAAAATGTGAAAAATAAACATATTGGGGATTCAAGTGATTGCACCACCCTCTTGAACCTTTTTAAGATGAGCTTGGTGACTTTAGCACAGTTTTCTAGTACAGATTTAACTCCTTCAGAAAAATAATGCAATGGTGGGATTTCTTGGCTTAAGAGCAGCTCAAGGCAGAGGTTCTTTGGCTTGTGATTTGCAGGAGGTCAGACAAGATGCTCATAATGGTCCTTTCCAGCCTTCCAATCTATGAAACCTGGCATAGCATCACCATATGGCCAGAGAAATTGGAATGTTCAAACACCACAACCAGCTAGTGAAGCAGGTGCCTCACAGAGCTCTTAAAAGGATGCACATTTAATACCCTCATGTTTACGTGCTAGAGGAGTGGTGCCGTTTTCCTCATGGTCTTTCCTGGAAGTTATGCTTCAAGGATCCAGTATTTCGGGAAAGGCATTGCAATATGGCAAACTTGTAGTTATAGTAGTACAACATTTAGCTGATAAAATGAAACTTTAGCTGGTTCAGTAGACCTGGGCCACACTAAGCCCAACTCTGGCCATTTTTGTTATTCCACATTCTTAATAAACATTAACATTTGCCCTCTGTTCTTCAAGTTTATGTTACCGGAAATCCTGTGTTGCCATTGTCTTTATATTTAAAAACTAACTTAGCAGTTCCAAGCAAACTAAAGTAATACCAATGTCTGAACACATGGGTCTTCTGCACGTTTCAGCATTTCACATACATTGATAAAAGGGTAAGCATCTTCACTGGTGGTTTGCAACAGACATGAGGCACCGCTAATGTATAGCAAACAATGTAAATTCTGAATCCTAGCAATATTTATTAGAATGCCTTTTACACAGGATAGGGATTACCATTACCAGAACAATAGATTAACGAATTTAAAATCTGACCTCTGCAATGGGGAAAATGTCGATACTTGATCAATATGAACTTCGTGATTTTTATTTTTGTGCATCAAACACTGACAAAATATGGATTTTAATTAATTGTCATCTAATAAGTTTAGGTTTTGGCTATGTATTTAGTGCAGTGTTGCACCAAGAAGAGCTTTCATAATCTAAAACCATATTCTTTTAACATTGTATTTTAGTAGTAGTTCGGCATGCCTTGAAATTTAAAAAAATCATACCAGGAAATTATGCTAATCTTATTCTTTTGGAATAAGTACATTAGGCACATGTGATATATGGCAACTTCCATTAACTCTCATGGTATGAAAATCTTTTGTGTGTTAAATTCCATTTCTTGTTGTGTTAAGAATATTTGTTTACTTTGTTACATATACATTTATCTAATAAAGACTAATAGTCACAAAACTATAATGGGCTATTTATATCTATAATCTACTATGTTACATGCCAATGTACATTAATCCTTGGGAGACTATAAAGATATATTCTCAGTACAGTCTCCTAAGCATTCATTTAGCTTATGGACTGCAGAAAGCCAGTGTTAAGGGTCAAAATACATTTAAAATACCTAAGGCCTGATTCTCCATTGCCTTGCATCCCGTATAGTTGTATTCATCTGTGCAAAGCAAGTTTAAAACTATGGATCTGATTCTCATTTATATCAAGACCACTGATGTTGTGCTGGCAGTGTACAAGGATCTTAAAATGGGCATAAATTACATTTACAACATTTTAAGTCCCATTTACTTTGCCAAAGAGGTGTAAAGTAGCATAAGTGTAAATGAGAATCAAACCCTACCATTCTGATTTGATATTTTACACCAACTTTTCATTTGCACCCATGCAAAATGAACAGTGAATACAAGGTGCAGGGCAACAGAGAATCAGATCCCCAAAAGTCTCTGGCAAACTGTATTATGGAGGCACCGCTTGCAGTTTCATAGTAAAGGTAGAGATATATTTTGCACTTCATGCACGATTCAACCTTTTTGTTATGTATGAAATTATACATCATAGAAATGAAGGTCTGGAAGGTACCTTCAGGGGTTATCTAGTCTATCCCACTGCATTGAGGCAGGACCAAGTATACCTAGATCATCCCTGACAACTGTTTGTCTAACCTGTTCTTAAGAACCTCCAATGATGGGGATTCCACAGCCTCCCCAGTCTCCTGTTCCAGTGCTTAACTATTCTTATGGCTAGAAGTTTTTCCTAATATCTTTCCTAAAGCTCCTTTGCTGCAGATTAAGCCCATTATGTCTTGTCCTACCTTCAGTGGACATAGAGAATAATTGAGCACTGTCCTCTTTATAACAGCTCATAACATATTTGAAGACTGTTATCAGGCCTCCTTCAGTCTTCTTTTCTCTAGGCTAAACATGTCCAGTTTTTTTCACCATTCCTCCTAGGTCAAGTCTTCTAAACCTTTGATCATTTTTGTTGCTCTCCTCTGGACACTCTCTCCATTTTGCCCACACTTTTCTTAAAGTGTGATGCCCGAAACAGGATACAATACTCCAGCTGATTCCTCATGAAAGCCATGTAGAGCAGGACAATTACCTCCCATGTCTTATAAATGACACTCCTGTTTAATACTCCCAGAATGATATTAACCTTTTCCACAACTGCATTACATTGTTGGCTCATATTCAGTGTGGGATCCAATATAACCCTCCAGATTCTTTTCTGCAGAACTACCACCTAATAATTTATTTCCCATTTTTGTACATGTGCATTTGATTTTTTTTTCCCTTCCTAAATCTAGTACTTTGTGGTTGTTTTTACTGACTTTCATTTTGTGGATTGCAAACCAATTCTCCAATTTAGCAAGGTCCTTTAGAATGCTATTCCTGCTTTCCAAAGTGCTTGCAACTCCTTCCAGCTTGCTGTCATCTGCAAATTTTATAATCATATCCTTGCCACTCCATTATCCAAGTTATTAATGAAAGAATAATGTCCTCTGATGGATCCTCCCCAAAATTACAGCATTTACTCTTTGAGTATTGAGTGAATTTTTTTGGCCATTTACAAGTAAATTGTTGATTTATAAATTAAAACTAATTTTAAATCAGGTCCTTTAAAAATTTAGCAATTGGTGTAAAACTCCCATCCTCCTTCTACATGATCTTAGCTTAGGCTTTATCTATCCACACAAAAACTGGCAAAGTGGAATCTTGAGTAAACCCAGTACAATGGGTAGATTTTTAACTAAATATTTAGCATGGAAGGTAATTTTTTCTCATTATTGTTCATACCTAAAGATTCTTCATCAGCAGAGGCTGAAGAATAATATGGTGCTTATGAGACACTCGTAAAGAATCTCCTTCTCTTTCAAAATGGCTGCCACTTCCTATTGTTCTCAATGGAATTTGGGCCACAGGCTGCCCTTTCCAAAAATGGCTAATACCTCCATTAATGTATGCCTCACAGTGATTTTTTTTGCTTCTAGATAGCATGGGAGGAGGGGAGGAGTGGAGGGCACCATCTTCCCTGAAAGCACCCTGGATACTCACCCATTGTCATCAATGGGGGGAAGTGGCCATCTTTGCTAAGGGCATCCTATGGCCTCACTCCCACAGAAAGCAATGGGAGATTTCACATGAGGACAGCTTTTAGACTCAATCCCAATGTGAACAATTGGGTGATGGTGGCTATTTTGAAGAAGGGCAGTTCTTGGTGAATCTTGAAGGAGATTTAGTGCACCTCCTCCTGCTTTTCAAGAGTCTTTCAGTTTGCAAAAATGGCTATTAACCTTATATGTATCTTTATAGCATTTAATAACATTTAATCACTGTGCTAAATCTACCCAGCAGAGATGGCAGGAGGGGGAATATGGACAAGAGGAGTGTACAAAGGAATATAGAGGACTAGAGAGAGGGAAATTGGATTGTGCATGCAGGAGAATATAGGGGGAAGCAGGAGAGAGGGGAAAACTGGGTTGTGCACACCTTGTGCTGCTCTGGCACAACAAAGCAGCTGTAAATTCATTGTAACCGGCCAGTATGCTCTAACTGCTTTGAGCAGCTCCAGAATGCCATAAAACAGGTGAATTTGTCCCTAAACTTTAAAATAAAATTGGAAAAAAACTTAGTTGATGTTACATGTCCTCAGATCATTAGAAATACCACATAGTAACTTCCTCTTTGGATTTCTTGGTTATTGTTCAGGTCTGAAAATTGTAGTTAAAAATAACACAAGGAAATTCGAAGACAAAATACATATGAAAATGGAATTAAGATTGACAGTACATATCAGTGATGTACACACAAAAGAGTACAGGGATAGGATAATTATTGCCAGTAAACCATGTATAAGCACAATCATTTCAGAGTTAAAATTAAACTTACAAGATAGCCAAACCTGTTAAGATGTGGAAATACACAATTAAGGCACCCAAAAGCCTTAACTCTGCCTTGTAGTAACACTATCAAGGAAACAGTATGAAATAATCTAATGTGTCTTTTAAAAAATCAGTTCATTTTGAACTGGAACCAAAGAGCTAATATGCATCAACCAGAATTGTAAGATTATTGCAGTGGACATTTTTAAATTCAGCACTTCATTGATTTCTACAAAAATATTTGAAAAGCTGCGGGATTTCTTAAAAAAACAAATTTACTTTAGTTTATTACACAGCTCAAGTAAAACAGCTTTAAAATTGAACTGAGCCAGTATTTTGTACATAATCTTTCCCCATATTCATCTTCCCTTGACATTTCCTAAGAAACCTTTCAGTTCCACTCACTTATTTTTCAAATCTCCTCAAGAGAATGCTTTTACTTCAAAATAGTCATTGAAGGAGTGTGAAAAGATTCCCTGTTTTTACTGTAATGAATCAATACATTGGTTGTGCAGTTAATTCTGCTTCAGTAACCAAGTGGAACAAAAACCAGGCAATGCTTCAGGTCAGATTTTAACATTTGTTGTAGCAGGAAATTTTCAAACCAGTTTCAATTGATAGCATTCTGGCAAAATGCTCCATGCGGGGCTGTAATGCTGGGGTACAAGACAAGAAAGACAGACAAACCTATAATAACTAGCTACATCACACAAGGAATTTTACAGAGTGTGTGTCACATTAACTTTATTTGTATTTATTTGGCTTTTGCATTGCTCTCTGAAACAACTTTGGGTTCTGCTCTGCTAATGTAAGGCCAGATTCTCTCTTGCACTGGGCCATTTATAGTTTCCGTATTCTTTGGGTCGATCTACTCACTCAATAGGATTGCAACATTACACTAGATGGGTAGGAACCCTAATGAGCCAATTGTCAGCTAAGACTCAGCAGAACACAGTAGTAGGCCACACTCAACCAGCTTTCCACTCAACACCCCACTTATGCTGAGTTGGTGGGAGCAGAGCGTGCAAGAGATAACTAAAAGAGCTTTATGCCATCTGAAAGCTATTCCCTGTGAGCTCCTGATTTTGGCTGGCCAGACAGTCAGATTGCAACATCTACCATTTGAGGGGTACCACGTAGCTAGGTCAGAGAAGGCAAGACTGTGAAGGTGATAATGGAATGGGGTGAGTATTGTGAAGTTGCATTTGAAACAACGCAGGGAAACTTCAACACTTAAATCTGAACAATTAAAGTGCACATTGAATGTGGCAGACCACGCTGCGCAGGAGAGAGCTTTCCTCTGTTGGCTAGCAAGTAGTTCCATGGGATGTCAAAAGAATATTGAGGTTCCAAAGTGAAATGCTCAGAAATCTGGAAAGGCCAAGATTAAAGCTGCCCATACAACTTTAACTCTGTCTCCTGGAACGTATGCATTACAATACAATCTTTGTTACATGACCACATGCTATCTTTCTCTGAGAACACCTGTCTCACTCAGGTGGATGGTGCTCAGTGAATGATTTAGGGGACCACACATTGGACAGTGAGGACAGCACATAAATATTGAACAGCTGTCTCCTTCAATGTGCTCCATCCAGCTTGCACAACGAAAGAGGCTGAGGTCCTACAGAAAAAATGTCTTATGATGTAATTAAAGACTGTATTGCAATACTTGTGCACAAAACAGCAGAGTGAAGGTTCTCATCGTGACCTTGATGTTAACATTCTAGACTTGGGAAGATTTCATTTTTCATCCTTAATATTCTTTAGAATGGAATTTACTCCAGGCCCTCTCCTGCAATGTGTTGGATGTGATCACTCTCCATGGAAGCTCAGGAGAATTGAGAATGATCTTCACTTTGCAGGATTGGGTCCTCAGTCCAGGAAGTGAAAATTCAGAGCTTGTACCATTCTACCATGTGAAAAGCAGTTTTAACAAACTGAATGAACAATAAAATTTGGATTTTGTTTATTGCTCATTTTTCAAGCTAGTGTACCATACGCTAAAGACTAGAAATGTCACGGTTTTGAATAAAGTATTTCAGTGAATGTCCTAGTTTATATCAATGTTTTCTTTCTGCTCAGATTAGACACCACTTCTCCAAAAAGGTCAGTGTTTGTGCTGAAATTCATCAATGAGCCACAGAATCAACAATAATATGAATTAGTTATGAATTAAATATGTCACTGCTACAGTTGAGTTTCAGGTGGATGGCTGACTTGCTATGTGACAGCAATCTGTTGTGAAGCGAAGTTAGAGTGTCCAGTTGAACGAGTAGTACTGAAACAATTGCCTAAGACTAAGTTGCAAAAGCAACAGTTCTAGGGCACACTGTTTGCTGGTGACAGTATATGATTTCAGGACCAGCAATAGTGCGTGTAGAGGAAACAGCAGGAAAATATTAATTTCAGATGAATGGCTACATGAGGTCACTAGCCAGAGACAAATTCCCTGATCTTCTTCACCTATGTGAAGGGTTCAGAATAAAGCTTTCACCCAGAACAATGCACCCAGAGAAAAGCAAAAATAAATAATGACCTCAGCTCAGCTCCTAGGGGAAAATTCCACAGCACAAATGAACCATCACAATTAGAAGTAATTTGTATATTTTTTCTTCCCTTCTTACCAGAACAACTGGGGTAAAATCCTGGTATCAAGCTGCCCTGAAGTGACTCATGGGTATGAGTACCGACCTCAGGACAAACTGTTAAGAACCACCCCATAATTAATTGTGAGTTCTATATTTAGATTTCACCAATCAATTATCAAGCGTAAATTCCTGAGTCAGTATAACATCTTTAAGATGGAATCACAGACAATCCCCTGGGGTACTCTGGTCAGTTTTGGCATCCAGGTCAGTTTTCCTCATGACAGATGGTCCCTTATACCATGAATCACTGCAATATTCAAGTTACTCCCATTCCCAACAGACCAGTCATTTTCCACAAATCAATTTCACTGTAGATCTCACACCAAAGATGCTTGTAGCCAATCCTATAATAAACTATATAAAGTTTTATTCTATAGGAAAAGAAAAAGAGTTGTTGACAAGGTTAGAGCAGGAAAACACAAATTAGTTCCAATCTTAAATTTCAAAAACTAATAGATGCTTCTATTAAAAGCAAGCTCTATACATCCTTTAGAGCTAATCCAGACCAAGCACTGGGGATCTCTTGCAAATGTCTAGTGTAGTAATCCTTGCCCCGCAGAGTGCAAGCAGCAGAAAGACACACAGTTCCTCCTTGTTAGGGGCTGTTATTCCATTCCCCCTTTTTGATTTGAGCTGCAAACTCAGACAGTGGTAGGAATTCACTTGCAGTACTCATCTTCACAGGGAGGGGGGAAGAGTAAACAACAAAATCTTTTGTCCTCTTTAATGTTCCCCCCTAGTCTGTCTGATGTCAATGGGCCTTCCTTGTCATAACATGTTTTACTGGAGACCAGCTTTTCACACTAGTTAATATCTCTCTCCTGGTTGATGAGAGAGTTACAGTTATGGAGGCCTATGGTGCAAATGCTCAAATATTGCCTTACATTATGGGATACAGATGATATAAGGAGCAATAGCTTACAAGTATTCAATAACACTTACCATTCTTATCATTCTAATACCTGTTTAAATAACACTAACACAGGTGAGCCAGACTGATCCCCACTATTTACTTGTAAGTATTCCACTGGGGTATGGGGAACGTGGCACCTGGTCAACCAGTAACACACCTGAAGCTATTGAAATCAATGGCAAAATTCTTATTGATTTCACTGGGTCCAGGACTTCACCCCAAGAATTGAATGGATTGACCAGTGCACCTTCCCCTACCTGCAGTGCCGTTGGATCAGGTTTGAGGCACAATAAGTCAGTGTGGAGACGCTTGTACTGCTGCTACGTGTGGATAATTCGTGGACTTCAGGCCCTAAGGCTGTAACTCCAAAAATGTTGATTGACAAGTTCTAAATTAATGCAATGGCAATGTGCAGTATCTGTTCACTTCAGTGTGAGCTATATATGTTGATTTGAGGACAGGATTTAGTCTAAAAATCCATTTTTGTGTATGGGGGGGCCAGGGAGGGGAAGAGAGGAAGAAATACACTTACAGTAAGTGTGTGTGTGAGAATCTGTGTGTGAGAGAGAAAGAGGGAAACATTGAGAATATACCTGTAATCTTAAAAACATATGGGATTAAAGAGATCAAACTGCTTCATCCAGTGGGATTCTGTACAAAGGACACAGCATGAGGCAGAAAATGTTAAGTAAAATCTGCGGTGTTAAGAAGGGTAAAGACAGAACTCTTCTGACATGGCATAAATGCTGCCATCAAAGATACAGCATGAAAGTATGAAATCTGCAATAAATACAGGAAACAGAATGCAAAAAAACCATTGAAAACCACATGAGATTCTTGATTGCTGACAAAACAAAAACCCACCACCAAACACAGTACAGTATTTTGTTTAAATGTAAATTACTAAAAAACAAAACAAAACAAACAAACAAAACCCAAGGGGAAAGTTTTAAAAATAAAGATTTGACAAGGTAAGGAAACTATTTCTGAGTTTGTTTCATTTAAATTAAGATGGTTAAAATCAGCATTTTTCTTCTGCATGGTAAAGTTTCAAAGCTGTATTAAGTCAATGTTCAGTTGTAAACTTTTGAAAGAACTACCATAGCATTTTGTTCAGAGTCATGAACATTTCAGGGTTACAAACAATATCCATTCCGGAGGTGTTTATAACTGCGGTTCTACAGTATTACAATTATCTTAATCATCTTGCATGAAGAAATAGTACTGTATTATATGTAAGTGTATCTAATATGGCATAAAATGCATAATAATATGTTATATAATTTGAGAAACAGGATGTGCCAATATGTCTCACATGCACACACTAATGTCCATTGCTACAAGCTACTACAGATCTGTAGCTAAGGCTTTATTGATAGAAATGTACTATATTATATTGCATTACTCATGAACAGCATGTGACTATGTAATGAGAATAAACCATGAATAATGTACTTGCAAAAGTACTGTTCTGTGATTTCATCAGATCTTGCAAATTGAGTAGGCTGGGCTCGATCAGCACTTGGATGGCAGATCTGCAAGGAACGCTGCTATGACGTATATGATCCCAAGCTGTGCCAGGCACACCGGGTATGTCTACATTGTGATAAAACACCTAGGCTGGCCCATGTCAGCTGCCTCAGGCTCGTGGGGCTTGAGGAGCAGAGCAATCAAATTGCAGTGTAGACATTCAGGCTTGGGCTGGAGCCCAGACCATGGGACTCTCTCCTCTCCCATTCTCCCAGAGCCCAGCTTGAGCCTGAATCTCTACACTGCAATCTTATAGCCCCATCGCCCAATCCCTGCAACCCTGAGGCAGGTGACGTGGGCCAGCCACAGGTGTGCTGCAGTGTAGACATATCCTCATGGGTTATTAGGGAAGACTAGCTGCCTCCTCAGCTGGAGCTGATTGGTAGCCAGGTAGCTGTTGGGGAGATAAGGCTGCAGTTGGGAAGCAGAGGGTGGCTGCAGGGAGGTTGAAGCGTCACTGAGAGCAAGGGCCTTCAGCAATAGTCTGGTGGAAAGCCACCTGGTAGCTGGATCTCCAGAAGAAGAGGCTTGCAGAGTGAGAGTCTGGGAAACAGCCTATTAGGGAGGCATTGGAAACGTCATACAGAATTCCTGGATTGGAACCTGGAGAAGTGGTGGGGGCTGGGTTCCCCTTCCAACCCTACCAAAGGGGTTATTATCCCCTGCCGAGCAAAGGGGCCTCTATCCCGAGATCGGAGTCCGTTGACCCTTTGCTAGGATTATTGGCCTGCAGACCCACTAGATTCCCCCGCACCGAGAAAGGAGAGACTATTCGTTTTGGTTGGAAGGCTGGAGTCATAGCAAGGAATGACCAGATGGGGTTAAACGGTGATTGGCTGAACAAAACGGGGGCACTGAGGTAAACTCTCCATAAAACCTGCTCAGTTGTGTGTGGGGGGTGTGTGTGCGCCAGGGTTTGAAAGCTGACCTGCACAAATACCAGTGGTGGTGCTGCAGGAAATTGGGTGAATAACTTACTAAATGGCCCTCATTTTTCTGAGTCGTTACTGAAATAGCGCCCCAACCTGATGCTGGCTTTGAATTAGCTGTAAAATCAAGGTCCTAGGCACTTGTCTTCAAGATCCCAATGGTACTTTTAGAAGAGTAGCATCGTTAGTCTGGTGTCCTGGCCAAATAGCAAGTTGTATAATTATATTCTGCCTTCCTAAATTCCCCCTGGCTGTTTCAGTTTTATGCATACCACTTGGGAGATGGATTTACATGTTAGGCACCATGCTGGATCTCTCTCTCCGCACTGAATCCCAGCATGCTGGCTATTACTGCTTCCATGTTCTCCAGAAAGACTGATGTTTTTCCCCCTTGAACATGACACTGCCACAGTCACTAATGTCTTTATACCCTCATGGCTCGATTATTGTATTTCACTCTAAACAAGGATACTATCTGATCACAGAGGTCTTGGATTTCCTGACTGTAACAGACCTCCATGACTTCTTTGACTGCAGCTTCCGCCAGAGTGGTGTGACTGGAGCAGTTGCCTGACTCCACCACAGGAGCCATGGCCAGGGCTGGTGCAATGATCAGCACTGAGCTACCGACTGTTAGTCCCATTACTGTCCCAAGTACTTTTATTAAAAGTCAGGAACAGGTTGTGGGCTTCTGTGAATTCTTGTTTATTGCCCGCGACCTGTCCCTGACTTTTACTAAAAATACTCACAACAAAATCTTAACCTTTAACTATAAACTGTGTCCTTTGAAACTGACCAAAAGGATTCAGTAGTTTCAGAACATGGTTCCACAGCTGCTTTTGGTACCCATTCCAATGCTTCACCACTCTCCTAGTGAAAAACTTTTTCCTAATGTCCAACCTAGACCTCCCCCACTGCAACTTGAGACCATTGCTCCTTGTTCTGTTGTCTGCCACCACTGAAAACAGCCTAGCTCCATCCTCCCTGGAGCCCCCTTTCAGGTAGTTAAAGGCTGCTATCAAATCCTCCCTCATTCTTCTCTTCTGCAGACTAAACAGGCCTAGTTCTTTCAGCCTCTCCTCATAAGTCTTGTGCTCCAGCCCCCTAATCATTTTTGTTGCCCTCCTCTGGACTCTCTCCAACTTGTCCACATCCTTTTTGTAGTGGGGGGCCCAAAACTGGACACAATACTCCAAATGCGGCCTCAACAATGCTGTTCTTAGACTTAAACATGGGAAGAACAAAACCAGTATGTTCATAGAATGCCATAGTTTCCAAAGCCAGAAGGGCCCACTGTCAGACTAGATCAGGGGTCCCCAACCACTGGTCCGCGGACCAGGACCGGGCCGTTGGGGGTTTTTTGCCGGTCCGTGGCGCCGCTGCAGACCAGCACTAAACACTGACAGTGTGCTCTGCTCTGCGGCGGCTCAGAGCACACTGTGTGGGGCGGGGCAGCGGGCTGGCCTCAGTAGACACGGCTCCCGGCAGAGAACATTATGCGGGGCGTGCCGGGGCGTGCCCCCTCCATAACCCCGCCCCCATATGACCAAAGCCCCGCCCCTGCCCCACCCCTACCCCGCCCTGCCGGGCCATGGAAAAATAGTCTTGCTTGAAGCCGGTCCCTGGTGCAAAAAAGGTTGGGGCCCACTGGACTAGATGGTCACCACCTGTGTTACACAGACCACAGAACTTTCCCAAAATAATTCCTAAAGCACATCTTTTAGAAAACCATTCAATCTTGATTTAAAATTGTCAGTGATGGAGAATCTACCATAACACTTGGTTTATTGTTCCAACTTTGAATTGACCTCACTGTCAAATTCTGACCTTGGTTCCAGTCTATCTTCCATTTTCAGCCATTGGATCATGTTATACCTTTCTCTGCTAAATTTAACAGCTCATTATTAAATACATGTAGATACTTACAGACTGTAATCAAGACACCCCTTAATTTTATTTACTAAATTAAGTAGCTAGACTCAAAGAGCTCAATCACTGTTTTCTAATCCTTTAATTATTCCCATGGCTCTTCTTCAAACCCTCTCCAATTTATTAACCTCTTTCTTGAATTGTTGCCACCAAAACTGGCCACAATATTCTAGCAGAGGTGACACTGATGCAAATACAGAGGTAAAATAACCTCATTACTCCTACTTGAGATTCTCCTGTTCATGCATCACAGGATCACATTAGCTCTTCTGGCCACATTGGGAGCTCTATGCAGCTGATTATCCACTGCAACCTCCAAATCTCTTTCAGAGTTATTGCTTCCCAGGATAGAGTCCCCCATCATGTAAATATGACTTACATTCTTTGTTCCTAAATATATACATTTAGCCATACTAAACTACACATTCTATGCTTGCATTCAGTTTACCAAACAATTCAGATCATTCTGAATCAATGACCTGTCCTCTTTATTATTGATCACTCTCCCAATTTTTGTATCATCTGCATACTTTATCAGTGATTTTAATTCCTTCCAGGTCACTGATAAAAATCTTAAACAGTGCGGGGCCAAGAACCAGTCCTGGCAGGACAGCACTGGAAACACACCTACTTCATGACAATTCCCCATTTACGTTACATTTTGAGACCTAGCAATTAGCAAGTTTTTAATCCATTTTATATGTGCTGTGTTCATTTTATATCATTGTAGTTTTTTTTAATCAAAATGTGATGTGGTACCAAGTCAAATCCTTTACAAACCCCTTACAGAAGTCTGAGTAAGTCAAACCACTTACAAACCCCTTACAGAATTCTGAGTATGTTATATCAACAATATTACCTTTATCAACCAAATTTATAATCTCAACAAGAAACAAAAGTAGGGAACAAATACTAATGGGTGATTGCTAGCAGCCAGCATGGATTTACTAAGAACAAATCATAACAAACCAGCTTCTTTGACAGGGTAACTGGTTTGGTGGATAGGGGAAGTGAGGTGAACATAATATACCTGGACTTCAGCCAGGCTTTTGACATAGTCCCACATGACATCCTAATAAATAAACTGGAGAAATGCAGGCTCAACAAAACTACCATTAAGTGGACACCTATTTGACAACCAAAAAGTAGCTATTAATGGAATGATGTTGGATTCGAAGGAGGACTCAAGGATGTGTTCTGGGACCATTGTTATTTAATATCTTTATTAACGACCTGGATGTAGGAATAGAGAACATACTGATCAAATTTGCAGATGACAGAAAGTTGGGAGAGGAGGGGTTGCCAACACTTTGGAGGATAGAGCTAAAATTCGGATCTTGATAAATTGGAGACCTGGGCTATAGACAACAAAATGAAATTCAGTAAAGACAAATGTAAGGTGCTACACTTAACAAAGAAAAACCAAATGAACAAATATGAAATGGGGGGAAATTGGTTTGGCAGCAGCACTGCTGAGAAGGATGTGGGAGTTGTGACTAATCACGACCTCAATATGCGTCAATGCGATGCTGTTGCAAAAAAACAAAAAAAGAATCAATTTTAGGTTGCATTAACAGAGGCATAACATGTAAATCATGGGATGTGACTGTACTGCACTACTTGGTGCTGGTTAGGCCTCAGCTGGAGTCCTGTGTTCAATTTTGGTCACTAATGTATAGATAGGATGAAGAGAAACTGGAAAGGACCCAGAGATGAGTGACAAAGATGATCAAAGGGATGGAATGCAAGCCATCTGAGCACAGACTGAAGGAACTGAGTATATTTAGTGTGGAAAAGAGGAGATTAAGGGGGACATGATAGTGGTCTTCAAATACTTGAAAGGCTGCCATAAAAAAGATGGAGAAAAGTTGTTCTTCTTGCTACAGAGGGCAGGACAAGAGGGAATATGTTCAAACTACAGCATAGCAGATTTAATCTCAGGAAAAACTTCCTAACTGAAAAAACAATGGAACAATGGACCAGACTGCCTCGGAAGGTTGTGGAAGCTTCTTTATTGGAAATTTTCAAAAGAAGGCTGGATAGCCACATGTCTTGGATGGTTTAGAAACAACAAGCAGTTTTGGTTCATTGATTTCTGGTCCCACACACCTCTTGTTTATCAGGCATAATCTTAACATACTGAGTTTCCAGTAGGCCTTTTTTGTTTGGCCTAATTCAGTTTTTGTCTCCCTTCTACATCTTTCCCCATCAACATTTGTAATAGGTTATTGTAACACTTGACAAACTTTTATTTATTTCCCCACAGTTAGCTCACAAGTGGGGTAAATTTGTAGGCCCAATTATTAAAACAGTCATCATAGTGGTACAGTTCCATATTTAAAAAGAAAGGTGCAAAATTCTTCTGGACCCCAATCTGTTAAATAAACCATGCCACAGTTCCCTGAAGTCTGTTATCCAGGAAGTCAACAGATCAACAAGTTGTTTCAGATGGAAACTGTCAATTCAGTTAAGCTTTGTGTTAAACTGATATTTTTTAAAACAAGCTCTCATGAAACAATAATGAAACCAGCTGTATTTCAAACATGATCCTTCTCTGTGGCTTATAGCTGGGAGAGAAAGGGAGAACCCTATGTGCATCTTTTTGGTTGTAAAGTCAAGTGAATTAAAAAAAAAAATCAAATGTTAGTCTTCTGCCACATATGGCAAAACACCTGTAAAATGCAGGGACCATGTACTGAAATGACAAAACAAATGAAGCACAATTATCTTTGAATATGCAATAACTTGAATCTTAGGCCTGGTCTACACTTACCGTGAAATTTAGCAGCAGTCAACAGGAGATACGCAAGGAAGATCCAAGGAAGAGCATGAAGAACAGTCAAATGAAACAGTTCTGATTAGCAGTTGCAAAACACATAGATGCAATGGGCAAAATAAGAATTTCTCAGAGCAGTGACTTTTCTGCTCCCTTCTATCCTCACCTTGTCATAATGCGGCTATGGGGAATGTATTTTCTCAAATGAACCTGAATAAAACAAAACTGTAAAATAGAAAGTGGGACAAACATGGTTATGGAAAATATTCTGCAGATCAAAATAATATGCAGCAGAACAAACTTTTCTGTATATATTTACAGAGACTTAGGAGTTGATGCAGAAAATAACTTTGACATCATAATACATAAGGAAACTACTTAAAAATATAATTGGCTTATTTGGCGTGCACTGTTCTTCCCATATATATTATTGAAAACATAAACTGAAATCAATATGAATGTGGGCTACATGGAAAACAAAAACAAGTACAATGCCATTGAAACTGAATATTAAAAATCACATAAAAAGATTTCAAAACTATTATTGATGGACTTTGTTTTAGGTTTCTGGCATTTATATATTCATTTGTTTGTTACACTGTACAAACTGATTACTGATCAGTGATCATCTTTGTTTGAACCTCTTTTTGATGTTTCATTTAAAGCAAAACTTCTCCCCAATGTTCAAGGGTTGGATGAACAAAGATCATTTAATTATACTAGTGTCCTAATTCAAAATTTGTTTCAGAACAGCCATTTAACCAATGTACCTATAAATATCAAACATATTCAGAAATATTCAGAAAGAATTGTAACTTATCTTCAAAAGTCTGTTTAAAAGTTAAAAGAAACAAAGACTCACTATGAAGGGAAGACATTTATATTGCATGATGTGGCACTGCTCCTGATTTAGACAAACTTTATAGAGATGATGGGTTTTTTCCATCTGTTATGAAGATGGTATGAATTCTGGATTAGTATACCTTGCAATAAAAACCAACCAAATAAAAAACCTAATACTGGAGATTCCTGTTAGCAAGTTGGAGTTGGGGTTGGTCCTGCTTTGAGCAGAGGGTTGGACTTGATGACCTTCTGAGATCCCTTCCAACTCTAATCTTCTATGATTCCTGTCTAAATATATACTTATCACCATGTATGTCAATTGACTTACACTTTTGTTTGCATGTAAATACTCACCATATTATGGAGGCACAATTCATGACCCCATAAAGCTAAGTTTAAGGCAGAAGTACCCAGAAAAACAGGAGGCTTAAGCCTTTGCTTTGCAAGACTGTCACTGAAATGGGAGGGAAATTAAACAGAAAATGTAAATGGTGAGTACTATTTGAATCTTTCATGATAGTTTGATAGAAATTGAGTTGATACTGATAGAATAAGATTTCTAAAATCACCCCTTTATGAAGTTTTTCAAAACTTATTTCACATCTTAAGAATATCTGTTCTGGGATCTGTGCTCTGCTCTACATTTTGCTCCTCAGGTACTGATTAATATAATATTCATTATAAATAGATAGTGTTTGCTGTGGTGTGATTTGTTACACTTTTTCCACAAGAGAAAAGAAATGCACCAAGATTGACGTGACCTCGTTAGCAAGAAATGTAACATTTGTCTGATGGATGGGAGGAGAGGAGGAGGAGAAGGAAGGAAAACAATACATATTGCTGCTTTGTAAAACTTGCACTCTATTGCAAAGCCTTAACAATAACCACACCAATATTAAGACAGTAACTTCCTAAATGTGTCAGTCAGATCCAGAGCAGGTAAGGTCACAGTTAAGGTTTTGCACTGGCCAGAGAGTTGATGAAGCTGGGGTATGAGTTGCTGTTTGGTATCTGAAAATAGAAACACAACTTTGATAACAAATGGTCCAACATTTCAATGTTGTAGGCAAAATAAAAGTGACAAGAAATGCATGAGACTTCCCCTCAGCTTTTACTTCCAGGTTTTTAAGGTTTGGAGTTGCAGGTGTGTATTGTTGCAACCTTAATTGCCATTAAATACATATCTGTTTATAATATACTGCACTTCATTTGCATCTTTTCCCCTCTTACTAAGTGAGAGGGAGGAGAGAACATTGCCTAACATAGATTATCTGCTCCCAGGAGATCTCTCTTCTAGCTCAGGCAGAAGCAGTATAGAATATAGCTTCTCCATTAGCCAAGCAGAATGAGTGGAAGATTAGGAGGAAGCCTGAAAGTATTGCTGTGGAGACAAGGGTGTTGTGTCAAGAGACCTCTGGGGGAAAGGCAGTGGGGCTGGGTGAGAGAGAGAGAGAGACAGAGACAGAGAGAGAGAGAGAGAGAGAGAGAGAGACAGAGACAGAGAGAGAGACAGACTCCTTTGGGGAAGGTAAGAAAACTTCTAGCATCTGAAAATATCTCCAGCTTTCCTGTACAATTTTGACTGAATTTATTTTTAAAGACAATTTCTACTGAGGAAACTGGGTTTTTTCTTTTCTAATTCCACGTAAGACAGATTTCTCTATAATAAACTTAATAAGCAGTTAAAGACAATACTTCTCCCAGTTTCTTTCCAATTTATCTAAAACAGAAAGAAAAGTGGTTTGTGTGGTGGCCGTTTGGACTGAACTGTTCAGAGAGAACATGCGATGCAGAGGACATCTAATAATCTCACTTTATTCATCATTTAATTTTTTTTCCTTTTCATATTTTACACTTTGCCTCTTTACTCTTCTCCTGCTTTGCCCCAGTTTGTTTGGTGCTTTCTGTCTATCTCTTGGATTGTGATTTGTGTTCTGGGTCTTGTCTAAGAGCCCTGTGAAATGGACTGGATCCCTGAAGTGACTAAACCAGTGCTGTCGTTTAGCTTTGCAGGGTCCAAACTGCCACAAAATAGCTTTGGACACATTCATGGACACAATAATAGCACAGTCTATCCCATCTACTTTGCAAAATGGAACTGTATGTTACTCAAGCTCTACGCTGTCATGTTATGACTGAGTGGGTAAGGTACGAACCTGAGATGCAGAATACAGAGACCTGAATTTAATTCTCTGCTCTGCTCCATACTTCCGGAGTGATCTTGGGTACCTTGCTCAAGGCTTGCCTATACCTCAAGTTAGTGCATGGCAAACCAGCATGTGAATCCATGTGCCCTAGCCTGCTGTGCAGTAACAGCTGGTATGGATGCTGCTATAGCACATGAAGAGTTGTCGTGCACTGGGAGATACTCCTGTACTCTTTTAATTCATTGTAGCAGGGCCCACATGGCATGTTACTGTGCAGCAACCTAGTGCACAGTAAATTCATATCCTGGCTTGCTATGTGATACCTTGCCATGTAGACATGCCTTCCGTTTCTCTATGCCATCTATAAAATGGGGATGATACAGTATTGCCAACACTTGTGATTAGTGTAGGTCTTGCACTATTTGGTGTATTTAAAACCACAGCTCTCAGAGTCAAGGGATTACAAGAGAATGTTGGCTTTTTTATGTGTGGTTTCTAGTCCTTCTTGTTGCTAAGAAAAGCTTGTCCAGTGCCTATCACAAAAGCTCAAACTAAAAAGACAAACAGAAAGAACCCAATATTTATCATCTCTTTAAAAAACTCATGGGTCTGGATACATAGAGCCCTGCAGTGGGACTGGGATCCCACAGGTACCACCGGAACTGCTGTCATAATAGCAGGAGTGGGTAAAATGTACTTTGTTGTAGGTAGGACTGGGTGGCCAAAAAACCAGACTGTGGTAATTTGTGGGAAAACACTAAATCTCTCATCAGTTTTCCAAGAGTAGACTATTTGGGAAATTGCTAATAATTTTGTTTGCATTTCTCTTTCCTATAGGTGTTTATCTCCCTCGCTACAAATCTGGTATAGTACCCTTGCTCAAGTCAGGTCAGAGAATCTCACTGTCAGGTTTTGTTGGTCTGTGATGTAACATCTGTGCAGACTGTCACTGTTGTATAAGCTTGCTGGCGGTGCTGTGAGCAATTTTTTTTTCATTAAATGTTTTTCATAAAGCAACCCTATTCCTAACATATATAAATAACTTGAATGGTATGTTTCAAAGTTCCAAAAACTGATTAAATAGTTTTAAAAATTCCTATTATTTTAAAGATCTTATAAGATAAGATTTTGTCATGGAAGTCACAGCTTCTGTGACTTTCAGAGACCTCTGTGACATTTTCTTCAGCTTCAACCCAGAGCAGCAGGGCCAGAGCTGTCAGCCACCAGGGCCTCTGCAGCTCTGAGCCGCTGTGAGTGGCAGGGGCCCAGCAGCTTTGAGCCACTGACCCCATGGCTCCAAGCTGTCACAGGTGGCAGGGACTGGAGTTGTCATTTTCTTCTCTCCCCCTTTGTTATTTTTAGTAAAAGTCCCAGACAGGTCATGGGCTTCTGTGAATTTTAGTTTATTGCCAGTGACCTGTCTGGGACTTTTACTAAAAATAACTGTGACAGAAATCTGACGCTTAATTATAATCATTTAAAGAAACCTGTACCTTTTAAGGCAAAATTGTGGTGTAATTTGTTTTGATGTTCCATGTGATACACACAACAGCAATTTGTCATAAATAGAATTTCAGCAATGTAAAGCAAGTTTGTTTTTTAAATAAAGTTTTAATAAAAAGATTTGATACCTGTTATAACAGAAGTATTTTTGTACATGGCTCAAGCAAGATTTGTTTTATTCTTTTTGTGGTAAAAATTGTATCTGAATTCCATTTTTTTATATAATATATATTAACCAACTCTTTTTTAGTAGCACGGGAGAATTTGTCTATCCTTGCAGGATCTAAGGGTCTTCTTCGAGTGCTTTCTCATGTTGATTCCATGCTAGCTGTGTGCATGCCCATGTGTATGGCTACCAGAGATTTTTTTTTGCCTTAGTGGTATCTGTAGAGACTCTGGTGCCCTCTGAAACCCTGTGTTAATGCTGGCCCTGCGCCCCCACAGTTCCTTTTTTCCGCCCGTGACGTTACTGGAATGCCTTTCTCTCTTGCAGTCGCAAGTGCTTAGTGGATGACGTAGAGTAGCTGTATTTATATTTTTTTGTATATAGTTAGGTAGTGGTCCCTTCAGAGATGTTCGCCTAGGGATGGGACATGCCCCGATCCCCAGGCTTCAAGCCATGTTCTGTCTGTCATAAGCCCTTCCTAATTAATGACCCGCCATGACAGTTTGAAGTGTTTAGGAGAGATGCACACTAGAGACAAGTGCAAGATGTGTAAGATCACGAACTAAAAAAGATAGGGATATTTGCCTGAAAGCCATGTTAATGGAGGTGGCACTCAGCCCAGTCTCACAACCCTACTGCTTGGACTCGGGGCCAAGTACTTTAGCGTCAGTGTGGAGCACCCTGCCAGCACCGAGCCCTTCTCAATGCCATTCGTCTTCGCCAGTGCCAAAGAAAAGGCAGAAGAATCAGTGCGCAGACAGAGGTCATTCCCCCACGCCCAAGAAGACGGGGTAGGGCAAAGGTCTCGCATCAGGCCAATTGTCTATGTCGGAGCAGCAGGAGTTAGCTTCTCCACCGAGTGCTGCAAGCCTGTTGAGGGAACCACCTCTGACTCCCAGGAGCGGAAGGGGAACCCTCCAGGTAATAGTGCCCTTGACGCCAGAGGCCTTTCAAATGGCCAGGAAATTTACGGCCCTTCCAGTACCCCCCCACTCCACAGGACCTTCCCTCACCAGCAGCGCAGGTGAAGGTGCCCCCTCCAGGAGAAAACCTGCCATGGGGCCGCTGCAGTGGGCAATCAACCGTCATCATTTCCCAGAATTCTGGCCCTGGTCTGAGACTCCCCCGCCCTAGTTCCCAGCACCTGAGTTTCCAGCACCCAGTTTCCAGTACTGCAGTTGTGGTCTCTCGCTCTGAGGTGTGATTCTCCAGTCTCGCTCACCCCAGTATCGGTCTTTGTCCTCTTGGCACCAGTTGCCAATGACGTGGCGCTGGTCACCGGGTCTCCAATACTGATCTCCGACGCCTTGTTCTCTGATGTGGCATCATTTGCCACTATTGTGGCACCACTCCCCACCTGTGCGGCACAGCTCCTAGGAAGCCTGGTGCTAATCACCTTCTTGGCACAGTTCACTGGTGCCATCTTGTAGCCAGCAAGTGGAAGCATTGACTGCTCCACCATGGTCCCCAAGGGAGGAACCATCCTCTTTGGCATTGGAAGGGGAACCCAGCTGCCAACCCCAAAAGGATGGGGCATCAAGTGCACAGATGTTTATGCCAGCCCTTCAGTGGGCAGCTGGTCCCAAGGTCAATGGCCGGTTCAGTGACTACTGGAATCTGTGGGGGATCCCCATGATGCCAGGGACTTTTTCCCATCAGTCATCTGCAGCTGTGTCCAACAAGTGGTTCATGGCACCGACTGTCCCACTGTCGGAACTAGATTTGGGGTCTGATGCTAGCACTAAACTTCAAGATCCGGTGGTAGAGGCAGCTCCCCTAAAACAGGAGGAGATTCCTCTTCCTCCATGGCTTTACTGTCATCCTCATCATTATCAGACGAGGCAGTTGCCGTCCTGTCCCGTCCCATCCCACCCAATGCCACCAGATGACTTTTGGGCCCACCAGGAGGTCCTCAGAAGGGTTGCATCCAATGTGGGTTTAGAGGCAGAGGAGCTCACAGAGTCTGCAGGGAGCCTGTTCAATATTCTGGCTGCTGCAGCAGCAGCCATAATCGCACTGCTGGTACATGAAGGGGTCCTAAAGGTGGTGAAGACCCTATAGCAGACCTCATCCTCTCTGCCACCAACATCAAAAAGGGCCAAAAAGAAATATTATGTTCCAGCCATGGGCCATAAATACATCTTTTCTCATCCACCCCCAAGGTCCCTGGTGGTAGTGGCCATGAACGAGCAGGATAGGCAGGGACAGATGAGCTCGATGCCTAAAAATAAGGATGCCGAGAAGCTGGACTTGTTTGGAAGAAAGATTTATTCCACAGCCAGTCTTCATCTTAGAATCTCCAAGCGTTGCTGGGGAGATATAATTTGGGACTCCATGGCAAAATTCAAAGAGACCCTGCTGCAAGAGACCAGGTAGGAGTTTGCCTCCATCCTAGAGGAAGGCAAGGCTATGGCGAAAGCCTCCCTCCAAATGGCGCTGGATGCGGCCGATTTGGTGGCCAAGTCAATGGCCTCCACCGTGTCCATGCACCGATGTTCCAGGCTGCAGTCCTTGGGGTTGTCCCAGTAGGTGCAGCAATCTATATAAGATTTTCCCTTTGAGGACAATGCCCTTTATGGGGAGCAGACAGACACCAGGCTACATAGCCTGAAAGACTCCAGGGCCATTTTATGTTCTCTGGGCTATATATCCCACCGACTTCTCAGAGGCAATTCCGTCCACCGCCACAGCAGCCTACATTCTTGGGTCCACTGTGACAAGAGACCTATAAAAGGAGAGACACAGAGGTTTTAAATGTCGCCAGCCTGCCCCAGCCTCCTCCATGACTCAATTAGGCCCTGCACATCAGCCGAGCAGCCCACATCAGTCGTTTTGAAAGTTTGCCCAAGGACAGCGTCCCAGTCTGGCCTCAGGATCCATTCCCCCATTTATTTCTCAACCGTTTGTCTCCATTCCTTCCTGCATGAGCCCAGATCACATCAGCTAGATACACCTTGCAGTTCTCCTCAGCCCTCCGCAACCTGCCTTCCCGTTCCTTCTTCAGGGACCCTTCTCAAGAACAAATTCTTGTTCAGGAAGTGGAAATCCTCTGATGGGTAGGGGCCATGGAGGAAGTACTTCAAGACATGAAGGGGAAAGGGTCCTAATCCTTATACTTTCTTATCTCAGTGGGGAAAGGAGGACTCAGATCTATCCTAGACATGCGTCGCCTCAACAATTATCTCAAGAAGTTGAAGTTCTGCATAGTCTCCCTAGCCTCCATGATCCTTTCCTTGGATCCAGGAGACTGGTATGCTATCCTTGACTTAAATAATGCTTATTTTCCTATTTCAATTTTCTACAGACACAGGAGATTCCTTTGGTTTGTTGTGGGCCAACATCATTATCAATTCATGGCACTGCTATTCAGCCTCTCACCCACCCCAAGGGTTTTCACAAAGTGTATGGAGGTAGTGGGCACTTATCTGAGGCATTGAGGGGTTTAGATTTACCCATACCTAGATGAATGGGTCTTCAAGGGCAAGTCTTAATCCCAGGTTCAACACAGCCTCAGTCTGATGTGGGCCACCTGCAAGGATCTGGGCCTGCTCGTAAATGAGCAAAAATTGACAGTCCCCTGTTCAACATATAGCGTTTACTGGAACAGTTCTCGACTCCATCCAGGCCAGGGCCTTTCTTCAGGAGCTCTGATTCAAAGCCATGTCAGGCCTTATTACAGACATGCAAACTCACCCTTCTTATGCCCACCCGGACATGCCGCAGACTGCTGGGTCACATGGCAGCCTGTATTTTACATGGTCCAACATGCACGACTACATCTCAAACCCTTACAGCCATGGCTGGCGTCAGTCTATACCCCCGGCAGACACGATCTGGACCTTGTCACAGTCCCACTGCATAGCCTGTCCACCCTGATGTGGTGGAGGGACCCTCGCTCAGTATTGCAGGGAATGCCCCGGAAAGGGCTTTCCCCTTCTGTGATGTTGGTTTCTGATGCTTCAGATCTGTGGTGGGGAGCCCACTTCAGTGACCTCAACACACCAGGGCTTTGGCCACAGGAGGATTGCTTCCTCCGTATAAATATCAGGGAGCTCAGGGCAATGCGCCTAGCTTGCCAGGCATTCCTTCCCTATCTGAAGGCCAGATACTGACAGACTATACCACCACAATATTTTATATCAACAAGCAGGGTAGAACTCGGTCGTCACCTTTATGCAAAGAAGCTCTTCACTTGTGGGACTTGTGTGTGCAGAATGCCATTCATCTCACGGAGTCACATCTCCCCAGCACCAGAAATGTGGTAACGGATCACCTCAATAGGTCCTTTTTGTGGCATACTCCACCCAGAGATTGTCAGCATGATTTTACAAAGGTCGGGGACTCCCCAAGTGGACCTGTTCTCATCCAGACAGAACAGGAAGTGCCACAGGTTCTGCTTGTTCTGCAGGCTAGCCAGAAGCTCTCTATCTGATGCCTTCCTGCTCCCTGTACACCTTCCAGCCAATACCTTTGGTTCACAGGGTCCTTTTGAACATCAAACGGGATAAGGCGACTATGATTCTAATAGCTCCAATGTGGCCATGCCTGCATTGGTTCAGCACACTGATGGAGCTCTCAGAAGCAACCCTCTTGGTTGGCACTATGGACAGACCTACTCTCCCAGGACCACAGCAGTCTGTTGTCCTCAGGTCTACCATCCCTGCATCTGATGGATTAGCTGCTGCATGGCTGAATGCAGAGGAGCGGGCTTGCTTAGTGCAAGTTCAACAGGTTCTGATGGGCAGCAGAAAACCTTCCATCAGGGCAACATACCTGGCCAAATGGAAGAGGTTTTCCTGTTTAGGCCTCAGGCCGGAACATTTCTCCTCACTACAAGCCTCAATACAGTCCATACTGGGCTACCAGTTACATCTCAAGCACCAGGGCCAAGACGTTTACCTGGCAGCTATTTTGGCCTTCCATCCCCAAGGTAGGTCAGTGTTTTTTCCCATGGAATGATGATCAAGTTCCTGAAAGGTCTGGAAAACCTTTACCTGCAAGTTAGGTCTCCTTGGGTCTGTCTCCTTGGGACCTGAACCTAGTTCTGTCGAGGCTCATGCCCTCTATTTCCCCCTTTGAACCACTAGCGTCCTCCTCCCTGATGCTTCTTTCCTGGAAAGCTGCCTTCTTGGTGGTGACTGCTTTGGCACAAAGGATCTCCAAGATGAGAAAGCTCACCTCGGAACCAACATGCGGTGTTTTTTACAAGGACAAGGTGCACCTGCTACTTCACCCAGCCGTCCTACCAAAGGTGATGTCACAGTTTCAAAATAACCAGAACATATTCCTACCAGTGTTCTTTCTGAAACCACATGGATCCAGAGAGGGGAGTATGTTGAACACCTTCTATATAGAGAGGACTAAACTCTTCTGGAGGTCAATGCAGCTTTTCATTGCAATGGCAGACAGGATGAAAAGTCTGCCCATTTCCTCCCAAAGGATCTCCTTGTGGATAACCACGAACGTCAAGTTTGGTTATGAACAAGCAGTGGTGCCTCCACCAGCAATTGTACCAGCCCACTCTACCAGGGTGCAAGTCTCATCGGCAGCCTTCCTGGTGCAGGTGCCATTTCAGGACATCTGCAGAGCTGCTGCCATTCAATCCTTTCCTTCACATCCCAGTATGCTTCAAGCCAGCAGGTCCGGGATGACATCAGCTTCGGCAGAACAGTGCTGCGAGCAGCACCTCAGTGAACTCTGAGCCCTCTGCCAAGGATGCTGCGTGTGCGTCACCTAGCATGGAATCGACATGAGCAAGCACTCGAAAAAGAAAAAGCGGTTACTGGACCTCCGTAACCCTTGCTGTTCTTCAGAATGCGTTGCTCGCGTCCTTTCTATGACCCGCCCTCCATCCCCACCGCTGCAGTTGACGGCAAGAAGGAACTGACGGAGGGGCAGGGCTGGCAGCGCCTCAGCTCTGGCAACGAGCGCAGGGCTCTCGAGGACGCCAGGCCCTGCAGAAACAGCCCCCCAGGCAACAAAAACAACCAACCCACCGAACAAAAACAAAGAGTTAGGGAAGGTCCCTGGCCAATTTCGGGTCGTGGCAGATGCCAGTGGGATAAATATGCAAGAAACGAGGCAGGAGCTGGTGACGGGATGAAAAAACCAGTCCGGGGCAGGGGCTCTCAGGCCTCTCTCACAGGGCGGAGCTGAGCCAGGCCAAGACACCCAAGCCTCAGATGCAGCAGGCCAGGAATGGGGGAGGGGCACCACAGAAGTAGCTCCCTAGAGAGGGGCAGGGTCGAGAGCCCTAGTACCGCCCCCCGAGTGTGGCCACGCCCCCTCGCTCTGTGTGTTCCTGCCCCCCCCCAGTCCCGTTCTGTGCGCACGCGCTCTCCCCCTCCCGCCCGCAGCCCGAGGGGGAGGGGCCGGGCGGGCTCGATGTCTCGGCGCTCGGCAGCAGGCCGCGCGCGCGGCCCGGGCCCCGCAACGGCAGCAGCGCGCGAGCCCGGCCGCCATGGCCCTCAGCGGGGTGCGGGTGGTGGAGCTGGCGGGCCTGGCGCCCGCCCCGCTCTGCGGCATGATCCTGGCCGACTTCGGGGCGCAGGTGGTGCGGGTGGATCGCTGCCCGCGCTCGGCCATGAACGCCGACGTGCAGGGCCGGGGCAAGCGCTCGCTGGCCCTGGACCTCAAGCGGGCGGCGGGGGCGGCGGCGCTGAGGCGGCTCTGCCTGCGGGCGGACGTGCTGCTGGAGCCCTTCCGCCACGGTGAGGGGCCGCCCTGAGGGGGGGAGGGGCGCGGGAGGCCCCTGGGGAGCGGCTGGGGGAGCGCTGGGGGCCCCAGGTGCGGGGCCGGCCTGGCTCTGGGGGGCGCTGTGCGGGGGAGCAGCGGCAGGGCGGGGCCCGGCGCCCGGGTGAGGTGCCCTCGGGGTGGGGGGCCGGGCGGCCCCCGGTGAGAGCCCCTGGCGGGGTGCGGAACGGGCAGGGCGGGCTGCACATGCCGTGGGGCGGGCCCAGATTTGTGGGACGCAGCCGCCCCCGGAGCAAGTCTACACGGTGGAAGGCCCCTAGCCCCCGACTTCAGACACCTCCGCCTGGCGCCTACGGCTGACCTCGGTGTCTCGCGGGGCAGGTCGTGGCGCGCTTGCACCTCCAGCCTGCAGAGAAGGTGCTTGTGTCTTTCAGGGGCTGGCACGCTCCCCGCCGGGTGTGTCAAGCTTATCACGCGGGCGAGGCGCTGCATGCCAGCGTCTTCGTGTTTAACATGGAGGTGCAGGTCCTGTGGGGACAACGGGTCCCGCATGTTCTTTCCCAAGCCACATAAGCCCCCACTTACTCCATCCACCGTATGGCAGGTTGTAGGGTGAGGCTCAGCTTCAGCTGGCACATGGCGTGCTGAGGCCTGTTTGTTCTCTTGGGGCTGCGTTTGTGTGTTAAAAGATGAAGGATTCACTGAAGTGCTGTGTTCTGGCCACACCAGATTTAGGACTGAAAGGTCATTAAATCATCTTAAACATCAGTCATTGTAGAACAGTCACATTTTTCTGAGTTACTAATAATGCCTGTGATGGTTAAAACTGGGAACTTCACAAATCTAGTGTGCTTTTTTCCTCTGTGTATTCCTTGGTTTTGGTGTGTTGGGGTGTCCTTTTTTCCCATAAGCTGTACAGTGCAAATTAGTAAAACCAATTTCATTTTAATTTGTAGTTTCACATTTTCTGTGTTGAAAGGACTTTGGGTGGCCATGGGATTGTTTGGTTAGAAACAACAAATTCCATTGGGAATTAACAATTAAAATAATGGGAATTTCTATTGCCCGTAGGTTTTGTAAAAACCTTTCCTTTACAAAAGTGTAAATTTGGGTGCAAGTATGAGTGGATAAAATTCCCTCTGCAATGTCTCATAATTCTATAGCTACATAATACATCTCATAGACCTGGTCCTGAAATTAGTTCTATGCTGGTTCAGAGATCTTCCTGCATAGAGCCATTTGCTGGAGTGAGGCCCAAATGATAGATGGGAAGATTTTTCAATGGCACAAAGAGCAGTAAGGCCCCAAATCCCATTGGCTTTCAGTTAGTTACTTTGGCATCAGTGAGGCTTTTGAAAATCTGCTTTATCATGGTAAAGAGCAAGCAAATACAATTTTGCGCCTAGTCTAGTAAATTTTCATGACAGTTTTCTGAGGCTGTATTAGAATTTCTGTGGCAGTAAAGAGTATATTGTTGGCTTCATAATCAGTCTCTTCATTTGAAAGTGCTTTACAATATTGAGTTAACAGTGACAAAGCTAAAATTGGTTATTTCCATATTAAGATTCTTAGACTTTAATCCTGCAACTGCATCTATGCCTAAACAAAACTTCATCAGTAGGATTTCATATGGGCTGGTCCAGTTTGTATTTATAATATATAGTCAGGAGACCTTAAAATTTAATTTTTGCAGGAAGCGGATGGATTTTTTTTTTCTGTTTAAGAACTTGCTGTTTTTCAGTTGGGTTCACCTTTCAGGGCAGGTGGAAATTTGATGATCGAGATCTATATGATTATATACATTATTAAATAGATACATACATATCAGTAAATCTCTCTGCTTCTCTGCCTAGCCCAGGGGTGTCAAACTCACTTCTTATGGGGGGCCACATTTAAATTAAATTTAGTTAAAGGGGGCCACTAAGACACTTCATGCTCTAATCTAAAAACATTCAACGCTAAGACACATCATAATCTAGTCTGCTGTGCTTTAGGTACTCTACTCTGCCAGAGTGGGACAGCGGGACTCAGGGCAGATACTCACAGGCTCTGCTCTCCGCTGTGAAATCTAATTCGGTGGCAGAGTGACAGAGTCAGAAAAAAACAGGGCCGGAGAACACAAGGTGGCGGACTGGATTCGGTCCGCTGCCCGGATAACACAGAAAACCCGGGCCAGATTACACAAGCCGGCGGGCCAGATTTGGCCCGCGGGCCTTGTGTGTGACACCTGTGGCCTAGCCATTCATTATCAGTTGATATTTTTCAGTCAGTGTCATACTTGAACTGTTGTCTTGAGGAGTTGAAAAATGATAGGGTTGTTATTTTATAGACTAGCTTGGGGAAGGTGTGTTCCATTCATAAAAGGTGAGAAAGCAATTTTAAGAAACCTATATTTGTCCTTTTCCCTCCCTTTCAGATCATGTTGCTCTGCAACGTCAGCACTGCTTATCAGATATAATTCTGACCAAAGTTTAGCTGTAGTTTGCTAAACACAGATAAAAATCCATTTACAAACTATATACAGCTTAACATTGTTTGTAAAAAACCAAATAAAAACACAATCCCCTCTTTTTGGGGGGTGCAATGCTAAAAAGGAGAGAATTCAAAATTTGAGTCTGCACAGTTTTTCAATCCTGTAAATTAAAACTGACCAAGCATACATTTCTTTAATTTTGCAAAAATGTCTTAAGCTTCAAGCTACAAAAGAAACTCATTTGTGCAGTTCCTGCAAATTATTTGCTGAGTGTACAATTGCCTTAGTCTGTTTGCTCTTGTTTTTATGGAAGGTAAAATGTGATAATAGTAGAAGCTAAGCTAGTGCAAGGATGAAATGGAATGTCTTATGCCAAAACTGAAGGTAAGAGGGGAACTATATTGGGCAGGTAAGCAAGAAAAGACTCAGAGGTTCAGCCTTGCAAAGATTGGGGAGTGTATTAGCTAAGAGTTGGCCTCTTTCCTTTTACTATAGTGCCTGACTCCCTGGGAGCTGTCTCTGGTTCAGCTATGTTCAGTGATCCACAGCAGAGGAATTTGGTCAGGACGGTATTGAGGGGTCTGAAACTGGGGAGAAATGAAGTATATTTAAACTGCTTTTACATTAAATGTGTTTGGTGCATTCAACTTATAAAATACATTTAGTACATTATTCGTTTGTAAAATATTGATGGTTCATGTTTTAATATGGCTACTGTACAAGGCTTTTTTAACTGAATATGCATGTTAGTTATAATTCAAGCAAAAGTGTGGATTGGGATTCAACATTTTATCTTGCTTTTAAGGTGTCATGGAAAAACTTGGTCTTGGTCCAGAAGTTCTTCTACAAGAGAATCAAAAACTTATCTATGCTAGACTTACTGGATTTGGCCAGTCAGGAAAATATGCCAGATCTGCAGGTCATGACATAAATTATTTGGCTTTGTCAGGTAAGCTGTAAAAATTCCTATTAAATTATCTTTGTTTTTGGTTAAATTAAGAATTGAAGTTGTATTATAAGATTTTGTGGACATGGCTGCAGACTTAGGAGGAATGTGCCTCTCCTGCAGAGCTGATAAATTCAACATTGCCCCAGTGGAAAGATGAGGGGAAAGAGTAGTTGTGGGGGAACTAGGGAGCAAAGTGAAGCTAAGGGGTCTGGTCAGGAGAACAAAGAGGGCAAGTATTTAGAAACCCCTTCCCAAATAAAAACAATAGCCAGATCCTTGTCTCTGCTTCAGTCCTTTTTTGTCACTCCTGTACTGTAAAGGGACCGTAATGTTATCTTAAACCACTAGCTGAGGATTCTCTTGGCATTTAGGGAATTCTGTAGTTGGCATAAAACTGACTTAGCTAGTTCTGTGCTACCCTTGTAGCCATCACCCTAAGAGGATTTGTGTCCCAGGGAAAAGATGTGCCTAGCGTACCACTGTACTTTGACAATCCCTGAGGGCCTTTGGAGTTAGGCACAATTTAGAGTAGCCCTGAAACTGCTTTGAGTTTTGTAGGGGGCCAAACCATGACTGGGGAAATGCAAGTCTGGAATAAAGCCATTTCTCTATTTCTTTCAGATTTTGTGCTGAACATAGGCCACTACATCCATTTTATGTACCCTATCCTTTGAACCACCATTTTTCTCTTTTCCTTTGTTGGAGGGAGCCTGGTTCTTCTCAGAGTTGCTTGCTTGCTTGCCCAGGCTCCGAGGAAGGCCACAGCTCCTTCGTACAGTGTCGTTAATGTAACTTTTTATGTTTAATTTTTTCTCAATTCATTAATAGTCAAAAGATCAGTGGTTTGTCTATCAGGCCTTTATTAATTGTTTAAATAATAAAGTATTAATGAACATGAATTCAGATATTGTAACATTTGTGAATGAAGGAGCATTTATTTACACAGAATATAAACTGGAATGTAAGTGGTTTAGTTTATCCTTGGTTAAGGTATATAAGTTGAAGACACTTTAGTTTTCATTTTTCTAACAATGTTCAGACACTTCGTGATTAAACTTGTGTGGGTTTTTTTTGTTCTGGTGTTCAGGTGTGCTGTCAAAACTTGGTAGAAGAGATGAAAATCCTTATGCACCAATAAATCTTCTGGGTGATTTTGCTGGTGGAGGTGTCATGTGTGCAATGGGTATTATTGTGGCCCTTTATGAACGTACAAAATCTGGTAAAGGGCAACTCATTGATGCAAGTATGGTAAGCGTTTGTTTTTTTAAATTTATTTGTTTATTTTTAGTTTTCGTTTTTAAACTGTAACTCTACAAAAGGAAAAAAGGATGAAGTTGGTGGTAAGGCATAGCACTGGGTCTTAGGCAACTTAACTTTTCATTTCCCTAACAGAGCACCTTTTTACTCCTTCACCCACAGTTAAATTTCTTATCACACCTTGCTGCTGCCCTAACTCCTTTATACCACAGAAAACGGTCCACACGGTTTGGCCCTCTCTCGTTGCCAGTGTTTATTACACCCTATAACAAACTACCTCCTCTCAACATGATTATTTGAAGATGTGTGATGTGGTAGTTGGATGTTTTGGCAGGAGGTATATGATGAGAAGATTTTATGCGTCACATGCACACAAAATGATGCATAAGAGCAAAATATAACCCTTAATCTTGAAAATTACTTTTTTTTAAAAGTCTGGCTGCTGTACCAGATCTATCAAAGTTTCATCTGGCTGCCAATTTTTGTTTAGATGGACAATATCTTTTGAAAAGATAATGGATGAATTTCAGCAAAAGATCTGTTTCAAACACTTTGTATTAAAAATTTATGAAAATAAATCAAACAAAAGCTACATAGAAAATTCAAAGGACTTAAAAATGAACATTGAAATTTCTCATTGAAAGGTCACCTATATGTAGAGAAAAACAAAAATGTAAGTCCTGCTTTAAACCTAGTACAGAAAGTAACCTTAACTGTGCAGCCACAGTCAGGGCCTCCCTGCCAGCGTTCTCAAATTAATTTATTGCTTTTTTTAAAGGAACACTGTGTAATTTATGCTTAAAACTTGACTTTTAAAAAAATTTGTAATACAATGGGGAGTGTAATTTGGACATTTAGTAACAATTTAAAAATTAATTCCTCCATTAAGATTACTCTTTGTAGTCATTTTACAAAAAAACAAGTATTTTAGTCTGTGGGTCTGATTCGAAGCTGACTGAAGTCAATGGAAGGATTCCCACTGCCTTCAGTCAACTTTGGATCTGTGCTTAATGGACTTTGGAAAGTCTTGACTAGGAGCAGTATTTATACAAATGTCTTGTATTTGAGAATATTACCTTATCGTCACTGTCTGTGCTCTTGTTCCTTAAAAAATTCTTGATGTTACAAGGAGAGCCTGTAAAATTCACTGATGTCCTAAAGAAATCTCCAGCTAGTTGGGAATAAAACATTAAAAACACAAGAAATGTCCTGAATCCTTTCCCTCTCACTCCGTTTTATCTTACTGGAGTATTAACCGTGGAGCTCAATTACAGCACTTCACTTCCTAATGATGTTCTGGTGATTCCCATCAAATGTGCTTTCCAGTATCACTGGATGCACTTTTACCTGATATTTCATTATATTCCATTCCCTTGAGCAGATGTTACATAGGAAAATGCTGATGGAACACATACATACATGATTATCAGCAAAGACAGTTAAATAATAAGTTGAGACAGATGAATCTGGTTCCACATCCAATTCTGACTCATGGAAATAAATTTTTCTTTTTTAAACCTAACTGATACCACCACATATCAATATTTGAACTGTCACTTCATTTTAACCCTCTATTTTGGGTTAATGGGCACATTACTTACGTTCTTATCAGACATCTGCATCACATTAACAACTCTTTCAGGTGGGTGGGATTTTCTTAGGGGGGAAGAGGAAATAGTTTTGTAACCTCCTCCCATGTCCCCACAATGACTTTTTATAGTGTTTCACAATCTTCCATAGATTAGTTTGCCCTTTGTCACAACTATGCCAAAATAGCATTTTGTTGATGTGCCCCATGTCCTCAAATCCCTTACAGTTAATTTTTGTATTTATTA
This sequence comes from Mesoclemmys tuberculata, assembly GCA_007922155.1. Taxonomy (NCBI): domain Eukaryota; kingdom Metazoa; phylum Chordata; order Testudines; family Chelidae; genus Mesoclemmys; species Mesoclemmys tuberculata. The sequence goes on along the minus strand of ML675629.1, from coordinate 20,290,708 downwards.
GTGAGACTTGTGATTTCAGATTCAGAGATTCATATTTTCAAGAGCTGGAAAAATAACTTTTAAACTTGCTGACTGTATAGCTAAAGAAGACCCCGTGGGCTTGAATCCGACCTTAATAATATTAGTATATTGGGAATAACTTAATTGAAGTCAGTGGAGCTGCAGTATGGTAAAAAGAGTGAGGAGAAAATCAGATCTTATGTCTTTTTCTAGCTTGACTTGTACTGAGTGTTATAATTTTATGCAACTGTGAACAGTGCAGGACAAAGTGATCATTAGTAAAAGTAACACTAGTTTGGTGTTCCTGCAATCATTTTGCAAATGTTTGGATGAAGGTACAGAATCCTTTGGGACAGGATGGTACTCTAATTTAACATATGACAAGAAGAACAAACGTTTTCCTCTCTTTGTGAGGGAAACTTCTAGACAAGATGTTGTATGAGGAGAGCACATAAAAGCACATAAAAGAGGAAATAGCATCTGAATTAACCATGGATTTTTCAATCCTTATGGCACAGTATACTTTAAAAAATCCTAAAATTTTTTATTCATGCTTTAGGAAGGGAGAAACAAATAGATATTTCAGTAATAAAACACTAATATTTTGTTTAGGACACTTTCTGTACTTTATTTTACAAGCTATATTAGATTCATTTAAACAGCTAAAAGTTTTGAAAACAAAACATGTATAATTAGGTATGAACAAATACACACCAATATTAGGCTTGAAGATAGTGAGTCCCACATAAACTGAAGTGTTTCAAGTGACACTTTTTTTTAGGCTCCAAATTTTAATGAACAGGAAAGACAAAGATTCATATTGTCTTAATGCTGATGACAGAATCATGGGAGAATAAGATGAGTGTCGTGTTCTTAAAGCTAAGACGTGTCAAAACACCTATCATGAAAGAAAATGGGAGGTTGTAGGTTATGGCAGAAAACATTCTAGTGGCTCCAAATACTCCAAATATGGCCTCACCAATGCCAAATAGAGGGGAATAATCACTTCCTGCGATCTGCTGGCAATGCTTATACTAACGCAGCCCAATATGCTCTTAGTCTTCTTGGCAACCAGGGCACACTGCTGACTCATATCCAGCTTCTTATCCACTGTAACCCTCAGGTCCTTTTCTGCAGAAGCACTGCCTAGCTTGTTGGTTCCCAGTCTGTAGCTGTGCATGGGATTCTTCCATCCTAAGTGCAGGACTCTGCACTTGTCCTTGTTGAACCTCATCAGATTTCTTTTGGCCCAATCCTCCAATTTGTTTAGATCTTTCTGCATCCTATCCCTACCTTCCAGGGCATCTACGACTCCCCCTAGCTTAGTGTCATCTGCAAACTTGCTGAGGGTGCAATCTACTCCATCCTCCAGATCGTTAATGAAGATGTTGAACAAAACCGGTCCCAGAACCAGCCCCTGGGACACTCTGCTTATGACCGGCTGCCAGCTAGACATGGAGCCATTGATCACTACTCATTGAGCCCTATGCTCTAGCCAGTTATCTATCCATTTTATAGTCCATTCATCCAACTCATACATCTTTATATCTTATGTATATGTATATTCTTTACACCCAGGTCCTTCTCTTCCTCTGTCACTTCCAACTGATGCGTCCCCAGTTTATAACAAAAGCTTTTGTTATTAGTGTTAAGTGCATGACCTTGCACTTTCCGCTGTTAAATTTCATCCTATTTCTATTATTCCAGTTTACCAGGTCATCCATATCTGGTATGGTATCCCGGTATTTCTTTGTGTTAGCAATATCTCCTAACTTTGTATCATCTGCAAACTTTATTAGGACACTCCCACTTTTTGTGCCATAGTCAGTAACAAAAATGTTAAATAAGATCGGTCCCAAGACCAATCCCTGAGGAAGTCCACTAGTAGCCTCCATCCAGCCTGATAGTTCACCTTTCAGTATTACTCGTTGCAGTCTCCCCTTTAACCAGTTTCTTATCCACCTTCCACTTTTCTACACTGTCCAGACTGTAGATGATCTTGCCTGGTGGCAGCATGTAGATCAGTTGTTGTCAGGTCATACATGTCCCAAGGACACATCTCCAGTAAAACTGCCTGACCTCACCATTACAGGTGAAATATCATCTCGTCAGGAGTCACCCGTTCCTGACTCCCCTTCTCCATCCATCTCTGCAACATATACAGCCCTGTCTCCTGTTTGAGCAGATACAACATCCTCATCTGTTCGAGCTATAAGTTCGGAGCCCATCGTTTAGATTTGCACCGATAACATCTTCCAGCAGAAGAAAACCAAAAGTCTACCATAATCCACCTAGAGAGAGAAGGCCTCCTGAATGGCTGGATCTTTTGCTAGGGCAAACCCTCATTATGGGGCAGAATAATCCCTGGAGTTAGCTGGGAAATGAGTCAGTCTACCCTCATTCCCTAATTTAGTGATTATTCTGTTAAATGGATGGTACTGGTGAAATTTCTGAATTCCAAAAACAATTCCCAGTGCTTCACATTCAATTTGGGCATAGTTAGTTTCTCCTTTGCTTAAGGTACGTGAAGCAAAAGCAGTGGGTCCCTCCTCTCCTGAAGACATAATGTGTGAAATGACCACACCCACTCCATAAGGGAGGCATCACAGGCCAACTGTAGAGGTAAGGATGGATCAAAATGCATCAGAACCTCTGAATTTAGCAATGCATCTTTAGCTTTATTAAATGCAACATCACTGACTTCAGTCCACTTCCAGACCTTGTTATGGCTGAAGAGTTCATGTAATGGTTTTAGTAGCGTTGCTAACTGTGGAATAAAGTTTCCATAATAGTTCAATAGCCTTAAACAGAGCAAAGTTGGCTTATGTTTTGAGGAGGTGGAGCTTCCACAGGAGCCTTATGAAGGTCAATACAATCTATGATATAGCCCAAATATTCAACAGAGGGCTGGAAGAATTCACATTTGTCTTTGTGCATTCGTAGGCCATATTCTTCCAGTCTTCGTAGGACGGCCTCCAAGTTCTTAAGATGATCCTCATTCTTGCCAGTGACCAGGATGTCATCAAGATCAATCTTGACTCAGATCAATCTTACTGAGCTTTTGTCCCCCAGCCAAACCAGTGAAGAGGTCATCAACGCGGGGAAGAGGATATTGCTCTGCACACAACACCAGGTTAACAGTGACCTTAAAATCCCAGGAAATCTAAATGAATCCATCTTTCTTCATTACTGGAGCGATTGGGAATTGCCTATTGGCTGTTGCTGGTACTAGGACTCCATTTTTGAACAGGTGCTCCAGGTCTACTTCAACCTTTGGCTTGATGGCATATGGCGTAGTTCTGGCTTTCAGACATTTTGGTTGGCTCTCAGGCTTAATGTTCAGTTTCACAGTGATTCCCTTTATACTTCCTAGGTCCTATCCAAAAACGGCAGCATGTTTCTTTAATACAGCTGTCAGAGCTGTTTCTTCTTTAGCCATCCTGTGCACTTCTGCCCAGTTCAGCTGGATCTTCTCAAGCCATGACCTTTCCATTAAGGTTGATTAATTACCTTCTACCACAAACAGTGGCAGTTTAGCAGACTGTCCATTGAGCTCCACCTTTACATCAGTAGTGCCCAACATGGGTACAGTTTCTCTAGTGTACATCTTCAGAACAGTTTTTGTCTGCTTAAGCGGGAGATGCTTTAGCTTCTCCTTATTCACAATATCTGAGACTGATGAAACTGCTGCGTTGGTGTCCAGTTCCATGCATACAGATTTACCTTCCAACAGCGGGGTTACCCCGTATTCATGTCAGCCAACTGCCATGGACAAGACATGGAGTGGCACTTCTTCTGACTGGGTGTCACTTAGAGCAGGATGATCAATCATGGGTAGATTTTCCTTTTTGGTCCACCAGACAGCAGGTTTCTTTTTCTCTGGTTTGCCTGTTCTGTTTGACTCTTCTTTCTTTTGTTTGCAGGCACACTCAATGGTCCTTTTTGCCATGTTGTCAGCACACTAGGTCTTTACAACAGCATTCTGAAGCATGGTGACCTGGCTTTCCACAGTGGTAACATTCCTGGCTCCCCACTGTCCTGTGGGTAGGTTCTTGTGACTCCTTCTGCACTCTGGTCGATGCACTGTGATGTTGGGCTTCCTTTGTGGCCAGCTTTATAGAGCTTGCAATTTCAATGGCCTTCTGTCAGGTGAGCTGGGCCTCTGTTAATAGGCGCTTCTGTATTGCTTCATTGTGTAAACACATAATTAAATTCACAGTGCTCAGCAAGCTTCTTCAGAGCTGCCACAGATTGCACAATTGTTTCACCTTCTTCTTGATTCCTTTTGTGGAACCTAAATCTCTGCAATTACCAGCAGTTTTGGAGAAAAATGTGCCTCCAGGATTTTCACAATGTCACTGTAAGATTTTTGTCTGTCTTATCATGGTGCACTAAGCTGCGCAATAAAGTATAGGTTTTAGCTCCTGCAACATTTAAGAAAATGCACCTTTGCATCTGCAATTTCATTTACAATGACAAAAAGCTGAAAACACTCAGTATATGAGTTCCAATGCTCTAGAGTCTCATCAAAAAGTCCCGGGGGGCCCCGTAAATGTAGCCATTGCTACCCCTCTTCCCCCCTACCCCTTTCTCTTGTCTTTTATTCATGTGTGCTAGGGTCATTCACACACAATTGCTGGTGATTTCCATTTACTAGCACTGCTCTGTTTCTGTCTACTTCACTTCCATCAGAACAAAGCAGAGTCCGTTTTAGTTTCAGTTTGAACTGTCGGTGTAAACAGCCCAGCCCCCAAAACAGCAAAAAGGTTTTTTTCTTACATTGCCTTTTACTTTTTTGCTGGTGCAGCACAGGTAGATCACATCCTTGTCTTCACTTTTGTTATGTTGAATTCCTTTTAATTGCTTGTATTCAGAGAGAGAGAGAGATCAGCATAGGATCACAGAGAGATGCAACACAGGGAGTGTCATTATTGAACTAACACTAAAACCAGCCAGGACTGGCTGAGCTATCCCTTAATAGTTTAATTTGATTGCTATGGCAACCAACTACGCTTTGTTGCTATGGCAACCTAGGCAATTAAGCAAGACACAAAATATACAAGAGACAAGGCATTAGAAAACATTACACGCAACTTTAAAGGTAAGGTTGCTCTTATGATCGATATAATCTTTAAATCAACTACTTAACAAGAATATTACAATTAAAAATCCTAAACAAGAGTTACATTAATTGTAAGTTTATGAATACTTGTTTGTGTGGAATTGCCAGCAATTTCACTGGTAACTCTAAAGGTGCTGTTTTTTGTTTTTTGTTTTAAATAAATCTTCAAGGTAGAAGGAACAGCGTATCTAAGCTCTTTCCTGTGGAAGTCTCAAAATTTAGGCCTTTGGAACAGATGTCGGGGGGAGAACTTGCTGGACAGTGGAGCACCATTCTATGAGACCTACAAGACTTTAGATGGGAAATTCATGGCAGTTGGGGCCATTGAGCCCCAATTCTATGAGCAGCTTCTAAAGGGTAAGTAGTTGTCAGCAGTTGGTTCATATAGGTGCCTTTCCTCAGTCAAGTGTGGTTGAATGAAATGAAGTCTGTATCATTTGATACCTTTGTTCCATGAAATGCCTTATGTTTGGTTTTTTTGTACATGAAAAACACCTTTTGAAACCAGTTTGCATAAACTTTATATTTTTGTAACATTTGAATGGGCAGGGGTTTTTTAAATATATTTTTAATTAAGGATTTTCTTCTGAAGATGTAGTGCTACTGTGTTGTTTTGTGGCTGAACTACTGAACAATTTCTTTGTAAACTGCTATTTTCAAAGGCTTATAAATCTGCTTTAAAACTCATTGTGGATGGAAAGCAAGGTTTTAGGCTAGACTGCAAATTAAAAAAAATCTTTTTACATTTTTTCAAAGAAATTAACTAACTATTTTAAAATGCACTTCCAGTGTGGATAGTTCATAAAAGCATTTCACTTTTTAAGTTAAATTGGATATTTTTAATACAAGTTGGCAAATGTAAAGTAACTTGCTGCAAAATTTCATAAAGCTTTACTAAGTATATAGTATTGACATCCAATTGTCATTCTGTTAATCTGTCTTGCAAATACTGTATGCAAGTTTTTCTAAAGTCGATGATAGGTAAAGTAACATATTATATAACAGATGGAAACAGCAGACTTCAGTAGTCTTTCCTCTTGAATTTAAAACCTGATATGATCCTGGCTTTGCACATCTTGCTTCCATCCCCAGTGGTTCCTACTATTTCAAGATGGACCTTTTCCATTCTCTTCAGTCAGAAGATTGGGACTCCTCTATAATAGAATTTATGTTCACTCTTAAAAAATGTACACAAGATGAGTTGGGATTTATGTTCTGTTTCCAATATTCAGGTTATGAACTGTGTAAGACACTGCTTTTAGACGAATTTCAGTTTTGTTATACAAGTCAAAGAAACACCAAGATAGGAGGTGCATAATATCTAAGATGCAAATGTCTAAATGTCTGTTACCAAGGATATAATGAAACTATGCTGTGTTATGCACAATGCTAAATACTGGCCTTCTACTTGGATAGGACAAAAGCCTTCAGGAAAATCTCCAAGACACTTCCTCTCCATTGCAGATAGGTCAAAAGGTACACTGATTGTCAGCTTAGACTTTCTAAGTAGGCTTCAGGGTATATTTTAAACTCTGTTACCAATTATGTAATTTAACACCCTGCACATTTTTCAAGGTCAGTCTCCTTATCCATCGCCTTCTCCAAGGATATCCCTATAGCAGAAAACTACAGCAGCTACCTGGGCATCTGCACATACCTTTGCAGAACACCATGCAAGCCTGGGGGATTTGGCTGCAGATGCCAAATTTGGGGTGCTACAGTACTATCATCTGTCTCAGACTCCAAAGTCCCAGCCGCCAGTGATGTGAACTGCTGGGAGTCACCTACAGTGGAGCACCGATAGGGACACTACTGGAAGAAGAAGTTACTCACCTTGTGCAGTAATGATGGTTCTTCGAGATGTGTCCCCCTATGGGTGCTTCATGACCTACTCTTCTCCGCTGTACTACAGAGTTCTCATAGTTGACTGTGTGGTAGAAAAGGAACTGAGGAGGGATTGCCCTCACCCACTGACTAGTCTAGTCTCAAGGCAGGCAGGGAGCAATACAGGCACAGGCTGGATAGACTGCTAGCAGAGTTCTCTAACCAGCATCTCAGAGACACAGATACACCTATAGTGGAGCACCCACAGGAGAAAACATCTCAAAGAACCATTGTTACTGCACAAGGTGAGTAACTTCTTCCCAGCTCTGTGGTGGCTTCTTTTATATAATTTCCAGGACCTCTCATGGACACCAAATGTTTTGTCTCCCATTTCACAATGATTTGAGCAGTAGGAATAAATGAGATTATGTGCAAGAGGTACTTCACCTGTAGTACTCCAGTAACTTCCACAGGTTCTGTAGTTTCAGTAGACAAAAGAGACTGGACCTAGAATAGGGGGCAGGACAGTATGTGAGAAATTGGAAGCTCATTCATGAGCAGGCTTGTTGACAAATTAGATTTATATATATATTTTTTCTCAATTTTGATGTAAAATACCCATTTTTATTTTAAAGCATTTTTTTCTGATATATATTTGAATTTTCACAGTTGTGGGAAATTAAGAGAGAGTCAGATAATTATTACTGATAGTAGATGTTAAGATGCAAAAAGTTAAAGCTTTATTTTTGTAACAAGACTAATTCAGAAGTCTAAATCACAGAACTTTGCCCATGGTCTTCAGTTCCCACAGTTAGGAAGTTTGAGAAAAAAAAATAATCAATCTTGGGCCATTTGTTAAAGGCACTGGAATTCATCATCATTTTTTTTTTGCTAGAGTCAGCAGATGATATCAGATTTTGAAAGCTCTACAAATTTCAGCTCATCATTATTGTAGTAAACATTAAGCCATCGAAGTCGGCCTTTGGAGAGGCACGTGCAAGTGTTTGTCTTGAACTTTTCTGAAAAGACTGAATGATCTTTCCGTAGACACTGAAGTTATTGGCACTGCAAATGCATGTAATGCCACATTAGACATGATGCAGTGACTGGCTTTCACTTCTTTGGTGTTCAAGTACTGCTATACTGTAATCCCAAGGCACTTCACATGCCATGTACAAGTCAGAATTGTGCTTGAACTCTTCTGCTTTGCAAGGGAAAATATGCAGAATATTTTCATAGTTGCTAAAATTGTATGACATCTCAGCCTTGACAAAAGGATCAAACACTTCACAGATGGAAAGAAGAGATCATAATCGAGATTAGTCCATTGGGTAGGTGATGAGATATGGTTGCCTTCATTTTATTTTGAGATTTGCATTGCAGATGAAAAGAATTGCTTTTAGGGGCACATTGACTTGAGATCCACTTCTTTTAGTCTTATGCACATCAGCAGCAACTTGTAAATTGTTGTAAAGTGGCATATCAATGCAATGTATCAAAGATACATTTGTTTACATTTGCAAATGAACCCTGTCAATTTTTCCCATATATACACAAAAGAGAAATTACAGTACAGTTCTTGCTGGTTTCTATCATTCTTGACCATTCATAATTCCATTGCCTTCTTTAAGATGACTGCATCTTCTTTAATGAGATAGTTTGTCACAATGTACATGAACTTTGCTCCTTCAAGCCAGGAAATCAGCATGATGGCACAACATGAGGAGGCACACGCAAACTTGATGGGCTCATGTTGTTGATTTTACAGACTTTAAAAAAACATTTCCTTTTGCCTGTTAACATGTTTAAATATCTCTGGAAAACGTACCACAGATTGTTCCAAAATATCAACCAAATTAGTTTTGATGCATGATCAACGGTGCTATGCAAAAGACGAGCAATACATTGAATGTGCAGCAGATACGGATACATTTCTTTCACATTCTTTACTCAGAGCTGGATGTACATTGTGGCGTTGCTGTTGAGTGACAACATAGTTCCCACATTTGGCTGTACTCTTGCAACACATCTTGGATCCTCATTGATCCAAATGATCCTCATTTTTGTTAGTGTAGTACACAGCAAGGACATTCATTGCTGGTTTCATCAGTTTCTAAAGACAATTTCTCACCTCACAAAAGATCCTTATTTGCAGATTGTTGGTGAGTGAAAACTTTAGGCAGGTATTTTTCTTCCAGCTGATGACGTATGTACTTGGGTGAGTGCATATTGGTGCATACTTCTGAAGCAGAGCTAATATAAAGCTGGAACCATGAACAGCATTCATTGAAATCACCTCCAAGCAGAGCACACAATCCAGATCATGTAGAAAATCTGCAGCTGCTTCCATGTTTTGGCTCATTTTTCCCAAACACATTTCTGTTGAAGCCTAACCTACCATTGCTTGCATTTATTTTAATTTCAAATGAGACATACTGTTAAAATGTTCAGCAATATGATTTTACTTTCACAGATTTCTGGTCTACAAACTTTGCAGAGCAAAATGTCCTCACATCCCTTTCCAGATGTTTTCACCATTTTGAATTTGGCATCAGGATATCCACTGCAATGTTTCATTAGGGTTTTTCTTTTGTGACCCATTATGGACATTAGACAACAAACTTGCCCCTCCTTACTGTGCACATACAGTTGAACCCCAAGAACAAATGTAATTGCCTTCATACTCTTCCTGAAATTTGACCCCAAAGCACTGTTGTGTTAATTAATAAGAGCTGCAGCTCCACCATTGCTTGGTGGCCACTATAGCCCTTTGCCACATAATCGTTTGCTCCCTCTGAGTGATCTTTTTCCGACCCCATGGCCATTCTCATCGGGCAGGTGTGTAAGGACCACAGCGAGGAGGACAAGCCCCCTGCTGTGGGGGAGGTCACCAAACTTTGCTGAACAGCTCTTTCCTGGGAACTGCTTTTCCATGCTCCTGGGCAGAAAGTGAGTGAGTGGGGCCTGCATTTGTTGCTGCAGGTCTGATGACACCTGATCCCTGCAGGCGCCAGGTGTGGGGAAAGCTGCCATCCTAGTGGGGCAGGGCAGAGTCCCCCCCCCCCCCAGCCAGAACTGTGAGGAGGAGGAGGAGAGGCTACCCCATTGCTGAATGGCTCCAGGCTAGGGATGGCCCCTGCCCTCCTAGCTGGTGAGTGAGGGATTGGATCCTTGACTGTAGTGCTGTCGAGGGCTCCTTGTGCAGCTGCAGGGCCGCTGACACCAAATCCCTGCACAGACAAGGTGCAGGGGAAGCTGCACTTGCTCCATCTGTTTACTGTTGAATATTTTTTCTATTGATTTCAGTGTGACAGCTGAAGTTATTTACTCATGTCTTTGGATTTAAACCTAATCCTGCAAAGCCTGTTTATAAGAGAGAATCCTCCAGTCCCCCTAGCTGTGCAACATCCTACTACAGAGGTGTGAGCATGAATAGATTAGCTCAGTGGGTAGCTGGCATATGTGATCTTTCAGGGCTTGCAAACTCCAAGAAACTATGTATATTTTTTTATTAGATAAGGTCCTATGAATAGTACCACAGCCTTGAATTTTTGGCATTGCCTTTGTTCTGAGGATCTCAAAGCACTTTTCAGGCATGTGAATTAATGCTCACTTCTACCTTATGAGGTAAATATTTATACCGATTTTTCAGATGGGGAATCTCGGGCACTGACATCTGGGACTAGAACTCAGATTTCTGACTGATGGTTTAATTGCTACATCATGTCTTCTTCCATTGGCAGTGAAAGAAAACAATTCCAGATGTTTCTATTTTATTTGTTTATTTTTAAATGTTTCTTTTAATTGGTTCTGGCAATATGTTTTAAGATAGGGTGCTGAAATTCTAACTTTCTCTGACTATCAGAACAGTGGCTCTAGTTTTTGTGTATGGGGGTGGGGGAATTGTGCAAGGATTGCTGAGTACCTCTGAAAATTAGGCCACTTAGGTCATTAAATATGAATTGAAATGCTTAATTTTAGGCACCCAAGTTTTATTCCACTATTCCAACTTCACAATTAACCATTCTTAGTTTATTTTAAACAAAATTTAATAGTGAGACTAGAACAAACCCCCTATTTTTCTGTTGCTTCCAAGAATTGTATAGGGCATATCTGCATTACAGTTTTTGGTTGACACAGGTTTTGTTGGTGTACAGCCACCAAAGTTTGATTATTGCTCAGGCACTTGCATACTTTACTATTTGTGTTGGCGCGATGGATATTTGCCAGCAGAGCTTGTGTCAATGCAAAGTGTGGTTCATCACAGGTAGGTATCCCAGTGTGCCATGTGCCTCTGTCTCGTGTAGTGCCTTCTGGGGAAGTTTTTACAATATGTTGTGGGGTAGAAATAACAATTACAGAAATCTTGGGGACCTCGGGGTCAAGTTTCCAGCATGCAACTTTCTCCATCTGATAATGTCATCCAACACGTAATTTTTGTATCTTTTTAAAAAAAAAAAATTCTACAAGCCTATGTGGCACTTTTCTCAGACAGATGCATGGAGCCTGCAGAATACTGCTCTATTGTCATGAACATTGTAAATACAGGTCACATGATTCTTCTGTATTTGCAGACCTTTAGGAAGTGCCACAACTGTGGGGGTGTGATGATTTCTACAAGGACAGTTTGCTAAGGGACATAGCGAAAAGCAGTTCCAGTTTGTTGGAGGCATTCACAGAGCTGCAGATGACGGAGTGCTGGACCCAAGAAACGAGCACTGATGAGTGGGATCAAATTGTAATGCAGATTTGGGGTGACAAGCAGTGGCTTCAAAACTCAGCTGTAGAAGGCCACATTGCTGGATCTCTGTGCCAAGCTTGTCCTACTCTTCCAGCACACGGACACCAGGAAGATAGTGGCATTGACAGTCGAGAAGTCAATGGCAATCACATTCCAGAAGCTCGCAGTGCTGGATTGCTATTAGTACAAAGTCATTTTGGAGCTGGAAAATCTACAGTGAGGACAGTTGTCATGCAAGGGTGTAGGGGCATTAATTGTCTCCTGTTTTGCAGGAGTGGCACTCTTAGCAAAGTGCAAGACATAGAGGATGGATTTGCAGCAGAAGGGTTCTCAAACTGCGTGGGCCAATATAGGGCATGTGCACTTCCCTGTTTTAGCACCAGCCCATGTTGCACACAGAGTACATCAAAGAGAGGACTAATTTGCTATGGTTATGCCAGTGTTGGGAGGGTCACTGGCAATGCTTCACACGATATCAGTGTGTGGGTCAGGGAAGATGCATGCTGCTTGCATCTTTAAGAACATGGAACTGTTCAGAAAACAGCAAGTGAGAGAGATTCTTTCCTGATCGGCAAATTATCATTAGTGATCTTGAAATGCCCATAATGATTCTGGGGACTCAGCCCACCTCTTGCTCATGAAGCTTAATGACACTCAGCTTTGGAATACCTCTGTACAGTATCATGCTCCAGCCCCAAATATGGGGAGCATGGCCCATTAGGGTGAGGGTGGGGAAGGATTTTCTGTTGCATGAAACAATAAAATTTCAGTCCCTACTCTATGGTGGGCAGTGGCACTCAACATTGGAACTGTTTCCATAGGCAGTGGTTAGTTCAGGATCTCACGCTGGAGGGTAACAAAGGCACTGAAAACTCAGCTCTTGCTGGTACCCGGGAGCTGCCTGTGCCCATATGCTGCTAGTTTGTTTGGTGCCAGCTGACCTCGTCATGGAGTGATATGGAAAAGTGTCCTATGGTGGTGGAAGAAATAAGGCAGCCATCCCTTGAAACCTTCTGAAGAGGACTGCGGAGTATCTCCATGAACATTTCAATGGGATCTCTCAAGAGGATAATAGGAACTGTACATCAAGTGCTCTGCATGATCCTCCCTTCTAACCCTGCAGGGGAATGAAAAGCAGATGCCAACTCTGCCGCTATTTGTTGTACTGCTACCTCTTCTTGTATGAGTAAAACAATGAGAAGTCAATGACTGTGCCTTGGTAACTAGGGGATGGGCCAGGCACCATGTTTAAATGTAAACATTTTAAGGAAAAATGTATGTACACACTTACCTGCAGTCCCTTCCTCTTCATAGGGCTTGCCTGTGCTCAGCTGGCAACACTGGACTGTGGTGGAATCTCAGCGAGGTCCTGGTCCAGGGTATAGCTGGAACACCCTACCGCATCTTCTCCTGCCTCCTTTGTGTTCACAGCAGGAATCTTTGTCTTGGGTTCTTTCAGGGTATCCATGGTCGTCTGCAGGTATTGGTGGGATCACCACCAAGATCAATTGTTGGCCTCCATGGCCTTGTGGAATGCCTGGTGCAGTTCCTTTTCTTTCATATGGTATTGTTGCTGATCCCTGTCATATCCCATTGCCTGCATCCCACGTGCAGTCTGTTCATAGATGTCCACATTTCTGTGGCTGTGGTTGCACAACCTCTTCTCCCCATCTCCCTGGGAGATCCAGTATCTCTTGTCTACTCCAGTCAAGGGCATGTCTATCGTATTGGGCTGACATGTTCTGTTGGGTAGTTTTACACAATAGAGGAGCACTTGTCAAGTTGGACAATCAAGAAAAGGCATTTCAGAAACAGACATAAGATTGTTTTATTGGATTCATTTTTAGTTTCATAGTTCATTGTAAAAAGAAGGCAGAATGTCTTGCAAATGACTTGTGAACTGTTTTTGCAGATTTGTCAATTTTTGGCAACATGTATAATGTTCTGCAAGCCCTTGTTAGTCTGACTACCAGAATGCTAAATTAATTTCAGATTTAAAGGGGAGGGGGAAGGAGGAGGAATTAAGGGCCTGACTCTGCTCACCCGTCAATTTTACATTGGTGTAACTCCCAATGATTAAATTAGAATTACTCTAGATGGGAAAGTTCTGTGGTCTGTATTATACAGGAGATCAGACTAGATGATCACAATGGTCCCTGCTGGCCTTGGAGTCTGTGAATCTAGATCAGTGGTTTTCAATCTTTTTTTCATTTGTGCACCTCTAACAATTTCAAATGGAGGTGTGGACCCCAACTTTAGACACAGTCTGCGGATCCAGGGATCTGCAGTCCAGAGGTTGAGGTCACTGTTGAGAGAAAGCAGAAACAGGCTCTAAAGTTTGAAACATGTAACGTGCTGCATGCCCCTCTGACTGTTTTGAGGTAAGCAGCCCACACTGTGCATGAATTTTATAAAAACAATTTAGAAGGCACTTTAAAAACTTGGGTTTATAATCTTTATATGTATAGAGGATATCTATAATTATGTCCCGTTTGGGATAATGAAAGCTACAGTAGATTTATACATGTAGTTTAAAAGTTTTAATATACAGCATTAGTTGCAGGTTTGCTATATTTAAAAAATCTGCAAGTTGAGCTAATGGTTTTCTGATTATACGTTATACAGCCCGAATTATATAGTGTTTCAGCTTTTATTTGAAGTCAAATATAAGATTTAGATGACAAATTAATTTGCCTTTTGCTAATGAAATGACCTTCCTTGTGACATTTCATTTATGCTGAAAGTTTGAAGCATAAGCTATGAAATTGTGGAGAATTGTTTGGAAGGAAAGAAGGGTTATTGTGAATGCATAGTTTGAATTTCTGTTTTAACATTTGCATAATAAAAACATTCTTCTAACTCCGTACCTCCTCCTACCCCAAGGAGTCATGCTTTCATGTCACCCGTACTTTTTTGTTGTATGTAGACTGCAATTATTTGCAGATAAGAAGTTGGATGTATAGTTGCTTACATTCATATGTAGTCATTCTAATTGCATATTCAAATTATGCATGCATTTGGGTGTTAATAGTTTTCTAGTGTAGTGGCTCTCAACTTTTCCAGACTACTGTACCCCTTTCAGGAGTCTGATTTGTCTCGTGTACCCCCAAGTTTTACCTCACTTGCTTACAAAATCAGACATAAAAATACAAAAGCGTCAACAGTGTATTAATACTGAAAATTGCTTACTTTCTAATTTTTAACATATAATTATAAAATAAATCAATTGGAATATAAATATTGTACTTACATTTCAGTGCATGGCATATAGAGTAGTATAAACAAGTCATTGTATGAAGTTTTTGTTTATACTGACTTTGTTAGTGCTTTTCATGTAGCCTGTTGTAAAACTAGGCAGATATCTAGATGAGTTGATGTACCCCCTGGAAAATCTCTGCGTATCTGCAGAAATCTCTGTACATCCCTGGCTGAGAACCACTGTTCTAATGTAACAGAACAGCAATTGAGGGCTGACAAGCCAGTGAGTTTTCATTGATTTTATCTTTGCTCAATATTTATATTTTCATCTGACTTTAAGTGGACTCCACTTTCAGTGTTGCTTTTTTATGAATCTATAGAAATATTGTTTTTTGTGATTTATTGCAGCAATTCATTTTACTACTATACATATCTTTACAGCAAAAGTATATGGTGGAAATTATTTTTCTTTCTCGGGAGTGGAAGAAAACCATTTTGTTTAAAGTTATTCTCCTGTAACTGACCTTTACTAAGCAAATACCAGTAGATTAAAATCATAATTTACTAAACCAAAACAATTCCTAATTGCTATACCAGATATGCTAATTTTGATTATGTTCTGGTGGAATTGGACATTCTGTGGTGTCCTGAAGAGCGCTATATTGTTTCCATGTTGACTCCATTCCCCTGTTATGATCCTGTCTGTCTGAACCACAAATAGTTAGTCCACGCTGGAAAATGAAAAACTGCAGTACTTAAAGGCTATGAGTTCATATTTATTTAAAAGTTGAAGTCTGCAATGGTTATTGGAAAATGTGTGTGTAATACTTAATTTTAGGATGCATGTGCTATTGTTTTTCACTAGGGTAAATTCTGGTAAATTTCCTTTAAACATCATCTTTAAGTATAACTAATAAGAATGATATAGCTCTGTTCAGAATGGATTGACTGCATTATTATAATTAAGCACACACAACTAAATACCTTAATGATAAACCAAGATTTCAAGTTCAGATTTCCTGTATTGAAACAGAATTACATAATATATTATCATTTGACTTGTTTTATGGTGATATAGAATTGAAATCCTCTGCTAGCTCTTACAGAATTGAGTATTCATATGGTACAATATGTTTTGGTTTTAGTAATGTGTTTTAAGTAAGAATAATAGGATTAATTTTGTCAGGATTGTATTATGTGTGGCTGATAGGAAGCTAAACATTTTAATTTGACTGAGGATGTTAAACTAGTAGCTGCTTTTATCTTTACTTGGGATTGATTTGGGTATTATGAAGAGTAGGTATTATTAGCCCAATGAGTAATTCAATCAGTGCTTACATGTAAGCTTATAGAAAAAGCCAAAGGAAAGCTGTATTTCTGAGTCTGTAGGTAGACAGCTGCAGTATGTTTGCCAAGTAGCAGCAGAGTGATACTAAGAAGATTTTATTCATTTTCACAGTTGCTATTCGGAACCTTAAGAGCAGGAGTGAAACATAAATGTTTCTGGGAAGCTATGGGGCACAACAGAGGCAGGCACTGCAATTATTCACAGAGGAGGAGGATCCCAAAATCGTGTGGAGGGGCAGGATGGTGGAGACCTCTTCTTTTCCCATCCCCTGTGCCTTGCAACAGCCAGGAGATGCTGCGAAAGGGGTAGGGTAAAAAAAGGCTCTTTCACCTTTGCAGCAGCCAGGAAACTGGAGAAGATACACGAAGCTCTTTCTGCAGCTAAATTGGAAGGAGCTTTACATTTAATCAGTCATCCAATAGCCTAGATCTGGTCTGAGGCTCCGTGACCCCATTTTTCCCATCTCACTATTAGACTTCATCCCTAACTAATAGGTGCAAATTTTCAAGTCCTGCTTTTTTTTGTTAATTTGTCACAAATACTTCAGGGTATTTTACTATTATATATCTGTTAAAGTAAACTTCTTAGGGAATCTCTTGAAGTATACATCAACAGGTTAAATTGGGTTAGAATACTACTCTAGCTCATGTCCGCCTACTTATTGCAGTTTGCCTGTGCAGGGAAATCCTGTAGCATAATCATTTAGCTGAGTTGTGCCCTTGTTTCTGCAACAAAGCACTTTCCCAGTGGTAAGTGTAGCAGCAGCTGGAGTATAGCATGATCCTCATCTATTTCGTGTTCTAACTGCTGAACCTGATCTAGCTAAGATAGTGGGAGACTTGGGACATCCAGCAGGATGAAATGCACAAGCAATGGGCACCTCCTGAGTGGCATCTTGAACCATCATCCTTTTGATTAACAGCCAACCGCGCTGACCTATTGCACCACAGAGACACCAGGCTATGATTGTGGGGGTGTGCTGAAGCACAGGCATGATTAAACAATGAATGAGCAGTTTCCACAGTAGTAGAAGGAGAGAGATTGAAGAAAGAGCTTAGGTTAGGGGGAAGGAAGAGAAAAGTACTACGGTAATTGGGAATGGAAGCTGAAAAAAAATCTTCTTTTCCCTTCTTTCCCTGTTTGAAAGCATATGGAAAAGAGATTCCTTATCAGACTCAATAAAATTGAAGCCTTATTTGCTATTTATGGAAGTACATCTTTTCAATGTATTTTCCATGAATATTTAAATATATGATCATTCTTATATTTATACATTTCTTGCAAGTGTATGTATATATTACCATGTTTGCTTAGTAGCTATAGTTGAGTAGCAAATACAGTTTCATTTATAGTGTGGTGTCACATTCATAACTTTCAAAAAATTGCTCTCCTTCTGTAATTTTCTAGGCTTGGTCTCAGCTGAAAGGATCATATTTTTGTTTCTGTATTTTAAAAGACAGATTTTCCTAAAAAGGTTTTCATTTACACATACATCACATAAATGGCAGGAATTTGAGATTTGGTGTGTACATTATGGTGGTTTTGGAGTTCATCCATTTTCATGTTTTGAATGGAGGGAGTACAGTGGTTGGATTATGGTTATAAGTAGATCTGGATGAAAATTTTTCATCAGAATGTCTCACAATAATATTTTTGTTTTTCAGTTTTGCTGAAAATTTAAATGACTGTTTTCTGGCTGCAGGCCTGGGAGGCTCTTGTCAATTTCACTTTCCACCTGTGAAATTTACAAAAGTTTTTCTTGAGGGCACCCGAGACTGAGAGGCAAGGTGCCTGGGTGCCCTTCTGGCCTCCTCCTTCTGTGGTTTGAGAGTCAAAGAGCCAAGGCACATGTGAAATTGACATGACTCTTCCTGGCGGGAGGCTTCTGGTAAAAGAGAATTTTTGTTTGAATCCCTTTCTGTGACAAAAAATTGTGATTTTTGACAAATTTTGGATGAATTGTTTTTTAAATGCAGAATTTGTTGTGGAAAGGGATTTTTTTTTGCTAGCTTTAGTTATAAATGATTGAAAAGTCCCTTCTGAGCATGCTTAGTAGGCAAAGATTTTTAGCAAATCTTAGTGGTGCTTCTCCTTTGTTTTCACTTTCTCCTGGCTCTGCCTAACAGGAACGGAGGTGGCTGCTTGTAAGCAGCCTTTGGGATTATTCATTGCTATAACATTAGATGCAGGAAAACATTATGGGCAAAAAATTGTTGGTGTGATTTTTGTTATTTGCATGGTGCAATTACATTTGTATAGTATCTGGTGCTGTTCAGACATGCAAGAAGACATGGAACCTAGTGCTTGCAATTTAATGCCAGGTCTGCACTGAAAAGTTAGATTGACCCAGCTAAGTCACTCAGGTGTGAAGAATCTATACCTCTGAGAAGTGTAGATAAACTGACCTAACCTCCACTGTAGACAGTGCAAGGTCAATGGAAGAATTCTTCCCTCTGCGAGAATGCTGCAGCTGTGCAGTAGTAGTCCTTCAAGAGTAGACAAGCCATTAGTTAGTAGGAAAAATGGAGGCAAAAATGGGAGAAAAGGATCTAGTATCAAAGTAAATCGATAGGGGATCTCCACATCTTTGCTGCTTTTTATAATAAGTTTTCATTTTTTAAAAAAGTTGTCTATTTCTTTTGTATGAGGTCACAGTACAAATGATAGAATCATAGAAGCTAAAGATTGAGAAGGTCTATTAGGCAGTAAGGTCTTCCTTCCATCCTTGTCTTTTCTACATTATTTTTTCCTCTGCTTCAGAACTATTAAGTCATTAAGTATATAGCTCTTAACTCTGTACCCAGTGTATAGTGTTTTTACGAGCCTATATCTGATGCAGTTTAATCTAATGGCAAGAACCAGGGATGGTGGTTTTTCCTTTCCTTTTTTCAAATTATGTGCCCTGTAATAAATTTTGAAAACACTTGTAACTGAAGCCTAATGAGCTATGACCCTTATGCTGTTTTAGGGTGCCTGCAATAAATCTGCTTGAGAAGTAGGGTGAGGTTGTGGGCGGCAGGAAAAGCATTTACTCTATTTTTATTAGCATACCTAAAGTACAATATATTTAAACTTTGTTTTTATCCTTTTAGGACTGGGGCTAGATTCAGATAAGCTTCCCAGTCAGTTGAGTTTCTCTGACTGGCCTGAAATGAAAAAAATGTTTGCAGCTATATTTTCTGAGAAGACACAGGCAGAATGGTGCAGGATCTTTGATGGCACAGATGCCTGTGTGACACCTGTTTTATCCTTGGATGAAGTTGCCTTACACCAGCATAACAAAGAACGTGGTTCTTTTATCAAGAATGATCAGGAAGAGATAAGTCCTAGACCGTCTCCTCTTCTTTCAAGGACACCAGCTATTCCATCTCCCAAAAGGGATCCTTTTATAGGAGAACACACACAAGAGATACTTCTAGAATTTGGATTTAGCAAAGAAGAGATTGCTAAACTTCACTCTGATAAAGTTATTGAATTCAATAAACCAAAAGCTAATTTATAGTATCTAGCCATGCAAATCAGAAAAGTTTCAGACTGTCACAATAAGACTTTATGCATTAAGATTGGAATTACATGAGGAAATGTTAATGTATCATCACTTTTTGGGGGTGAGTGTCACTGTTAAATTGATGCATTCATTTAGGACTAAATGTACAAATTGTATTCCTAATTGGGTTAGAATGCCTACAGCATGCTACCGTTAAAATTTTGCCATGGAGATGTTTGTTTTGAAAAGATCTACAGTTTTTACTTGTTAAAGATGTACATCATTTAAAAATTTTCTTCAATAAGTATATTACAGGAAATGTGTGGTTGTTTTAATTCTTGTATTTGTAATATATGCTATAATTAGCTGAAGGCAATGTTTTTTATAAATTCTTGTTATACTTCATAAACAGGTTGCTGTGTTGTTCATTTATAAATTTAAGAGACCTCTTTTTTTTGCCTGCATTTTCACATTATTGATATAAAATTCATTTGCATTATCATCCCAGAAAATACATTAAAATAACATTATTTTGGCATGCTCTGATTATAGTGGTACATGGCAGAGCAGCTATATTTAAAGCCTGTCTACATTTCCATAGTACAGTTAGTCTGTACTATGTACATTTAAAGTCTTAATTTGTCTGGAAAAACTGCACTGGGTTGAAATTCAATACTTCAATATATCTGCCAATAAGCAACTTTTTTCTCCTCCCACGCGGAAAAAAAATGGAAAATAAGCTTAACTATGAGTAATAAACAATAGTTATTGCATGCAAGTTTCTTTCAAAGTTAAAGTAGCCATTTGAAACCTTCTGACACTTGAAACATTCTGACATGTCTTATTCTAAGTATAAATAAATGTTGTTACAACCTCTTTTAAAATTAAATAGGTAACTTTATGCATTTTTTCCAAAAGCAATTAGCTCACATGGTACACTTATTTCTCTCTTTAAAAAACCCTATTCAAAACCATTTCCTTCTAGGGGCAGAGACCTTGTTTCAGTGCCACTGCTCCTAGAATGCAAATGGTTTTGAATGTTTATTTTGTTTTAGAGCCAGACAGTCAGTGCATCAAGTGGTCTAATTGCTTTAACTTTAAAAAAGGCTGTGGCATCTATGCTTATTGTTGTAACCATTTTCTTTTTCTATACTTGGAGTCAGACATGTCAGAATGTTTTAATGAGACCTTAAGTGCTCATTGAAAGTGTTTACCTCATTTAGGATTACATTTAGTATTTACTAAAACACCCAAAGCTGAGGTATACCATTACTCATCTAGCCTATGTATAGTCAACATTTCTGCTGTGAAATAACTTTTTTTCTTATTGTACTTCATGGCAGCATGGGCTTGAGAAGACTTTACAAGCACAGTGTTATGCTCCTGCTGTTGTGCTGCCTGGAGCTCTTGGTGTGAGGCGATGGAGCAGCTGGGTCTGGTGGTGGTGCTGCTGCTGCGTCACCTGTTGCTGGATCTCCAGCAGCCACTTCAAAATCCTCTCTGCTGGCCACCTTGTTCTGATCCTTTTAGCTGGTCCTGGTTGTTGCCTACGTTCTCCACCAGTTGTCAGGGGCTCGATACCTCCTGTCAGGGGGTGTCAGGTTGTCGGGGAATTAAAGTAGAACTGGGGCGGCCCCAGTGATCTAGTCTCCCACATTGCCGTGGCAGCCCTGGCTCCTAGGGCAGTGTAGCTCAATGGCCGGAATCGGGCTACTCTTCATTGCCGGGCAGTGTGGCCTAGTGGCCAGAGTCAGTAGGGGTCAGTAGGATGACCTTTTGCTGCAGGGCACTGTGACCTAGTGGCTAGAGTCTATAGGACTACCCTTCTAGGCAGGGCATTGCGGCCTAATGGCCTGAGGGTGGTGAGTGGCGGCTGGGGGAGGAGGGGTACATGGGCCCTCCCTATTCCACCAGGTCCCAGCCCACAGCCCTGTCTGCAGCGGGGTACCTGCCACAGGCTCAGGGAGGATCCTTCAGAAACATGCTGAGTGTTCCCGGTTCCACAACCAGATCAATGCTTAGTCCCCCTGGGCTAACGCCTACCCATCCTTCCAAGGCTGATCGTCCTGAGATTTCCACTGTCTCTCCTCCATCTGCAGTGCTGGGCAGCTGGGGGTTGGTTGGAGTTGCAGCCTGGCTAACCTCTGTGTCCTGGAGCTCCGGCTGTTTCTTCGCAGAAGCCTGCAACACGTCTGCTCCCTTTGGCAGCCAGCCCATACCGAGCTGAACTCTTTTATACCCTTGTTCCAGTTGGAGCATGACCAGCAGGAGTGAGGGGGCATGGCCTGCTCAGCCCACACAGAGATTAATCTCTGCTGAACCGATGTGGGGTAGGTGTACCCCATTTCAATTTTATATTAAAAGTTTCCTAGCAACAAGTTCTTCGAGTGCTTGCTCATGTCCATTCCATTCGAGGTGTGTGCATGCCTCTGTGCACAGTTACTGGAACTTTTTTCCCCCTTAGCAAATCCCATAGGGCTGGCTTCGGTGCCCCCTGGCGCTCTGTGCACATGCCACGGTATAAGAGGTGCTGCCAGCCCTACATTCCCTCCCTTCTGCCTTTGATGGTTACTGGAACTGCCTTTGCTTGCATTGCAGGCGGGGTCGAGCACTGAACTACACTGGGGTCAGAGCATGAAGATCCGCTCTCCAGAGCCAGCATCTTCAGTCAGGGAGCCACCTCCAACTCCTGGGAGGGGTGGAGCTCCTCTGCACCTACCGGCGCCATTGACACCAGAGGATTTTCAGGCAGCAAGAGCCTTGCTAGCCTTGCCTGTGCTACATCTGCCCCTACCTCCACCGAGAGGGAAGATCTCCAGCAGGCTGGTCACCTAGGGTGGAGCAGTGCAGCTCCCTTAGAAGTTGTTCCAGGTCATGGTTGCTGGACTGACCTGCATCAAGTCAGGAAACGAAGTCACCCTCCTGATGTCGGTCTTAATCCCTGGCACCGGGAGAAGTCTACTCCAGGAGGGGACACTGATTGTGGTTGTCCGCAGGCGCCGCTCCCCTGGTAGAACTCACTATTCCCGGTCATCAGAGACAGACTAGGCACCAAGGAGTTCGCCCGCACCGAGGCGGCGCCGAACCTGGTTGCCAAAGTCTGATTCGGCCCCGAGAGGCAAGCAGTGCCACAAGTCCTCAGTACCGCGACAACATTCCGGAAGATCCAGCTCTTCAGAGCACAATTCAATGTGCCGGCACCAGTTGCGGCACCCATGTTGGACCTCATTGGCATTGAGGTAGGCGGCGTCAAGAGGACGCTCTCCGGAGCGACAGAGCACCCACAGATCAGGTACTGCTCCTGCCTTGCGCACAGCCCCAGTGTGGTCTTCTGATGGTACCTCAGTGTCATCCTGGGGGGTGTAGTCACCAGGCAAGTCACCATCAATAAAAGATGCCAGAGCCCCCAGTGCAGGTAGTCCCCAGATGGCCTCAAGGGCAGTGATCGCCACTATGGCCGTATTGGGGCCCCTGGGGTTTCCTAGGAGGGCTGGGGCCACAGTGCCACCGGAGGTTTTTCGCCTTCCTCTGCAGCATGGGGCATGAGTCGCTTGCTGGTGGATTCCCTGCAGCTTGAGGTCTTCAAATCTCATTTTTGAGGATTTCAATAACTCAGTCATGGGTTCGGGGTTGTTATAAATGTGTATGGGTAGGGTTTTGTGGCCTGCCTTGTGCGGGAGGTCAGACTAGATGATCATATTGGTCCCTTCTGACCTATGAGTCTATGAGTCTATGAATCAGGGAAGGGCCACTATTTACCCTTGGACAACGATTCAGACCCACAGGAAGGAACTCCTGTGGGGACCGCTCGTTGACAGGAAGGGGTGCCACCTCCGGCTGCGCCCCTCCAGTCCTCTTCCTCCTCACCGGATGAAGCAGTCTCCCAGGGTCACTCAGCACTTTTGGATGATTTTGGGTGCACCAGGAGCTACTCAAGAGGAGTTGGAGGTAGAGGAACTAAAAGAGGCGGTGAACTGTCTCTTTAATATACTAGCAGCGGCGGCCCCAGCTCAGGCAGCCCTCCCCATCCATGAAGGGGTGCTCAAGATAGTGAAGGCCTTGTGGCAAACTCCTTCCTCTGTAGCCCCAACATCTAAAGGGGCAGAGAAAAAATATTATATCCCAGCTAAGGGGTTTGAATACCTGTTCAGCCATCCCTCCCCTGGGGCCTTGGTAGTGGATGCTGCCAACCAGAGGGATAGGCAAGGGCAGCCGGGGTCTACCCCAAAAAACAAGGACAATGAAAAACTAGACTTGTTTGGGAGAAAGATTTATTCAATGGCAAGCCCATAGTTTAGGGTTGCCAATCAGCAGGCTCTCCTAGGCAGGTATAATTTTAACCTTTGTGACTCACTGAGATATTTCGCTGATGCTCTGCCCTAGGACTAGGCACTGGATTTTAATACCTTTGTAGAAGAGAGTACCACAGTGGCTAGAGCAGTACTCCAGACATCCTTGGAAACGGCTGATTTGGCGGGCAGAGCCATAACCTCTGCCATCTGTATGCACAGGTGCTCGTGGCTTCAATTCTCAGGGCTGTCCCAGGAGGTCCAACAGTCCATCCAGGACCTTCCCTTTGACGGGTCAGCCTTATTCTCCGACCAGATGAACAACGGACAGACATGATCTGAAAGACTTGAGGGCCACGCTCCACTCCCTGGGCCTTTATATGCCGCAGACCTCTAGGTGTCATGCACGTCCCCAGGGCCAGCAGCAGCAGAGGTATCAGCCACGGCCATTCACAACCTATAGACAACAGGACAGAAATAGGGGGTCTAGGAGATGCCATCTGCCCCCAAGTTCCTCCTCAGCCCCTCAGCAAGGGTCATCTAGGCAGTTGGACAATCAAAGGTGGCCTTTTTGATGGTGCGCCCAAGGGCGGCACCCTAGCCCGTTTCCTGGATCCCTCCCACCCCTTTTTAAACTGCCTAGCTCCCTTACAGTCTGAGCCAGCCAAAATTACTTCAGACCGCTGGGTCCTTGGCATAGGTTCAGCAAGGTATGCCCTCCAGTTTGTTTCTTCCCCTCCCAGCAACCCTCCCCCTCCGTCCCTCTTCAGGGACCCTCCTCAGCCTGGGAGCACTGGAAAAGGTCCCTCAGGGCATGACAGGAAGAGAGTTCTTCTCGAGGTATTTCCTCGTTCCCAAAGCGAAAGGGGGTTTACGGCCCATGCTAGACCTGCATCGTCTCAACAAATAACTCAAGAGACTCAAGTTTCACATGTTTCCCTAGCTTCCAGAATCCCATCCCTTGATCCAGGAGATTGGTATGACACCCTTGATCTCAAGGACCTGTATTTCCATCTCTCTATTCTCCACAGCCACAGGCGTTTCCTTCACTTCATGGTGGTCGGTTCCCACTACCAATTTACAGCTTTACCCTTTGGCCTGTCCTTGGCCCCGCCGGTGTTCACCAAGTGCATGGCAGTGGTGGCTGTGCACCTGAGGTGAAAGGGGGTACACATTTCCCCCTACCTGGACGATTGGCTAATCAGAGGCAGCTCCAGATCCCAAATTCAGAACAGTGTGAGCCTGACATGGGTTGCTTGCTGCCGGCTGGGCCTGCTGGTAAACGAGCAAAAGTCCACGTTAATTCCTATGCAGTGCATAGAATTAATCGGTGTGATCCTGGTTGCTTCCCAGGCCAGAGCCTTCTTGCCCCAACCATGCTTCAAGGCAATGTCCTCATTATTGCCCACCTGCACCAATGCCCTACAGCTGTTAGGACACATGGCGGCCTGCACCTCTGTGGTGAGGCTGGCTCACCTAAAGCTCAGACCACTTCAATCACAGCTGGCCTCGGCATGCGTTCCGAGCAGGCACCTTCTGGGTCGGGTGGTCACAGCCCTTCCCCTCCACCCCCAGGTCCTAGCCTCCCTAGACTGGTGGAGAACCTCTTGGGCAGTGTTAAGGGACGGTCCATTCGAGGAACTGGTCTCCTCAGTTACCCTAATATTGGACACCTTGGACGTAGGGTGGGGGGCCCACATCAGCGCTGACCTTGACACACAAGGGTTCTGGTGGAGGGAAGAGAGGCACCTGCACATCAATGTGAAAGGACTACGGTCCATTTGCCTGGCATGCAGAGTGTTCCTCCGCTTCATTGCAGGCAAAGTGGTACAGGTGCTGACAGACAATACATCGGCCATGTGCTACATCAACAGGCAGGGGCAAGACGGTTCTTCAGCCTTATGCAGGGAAGCTATCCATCTGGGACTTTGCCGTGAGACACAATTTTCACATGATAGCCTCTCACTTCCCTGGCGTGAGGAACGAGGCGGACCGCCTCAGCAAGTCGTTCTTACCCCACCACGATTGGTCACTACACCCAGAGGTGGCATCTATGATCTTCTGGAGGTGGAGCTCTCCTCAGGTGGACCTGGTCGCACCAGCATGGAACAAGAAGTACCCGCAGTTCTGCTCTCTCTCTGGCCAAGAGGCTGGTCAATCTCTGATGCGTTCCTCCTGCAATGGTCAGGGAGCTTCATTTATGCATTCCCGCCCATTCCCCTCCTGCACAGTCCTGCTGAAGATCAAGAGGGACAAAGCGGACGTTATCTTGATCGTTCCAGCTTGGCCATGCCAGCACTGGTTCAGCATGCTGCTAGACCTGTCAATCGCCTCTTTCTTTGGAGCTTCCGAGACGACACGATCTCCTGTCCCAAGATCACGGTCCCTTGTTCCACCCGGACCTGGACGCCCTGCACCTCACAGCGTGGAGGCTTTGTGGCTGAGCGAGGACAAGTGAGCTTGTTTGGCGCAAGTCCTGCTGGGTAGCAGGAAGCCTTCCATGTAGGTTGTGTGTCGGGCTAAGTGGAGGCGGTTTACCTGCTGGGTGGAGTTCCGGGGTATCCCGCCTAGTGTCTTGCCAATACAGGCGATCCTGAAGTATTTTCTACAGCTAAAGCTCCAGGGACTCACTGTGGCCTCCCTGACAGTCCACCTAGCAGCTATATCAACCTTCCATCAGCCGCTGGAAGGGAGATTGCTGCTCTCCCACCCAATGACAATTATGTTCTTGGAAGGGATGGAGAAGCTCTATCTGCAGGTCTGTAACCCAGTGACTCCCTGGGATCTCAACCTGATCCTTCCATGACTCATGGAGCTCCCTTTGAACCTACGGCTTCATGCCCTCTGCTCCTACTTTCCTGGAAGGTGACCTTCCTGGTGGCCATTACCCCGGCAAGGAGGGTTTCTGAGATTAGCGTGCTGACCTCGGAGCCCCTCTGTACTGTATTCTGTAAGGTCCAGTTGAGGCTGCACCTGGCCTTCCTGCCCAAGATGGTTTCCCAATTTCATTATAACCAGGATATTTTTCTCCCTGTGTTTTTTCCCAAACCGCATGGTTCGGAGGAGAGAAGGTGGCACTTGCTAGATGTAAGACAGGCCCCGGCTTTCTACATCGAGTGCATGAGACTGTTCCAGAGATTGACGCAGCTCTTCATCACAGTAGCTGACCCGATGAAAGGCTCATCTGTCTCCGCCCAGAGCATCTCCTCATGGATAACTTCCTGCATCAAGTTCTGCTATGAGCAGGCGAAGGTGTCGCTTCTGGGAACCATCACAGCGCACTCAATCAGAGCTTAAGCCTTATCTACCGCAGGAAGACACGGCCTTCAGCAGAGCAGTGCTGCAGGCAGCTCATCGGTAACTCCGGCCCATCTCCCAAGGTGTTGCTTGTTAGTCACCTATAATGGAATGGACATGAGCAAGCACTCAAGAAAAGACGGTTACTTATCAGTAACTGCTGTTCTTTGAGATATGTTGCTCATGTTCATTCGATGACCCACCCCATCCCGGCTGCTGGAGTTGGTGGAAAGAAAGGGACTGAGGGGTGTAGGGCCGACAGCGCCACATATACCACGGCATGTACATGAGGTTCCAGGGAGAATCAGAGTTGGTCCTCCAGGAGCTGCTAAGGGGAAAAAAGTTCTGGTAATGTGCAAGGAGGCATGCACACACCTATAATGGAATGGACATAAGCAACACATCTTGAAGAACAGCAGTTATTGGTAAACAACCCTCTTTTCTAACTATAGGGTAGTTAAGCTCTATTACTGGAGGGTTTTAAAAACAGGTTGGACAAACATCTGTCAGGAGTAGTCTAGGTTCACTTGATCCTGCCTCAGGGCAGGGGGCTGGACTTGAGGACCTCTTGAGATCCCTTCCAGGCTGATATTTCTGTGATTAATTTATCCTCTACTTGGTAGCTCAAGCAGCTCTTTCACTTCTAGTGATCTCACTTGTAACAAATATAAGTCCAAAATATTTAGACGGAGGTGCGATTTCTTCCCCCCCCACCCAATTGACAGAGTTCCTTTAAATTATCAAAGTACCCATCATGTACTTGGTACAAGAAGTGTGATCTTTGCCCTAAATGGTTTCATTTATTTAAATGGAAAATGTAAGCAAACATGAATGGTGGAATATCCCTTCTCTTCAATAATCTGTGATCAGTAACAGGGAAGGAAACATTTGGAATGAGCTTTTTCCTTTAGAGAGCTTGGCCTTGTGGTTACAAGACAGGACTTGGAGTCAAGGGATCTGGGATCTGGCACTTTGGCCAAGTCACTTAAGGCTGTCAGTGACTGAGTTATGAGGCAATGATAATCCTGCACAGGCACATTGGGAGGATTAATTCATAAATCTTTGTGGAGTGCTTTGAAATCCTACCACAAAAGGTGATTTCTGGGGCAAATCTTCCCCCCTTCTTTGTGGGTGTCGAGGTCCCCCAGGCAGCAAAATCTGTGTGGATCATCTAAAGCCAGGGGATTACAAGCTTTGGGGAGGACTGTGCAGGACATGAGCAATACCAGAATGGCACGGAGCTCTGTTCTCTACCAGACGAACAGTGGAGGTGGTTGGTATTCTGTCGTGGATCCTGCCCTCCATGGACAACTGGAGGGGGCGTGCTAGGGCCATAGTAGAATAAGTGACCTTGTAACTATTCAGCAGCCAGGGGAAGGATTTTTGCTTCTCATCACCATGGAGAATCAGCACCCAACTCACTAGTTTGCTGAATGGAAAGATGCAGGCCTACATGTTTATAGCAGTGAGTAGTTTTGTTTTCAAGCCACACTGATGCCTCAGCCCATGAGACATGGGCACCCGTTATCTCCTTTCCCCCTGAAAGATAATCCTTCACTCATGGATAGTTGGGAGCTCTCCAGATAGCCGGGAGCTCAGTCCTGCTAATCTTCACATACACTTCCCCGCCCCCTCCCTTCCTAACTTGTGATCCGAGAGGCAGGAAAGTACGTGAGCCCCTCCTCCACCCCAGACCTTTCCCTCTCTGCATATGAGCCAGGCTCCAGGACATCCAGAGCCAGAAGAACAAACGTTTTCTGAGCCACTTACAGGAACTTCAGGCTTAGCTAGTCCAATGACTTTAACGAAAGAGGGTTTCAGTGGGGGACTTCCCCCACCATCTGAGCTGGGCATTGCTGGCGCGGACAGCAGCAGAGGGAAGGAAAAAGCTATGTTGGAATTCTTGGCAGGAGGGGAGCCCTTTGGATCAGTGGAACCTGTCAAAAAGCCCACGGGCAGGTTGATTATGCACAGCATGGCCATGCTCGGCCGGGAGTTCTGCTATGCAGTGGAGGCTGCCTTTGTCACCCCGGTGCTGCTCAGTGTGGGGCTGCCCGAGAGCCTCTACAGCCTGGTTTGGCTCATCAGCCCCATCTTGGGCTTTGTGCTGCAGCCTGTGGTGGGATCAGCCAGTGACCACTGCACCTCTGGCTGGGGCAAGCGGCGCCCTTACATCCTGGCTCTGGGCATCGTGATGTTGCTGGGAATGGCTTTGTACCTCAACGGGGACATGGTGGTCTCAGGTGAGTGAGCTGCAGAGGCTGAGCTAATAAACAAAGCCCAAACTGCTTCTTGGACGGGAAAGAAAAGAGGGTGTTTGTCTGTAAATAAAGTTGAGAACAGGGGCATCATGTTACTGGGTTTCATTGAAATGGCTGAGGATCTTTTCCAGGTTCCACCCTAATGCTGCCTCCTAGTTGCCAGGTTGTTGTGTGCTCTGTGTACAAGTACAATCCCTTGTGTGCTGGTGTGATTGCTTCAGTGTTCATCGAAGTTCAGTAACGTCCAGGCCCAGACTGGTTTAAAGAGCTAACACCTGACTCGTAGATTTTATTTGTATGGTTCAAATCTGATACCCGCAAATTGAGTAAGTATTGATCTTCCCCAGTCTCCTACCCCAAAACCTCTAAGCTAGTGTTGGTGTCCATAGCAAATAATCTAATTGTTCATGGATATGTTTAATTCAGGGAAGTGTAATAATGCTGGCAAATAATAAATAAGAAACAACCCCCTAGGGATGATTTTGCATTGGAAATCTTGAGCAAAGCTGAGTAAGAATAACATCCTACAGGCCATTATGCTGCAGTTCGGGATGTAAATTATTGAAGTTCAGCAGCCCCGGTGGAAAGTTACCTTTGCTATTATAATGGGTTATTCAGGAGCAGTGTATTTAATTGAAACCAATGTCTGCTGTATTGTCAGCTTTCCTTTGAGCTCAGTTAACTGGGATTAGCATGCCCATATGAAGATGTTGTTTGCAAGCCCTGGGGGAGAAATAAAATATGACTGTCAGAGGCACAGCGTTGTTGCATTAAGTCTGTGCAGCAAACGGCTGCAAAGCAGGAGCTGGTTGTAAGAATGAGTTTATTCTTCTTTTTGCAGCTTTGATCCCTGAGCAAGGCAAGCAGCGGACCTGGGCCATAGTTATAACTATGCTGGGCGTGGTGCTCTTTGATTTTGCAGCTGACTTTATCGATGGTCCCATCAAAGCATATTTATTCGATGTTTGCTCTCACCAGGATAAAGAGAAGGGTCTTCATTACCATGCTCTCCTGACAGGTACGCAGGCCCCCTTCTCTCACTCGCTGTCTCTGGGGGCAGGGAAAGAGCAGTAGGATTTTTTCCTTTTACGCACTTCTAATCTTCTTGAATGAACGGATCATCTGATCCTTGCCTCAGTCACGAGTGTTTTGTGCTGGGCTTTTATTCTGGAAAAGGTCAGCTTGTGACTACAGCTGCAGGGATTCTGCTGCAGAAAACTCCAGAAAAGACTGAAAAGTGACATTTGCATATTTCCTACTAGGGTTAAGAGTAATTGAACAAAGTCGCTAAAAAATTTCCCCTTCCCCCTTGTTAAAAGATAAATATTGAGTTTTGCAGCTTGTTTTGATTCTTTTGCCCCCCAAGGAAAAAGTTAGTGAATATAATCTGGATTCCATGTCCAAAGAAGGTAAAAGTAGAAAACAGCTTTTTAATATGCCTTTGTGAGAGAACGAGAGATGCCTGAACTGCATCGATTGGACTCAAACTTTAGTGGTGTTCAGATTTAGCCAAACATGTTTACCTGGCCTATTGATAACACCGTACAGTACTAAAAAAATAAGAGAATTTTAAATATTCAGGACACTTCTGACCCTCTTGAAGTCAGCAATAGTTTTGCTATTGACTTCAATGGAGAGAGGATTTCATTCTCTGTGTACATTGCATTGCTTATGGTATTTATTTACCTTTTGCCTTCCTTTCCTCTGGGACAATAAAAATCATGGATGTCATTTTCACTTTTTGTTCTCAATGCTAACGTGTTTGGGTTGTGAGGACTGCAAAAGAATGTTTATTTGTTTAAAAACTACAGATTCCTTTGGATTTAAATAAAAAATCAAGGCAATATTCCTATTGATCTTAGATTTTTGTGAAAGCTTGAGTTACAAAAATCTAAATTTCAGGCAGCAGTAATATAAATCAAATAGTTCCATTCTGTGAAGCTTCTAATCTTTGGAGCACATTACAAACATTAACTGATTAATGGAGAGTCACTCATTACTAGGTACTGTCTTACTAGGTACTTCTTATTTGTTTAAATAAAAATCAAAGACTGAAAGGGAGACTAAACCCACAGGCAGATCTGTATGCCACAGGGCAGGCAGGAGCAGCTGCCAATTGCAGCCTTTATTTTAATGAGTGGTCTTTGTCTTCCCCTTTGGTCTCTGTTTGGGGTGGCTGCCTGTGCGGTAGCAAAACGTGGTGCAAGGACACAGCTGCTGGAGCAACAACTGATTATTAAAAACTTATCCTTGCACTTCTGCCACTAACTCACCCTTTAGAGATGTGATGGATACGATGCTTATGGTGGTAGGATTAGGTTAAGTTCAGATCATGGCACTCCCAGTCTGAGTGGACCATAGGGAATGAGCTCCCATCTCAGCCTCTGGAAATGGTCCCTCCAAATCAAGCTTGAAGAACATTGGGTTGGGTGGGGGGAGCCTGCACGACCGTAGTCCATGCTGTATGGCTTGTGAAGGACTTTATACCCCAGGGCTGTCAATCCAGCTATGAACCTTACATTAAATCATTTGGTCATTTAAAAACAATGACAAGCTATTGTGTTGGCTCTTGTTCATCTGGAAGATAGAAATACTAGAATTGGGGAAGCTATTTCGTATCATGACTCAATAACTATTTATGCCAGGGTGCGAAGGGTCTGGAGTCTGCCACCTAGTGGTTGCTATCTCTGGTGCTAACCCTGCTGCAGTTGTGCTGGAGGAAGAAGGGGAACTTACCAGATTCCGACCAAGGCCCTGCGAGGCCTGTCTCACGCCTCTCGCTCTGGGACACCTCCAGTCAGCTTATCTGGATCACTTCCTAGCTCCCCCTTCCCTGCGGCAGTTTGCCCTGGCAAAGACTACCTCACGGGTCTCCTACCCGTCTCCAGCCCATAAGAGCTGCCGCTCCCCAGCGCGTCTCCTCTCGGGCTGGGTCTGGCTGCATCTGTCACACAGGGATTCATTAAAAGCTCTAATTTCTGGGAATGCTGCTGGGAATTCCTTCAAAGATACGGTGGCATCTTAATAATGATTGTCCAATAATTTTATTGAGGGTTGGAGTTTTTTCTGTTTTGTTTTTAATAAATGCCAGTGGAGTTTTCTTTCTTTCTCTCTCCAGGTCTGGGTGGTGCCCTGGGTTACCTAACAGGTGCTATGGACTGGGGACATTCTGTACTAGGAAGATATCTGGGATCAGAATTCCAGGTGATGTTCATCATTGCGGCTTTGGTTTTCCTAATCTGTCTTACTGTGCACCTGTGCAGCATTCCTGAAGCCACGCTCAGAGATGACCATACAGAAACTAAGCCCTTGGTGAAAATGGATGAACCCCACGAGTATGGTTCCATAGAGAAAGTCAAGAATGGTTATTTAAAACCAGGATATGTTGGTATAAAGACTTTATCTGAGTTGGGGAAGTCCACTGAAACACCACATACACAGGTAATTGCAGTAGTTATTTTCTAGCCTGTAACAATACATTTGAGGAAGGTTACAGCCATACAGCAATCCTGAAGCTCATGATGCAATGGCAAGTGATATGATCAATTAGGCGCTCAGGTCCTCTAATAAAGTAACATGGAAGTAGTAACATTCATCTAGTGAAAGTTCTTGTCTTCAGTTTGTCATCATCTGCTGAGTTTTTTTAAAGCTACAGGTCAAAGAGCATTGTCTAGTTTTTAGAGAGGGCAACTGAGGATCAGGAAATCTCAGTTTTCTATTCTAGACTCTTCCATGGATAAGCACAGGCAAGGTTCTTAGCCACTGTTTCCCAGTATTTCCCCAGATGGTGTTAACAATATACCACTTTGTAATGAGCTTTAATTCCATATTGTGTAGAAAGACGTAGAAATCCCACTGCCTTCCGATACATATGAGCAGCTCCCGTTGAAGTCAATGGCACTTACACAGGTAAGCTTCAAAGGCAAAATATTCACTGTTCTAATTAACATGCTGACGATGGTATTCAGATCTTGGAAAAGTAAATCCTGGCAAGGCTGATTTAATTGCTTCTCAATCAGATGCTCCAACTGAGAGTCAGTGGCAAGCGGCTGGACACTGAGTTTCATTACTTAGGGGCTTGATAGCTATGGCTTCGGCAAGGTTCCCAGGTGGGAGCGGGTGCTGAAGGGTTGTGAACCGGCACATGCATTTTGTACATTCCACATTTCAGTCCAAGGCAACTTGGCAAATCACTGAGATGATTCTGAAAAACATCGGCACATTGTATCTCTAGGACTAATGCTAGCGAAATGAAATAGGCAATCTTTTGTTTTTGCTGCTATGCTGACTAGAAGGGTGCAGAATCCTCACTGCTCTTTTGTGGTATCCTAGGGAAATCAAATGTATGTGTTTTGTTCCTCATCATGAGTAATGAGCTAGTGAGTGGCTTGTTTTGCTTCCACTATGTACAAGTGTCTGCCATTTAAATCTTTGGAAGCTAGGTGAATCCTGTGGCCAAAATGTTCAGATCAGGTGCTTAAAGTTAGGCACCTAAATCCACATTTTGGCTCCTAAATAAGTGGCCTGATTTAAGATGTATTACTATTTATTGTTTGTATTCTGGGAAGACAAAGAGAAAGAGACAAACAACAAATAAGCAATTTGTCGGAATTATGGAACTTCTACGTTACAGTGTCTCCCTGCTTTCCCTCTACCATCCCCTCAGCAGCAGCCAGCGTCTTTCACCACCATTGCTCACCAGGAGTGCCCTTCCTTGGCTTGGCAACAGAGGTGCTGAAAACCCCCCGCTCCCTTTGGCCACAGAAGTTCTAAGAAAGGGAGATTTGTTGAGAAGAGAGAAAGCGGGTCAGACAAGAACATAAGCGCTGCATGATGCAGCTATCCTACGAGCTAATGCCAATGAATCAACAACACATGATACTTCAGAAAACCAAACCTCTCTGTTCTTGCTGTTCTACTCTCTTCCTCCTCCTCTAACCCTTTGGTTGAGCAGCTTGGCAGAGAACCAGAGTCTGATATTGAGCATTTTGTGTGTCTGTGTCAGCTTTCCTTCCTCCACCTAACTCACAGCATTCTTATGCATTTCATGTTTCTTTGATGTGCCTGTCTTAGTCGTATCAGTCCAGACGCCTCGGCCCTGTCACAGATGTGTGTACCACTCCAGTGCCTCCCTAGAGACAAATCTTCTGTCTGTCTCATGCCATATCCACTGAATGTTTTCCAAGTTCATTCAATTCTGTAATTGCTAAACCATTCAGGTTTCTATTTTTCTGTATCCCTTTTATGTTTTACTTCCAAACAAGCATCCCTCCAGCTCAGGGTCATATTTTTTCTAGCCTACAGACCATGCTTTTGCATGTTAATTTCAGAGATGTCAACCTAAAGACAGGGTGGCCTGCCTTTAAGGAGATAGGCTTGGATTATTTTGGAGTTCTCTCTTAAATTGATTTTTATTCTGTATCAAATATAAGTTGACATTGCTGGAAGCTTCTGTGAAAATTGGCGAAAGTTCGACACTGACCCTTGAATGACAGTAACAAATAACATCTACATTCTTAATAAAATCAGAAATATTATAGACACTAACAAAGCACCTGCAAATTGTTTTATCAAGCCCTTTCACTAAAGAGAATAGGCTCTGTTGACATATCTTTTTCTATGATCATAGAATCATAGAAGATGAGGGTTGAAGGGACCTCAGGAAATCATCTAGTCCAACCCGCTGCTCAAAGCCAGACCAACCCCAACTAAATCATTCCAGCCAGGGCTTTGTCAAGCCAGACATTAAAAACCTCTAAGGATGGAGTTTTACCACTTCTCTAGGTAACCCATTCCAGCGCTATACCACCCTCCTAATGAAAAAGATTTTCCTAATATCCAACCACAACCTCCCCCACTGCAGCTTGAGTCCATTGCTCCTTGTTCTCTTATCTGCCACACTGAGAACAGCCTAGCTCCATCCTCCCTGGAACCCCCTTTCAGGTAGTTAAAGGCGGCTACCAAATCCTCCCCCATTCTTCTCTTCTGCACACTAAACAAGCCTGGTTCCCTCAGCCTCTCCTCATAAGCCACATGCTCCAGCTCCCTAATCATTTTTGTGGTCGTCTGCTGGGCTCTCTCCAGTTTGTCCACATCCTTTCTGTAATGGGGGGCCCAAAACTGGACAAATGTGGCCTCACCAATGCCAAATAGGGCAGAATAATCACTTCCCTCGATCTGCTGGCAATACTCCTACTAATGCAGCCCAATTTGCCATTAGCCTTCTTGGCATCCAGGGCACACTGCTGACTCATATCCAGCTTCTTGTCCCCTGTAACCCCCAGGTCCTTTTCTGCAGAATTGCTGCCTAGCCAGTCGGTCCCTAATCTGAAGCTGTGCATGGGATTCTTCCATCCTAAATTCAGGACTCTGCATTTTTCCTTGTTGAACCTCATCAGATTTATTTTGGTCCAATCCTCCAATTTGTCTAGGTCATTTTCTATCCTATCCTTACCCTCCAGTGCATCTACCACTTTCCCTATTTTAGTGTCATCTGCAAACTTGCTGAGGGTGCAATCCACTCCATCCTCCAGATCATTAATGAAGATGTTGAACAAAACTGGCCCCAGGATCAACCCCTGGGGCACTACACTTGTTACCAGCTGCCAACTAGACGTTGAGCCATTGATCACTCCCTGTTGAGCCCAATGCTCTAGCTAGCTTTCTATCCACCTTATAGTCCATTCATCCAACCTGGACTTTACTTTGCTGGCAAGAATACTGTGGAAGACCATATCAAAAGCTTTGCTAAAGTCAAGGTATATCACATCCACCGCTTTCCCCACATCCACAGAGCCAATCATCTCACCATAGAAGGCAATCTGGTTGGTCAGGCGTGACTTGCCCTTGCTAAATCAATGCTGACTGTTCCTGATCACCTTCCTATTTTCCAAGTGCCTCAAAATGGATTCCTTGATGACATGCTCCATGATTTTTCCAGGGACTGAGGTGAGGTTGGCTGGTCTGAAGTTCCCCAGATCCTCCTCCTTCCCTTTTTTTTGAAGATGGGTACTATATTTGTGTTTCCAATCATGTGGGACCTCCCCCAATCACCACGAATTTTCAAAGATAATGGCCAATGCTCTTCAATCACATCAGCCAACTCCCTTAGCACCATTAGATGCATTCCGCCCCATGGACTTGTGCATGTCCAACCTTTCTAAACAGTTCTGAACCTGTTCCTTCAGCACTCAGAGCTGCTCACCTCCTCCCCACTCTGAGCTGTCCAGTGCAGTAGTCTAGGACCTGACCTTGTCTTTGGAGATAGAGGCAAAAAAAAAAAAAAAGCATTGAGTACTTCAGCTTTTTCTACATCATCTATCACTAGGTTGTCTCCCCCATTTATTAAAGGGCCCACACTTTCCCTGACCACCTTCTTGTTGCTAACATACCTGTAGAAACCCTTCCTTTTCCCCTTCATGCCCCTTGCTATCTGCAACTCCGGTGATAATCCTTTTTAAGGGCTACCAGTGAATTAGCTAATTCCAAGAATTAGCTTGTTCCAAGATTAGATTCCTTGAAAGCAATCATAAACTTTCAACATGCGTTATGAATCTTTTGACTAAACTCATGGTTCTTAATAGTGGTTGAGCTGTTATAATATGAATAGACATCTGGAGTGAATGCTTATCCTCTAACTTGTTGCCAGATTGCCTGGGGCCTGATTCTGTAACCGTTAGCCATATTGAATAGCATTTATCCCCACAAATAATCCCATTGATTTCAAATTGATTTCACTGAGAGCTGCTGTGAGCTTTGGAAAAACAGGACGCATATTTAGGTGCCTGTGATGGGGCCCCACGGCTCCTGTCCTTTTTGCTTTGCACAGACTGCTCAGAGACCATCTCTCTTGTGGATATCGCTGTGGCGTTTTAGTGTGTCACTCCGCCTCCTTTAACATATTATTGCAGTCACAATATTTTGCAGTGTTATTTTGCTAACCCTTCTCCAAAAGGGGGAGAGGGGAGGTGTCTTTTCCCCAAGAACTCCGTTTTGTCTGCCACCCAGCCTATCCATGCACCTTTCCTTTCCTGCTTCTCCTCTCTGCACATTCCTGTGCTTTTAATCCAGTCTCCTTGTTAATGGGTTCATTAGCTCCCCAGCTCCAATTTATCTGATAATCAGGAACTCCTCTCCTTAATCAGGACTTATCAATTTTTTCAAAGATTGGTTTGTGTGTTGAATGTGTATGTACGTGTAGGTATACGATGTGTGTTATATGTATGTATATTACATATACCTATTTTCATTTCTATTTTTTAAAACAAATGGCAACTATTTCTGACCACTCCTCAACCTGTCAGTTATACTATTATAATAGTGTTCTGTGTGTATGTTAGTGAAATGCTGTTTATGCTTTGATTATAAAGAATGTGTAAAAGTTTTAAAGGGATATATGGAACAAATTCCATCAGACAGTATGATCAGAAACAGTCATTTTATTTGTAGTAACAGCTGTGAGCCACTGTCTAATACTTCTATAACTTTAATATAACAGAAATCTCATCTCATTTAAGTATAGTAGATGCTGTAAGAGACAATACTGCCAAGACAAATTCCAAAGGATTTGCCAGACATTACCCAGTCCAAGATAAAATTTGGCAGCTTGAATTTTAAAATTGCTTAAAAACTTTTCATGGGAGAAAAATGTTGCTGCTGTTCCAAGCTCAACATGCTGTGATGATCTATAGACCAGCTAATAGCATAATCAATTCAGAGGAAAGCATAGTGTTAAAAATATCTAGAGCATTTCAGCGATGAGAGGGTATCGTCAGCATACGGCAAATGAAAGGCCAAATTCAGCTGTGCGCACGCACACACAACAATGCAAGGGCAGATTTTGTCTCGCTTACGGTTTTTTTTTTAATTAGCTACAAAGCTTTTAAAAAAACCCAAGTGAGGGCAAAGTTATTTCAGCTGAACCTAAATTGCCTAACCTTGGGCTGTTTGCAAAATTCATGTGTTTATTAAGTGGCCTTGTAGTTACGGCATTGGACTGAGAGTCGGGAGGCCTGGGTTCAGTTCAAGCTTTGCCACAAACTGTGTGCGCTTGGGAAAGTAATTTAATCTCTATGGACGTCCATTCTCCGCCAGTCAAATGGGGATAATAATACTTTCTTTCTCCCACCGTTTGTCTGTCTTGTCGATTGAGGGCTAAAAGATAACTGTTGTGACAAAGTCGAGCCAGAGGGCCAGGATGTGAGCCCTAAAGGGTTAAAGGCCCTTCGTCCGGCAGGCAGAGGAGAGATTACCGCAGGGCAATTAGAGGCACCTGGACCCAATGATGGGCCACTCCAGGTATACTTAATCCCTGCCTCTCCTGAAGGAGGGGAAAGGAAGAAACGAGGAGGGGGCTGCTAGAAGACCTGTGCCAGCTGGAGGAGAAGCTTCCCTCCCCGACCAGAAGACAAAGCTCCTCTGCAGCCAGGGGAGATGGGGTAGCTGGGGGCGCCCTGGCCCATGAAGAGAGGTATAAGTACGAGACCCACCAGGGGGAAGCTGGCAGGTTACCACACTTTGCAGAATAGTATCTTACTCCTTGGGTAGTTCCATTGATTTCAATGGGATTATTTGTGATGTAAGGAACTCCTCAACATGAATAAAGCTATCGTAATCTGGCCTTTATGTTGTAAGCTCTTCAGGACAGGGGTTTTGTCTCATTGTGTAGATGTACAATGCCTAGCACAATGGATTCCTGATCTCAGCTGGCGTCTCTAGGTGCCAGTGTAACACAAATAAATAGAGCTGTTCAGAAATTTTAGAAATAAATAGTAATAATAATATCAAGGAAGATCCGCCTCCCATCAAAGCCATTGTAAGTCTATCCATTGACTTCATTAGGTGCCAGCTAACCCATGCACTCATTCCGCTGATCTATCAAATAGAAAAGAAAGGTGCAAATATGTAGTTACTGAACATAACACAGGGAATGTCAAGACCACAGTGACCCTTCTTGGTGAAATAAACAAAAAAGCTCCAGAACTGAAAAAAGCTGAGGCCTTCCCTGCCTGCTGTCAGCTGTTTTTGTTAGCTTCAAGGCAGCAACACTTGTTGTTAATTGCTTCCTTTCAGGTTCAGACACGGATGACCATTAAAAGCCTCATGAAGGCTCTTTTAAGCATGCCTTCCCACTATCGCTGCCTGTGTGTGTGTCACCTAATCGGATGGACAGCTTTCCTTTCCAACATGCTCTTCTTCACTGATTTCGTGGGACAGGTAATGTATGTGTATATATCTCCTCACATACGCCAAAAGCAATCCTCTCATCGGATTGCTTTATGCACTTGGTTCAGCTGTGACCATGATTTCAGGGTCAGTAACTGCTCGAACAGCTGACTGAGAGTTTTGTAAAGTGCAGATGAATGCCCTCAGGCCTTCATTATAGAACTAGATCTGTCCGATAGCAAAGAGGGGCGGGGAGGGAGGAGACAGCCTCCTGCCTTTTGATGTACACTCTTCCGCAGAAGATGAAATGCTGATTTTTAATCGTTCTCTCTGGAACTTGCAAGGACATCTATTCCCATTTAACTATTTAGAACAAAGCACACACATCTCTTGCAAACACCTCAGTTCTCTGCTTTAGCTGCGGGGCTGCTCCGTAAAGAGCAGGTGTTCTAATTAAAGTCCTGCTTGCTGCAGCTGCTTTGGAATAGGCTCTGCTGTGGCCTGCTGGAGTAGCAATTGCCACATGGACCCTTCATCTGGAAGCTCAACAGAAAAGCTCCCCTAGGACAATCCCGCCCTCTGCAGCTCAGCCCTCTTGCCTCCTTTATGAACTGACTTCCCCTGTCATGTCCTCTAGACTGTGCTGTGGTGCCTTCTCTGGAGCATGACATCAGCTTCTTGCCATCAGTCGTTCCTTCCATCAGGGCCACTGAAGCTGTCCCTTCCTCCAAGCAGCTTCCAAAAGAAGGGCTCCCCATGCTCTACCCCACTCACGGGCCTCTCCCATCTTCTTGCCTCTCTGGACCCAGCTGCCTCCTGTTAGTCAGAACCGTGACTACCCCCCCAGGAGCCACTGCCCTTCCTACTGGATATCCCAACACCTCCCACCTAGCAGCCCACTTTCTTCTGGTCCCCAACCCTTTGCGAGGTGTTGCTAGGTGAGTGGGAGTGTCTGTTTCCCAGGGAGGGTGTCTGTGAATGTATGGCAGCCTGGGAGTGAATGGACGAGTAAGAGGATGAATAAAAGAATGAGTCTGACCAAGCATACATGGAAGGAAGAGTATGTATGGGTGAGTGTAAGAATGAGAGAATGCATGACCATAGCAGAGTGAGCGGGGCTGAGAATGGCTGACTGTAGGCAAGTGACAGGGGTGGGTAGTTGAAAAAAGGGGAGAGAGAGATTGGGAAGAGAAGAGGGGAGGGAGGACAAAGGAGAAGGGAATCAAGTGAC
Source organism: Mesoclemmys tuberculata (assembly GCA_007922155.1). Classification (NCBI taxonomy): domain Eukaryota; kingdom Metazoa; phylum Chordata; order Testudines; family Chelidae; genus Mesoclemmys; species Mesoclemmys tuberculata. Next base: position 20,249,746 of record ML675629.1, on the reverse strand, counting down.
AAAGTGAGAAAAAGGAGAAAACAAAGCCATAGAGACTAGATAATCCAGAGAGAAGAGGAGGGCAACAAGAAGGGTGGGACTGAACGTAAATGTAAGAGGGACCGTTGGGGGTAAACAGGGAAAAGGGAGAGGAATTAGAGGAGAAGAGGGAGAGAGATGGGTGGACTCTGGGAGGGAGGGAGAGTCCTAGTGGGTGGAAAGAGGCAAGCATGGGAAAAAATAATAAAAAAGGGAGGGAAACAGAAAATGGAAGTGAGAGGCGAGGAAAAGAAAGCAAAAGTGCATGGTCATGCACAGCTTGAAGGCAATAAATAGTTGTTGTTATTGGTCTCTGGTTCTCTCCCCTCCTGATGGGCATTAGGGGGCTCAGGTCCCTGTGGATGCAAGGCATTATGTAACTGCAGAGCGTTATCATTTCCCTGCACTTTGTGGTGTATTTCAGATAGTATACCATGGTAATCCTTATGCACCACATAACTCCACAGTTTACCTTTCCTATGAAAGAGGAGTAGAGATTGGATGTTGGGGCATGTGCATCAATGCTATTTCTTCATCGCTGTATTCCTGTAAGTACCTGAGAATGTACTCTGGCTCTGAGTTTCAGAATGGGTTTGATACTGTACATAATTTCCCATGTGTTTTTTCTTTTTTTAAAAAACCCCCCAAAAATCTACTGTAGGCAGTATTGTTGTAGCCATGTTGGTCCCCGGATATTAGAGACACAATGTGGGTGAGATAATATCTTTTATTGGTCCAACTTCCGTTGGTGAGAGAAAATATCTACTGGTTTTTAGTATTAAGAGCTTTCATAAATGTTAAAAGGCCTGGATCCACAAAGGAATCTCAGTGTTCCAGTGCCAAACTTTTGGGCACTTAGCAAATCACAGGAACAAAAACGGGATCCACAAAACCTGAATCTGATGTGCAGACTCACTGTACACTCGATGGGGAGAGAGAGATGCCATAGACTGCCATTCCCAAGAGCAAGCACACGAGGTGGGGAGTCACCGCTAGCTAATGGGAGATGCCGTTGAGAGGGGTGTGTCCTAAGCCACACTTATCACTCAGAGGTAGGCGTCTGGTGCATGAACGGGACCCTCTTCTCTTAAAGTCAGATGGCTTATGGACCTAACTCCACGGAAGGAGGAATGGCCATGCTGCTGCTGGCCACTTTATAACTTTTCGCCCAGTGGTTCGGGATACAGAAGACCCAGGTTTAATTCCCCTCTCTGCCTGAGGTGGAAAGGGTCTCCCACCTCTCAGGAGAGATGTTCCAGCTACTGAGCTATGAGATATGCTGATTTGGGGCACCTTCTTTCTCTCCTGTTTGAAGCTGGCCCACTTTGGTTAAAGACTTAGAGTCATTGGGACAGAGAGGGAGGCTATGTCTACATGTGCAGTGGTGAGTAGAGTACAGACACCGCGTGCCCTTCTGACATGGGTATAAATAGCAGTGTAGATGATGAGGCACTGCTTAGGTGAGCAGTGTGGAGACGTGTCAAACCTTAAGATGTGTACCCTACATGACACTCTACATGCCCAAGCAGTGCCTCTGCCGTCTACACTGCTATTTATACCCAGGTCAGAAGGGCAAGTGAATTTATATACTTATATATCACTGCTATTTATACCCATGTCTTTCACTGCAGTGAAAGACTCCAGCAGTGGGGAAAAGCTCTGGGAGCAGGGAGGAGGCAGGGAAAAACTCCAACAGCTCCCCACTGCTGGAGCTTTTACCCACTGTGTCGTCTCCCTCTTCCCCCACCAGAGTCTTTCACTGACGCATGTAGCTACATGCCACAGTGAGCGTGAACACAGCCTGCTTTTCATTACAGCATGTAGCTACACGTCTCCTGCATGCCACCACCAGGAACACCAGACAATGAGAATGACACTAGACTGGTGGTTAGGTCCTCCACCTAGTGCAGTGGTTTTCAACCTGTGGTCTGTCCGCAGACTACGTCTAAGGGGTCTGCAAAAAGTGACTCTGAAAATCAAGTTTCAGATCCCAGAAAAGACATTCTGTTTTTCTGACCCATCAGAAGTATGTCAATACCCCACCTACAGGTCAAATCCTGTAGCTATTGTCATGAACCATAAAAGCCCACGGTTTTGCACCCTCTCTCATGCTGCAACGAATGCTATGCTGAGCACGTGCAGCATTTGTAGTTGAATTCGGTTCAGCTGGTTTTCAGTCTAAGACTTCTATGGGAGGGATCCATGGACCACAGGTTGAATTTCCGCAGGGATCCACACCTCTATTTGAAATTTTTTAGAGGTCTGCAAATGAAAAAGGTTGAAAACCGTTGACCTAAGAGGTGGGAGACCCAGGGTCCAGAGACTCTTTAATTATTTATCTGCACTTGCCTACGAGATTGGGCCCTGCAGGCAAGATAGTCAGAGGAGTATCTGTCTTCCCACAGTTCATGGATTGTTCTGAAGCTTAGGCCTGAGGGAGGTGTCCAGGCATGTAGAATGAGGTAACAGTGTGACAGTCCAGATACAGAGACATAGGCTTCTAGGGAAATTTTACAGCAGAAATTTAGGTGCCGAGTGAGTTAAATTGCCTCCAGGGTTAGGGGACAGCTAAGCAAGGGTTTTGTGGATTGCAGTGGCAGCTGAAATGGGGGTTTGGGCACCTAAATCTGGGTTTTAGGTAGTTACCCTTTGTGGATCTTTGTGGCCCAAGTTTTTATTGGTAGAAAGGACCTGACTTGTTCCATTGCAGTGGGATTACTCAGGAAGTGAGGTACTGTTCATCATGAGTGTTGACCCATAAGTATTAAGAATTATCACAAAGGCAAATGCTGGAGGTAGAATGGATTCACTGGGGACAATTCTAATGTTCTGTTTCACCTAGCAATCCTGAAACTGTGTCCCATCTACTAATGGCCTCTCCCCACCTGTGCTCTTCACGAGACAAATTCATCACAGTGTATTGCCAGACCTTGCCACAAAAATGAATCTTGCCCTGCAAAATCATTGTGTAAATATTAGTCTAGGGCCAAAAATCTACTTACTAGCCTTTGCCGTGGTGATAAGGGATATTATATACCCCAAAAAAGTTTTAAAAGCTTTCACTTCCTCTGTAGGCTGACAAGTGAGTAGACTTTTGGAGGGCTGAGTTATGCATCTAATAAAATGGCCTTATTGTAGTCCTGCGTGGATCCTTTCCTTTTGGCTCTGAGTAGCAGATATTTGTGTAATACCTCCTGCAACTCCAACAGGACTGCCTAAAACTGATGTCCAGTGCGCCTCCTGACAGTGGGTCTGTTTGTCTTCATCCCAGCTTGTCAAAGAGATTCTTTTATAATTAAAGTCAAGATTCTGTCATGGGTATTTTTAGTAAAAGTCAGGGACAGGTCACTGGTGATAAACAAAAATTAACGGAAGCCGCAACCTGCCTTTGACTATTACTCAAAACACTTTGTGGTGGGAGGGAGGAGGGAAATGGAGCTGCGAGGCTTGCAGCTGTTCCAGCCTGGCTGCTCCAGAGGGCTGGCCAGCCGATCAGCTATTCGGCAGCAGCCCCGGGCCTGACAGTTGCTCCAGCTCTGCCCTGCTCCAGAAGTCATGGAGGTCCCAGAAAGTCCCGGAATCCATGACCTCCATGACCAAATCTTATCCTTCCTTATAACTGCTTGCTCAAAAGAAACAATATTGCAATGACCAAGTTGTTTTTTCAGTCTCAGCAATATTTTTTTCTTCTTTCTTTTCACAGACTTGCAGAAAGGTCTCCAGCCTTATATAGGATTAAAGGGACTTTATTTCATCGGATACCTGCTTTTTGGGATAGGCACCGGGTTTATTGGACTGTTTCCCAACGTATATTCTACTCTGGCTCTGTGCTCACTCTTTGGAGTCATGTCCAGCACGTTGTACACTGTCCCCTTCAACCTCATTGCAGAGTATCACAGGGAGGAAGAGGTGAGCTTAATGTCTAGGGAAAGAAGGAATTGGTTTGTTTTGTCGTGTCTGTTTTAGGAAAAACATTATGTAACTGGGGCAGGGGATTTATTTTCATTTCAAATTATTTGTGGCAGCAGAGGTGCCATGTGGGGAGTGGAGTGTCAAATGCACAGAGCTTCAAGAGTATGGTGATAAACAATACTAATATTACAGATTGTTTGCAGTTATAAAACATTTGGGACCTGAGGCTGGCACAGCACCTCTGAAACATACATTAAGCCTCCTCCCAACCCTGTGAGAGAGACAAGGACTGAATCAATGTATGGATGGCGAAACTGCTGCACAGAGGCTAATACCCCAGTTGTGAAGTCACTCAACACAGGCAAATCCACGTGTCTGCATGGAGCCGCACTGAACTCAATGGGTTTCTGCAAAGGGTGGCTGTCATGTTGTGGGCTGCAGTCCAGACTAGTGAGGGGTTGTGCCACTGTCTGCCCTGTAACCCTGGGTGCCTTGAATGCTCTGCTGCTGTGGCTCACAGCCCTGTCACCAGCAGCCAGGAGACAAGCATGCACTGAGTGTCTGGGTGATAAGCAGCTCTGGTTCAGCCTGCCATGCTCTGGTCTCCACCAGCCTCGGTCACTATTAGCCAAGTGATGCGCCAACACACTCTCAATCCCGATTTTTCCCCAAACCCTGCGCTCGGCAATACTCAGCCCTTTCCTGGACCTTTCAGAGGAACAGCAAGGTTCATTTGCTCCTTTGAAGAGACAAACTGCACAGTTTGTCCCCTTAACTGGAGTTAACGGTCACTTGGATTCGCACACAGCAGTGGGTTGGTTTAGGTTAAAAGTAAAACAAGTTTATTAACCAAAGGAGAGAAGATTTTAGGTGATTCCAAGTAGAAGGAATAAAGTTAGAAAGGGTTACAAATGAACAAAAGTAAAAATAACCTTTCTAGGACTATGTCTTGGTTCAAGGAAAGGTTCCTATCAGCAAGATGGCTGACTTCCCCCTCAGTCAGGATCTCCCACAAAATCCAAAGTGGTTTCTTTGTCTTCATAGGTGAAAGATCACTTGAGGATCTTTGCCTTCCTCCCTTTTATAGTCTAGTGAATCTTTGAAATGGATTCTTCTGAAGGTTAACCCCCAAAATAAAGTTCATGCAACCTATCAGGAAGGAGACATGGAGAGAGGTGGCTAAGGAAGTTCCATGTTGGTTTCTTCTCCTGCTGGTGTTTGCTATTACACAAACAAATCTGTTCTGTTCCCCTTTGATGCAAATGAAGGGCCATTTGATATGTGATTGCCAATCAACTCTGATGACACCTGGCTGGAGGGGTTAACTTATCTTTTGTCCGGAAGAAACATGTTCACCAACTCCCCCCAAACCTACCTGGTAAATACATCTTAGTCTCAGATTTTCTTCACATTTGTATAGTCCCTTGAGTGTTTACCATACATATACCACACAAGAATATGAATCATGGAATCACAGAAGATAAGGGTTGGAAGGGCCTTCAGGAGGTCATCTAGTCCAACCCCCTGCTCAAAGCAGGACCCACTCTACCTATCCAGCTAATGATCAGTGTTTTGTTTGTTTTCAAATAATGCCTTACATGACACACATCAGATACAGTTTATGACTTTAATGAATTGGAGTGAATTGAGCTGGTCAAGCCAGCTGAAACTCTCTACCAGCTCTCAAAGTGTCTCTGGCAGTCTGGCATTGGGATGCCTTTAGGTTACAGTGTCCACACTGAGCTCCTTGCCGGATTGGATTTTAAGGGCTTGTCCACACACACAATTAATTCTGGAATAAGTTAGGGTAAGAATGTAGAGTGGAATTAGCTGTTCCAGAATAACTCCATGTATAGACAAGCCCTAAGTGACTTGCCTGAGGCTACAGAATTACACAATGATAGAGTGGGAATATAACCTATGAGCTGTGGTTCCATCTTTTGCTTTAACCACTAGACTACACTACCTCATGAGAGAGAGGGGGAAACATTCAGCATTCATCCCTGCTCTGAGAAAAACATTTGTTTAGCATCATATATTTTTAAACCCAGGTGTAGTAAGTTTGTACAGTGTTTAGTACAAAGGGGCTGCAATTTCTGATTGGGCTCCAGGAGCTGCTGTAATACAAATCAGTGACCATATACGGCATAGATAATCAGTTTTACAAACCAGGTCAGTGCACAACTCTGTGTTCCTGCAAATCTGATGGCCAGATCTTCATCGTGTATAAATCAGTGAAGCTCTATTTAATTCCGTGGAGCTGGGCTAGTGTACACCAGCTGAGGATGCAGCGGATTCCCTAAAGTATATAACTAAAACGTGCAAGGAAAAGTAAATAGCTTAATTAACTACAAAGCAGTTGTACAAGTGATTTGTTAAAAGACTATAATATAGAGTTGTACGCAGTTCAGCATTAAATTATCTGCATAAAAAAATAAGGTATTTGTAATGCTGGGCTAGGGATTTATAAGAAAATGAACCAGCCTATAGTGATATAATAATTGCCCTGCCAGATCTGTTATAACCTAGCTTCCTGTCTCTGAGAGTGGACGGCACTAAATGGTTTAGAGGAAGGTACACAAAATCCCATAGTGGACAATTATGGCATGACCTGCCATTGGTGACATTTCTTCCTGATCTCATGGAGAGTTATTGGCTGCTGCTCTGAAGCATGTGTGTCATCCCTTTAAAAACTGCTTTCATCCTATATAGCATAAGGTTCTCATTATCCATACAAATGTTTTGAATCTGTGTGTGAGCCTCCACAGTGTGAAATACAGCTCCAAAAGAAAACCTTGAAAGGGCTTCATTCCTCATGCTCAATTATATCATCTTACTGGGCACAGCAGGCCCTTCATGTCATGCAAAATAAGTTGTTAAATTCTTTAATGGAAAGTTCTTTCTGGTGTCTTAAGTTGATGAGAGAGTCTGAAACATGAAAAATAGTACAAAATTGGAGGACTTGATCTTCAGAAAAGTTTTCAGTCTATGCTGCAACTGGAAACTTTGGGGAGATGAATAAATGAAATGTGAGCAAAGCAGATCATAGTACAATATATATGGCAAGCAGTGCTAGGCTGGATTGGGTCAGTGGGAATACAGCTTGCTGCTCTGTACAACTATAAGAGCAACTGAAACTGCAGACCAACATTTAAAACATGAATACAGAAAGCTCTTATTCCAGTGAATCCTTAGAGGGTGTTTTCCACGTGATGGAACGTTTCACAGAATTGACTTAATTTTGCCAGTTAATTTCTTTGTTCTTGGCAGCCCAGATCGGTTGTCACTAAGGATTTTAGAAATACTTTACAATGGATGGGCTGAACCACACAGTTAAAATGTGTGTGTTGGGGTAGGTGGGGGAATTGCACCTAAAGTTTCAGGTTACCCCATTACAATAATAGATATGACATGCATAATCCAAATCTAAATCTGGGCAGGTTCCGGGATGCTGGATTCAGAGCCATCCATCACTAGATGTAACTGAATTGAATGTTGCACAAGTAGAAATGTGAAATTCATATTTAATAAGCCAATGTCCTCAAAGAGATAATCAGAAGAGACCCAGTTGTTTCTTCTTTGATGCCTGCCGCTTGATTAGCTCTGTTGAGTGGTATGATTTCCCCAGTTCTGACACTAACAAGTTAGTTTTATCTCAAGTCTTCTAAAACATACAAGATAGAATAACGAAAAAGCACCTCATAATTGACTGTATTTGTTCAAACATTGATGTACTTGTCTTTGGAACTGTAGGCACACCATGAGAATAAGCTCAGCCCAGTAAAAGATTTACGATTTCAATGAAAATCTATGATTTAAAAGTCCAAAGTACCCCAGATGAAATGCTTTTGCATGACATAGTCAAAAATAAGTGTGGTTGGATCACATTATTCAAGTAAAGCATAGAACAAAGAACAGACCCTTTTAATTAATGGGCTGTCTGTCTGCACCAGGTTTTACACTATTGGCCTCTCAATTCCACTTGCGTATTGTGCACAAAGTTCTCCTGTTCTCCTTTATTTGAATATGGTTGTATGTAGCTGATTTGGAAGATGCTAGGAGTCAGATCCAGGACAGGTCTTAGGTGGTGTAGTGCTGAGTGTCACAGCTGCTAACTTTTACATGGGACTGAATGAGGAAGAGAAGGAAGTGGGGCTGGTTCCCACCTTATTACTTTTAGCCCAACGGTTAGAGTACTAGAGAATAATTCCCCCTGGCTCAACCAGCCTAATGACTACTTAAATATCCACAGTGGAACAGCCATTGGGGTAGAGGATGAACAAGTGAGGGAATGACTCTGTAGCCTGGTGGGTAGGAGACCCTTGGTCCTGTCCTCTTGCTCCAATCACTATTTAATCCAAAGTGGAACAGCTTCAGCAAGAGAGACTGAGGGAGCCCCTCAGACTCTCCCACAGCAAAGTGGTTTGAGACCGGGTGAGAGACCCACTGTGCTCAAATCCCTTTTTCCCCTCAGGTCACGGGGAAGAGGATAAATTGAAACTGGGTCTCCCACATCACAGGGCAGTGCTCTATCCACTAAGCTAAAAGTTATAAGGTGCCTCCCTGCCCTCAATTTTGACTGGGACCTGATCTGGTAGGTATGATCAGAGGCCACCTACAGGACTGGGCCCTGCACCGCACTGAGATGGCCAGATGTGCCCATCTTCCCCTGGTTTGTGAATCGCTCTGGAGCTTAGGTGGGAGATAGGTGTCCAGACACTTAAAATAGGGCAGCAGTGCACATGCCCCGCGGTCTATAACTCAAGAGTCTTGGTAACTTTGACAGGGGAACATTAGGCACCAAATGAGTGTAGGCACTTACAGGGTTAGGCACTAGTCAAGTGGGAAGGCCAAGTCACCTCTACAGTAGGAATAGGCTGAAGAGTGTTGTGAGGAAACTGAGGCTGGAGTGCCACAATTCTGGCGCTCTCTACAAGAGGGCTCTCCCAGATGATGTTGAGTCATGTAGCAGTTTCCCATAGTCTGCATTAAAATTGAGTCTGAGTAGCATTGTTAAATAGAACATGAAAAGCACTGAAAGAAATCAACAAGCATCCTTAGCAGCCCAGAGTACCCTTAGCTAGCTGCCCACCCACCACAAAGCACTGAAACTCTCCTTGTCTCCTGCTCTCTGATCTTGCAGTGAGACATTATCACAAATCCTCTGTATTCATGAGTTTGCAAGAAGGGCCAAGTGGATCTAGAAATGATCACTTAATTTTAGTTTCACAAAGAGAATCAAGAACAATTCCTCTATGGCAAGTCCACACATAAGAATCAGAACAGAACCTTGTGTTTTGCTACTTAACAATGGATGGATTTTATGGTTTTGCATCAGCCGTTTTGACCCCGGTGTTGATAATGGAGTATTTGTTATGCAGAAGATTTCTAGTCTATACATGGTTTTCAGTTATGAAGGGCTATATCCAGTCTTGTGTTATGTTGGTGCACAGCAGGGGAAGGGAGAGTGGCTGTTGTTCATCATTGAGCACTAACTAGTACACAGTGACTTTGTGGTATGGACTGCTTAGAGGCATGCCCCAGCATTGTGCCCCAGCATGAGGGATCCTAGTGTGTGTCCGTAGGATTCCTGTTGCTTAGGATACCTCATGAGGGTGCAATTAAAGCTGTTGCTTTGACACTGAAACTTTTAAAAATGTTGGGGCCTAGATACCTCTCTCTCCCATATGTTTATTGTGGCCACTGAGATCAACCCAGAAAGCTGGGCAGTCTTGGTGAATGGCCTTTTTTCTGGGGAATTCTCTTCTTGCCTTGGTTTGCCAGAGGCTGAATCTGCTGAACTTCAAGTCATGCTGCAACACTCCTTTTCCCCAGGCTGGGCGTGGCTGTAGAGGAGATGTGTTGGGGGAGGGTAATGGGACAGTTGAGGGCTGGGTGAGGATTTGGAGAGTTTATCATTGTTTGGAAGGACTATATTTGAATGGTTGTTTTAATTCTGTAACTACTAATCATGCACCCAGAGCATGGGATCATGAATTAAGAGAGTGAGCAAGCCAGCATCCCTTGTTGCATTAGCTGTTGCTACCTGGGCAGTGTTCATAAATGATCTGAAAATAGCTGCATGTAATGCAATGGTTTCCCTTCAGAACACTCTAGTCTGGTGGCTAGGGCACGGAAGTGGGACTCAAGAGCCATAAACTCTACCTTTGATTCTGCCACTGGCCTGCTGGGTGACCTTAGGCAAAACATTTAATTTCTCTGTGCCTCAGTGTCCCCATCTGTAAAATGACCTCCTCTGTAAAGCACTTTGAGATCTATTAATGAAAAATGTTATGCTAGATACATAATATTATTATGTATTAATCAATTGTCTTATTTGATTGGGTTTCATTTTATGCTTATTTGCAGAATCAAAAGGAACAGAACGGAGGAGAAGCTGAAGACAATGGAAGAGGGAAGGGAATTGACTGTGCTGCTCTTACTTGCATGGTGCAGCTGGCCCAGATCATTGTTGGGGTGGGTGTGGGGTTCTTGGTCAGTGCTGCGGGTAGTGTAATAGTAGTTGTGATTTGTGCATCTGCTGTGGCATTAACAGGCTGTTGCTTTGTTGCTTTTTTTGTTCAGTATGTGGAGTAGAACAATATATAGATGAAGGAAGAAATCGCCATGGGAACATTTTCATTCTTGATTTGTCTCAATTTGGTGCAGTTTCCATACTGATATTTCTATAGCATTGTCTTCTTTCATTGGCTGGAGTGATTATAATTCCAGGGTGTTATTTCTCCACAAAGTGGAAATACTTGGTAAAATTGGTGGCCTTACTACTCAAGGTGAAAGCTTGACTGTTCAGATCTCTCCATCACTATCCTTTCTCTGTGTTAATATGTAAGCCGCTTTTCTACATGGCACCATAATGTTCTTCATGATGAGTGGTAAGATGTTCATCATTAGCCAAGTTGGAGAAAAGAAGAGATGAAATATGTGGCAAAAAGAATGTAACTAGTAAAGATGAAAGCTGGAGTTATTGATCCCAAACTCCAAGAATGTACTTTTAAGGCATTCTTAACCTGCGGGTCATGGTCCCAAGGCGGTGTCAGGAAGTCACAACCACTGATCTTCTAATATTGCTAAATGGGACAGTGGTTCTGGCTAGATGAGGAGCATGCATGGTATGAAAAAGTGGATTCTGGTGTGGAAAAGGTTGAAAAGCACTGTTTTAAGGCATATCCCACCCCTGGACAGATTGATACTGTATGTTGTTGCTTATATAAATGTGAAATAAAAACTTAGACCAAGATTTTCAAAAATGGGTGCCTAAAGATAGGCTCCTAAGTCCATACTTAGGCACCTAAATAAGGATTCAGTGGGAAGCTGCTGGGAGTTCAGCACCTTGTTCAAATGCCTACATATGGATTTAGGAGCCTACAATTAGGCAGTGACAGCCATTTAAAAAAAAAATCTTGGCCAAAAATTGTAAAATTTGTGAGCCACCTAAAATGTTCTAGCTGAGTGCTACCTTACCTTACTTACCTTAACCGAATTAATTCAGATCTGTTTGCTCTCCTCTTTTGCACATAAGGGTCTAACTTTGATCAAATTCTTGTTTGCTTTTTTCACAGCATTCTACAGAATATTATTGTGACTTAATTCAGCTCCACAAAGCATTATCATGAACTGTTCTATAGCCACACCTCAAACCAGGATATTAAATTCTGTAGGCAAACTAGTATAATTTTATTTGAGTACAGAGCTTTCATCTTTATTTTCATTGAAACATCAGAGTTCTTTGCAGGGAGTTTAAACTGCCAGATATTTTTTTGAAAAGTACTGTATGTTTCTGATCTGCATCACTCAATCTAATGTGTTTTTGACTTTATCGTACAGCAAAGTACCAGCAATTGGCATGAAGTGACTGAGTGTTGCTCAGTTTTGATTTGAATGCTTGGGTGCCCCTGTATTGACAGGTTTTGTGTTTTTAGACTCTGCCAAGCATTTTCCATAATGTTATAAATCTCTCTCTTACTCTCCCTGTCATCCACCCCCACAGGGAGCTGAGCAGGTTTGTTAGTACAATTAACTTGATAGGCTACCTGAAAGGCTAATTGATGATTGATCCCAGCTGGGCAGAGGTGGGGCAGCGGGCAGGCTGTGGTTGTATAAAGTGAGCAAGCTCAAAGCAGAAAGGGGCTGTAGGGGAAGTGGTTTATAGTCACTTCTTGGGAGAAAGGAGATGTTTTTGGAGCTACAGAGTCTGGTAGGAACCAGTGAAAGGAATAGTCTATAGTTATGCCTTTGGAGGAGGGCATTTGGGCTGGTAAACCCAGAGAAGGGGGCTAGACAATAGAGCAGGGAAGTAGCAACAGAGCTTGGGAGCAAACAGACTGGAATTACTTGAGAGGGTCTCTGAACTGGAACCTGGAGTTAGGGGATGAGCCTAGGTTCCCTATTAGCCCTTGGGGAAGTGGACCATAGGACCTGACCTTGGAGCAGAAGACAGTCTAGAACGGCATGTGGGCAGCTGACCCAGGGGGACTTAGATACTCTGGAAGATGAAGCCTATACAGGGGCCTGGCCAGGGTGCTGAGACATGAAGAAGGAGCACGCTGTGATTTCTGGAGAGTAAGAAGGAAGATGTGATGTGAACAATTGTTGGAAGGGGGCACCGGGCCTGAGTGGTATTAATCCCCAGACCTAGCCACAAGGAGGCACCCAACAGTAAGTGAGCCCTGTGACAGTCACTTAAACAAGCCCTTGGGGGTCAAATATCAACCATGTTTCCTTGCTGACATTTGGCACTTCAGTGAAGACTCGTACTGCAGTCCCTGGCAATCTGCATGATGTACTTTCCCTTCCCCATTGTCCTCATCCCCAGGCCCACCAACAGGGAAGCAAAGCGGGCAATTGCCCAGGGGCCCAGTGATTTTAAAAGGGCCTGGGCTGTGGCTGCAGTAAAGTGTCCCGTTGGGGAGACTAGCTCTCCATCCTGCCTCATCCACCTGTGGCCCTGCTTACAGTCCACCCCTGCTCTGCCCCAGGCCACAGCTCTGCCCTCTCCCCCGTTCACTGCCATGTCTCTCTCCCTTCCCCCCTCGACTCCCCACTGTCACTTGCCTGTTGGGGGTAAGGAGGTGTGGAAGAGAGGAGGGGGGTCCGAGTGGGGGAGGGATGTGACCGTGAATGGGCTGTGTGGGGGAAGGAGTGGGGCCTGGGATGGAGTGGGGGCAGGGCCACAGGCAGAAGAGGCAGGATAGGGAGCTAGCCTCCTGGAGGGGAAGTTTCACCTCACCACCCACGGTAATAAACCTCAGCCATCCCTTCTTAGTGGGCTGGGGGCCATTGGGTGCCTGTTCTGCCCAGGGGCCTGGAATTGCTGTCTGCAGGCCTCCTTATCCCTCCTGAAAACACGGCTCGTGACGAACTCCCCCATTGCATGGCTGCCTATTAGCCTGTCTCCTTTATAACCTCTGCTGTTTCTCTGTGAAGAGAGAGGACTAAATACTAGTGGAATCAGGCTGGGGGGCTCAAAGCATGACTTGTCAGATCTGCAGCATGCTCTCCCCTCAGATCTTGCTGGTGCCCATGTATGGAGGCTGTGTTGCGCTTGAGCTTCCATAGCCAGGGATGGGATAGCAACTATAAAACACCCACTACTTCTTTAAGGCTTCAGAATAATATTATTGCTGAAGTGTTGCCTGCAGAAAAAAGGCATCCAACCAAAAATACAAATATCCTGATTAGAAAAATGGAAAGGTATGCCTCTTTAAGGAAAAATCTTTTAAATGGCACCACGACGAACTAAAGTGTTATTGCCTCTACGCATGAAAGAAAGGTTTGCTTCAGCACTTTGAAAATGTTAGAGATGAAATACGTTCACTATAGTACTATCCATTTCAAAGGTTCCATCAATTCTGTCCTTTTTACTTCATTTCAATGCATGGACCAAATTATAAATGGCATCAGTTGTTGCATTTAACAGCAGATTGGTGGGTGCTTTTAACTGAATAACTTGGGCTATGAAGTCAAGAAGACACTGAGCTTGATACTAGACATCCAGTTTTACTCTGGTATAAGTTGGATCCAAAATATAAAGATCTGACGTGAAGTATAACTGAATAGAAAATGTGTGTATATATCATACGTCTCTCTAGAGAGAAAATCCTAGAAATGTAGGGCTGGAAATGACCTACATCTAATCCATCTATCCGTGCTGAGGCAGGACCAAGTATATGTAGGCATCCCTGATCAGGTGTTTGTCTAACCTGTTACTATAAACCTCTAATGATGGGAATTCTGTCTTCTCCCTTGGCAACCTATTCCAGTACTTAACGATTCTTCCTCACATCGAACCTAAATCTCCTGTGCTGCAAGCTATGCTCACTACTTCTTGTCCTACCTTCAGTGGCCATGGAGAATGACTGATCAGTGTCCTTTTTATAACAGCCCTTCACATATTTGAAGACTGTTATCAGGTGCCTCCTCAGTCATCTTTTCTCAAAGCTAAATATGCCCAGTCCTTTTTTAAATTTGTCTTCAGGGTCCTGTTACCTAAATCTTTTTTGTTGCTCTTCTCTGGATTCTCCAATTTGTCCACCTTTCCTAAAGCGTGGCACTCAAAACTGGACACAGTACTTCCAGCTGAGGCCTCACTAAGGCCAACTAGAGTGGGACAATTGCCTCCCAGGTCTTAGCTACTACTCTCCTGTTACGACATGCTGGAATGGTATTTGCCTTTTCTGCAACTGTAAAACATTGACTTATATTCAATTTGTGATCCACTCTAACCTCCAGATCCTCTTCAGCAGTACTACACCTAGCCAGTTATTCCCCGCTTTGTATTTGTACACTGGATGGTTTTTCTTTCCCAAATGAAGTAATTTGCACTTGTCTATATTTAATTTCATCTTGTTGATTTCAGACTAGTTCTTCATATAGCATTTTGTATCTTTAGACCTCAAAGCACTTGACAAAGGCAGTCAGTATTATTATCCTCATTCCTCAGATGGGGAAACTGTGAGTTGCCCAAGGTTCCCCCCACAGACCACTGACAGAGCCAGGCATAGAATCCATGTCTTCTGAGTCATGGTTCCCTGCTTGATCCCTTAAAACACAGTGCATTCTGTGATGAGCAAATATCCCGGCCTTCATGAAAATAACAATGGCCAGAATGAATCAGTGCCGAAAACTAGAGTTAGCCTTGTTAACTTTTTGCACTGCCACATTTCCTTTCCCTCAGGATATACTATTTTCTTGTTTAAGAAACTAGCATAGGACTTACATATCCTTATTTTTTATTTATTTGCTTGCTTAGAAGTGCTTTACAGTATTAATATCATTCTGATTTACATCCTACTTTTCATAATCCCACCTGGAAAACAAGCAACTCCAGCTGCTTGTGTGAAATGCTTTCTTCTTGATTAAATATACAGCTCAGGAAGCAAACACAGTCTTAACCTTGGCAACACGCACAGAAGTAGCACACTATCTCCCCAGCCCTGATCTCTTCAGTCTTGTCAAAAGATATTGGGATCAGTGGTTGTCAAGAAGGGATCTAGTGAGGTTATGCTTCATGTTCCTGAACTGTTGTAGGTGGCTGGCTTCATGCAGGAAAAAGATATTTGCTGTAGAACTAGTTTGAGTGGCCTCTCAGTTTAAAGCTATCAATATCACACACTTTTTCTCTAAATTCCTGGGAATATTCATTTCTCAGTCCTAACTGGTGCTTCTTCATGTATCTGTGGAGCAAAAATTTTGGATCACAGCCTAAACTATTAATCTTAACTCTGCTGCCTGCTACAATGTAACCAGTACAGTACATCACTTTTTATATGGTTCGTCCTATTTTTGTAATTAGAGGAATTAAATCCTCCTCCTCTATATTATCTAGGAAGAAAGACACAGGTCTGCTCCCTGTGCGTATTCAGACTAATCAGTGCTGATTGTAGTGAGGAAAATAAATGCTTAGTGCTTTCCACTTGTGTTAAACTGGCAGAGCTTAAACAGATAAATCTGGTTTGTCACTTTCAAGATAGGTAATTTTTAGACAAGATCTCCTGACTTTTGTGGGCATAACTGTTTATGAACACAAGATTGTTCCTCTATAATGGGAGGCTGGACTGTGACTCTTAAAAATCAGGCTAATTCCTCCCACCCCAAAGCCTGAAAGTTTGGTTGGTCTCCAGTGTTCAATGAGACAATACTTCTTAAAAACGTTTTGTGAATAGCCTCTCCTCAGCTTCTAGCTTGATGAGTGGGACACTGTTGTCTAATTTTGGAGATTCATTATAAGGATACATCATCTTAGTCAGGAAAACCATGTGCAGCTTTCTGGTTTTAGAGTTCTTTGGCTAGTAGCTCATGGTATAAAGCTGCATATATAATCAGAAAAATCTCTTCTCCAATTAACCCATATGTTTGAGACTTTTG
Source organism: Mesoclemmys tuberculata (assembly GCA_007922155.1). Lineage (NCBI taxonomy): Eukaryota > Metazoa > Chordata > Testudines > Chelidae > Mesoclemmys > Mesoclemmys tuberculata. The sequence goes on along the minus strand of ML675629.1, from coordinate 20,233,432 downwards.
TTTTAACCTTACAAGCCTAGTCACAAAGATGGATTTTTGAGTTATCAGACACCAGAGATTCTTAAAGTAGTGCTTTTCCACTGGAAAGTAATAAACAACCTTCCTGGCTGGCGTACTCTCTCCCTACTTAGCATATGTCCTCTTTCACCTTCTACCCCAGGAGTGGCCAAACTTACTGACTCTCTGAGCCGCATACAACAATCTTCAGGAGTTTGAGAACTGGGCCATGCCTGCTGGGCATTAAACCTTCAGAAGCCCCAGCAGGCGCCTCCCACGGGGCAGAAAAGCCCTGAGATTCCCCTCCCTGAAATGCTGAAGCCTTGGCAGGCACGCCCCATGGGGCAGAAGCCCTGAGCCCCACCCTAGTCTGTTAGGTGGAGAATGGGGGAGGATGTAGAGAGCTCTGTGAGCCACACTTCAACGGTAAAAGAGCCCCATGTGGCTCCCAGGCCACTGTTTGCCCACCCCTGTTCTATCCCCTAGATAGCGTAAGATCCTCCTTTTCCTTCCTGATAATTTCCTTGGGTAGCAGCTACCTATCACATTGGTCTTGAGTCTGCAATTGTTATGCTGGCAAAAGAAATAGCTGGCTGCAGTTAGCGTTGAGCACGCAACAAGCTGAAAGTACTTCTAGCCACTGAATGTTACTGGTAAAGAACTAAGGCTGCAAGCCTCGTGCAGGGAGCCCCCCCTCAACCTGTGCAAAGCCCTGCTGAAGTCAGTGGCATTCCAAATGGGTTCAGGGATCTGCATTGACTTCAGTTGGGTTCTGCATGTGCACAGAGAACTCACTGCAGGATCAGGGCATCAGTCTTGAATTTCAGAAAAACATTCAGGGTATTACCAAAGTCATGCATTCAAAAATCTTGAATCAGGCCTTAAAAAAAAAAATCAGGAGACTTGCTTAGAAATCATGTGATTTAAAAAAAAAATGAATTGTGGGTCCTCTTCATTTTCTAGTTTCTCAACCTTCAGGATGCTCTTGAGTCACATCTTCATACTTTAGCCCTGATGGTTGTGGAGAAATTTTGTATGTGCATGTGTCAGAGGTTCTCATATAATCTCTTGACTCCAGGAGTCAGAGCTTTAAGAAAAATACCAAATAATATGAGACTTGCCATAAAAATGCAAGAATTGCAACATGTTCAGACAACACATAATTGTGCCCAGGAGAAAGCACTTACTCTTTTCATAGTAGAACCACACTTAAGTATCTATAAAATGGTGTGGTGGGGTTAGATATTTCTCTTTAATGATGCTATATCATATATACTCAGATTAGACTCATAGACTCATAGGTCAGAAGGGACCAATATGATCATCTAGTCTGACCTCCTGCACAAGGCAGGCCACAAAACCCTACCCAAGATTCCAAGATCTGGTTTTCATAATGACAGTTCAAAAAACACAAACCTAGGATCCAAGAGTTTGACTTCTTTTCTTCTTACACCTAATTATCAGCCATATAGGGGTTACCGAGAAAAGTAGGGCCTTACTTTGAGTTGTGGAACCCCTATTGCCTTCAGATTAGTAACTCAGGGGTTGCACAGCAGACTATCTCCATCACTGGGTTTGCACTGGCATTGCAAATTGGCACTTACGAAACAATTTTCTTCATGATGCAGGAGGAGGAATAAAATCCATCTTAGCTTCTCAGATGTGTAGGTCCTTATGTGTAATTCTAATGATGAGGCAGCTTCTGTATCCAGTCTGAGAAATATGTGCATACTTGTACATTTCTATGAATTTAAGAATCCAATTATTTTCATACCATATGTTCTTAGGAAGACATCTTCCTCTAATGGAGACATTAGACAGGGTTTAGAGAAAAGCAACAAAGTATTTTGTACATTTTTACCAGTTATGCTGAGACAAGGGAAATATTTGACTTGCTATCCAGTCTTTTCTTGTAGAACTTGTCTTACCAGCCACTCTGACACTGTGTGATGGAATTCCACCTTATAATGGAATTTTCATTATAAAACAGGTTGTCAGTAATCCCCTTGATTTGGATTAACAACACATTCTCTCATTAAACTGGAGAGAAATAACTCCTAGCAAAAGCTTCAAATCTAAGGTCCCAAACTAGCAAGTGATTCCTTGTGGGTAGGGTGACCAGATGTCCCAGATTTTATAGGGACAGTCCTGATATTTGGAGCTTTTTCTTATATAGGTGCTTATTACACCCCACCTCGTGCTGATTTTTCACACTTGTTATCTGGTCACCCCATTTGTGGGTCAACTCTGCACCTGTTTGAATTCAGTTGGGCTCTATGTGACTGCAGGGGTTTCTGCACAGGAAATCACTTGTGAGATCACGGCCTAAAGGAGACAATAACAATGCAAAGAGTGATGGAGAGTGTTGCTGATGGAGAGCATGTCAACACATACGTGTCTTTTGAATATCCTGGAACACAGCTACAACAACGCTACTTAATTGTTTCCTAGTATGTATTGTATGCAATGTCACTGCTGGAGACCTACTTCAAAGGGAAGGTAGGAAATCAAATTTGAAGTCATGGTTACACTAAAAGTTTGGCTTATGTGAGGCCAGGCTTGTAAAGATATTTAGCTGCTTAAAGGTGCAGATATGTGGCTAGTGGGATTTCCAGAAGCACCTAGCTAGCATTGAAATCAATGGGAGTTAGGCACCTCGGCATTGTTGAAAATCCTATTAGGTGCCTGTCTGTATCTTAGGGTGGGGTTTTTAAAGGTATTTAGATAAACCTGCAGGCTGCAGGAGATCAACAAAAAACTGACAACATAAGAACAGCCATACTGGGTCAAACCAAGGGTTCATCTAGCCCAGTATCCTGTCTTCCAATAGCGGCCAATGCCAGGTACTTCTGAGGGAATGAATAGACCGGGCAATCATTGAGTGATCCATCCTCTGTCATCACTCACAGTTTCCCCTAACCTCTGTTTGCCAGATATTCAGAGCATGGGGTTGCATCCCTGAACATCTTGGCTAAGAGCCATTGATGCACCTATCTTCCATGAACTTATCTAGTGCTTTTTTGAACCTGGTTATATTTTTGGCCTTCACAACGTCCACTGGCAATGAGTTCCACAGGTTGATTATTTGTTTAAACTTGCTACCTATTTAATTTCATCAGGTGACCCCTGCTTCTTGTATTATGTGAAGGAGTAAATAATACCTCCTTATTCACTTTCTCAACATTAGTCAAGATTTTATATAGCTCAGTCATATCATCTCTTTTCCAAGCTGAAAAGTCCATCTTTTCTCATGCGGAAGCTGATCCATGCCACTAATAATTTTTTGTTGCCCCTCTCTGTACCTTTTCTGAGATGGGGTGACCAGAACTGTGCACAGTATTTAAACTGGTGGGTGTACCATGGATTTATATAAACGCATTATGGTATTTTTTTATCTTATCTATCTCTTAGCTAATGGATCCTAACATTCTATTAGCTTTTTTTACTGCTGCTTACAGAGCTACATGAATATTTTACTTTGATTGATGAGATTCTTGTTACCAACCCAAAAGTGGGCGATTGGAGGAAACCAGTCCACTCCACATTCATGCACTGTAATTAAAGAATGTTGCCCAAATAACCTAAGCAAGATGCTGTGCTGAGGATATATTTTTTCATCTGTGTGTTGGAAGTAAGAGAAGGAAAGATCCCCCTGGATCCAGTCCCTTTCACTAAACATACAGGATGTTTTAATGTTTTTCCTAATCTACAGTCCCAGTCCTTGCCCAAGGAAAGTGCCAGGAGTGAAACAGTATAATCTAGCTTGCTGCTTTGAACAAAGAACAGATTGTTCTGAGAAGCTTCTACCCTATACTTGCTGTTTCGTTCACTTATAATAGTTGTAGATTACGAGGTCCCCACTCAATCTTCTCTTGAATCTTTCCTCAATTTGTTTCCCCCGAATAACATTTGTTGCTTTCTGAACACTGTTCCACGTCTCTATTTCCCTACTGAGGCTGTCCTCATGGTATAAAGATGTCACTGAATTAGTCTCTGCTGTCTTGAGACAAAATAATGGTGCTTCAGTTTAATTGATGATTACCTGGTCTATTCATTCCCTCTGAAGGGAACTGGCATTGGCCACTGTCAGAAGACAGGATACTGGGCTAGATGGACCCTTGGTTTGGCCCAGTATGGCCATTCTTATGTTGAAATGACAGCGCCAGCTTCAGCCTGAGTCTTAATTCTACCATGAATGTTATTGGCATGTACAGCCTGGGGCCAAATCCTGAAGGACTCTTATAGCACTCTAAGGACTGAATGTAACTCCTGTTGAAGTCAATCAAAGTTTCCCTGGATGAAAACTGAAGGCCTCATGTCCATGAGCAGGGGAAATTGCCTTCACCTCCTCACACAGAATGCAAGCTCAAGGACTACTCCTTGCCCCCATTAAGATCCCTTCAATGTGATAGGAATGAATTTCACAAATGGGGTTTGTCTAGACTAGACGTTTTGCTCTTGTTGTAACTGAAGTTAATTGGTCACCAGTTAACTAACAACTGTAGATGCAAATGCACATTCTCCACATGCATTTTTTTTCCAGATCAGAACCATATTTTCCAATCACAACCTTTTGTATTTTGATATCGTCTGACTCCAAAAGTGAACCACTAACACTTGGGTCCTGGAATAAACTGCTGTGCAGTGTTTGGGGTATCATTTACAATTGTTAATTAACTCAAATTAATAACTGTCAACAGCTTGAGTTACAACAGGAGAAAAACCTCTAGTCTAGAATCCCTAGAGAGAAGGAAATTCTACCACTCTAATCTGCTCCTTCCCTTCTCTCCCCCTCTGCAGTGCCCCTCTGTGGGTTCTCCCTGACTTGTAATTCATAGAGTTGTAGAAGTCAGACCAGATGCAGAAGGGGCTCCTCCAGATTCTCTTCCCCCAAACCCACAGCAGTAAGAAATGCAAATTAATATAGCCTGTCCTTGTGCGTTAGTCTCTCCCCTTGCTTTCCCCTTAGCACTGTGGAATTCCTCTTCCTCCAGCTTCCAAGGGGTGCTGTGTAGGAGGATCAGCTGGAAGCTCAGGTCCGACAGGAGCCAGTGTGGGGCCAAATACAGAATGGAGGTAACATCTGTACCATATCTAGTGTGGCTCTCCTTGGCCATGCTAACACAATGGACCCCTCCATTCAGGAGAGGGACAAACCTGTTCTCCCAGATGAATGGATGAGTAGGAAACTACACAAGCTGAAACTCCTGGAGTTGGTCTTGTCCCATCACCAGCTCTCCTCTCCCCCCACATCATTCTCACATGGCTTAGCCTGTAAGAATTTTGACAAGAGGCCTGTAATATCTTCTGTGCCACAAGAGGTTAAGTCTTGTATACAGATCTGAGTGGAAGGAAGCATCTTTGGAGATCTAAAATCTGCAGCAACAGCTAGGAACAAAAGTGGACACATGGAAATTCTGCCAAGTACTTCTGTATTCATATTAGTCTGTATGGGGGGAGAGGGAAATGGATGTAATTTTATGAAAAGTTCCAGAGGGGTAGCCATGTTAGTCTGTATACAGCAAAAACAATGAGTTTGCACCTGATGAAGTGGGTTGCAGCCCACGAAAGCTTATGCCTGCAGAAATTTGTTAGTCTTTAAGTGCTACAGGACGCTGTTGTTTTTGTTATTTTATGATAACTCTTTCCATTCCACTAGTCTATTTGGAAGTTATTAAACAGAAGCTAATAATAAAGTCATCATTTTGAAATCAGCGGGTCCAGATAACCTTCATCCCAGAGATTTAAAAGAGCTACCTCAGGTTCTAGTTGCATCATTAATATTGGTTTTTTTTGTTTTTTTTTCGAATAAGCCTTAGAGCTTCCCCAGGGCTCCAGGAGAGTACAGGAAAGATAATGTTGTACCCACTTTAAAAAAGGGTAAAGGTAATGACCCAGATAATTATAGGCCTGCCCATCTGATATTGATCCTGGGCAAGATACTGGAGTAGCTGGTATGGGACTCAATAACAAATTAAAGGAGAGCAAAGTAATTAATGCAAATCAAGAAGGGATTATGGAAAATCAATCTTGACAAATTTGATTTTTTTATATTACAAGATTGGCTGACAAAGGTAATAGCATTGATGTAATATACTTAGACTGCTATAACACATTCCACTTGGTACTACATAACACTTTGCTTAAAAAACCAGAATGATATAAAATTAACATAGCATTTTCAATCCATTTAATATATGCAAACCAATAAATCTCAAAGTGTAACTGAATGGGGAGTTGTCACAATGCAGCTGTGTTTCTAGTGGGGTCCCATAAAGATCAGTTCTTAGCCCTATGCTGGTTCACGTTTTTATCACTGACTTGGAAGAAAACAACATAAAATAATGACTGATAGTTTGAAGGTGACCCAAAAATTGGGGACGGGGTGTCAATGAAAAGGACTAGTCACTCTTTGCACCCACTTTACCCTGTGATCTTGGTCACTCTCTGGAGCAAGGTGTTTTAATATGGCCGAATGTAAATGTATTCATCTAGGAACAAAGAATGTAGGACCTACTTTCAGAAGTGGGGACTCTATGCTGGGAAGCAGGGATTCTGAAAAAGATTTTGGGGTTGGGGTGGATAATTAGCTGCCTGTGAGCTGTGACGAAAAGAGCAAATGCAATCCTGGGATGCCTAAACAAGAATCTTGAGTAGGAGAGGTTATGTGGCATTGGTGTGACCACTGCTGAAATACTGTCTAGTTCCACTACCCACAATTCAAAAAGGATATTGATAAATGGGAAAGGAGTCAGAGAAAAGCCTTGAGAATGATTAAAAGATTAGAAAATGTGCCTTATAGGGATCGACTCAACCAGCTCAGTCTGTTTAGCTTAACAAAGAGAAGGTTAAGTGGTGCCTTGGTTGCAGTCTATAAGTAGCTACGCGAGGAACAACTATTTGATAATGGGCTCTTCCATCTGTCAGAGAAAGTTATAACATGATCCCATGGCTGGAAGTGTTGGAGCTAGACAAATTCAGACTTTACCATGACTCACAGTTCATTCTTCATCACTGACACTCTTTAAATCAAGACTGGATGTTTCTCTGAAAGATATGTTTTAGGAATGATTTTAGAGAAGTCCTCTACAGGAGTGTGGTCACAGTGGTGCCTTCTCTAGGATTGGACTCTGAATATTCAGCTGCTTTCAGCCAGGCAGAGCTGTGGTTTAATTCCTACTAAGCAATGGTCAGCTACACCCCCAGTACCCCATTAACCACAAATTATCTACAGCAGTGACGGATGGTACCACATAACATTGCACTGCCAGAGTAAAGTTTATAGTTACAGGTAATAAATTAGATTCCCCTTCGCAAAGGGGAGCTCCCAAAAATCAGTTACTTTTGTTCTTATTTATCAACCTGAATTGCTTTGCTGTGCAGCAGGCTAAGGGAGGACCAAGTCCTGCAGTGAATGCCCCATGAACCCCCTTCTCTAGGAAGCTGTGCTACAGCCAAAGCTCCAGCTGTGTTTACATGGAGTGGGGGGGCTCGCTCGTTGCCAGATGAGAGCAGACAAACAAAAGCAGGGCAGTGGGAGGTGGAAAGTCTTGGCTGAGGCCGTCCCCTTGCTTCCCACACAGCCCAGCCACCTCCTGGGCCACCGGAGATTCTTGCACTGAGGTGGCAGGGGACGCCCTGACAGTGCCCCACTCCAACGGCCTTCTCGCTGCCCAGCGCTCCTCAAACTAAGTCTGCATGCACCACCGCTTCCCGGGCATCCTCCTCAGCCCATACGCAGCAGCCTGGTCACGGGGAGCCTCGGCCTCCAGGAGCACCCCCTTCCCCAGGCTGGGTCTCATGCCGCCACTTCCTCCCCAGGGCCAGGCCACTCCCAGGAGCACTGTCCCCACAGCCCCCCCAGTCCCCACTGCCCCTGGGGCTGGACTGGGACCCCCCCTCCAGCACCCTCAGCGCCAGCGCCCCCTCCCCTGTGCCTCAGCAGCGCTGCTCGGCGGAGCTGCTGGGCAGCAGGTCCCAGCGGCCGCTGCACACCACCACGCCGGGTGGGTAGTAGACGAGCTCGGGCTGCGGTGGCAGGCTGGCGGGGGGCGGCAGTGGGCTGGCGGGCACCAGGGCGCGCAGGGCCTGCTCCTCGGGCTCGGGCTTGGTGGTGGCGGTGAAGGGGCGGGTGGCGGTGAGCGAGGGCGAGGCGAGGCGCCAGAGCAGGCGGCGCAGGGCGGCGCGGAACTCGCGGCGCAGCAGGCAGTAGAGCAGCGGGTTGAGGCAGCTGTTGCAGTGCGCCAGGCAGACGCTGACCGGGAAGAGGTAGGCCTGCGAGAGGAAGTAGTGCGGGCTGAAGGGCACCACGTTGAGCTTGACCAGGATGCCCCAGGCGGTGAGCGCCTGGTTGGGCAGCCAGCAGAGGAAGAAGGAGAGCACCACCACCGTCACCGAGCGGGTCACCTTGGCCCGCCGCGTGGGCCCGCCGCCCGCCCGCCCGGCGTGGCGCTCGCCCAGGAAACGCAGCAGCAGCAGGTAGCAGAGACTGATGACGGCCAGCGGCACCACGAAGCCCAGCAGCACTTTCTGGCTCTGGTAGAGGCCCAGCCAGAACTGGGCGCTGTGGCCCGGGCCCTCGGGGAACTTGACCAGGCAGAGCTCCTCGTCGAAGACGGTGGCGGTGGTGGAGAAGACGGCGTGGGGCAGGGAGGCCACCAGCGCCGCCCCCCAGATGAGCAGGCACAGCCATTTGGCTTTGCAGCAGCGCCCGCCCCGCCGCCGGCTGCTGAGGGCCGAGGCCACGGCCCGATAACGCGCCACGCTCATGGCGGTGAGGAAGAAGACGCTGGCGTACATGTTGGTGGCCGTCACGTAGGCCACGATCTTGCACATGGCCTTGCCGAAGAGCCAGGTGAAGTCCAGGGCGTTCTCCACCGCCCAGAAGGGCAGGGTCAGCACGAACTGGACGTCGGTGAGCGCCAGGCCGGTGACGAAGAGGTCGAGGGAGGATTTCTTCCAGCCCCGCTTGCTCCGCATGAGGTGCAGCACCAGCAGGTTGCCCACCAGCCCCAGGGCGCACACCACGGCGTAGACGCTGGAGATGGCGATGCGCAGGGCGGCCGAGGTGTCCCCCGCCAGCCCCTCGGCCCGCCCCAGGCTCAGGCCCGGCAGAAGCGCCTCCAGGGACGCGTTGGTCCCGTTGCCCTCCCCGGCTTCCTTCAGGCCGAGGGCGAGCGGGCAGGGGCCGGGCTCGCAGGGCGGCTCCATCCCATGGCCGGGGCCGGCCCCGCTGGCTGGCCGCAGCACGTGCTCCGCGCCCAGGGCGAGCGGGATCCGGCCCCTCAGCCCAGCGCCGGGGACCCCCGCCGGGGACCCCCGCAAGGAGCCGGCGGGACGCGCCTCTCCCCGGGCCCCGCTGCCGGGCGCATCAGGCCGAGCGGGACAAGCGGAGACTGCGGCTGGGACGGGGCGACGGTCCGGGCGGGTCCCGCAGCGCCCAGCGGCGCTCCGCTCCCCGCGGCGCGGCTCGGCGGCTCGCAGCCGCCCGGTGCCGCCCGGTGCCGCGGGTTATCTTCGCCTTCGGAGCAGGCTGGGGCGGTGCGCGGCGGCCGGAGCTCTCCGAGGTGCTTTGCGGTGCCCGCCGGCTGCCCGCAGCGGGGCACCCGCGGACTTGCACGGCTCGCACCGGGCGGCAGCGCGCGTCTCGCTCCCCTCCTCTGGCTGAAACGCCCGGTCTCTGCCTCGGCTGCTTCCCCCCGCCCCGCGCCGGGGCGTTCGCGGCGGGGAGAGCTGCCGTTCAGCCGGCGTCTGAGAGCCAGGGGAGAGAGCCCGTGTGAAACGCAGCCCCTCGCCGCTCCGAAAGCCCCCCCCCCCCCGGTCTCGCCCCCCACATTCCAAAGGGCACCGGCCTCTCCTGTGGATCCGGACGTGGAAATGGGAAGTGGAAACCGACCCACGCTGCTTTTCTCTACAGGAAATTGACACGGCTAGTGGGAAAGTATCTTGGTGTATTGAAACTTGGAAGCTGACCCTCTTAGGTGCAGCGCAACTTTCTGAATCTCTAGTCCAGTTGCAAGTTTGCATTTAGTTTAAACAAGCACAGAGCTTGGTGATCATTCCGTTCATCTATGCCGCAAACTGGTTTATATCTTTGTTTTTGGTTCTCTTGTGTAACTAATTCTGTTCATAAGGGGGTGCGAGAGTTCCCCCCAATGAATACACGGTATTTTACAACCACCACAGACTCTGACATTTCAATCGACCGGGGCCCTCCTGGGCTCTGGTTGTTGAATGCCAGCCTCAAAACAATGCAATTTAATTAAAAGCTTTGCAGATGTTTTGTTATAAACAAAACCAACCTGCCATTATCCAGTGTTCCCCATAAGACGTGGATTCCTTGGAGGGATGTGGTTTTACATTTGTTTGGTTACAGAATGAATAAAAAAAATGTTATCTTTCTTCCCTTCTTTGTGAGCAAGCGATAAAACTCGAAAACATCTCAGAATTATTTTTCTATAATGCAAGGTAAATATGTTAAAACCATAGATTAATGTTAGATGACTAAAAATCTTTGCCCCCTTTACAAAATAGGCTGAAGGAATGATTATCTCTTAATTTGAAATGACTTACATGAAAACAGTAAAGGTGAGAATTAGACACAGAGCGAATGTGGTAGAGGATTACAACGGGAAATTGAAGAAGGTAGGTGGTCCTGGCTTTGGGTCCTATTATCCTCCCACTGAAGTTCATCGGAGATTTGCCATTGATTTAAAAAAACACAGACCCCTTGATAGAAAATCCTTATGAAAATTTTAACATTGGCCATTAGAGGGCTCTGGCGTTTCAGGGGAGACAATTCCTAACAAAATAAGGGTTTAGATGAATTCAGCAGCCACAGACAACTCTTCTTACAGACCCCAAGAGTTGACAAGAGGTTTACATTTGACCAGAGCCCTTGAACTGAAAAAATCCTTATGTACATGTTGTAGCCCCTGGGAGGGTGGGGAAAAGTTTAAGAGGAACTAGCAGATGGTGTTATGCTTGAGCAACCCTCCCTTTTTATGTCAAATGTTTTCCCTGCAAGACATACATCAAGCCACATCTCCCTCCCTTGCTGCTGGCCCTGCAGTCTCCCTTGGTACTGGAAACCCAGCTCTGTTCTTTCTCTTTCATATGCCACCAGGAACAATAAAGTGTCTGGAAAATAAGCTGGCCATTTTGTTTGTGATATTGCACATCAGGCAGAATAAAATACAGCTTGTTCTGCTGCAGGGTACGTTGTCTCTGTTGTTCTTGAGGTAGTAAAATATGTTTTTTGTCAACAAACCAGAGAAAAGATACATTGAAAGTGTAGGGTGGGGGTTAGGAATGGGGTCTGAAAATGTTCAGTTCTTTTTCTGATCACAGTCCATTCTAAATCAAACATTTCTAGAACCCAACAACAACTTAAACAACTTAAGTATTATCCCCATCATCTTCAAACTGATTTTATCTTACTTACTTTTCCACACAGACACCGCTGTGTCTTCTTACACTCTGCCCCTAGCTATGGAATGCCCTTCCCTAACTGAAGCCTACCTAATTAAGGCCCACTTCTGCGCTGGTATTACAGCCAATTAATGAAGGGATATGAGGCTAATTGGCACTGATTTTATAATATTTAACAAGTTTGCAAATGGGCATATGTGTATAAAAATAGCACATATTGTGTCCCTGGCCACTCTTGGTGTACTACGTGCCTTCTTAGGCCCTGACCCTGCAAGTGGCAGTCTGCAGAGAGACTGCAGCACCCGCATAGAATTCAGTGGGGCTCTCTGTAGGCGTGGTGGTGGTCCTGTACACCCTGAGTAGAAGAACAGGGGCCTTAGCTTGCAAATTCTTGAGAGGGAGGTGACAGTGTCTTCAGCTTTGTACAGCACCTAGTACAATGTGGTTCCAACCTGCACTGGTGTCTCTGGGTACCACTGTAATGTAAATAATCAATAATAAGATTCATTGGTGTATATGCTCTCCCATCATTTAGGAACATAGGATTTTCGCTAACGGATTATGCAAATGGTGCATCCAATTTTCTATCCATCTAGCCTCATTGTCATGCTGAGATGTAGACAGTCATACCTAATGGTCAGAGCAGGACTCGGGAATCGGGCTAGTCAGGAACCACAGGGTCAGAGTCCAAGACAGGCCAGAAGGCAGACAGAAAATCAGGAGGCAGGCAGGGTCAGGTTACTGGTAGGGCAGAGTCTGGCAAACTGAGAGTCAGGCATCAGAAGGTAGGCAGGTCAGGTTACCAGGAGATGGGGGTTGGGCTCCAGGTTACAGGTGGCAATCAAATAGTGAAATCGAGGACAAACCAGGGTCAGAAGCTGGAGTCTATGGTCTATTGCAAGAGGGACTGGAGCAGAGATGGACTGGTAGTCTGAGTTGTTGCTCAGACAGTTCCTCTTCACGACTTCCTGGTTTAAGTACTGGTACCAGCCAAGCAGTGGGCTGCCAGGGCTGCCACTTAGGTCCTGCTGGGTGGTACTTCCTGCCAAGTCTAGTCTTGCAGGGTCCTCCAAAAGCCTCCTGTGGTGATGCAGAGGTGTCAGCACCCCCATGCTCCCAGTTTCCAGCCCTGTAGGTTCTAACATAGATTATTAGAACCTCTCCATAAAGCACCTGGTCAATTGTGCACTGCTGTATATTGGGGGAAATTATTTCCTGGCAGCTATGGTCCTATTCTGACATCATCAGGCATGATGTTTTATTATCTTGATTAGTATTAGCCAAACGTTATTGACTACAAAATTATCCAACACCTTTTAAAACCCAGTGCCAGTGTTTGACCCTCTGACCTCTTGGAGTAGAGAATTCCACAGGTTGAGGACATGCTGTGTAAAGAAGTGCTTCCTTTAGCTGCTTTTCCATCTCTTCACCCTCTCCCATGGTCAGCGGGATGGGGCTACATCCAGGTAATATTCTTTATTATTAAATTAAAAACTGAATTTGCATCTTTTAGTCAGAAGAATCCTAAAGGATGTCAGCGACTAGGCACCACCAAAATTAAGCCACTTCTGGAGTAAAAGCCAGTAGGTGTTTAACAATGTTTCATAGTTTTAGAGGTCAGGAAATGCAGAAGGAAAGTACAGGCTAACATTATATAGGAAAGGTGGAAATGCCTAGGTCTGAATATGGCCAAGGGAAGCCTGATCTTGTGAAAAGTCAAGGTCTCCTTTTCAGCAGAGCAGGATCCTTTATTTCTATATCCAGGGCATTGTTTCAGAGTTTACTCAAAATTAAGAGTACAACAAACAAGTCTCTTGATTTTCTTAAGGTTTCCTCAGTTTTCCCTTTAGTTAATGCTCCCCACACCCCTTTGCAAGCAGCAGTCAAGATGTCATCTTTTTTGGACCAATTCACTTTGTCCATAGCTAATATGAATTCCAGGAACTAGTAGTACACAGTATGCAAAACTGGATTTTTCACCATGCTCCCAGAAGATTTAAAGCCCTATTCTGAGCGCACAGACCTTCTGTAAGCCCAATTTTCACAGTGGGAAAAAGACAGAACCAGTCTCTTGTGTGAAATGAATTTTATTCCACTTGAATATTTTCCTGTCCAACATATTTGGTTGGTACACTATAGAGACTAAACTGTAATGAAGTTCTAAAACAAATAGGGGACATCGAATGCTGGGGGTGGGGAGGCGGGAGAAAGAGGGGGTGGGGGAGAATAATTAAGAAGAAAGATGTAGGTTTTCATAATGCTAGCCAGTCAAATAAGGCATATGGGAGTTGTTTCAACTGAATGTGAGCTAAAGCTTCTCCTGGCAGCAATGATGATTAATTCTGCATATAAAGATGGATGTCTTAACTGGTTGCACAGACTTTATGCTTGTCCCCGGTAGACTAGGGTGAATTTCCCCACAACAGACTTCCTTTTAGCTTCAGGTATTTGTGTTTCTTGTTTCTTCTCTTTTTGACTTTGGAGAAGCATTTTTAGTGATAGCAAAAGGAACATGCTAGAGTTGGAAGAATAATTTAAAAAACAGAATAATTTGTTTGAAAGTAGTGTGATATTCAGTGACTGAATGACATGTTACAGAATCACATAATCAGTTCCTTTCTATAGCAGGGGAAAATTTTGTTATAAATATCATCACATTTAATTGAAAAAATATTGCAAAATCCATCAGATAAATTATTTTGTGATGTTTATTCTACCATGTCTAGAAAACACTACTCTTCATTTACTCTCCACATGCAGTAATGCAATTCAGGACCTTTCAGAACATGTAACATTTGTTTGTAGTGCTTCTTTTTCATCAGAATATCAGTGTAGTTTGTAGCAACTTGTGTATATATACAATCTAATCTATTTTGTACTTGTCATGCTGGGTGAAGATCAGACATATGTAAACGTTTCTTTTAATAATTAAGGATGCCACTACATAAAACAATTAAGTTCCAATCCTGCAAACAAGCTACATGTAAGTAGTCCCAATAACGTTTCTGTGCATAACAATGTGCAGAAATCTGGGCCAGGGTCTGAAATGGTTCAGCCCATTGACATTCAGGAAATGCTGCAAAGCATATTTATGTACTAAGGCTTTTGAAAAGGGAGAGAGTTGATGGAATTGAGGAAGGTGTGGAATTCTGGAAAGATCTTTCAGCTAGTGAGGGAAGGTAAGCAGCTAGTTTTATTATTTAGCTCCATAACTTAAGTCTCAGATACTTAGAGTTTTAAGGAAGGAGCTTTTTGGTCCATATTTTAATCTAAATTAATTAAATGATATCTGGGCTAGCTCCATTCAGTGAGATCCTCAGTTGATGTCAATCAACATAGTTCCACTGAAGTCAATGGCACTTACACTGATGTTCACCAACTGAAAAATTTTGGCTCATTCATATCAATGGAATTATACCAGAGACAATTTTTCATCCAGTATATGCTTTAGAATAGGCTTTCAAATACGCTTTAACTATGTTTGTTTAAAATAGTCACTTTCATGCTATTTATCCTGAAGGATTCCTACTGTTCTTCACTTCCTTTTGGACCTCCTCCAAAGAAAAGGCATTTATGGTTATAATTGCTTATAATTACTTGTCATATTTAAATACAAAAAAATAACAGGCCAGGCCACCCAGAGACTGCTTATTGTGACATTTTTATGGCTGTGAAAGATGGCTTTTCTCCTCTCATTATTGAAGAAAAAAGTAATATAAGTAAAGGTCTTGAATGGCCTTAATTAAAAAGAGTAATTACCATACGTTGTTCAGATGGGATCTGCATTATTCAAAGTTTTATTTTCTCCATAGAATTCTGCTTTATGGATAACTCCTTTAATAGCAATTACCCTACCATTTATTTATTTATTTAAAGGAAAGGGTCATTTTATATTTATTTGACTTGCCACTTTCCCATCTCTACTCTCTTAGACCCATCTGATCTCTCTTTGGCTTTTTTGTGAAGCTTTGATCTGTCCTCCTTAGCTGTACTAAGGCAGCAATTTTTAGCAGCAGCAGTTTTACCACTCATCTGTATGTTAAAACTCCACTTTTCCCCTCCTCCCCCTATTGAGGTCCAGAAGTTTAAGTGGGACTTGATGCAATAAGTCTCCGCACAAGGGTGAATTTCATCCCCCAAAATGCTTTTTCAGGTATAGAACAGAGATGTAAATAAGATATTCAATACAAAACCTCTCTACGAGATGAGAAGGCAATCTGCATATGGAATCACCAGGAAATGGATTCTTGGTGAACTTTAAGGGATACTGGCAATAAAGCGTGGCAGAAAGTTTTATTTGAATATTTATTTTAATTTTTAAATTAATTTACTTTGTTCATGCTTATGCCCCTTTAGTTTCTGTTTTTTGGGAACATTCATGTAAAGAAGTTAGCATGAATCTTCCTGGGTAGCTCATTTCACAGTTACCTGTAGTAATATGAATTGGAAATATGAGTTACATTTGCAAGTATAAATAATATTGTCAGATGGGCTTCCCTATTCATCCAAGCAGAGAAAAGAAATACCACCTTGTGATTTAACTGACCATTTACAACTAACCAGCAATGCTTGAACAGTGATGGAGGATTAATAGAGGTTTGTTTGTGATCACTAAGTTGCAGAAACTTACTGAATATTTTCTTTTTTCCATTTATTTGTGCTCACAGATATTCCATGAGCAGAACACGAGACTCATTATTCTGCACATAAATTATTGATTGGAAATCATTTACTCAGTCCTACCTGAGAGTATTTAGAATCATCACAGATGAGCTACCAGTGTCCTTCATGAACAGTACTGAAATAGAACATAGAGAGGTCCACCAAAGTCCATTCCCTGCAGTTGCCAGAAGTTGGTTGTGCTGAATAAGCAGTTGCGTCCCCAACTACGAATGAGCAAACAATATTTAAAAGATAATGAACCCACAAGTTTCTCTCTAAATCAGGGGTGTCAAAGTTATCTGGCCACAAGGGCCATTTAAGGCAAAATTGTTCACTGTAAAAAAACAAACAAACAAAAATTAAAGGGTCAAAGATGACTGCGCTGGCTGGGTTATCTGAGCAGGTTGAAAGATGGACGCATACCTAAGGACATCCTATATGGGGAGCTATCACAGAGAACAAGAACAACAGCATGCCCCAAGCTTAGCTATAAGCACACAATCAAGAGAGAGATGAAGGAGTTTGGAATTGATCCTGACTGATGGGCAACCTTGACAAGTGATGGTTACAAGTGGGACCATCATCTCCATCAGGGCCTCGGAGTCCATGACAAGAACTGTCTCTTACAGCTTGAAGAGAAGAGATCTTGTAGGAAGCAAGCAGCTCCCAACCAAGACACACGTTTGCAATAACTGCCAAAGATTATTCAAATCTTGGATTGGATTATTTAGTCACACGAGACATTGCAAACCATCTACATCATAGACTGCAAATTCCACTATCTCTGGCAGAGGAAAGGATGCCAATCAATCATTTGCTGTCATCTACTGGAGTGCAAGGAGAGTCAAATGAGCGAGGCAGTACTCATTTACATATGAACTGTGGATAGGTTGCAGATATTGGGGTAGAATTTGACTAGATTTTGTTTTTGGGGCTGATATTTTGGAGATTACTGTTAGGAAGCACCTGGGCAAAGCCTGGACAATGACTGGGTTCGGGGTCACCCTAATGATGACTGGTTTTTGCTGAGCCTGGGTAAGAGGCCCTGGACTGGATGAGGGTTCAAGAGAAAAGAGACTAAATGTTCTTGATTTCTTGTTCAGAATACCTTTCTGGATGATAGGGGTCTGGTGTGTTCCTTATAACACTGATCACCTTGCACCTAAAACCAGCTGAGTTGAGAACTAGTTGCCTTATTTAGACAGATCAGTAGTGATTCCAAACTTCTGGTCAGCGAAAAGTAGAGGAGAGAGAGCCTAGTAGCAATTTCAGTCACCTGGCCAGCAGAGAGCAGTACAAAGCTCCAGCAGGATAACAGCAGCCTGAGAGCAGTTGTGTTGACTCTGGTGAGAGTGTATGGGGAGATTTTGATAGACCAGTAAAAGGGCCAGGGATCACTTGATAGTGTAATATTGGTGATCATACTTGTTACTAACAGCAGCCAAAATTGGTAGGCCTTTCTGCAGGCCTGTGCAGCCTTATCATGACTAAGCCAGGAGGGGAGGGGAGCTTTTTTCTCAACTGTATCTGACAAGTCTCTGGTGGACATGCTGAGATCTGTGTTTTAGGAGAAAAGTAAGAAGCTTATCTATGTGTGCCTTCTGGGAGACATTTGTCAGGGGCTTCAAGACATAGGGATTCTGCACAAACACATCTGACAAGTGATCTGAGGAAATCTCTTGATTAGATTTTGAAACTGCTTGCCCCAACAAGTTTTTTTTCTTGACGTGTTATTGTCTACTGACAAGGCTAAATAGGGGTGGGGGAGAGGTTTGAACTCTTCAGGAATCCCCTCTTGGACATGGTTTTGTGGTTTCCCAATGGCAGCTGGAAGACCGGCCAATTGGAAAGCCGCCACTGTACTGCTCGAGAGCCACACCAAATTTTGGTAATTACTGAGAGTTGGGGTGTTTTACTGACCTGTTTCGGACGTGCATAAGTGCTTGAGACTAAGTAAAGTATAGCTATTAAGTGAGAGCTCTCTTGTATTATATAGTTTCTACCAGTCCGTCTTCCAGCTGTACAGCCGCGGCTCCATTTGATTTGTTTCCTGACGCCACCGCGCACAGAGTAAGGTTACCAAGAGCTTTGGGTTGAAAGAACCCAGATAACAGGAGCAGAGGAGTTTGCAGCATCAGTGTACACTGGCCTAAAGACTCTAGTGATGTCTCTCTGCCCTAGCTGCCGAAATCATTCTATCAGGACAGATGGCAAAGCCCCAGAGTTGCCTAAGAAAGAGGGACCTTGATTTTCTTGGGACTTCTGGAGCCACAAACTGTGAGTGGGAGTCTGGGAGGCTGAAAACCTGCTTCAGCCACTCAGGGTCCAATTGTTCAGGAAAGTGACTCATGCACCCTGAGATAGCAGGTAGTGGAAAGTGTTACATTGCAAAATTTGTCCAAGTTCACCCTGCCCTGTCCCTTTCCTTTCTTAATAAAGCTTTTTTGTTTAAACCTCTGTTGAATGTGCTAAGTGGGCATAGATGAGCCTATCAAAGGCACCCAGACTGGATATAGGTTTCCAAATTACTGGGTGAGGGCTCAAGCCAAAGTTAAGCAAATTGTAGAGAAACCCCTAGAAAGGAGGACCTGGCCCTTGCTGCTGCCAATGCTGTTGGCAGAAGGATTACAGGTTGCAGGAATTGGAATATGATCTTTGCTTCAGGCACATGTTTTTCCACTTGCCACCCTCATGTTCAAAATCCTTACCACTTATTTCTTCCCAAGTCCCTGTTTGCCTTGCATCATATCCATCTGGTATCTATGGTATTGTCTTAACTATAAATGACTGGTCTTCTCTAATGTCAACATTTCCGTTTAGGTTACCACTATCTTCTCTCTTCCTTTCCTGATATATAGCTTGTGCAAGTTTTGTCTATCTCTGCAACTTCTCTAGTAGAGTGTAGCCATTTATTTTTCTTAAAGTGAATTTAGTAATGTTGCATTACACCACTATAGGTTTGGCTCTACAGTGGCTACAGTTTCAAGCTCAACAGCGTGAAAGTCACCTCTGCTGCTTGCTTCACATTTAGAGTCTCTAGGAACACAAAGATCAAGGGTAGTGAGCACACATACATTCACAAGGACAAGGTCTAGTCTGTTTTACAAGTTTGATTAAAGTTACAATGAAAGCTATGATTAACCAAGCATATAAAAATGTTATGAAGACCTCTGCACGAGTTACAAATATAGTCATACTCCCATCCTTAATAACATTTTTAAGGTCCGATGGCTGCCCTGCCAATTGATCATCAACAGAGGGATGGTTCCTGCTGGAGTTCTCCGGTGGGGAATTCACTTTTCCAAATCTAGGCACCCTCTTTTATAATGTGATTCTGACTACACTTCATTAGCATTTTTGCACATAATGCACCCTGCGGTTACGGCATGTGTTAGAAAAATGTGACTACCAAGTATCTTGTAAGCAAAAAATTACTCTTTCTGTTAATTTTTTGCAGTACCACCCGTTGGCACATCTTTTCCCATGATCTTGTGGCATTGGCTCATTCACTTATGTCAAGCATTTCCTAAGCCTATGGTGTAGTATGGCTGAGCTAACATCTTAAAGGCTTCAGCTTGTGGGCTTTGCATTTCAGCCCTACTGACCTAGATACCTGATACATACTTATCCCTTCTAACTTCTGATCAGTCTTACACTTCTATAATCTGACAATTTAAACCTACTCCACATACAATGATTATATATAACATAGCACATGAGTTAATCATATCATGATGCAATAAATGAATGATAAAATAAATTAATTGTCTACAAGTGATAGATACGAGTTCACATGGAGAAAGGGACTGAAGATTTAGAAATGTTCGTACTGCCCATGGAGGTATCAGTCCTCTGTTTTCTCTGGGACAAGGGGCCAAACTTCTTGCAGGCCATCAAAAGCCTTCCTTCAGTGATGGGGCATCTCATAATTTGCTTCCAGCTTCAGCCATGTCCTTTCTTTGATGGATGTTCCTTGGGATCTCAGGTCAGTGATAACTGTTGAGTGTTTAACCCAGTATCCTCTGTCATGTTTCATCCCTCAGTACGTGAGCAAATCTAGGACTATCTCATGCATTTAGATATGCTTTCCCTTTTGCATTCTTCTGGCAGCTAAAGAATTTTCTCCTTTGAGACTAGCTCTCAGGCAAGCTCCAGTAGCTTCTTACTCATCCCTGTTTTGAAGCTAATGACTCACTTTTGACTGTCTCATTGCCAGCAGATTCTGAAACAAAACATGGTTTCTCGTCTCCCCTCACCCCATCTTCAAAGACCATGCTTTTCCCTACTGCTTCCTTTGACAATTAATGACCCCCCCTCTCTCTTCCAAGTCAGAGCTTTTTAATTAAAATGCGAGAACCCTGAAAAGGCTGGTTTGCAGATTCAGGGCTCAAGTGGGGGATTTATGTGTATCTGTAAGTGCACAATTGGGACAATGTGAACTAGCTAATTTGCAGCATCACCAAAATGCTCCTCTCTCCCATCTCTTACTAACAAGCTAGTCTGTTGGAGTTACTTACCTGACCCCATTTCTAAGGTATCATAATCTTTACTGTATTTATACTCGCAGCATCCTGTGAGGTAGGGAAGTGCTGTTTTTCCCATTTGACAGATGAGGAACTGAGAGACTTGCCCAAGTCACACAGGAAATCTGTGGTGGAGCAGGGAGTTTTATCCTGTGTCTTCCAATTTCCACATTAGTGCTAGCATGTTAACTGCTGGACCATGCTTCTTCTGCTAGTCCTTGCTTCTGCTCACCTTGTTGTCCTCTTTCACTTTAGATCATTTACTTTGATGCAGTCTTCTCTTTTCTCCAGTCAAATAATTCTAGAATAATAATGGATATGTGTTTAACATGTTTCATCCAACAATCTCTATGTGCTGTCAAAGCGTTAACCGCTGCAAATGTCACCAGACCGCTGTGAGGCAGGCAAGTGTTACTAAATTCATTTTAGAGATGAGTAAATAATGGGATGGACCAGTTAAATGAATCTTTCAGTGTTGCAAAGCACATTAGTGGCAGAGCTGCAAACAGAATCTTCAGTGATGTCTGACTCCCAGTCCCCTGTAGTAATTGTTATACCACACAATATTTTAGTATTATATTTTATTAATCATGTTTATTATGTTAATGCCTAAGGGCCAGCCAAGAGCAGAGCCCCATTGTGCTAGACACTGTGCAAACGCACAATAGCAGATGTTCTCTGCCCCAAGGAGCTTACAATCTAAATACATTATATATAATAGATCAAGAGATGTGTATTAAAATAAAGAAATCACATTACAGTGAACAAACCGTCTCACAAAGACTGTTGCTGATTATCAAATACTATATAGGATTGCAGTTCTCCAAAAGAGCCTCACTGTGTATTTCCACTAACCAGCAAAATACACATTAAGGCTCATTAATCAAATATCAGTTGTCCTTTGTAAACATGTCTTATTTCCACTGGTCTCATGACTGCAAGGAGCTGCATTTCCTTCTGGCTTGAAAGCTTGTATTTTAACACTTTCCTAAGTCCTGATTCTCTGGAGCTTCATTAGCCAGCTAAACTGAAGTGACTATTTTCCTCTCAGTTGGCTTGCCTGTTTCACAAAGAATAAAATAAGTGACAGTGAGACCTGAAGAAGAGCTCTCTCTCGCCAACAGAAGCTGGTCCAGTGAAAGAGATTCCCTCACCCACCTTGTCTCTCTAATACATGATAATAAGCATAAATTGCCAGAAAATCATTAAGCACCATATTGCTTAACATATTGTTAAACAGAAGTGCCCATTAAAATTAATGAGGAGCTTTCCCCGGAAATTAATGGCACAGGATAGCCTGAAAGCAGTGCCTGGTGTAAGTGTGTGTATAGGCAGGAGGCAGCGTGGCTAAACTGTAATCCAGATAAAAATGAGATGAAGTTGGAGAGAAGATATCCGTGAAGGGCAAAACAAATGGCAGGCATGTTCCAATTGTTCCTAAAACAAGCATTACACATCCAGGAAATTCAGAGTTAAGGTTAAAATGAAAAGAAATCCAAAGATTTTAAGGCACCCAATCTTAGCTTTGCCCTCTGGTGACACTATGAGGGGAGAACATGGAGGTGGAGGGGGGAAAGGCTTTAAAGTCAGTTTAAACTAATCTGAGTTGATAAACACAAAATATTTTAATAATAGTTGTATGTTTATTGCATGACATCCCTAGAGGGCAGAGTGAAGGAAATACTGCAAGGGCTGCTAGGAATTGTTGTTTTTGAGCACAGCCGAGAGTTACAGGCCACTCCAGCAAGACACGCTGGGAAGAGGTCATATAAGAGCTCCCTTCCCTGCAGAAGCAGAGAGATTATGGAGGGAACTATAGACAGAGAAGTATAAAGTGTCTGAGTCTGTGATGTGGAAAACAACCCTCTGGAGGAGTGAGTACCTTATTGCACCTTGAATCTTGTTGCAAGGCAGAAAAAGGGAAAAATAACTTCTGGGAGGGGAAGTTTTGTTTATTAAAAGGAACTTTGGGGCTTCCCCACCCACTTCCACCCTACATTTCCAAAGGACCAGGAAAAGGCAAAGCCCTGGGAAGGGAAAATTGATGGTGTAAAGAGAACTCAAGGTGTGGGGTACAGTATTTCTGTTTGTCAGCCTGCCATACTGACATGCAAACCATAGTGCGATCATTTCCCCAGCAATGAAATGCTGCCACCTCTGGGGTGAAATAAACAATTCTTTCACACAACACTGCCCAAAAGCTTCCCTAGGGGAAGGGAAGACAGCCCTTGTTGGGTGGTGTTGACAGCACCCTTTAGGGTGTAAAGCCCCATGCTTTACAGACAGGGGCCCTGCCCTGGGGAGTTTATAATCCCACGGGGACACAAGCACTGGAGGAAATACAAAAACAGAGGGAGGCAGTTCAGGGACTGCGGTAGGGAGAATATGGGCTGCATTTACAAGAGAATGAAATTGCTGTCTGCTGCAGCAAACACCCTCATTTGATTTATTTTTCACAATGGGTTACTGTTCTGGGCCGGAATGTTTGCTGTCTTCTTGGAGCTAAGGAGCCAGGATGCAATCCCCGCTGCTGTAAAAATTCAGTGGGGACCCCCTGCTCTGGCAACACCAGGATTGGGAGTGGGGTGCGTCCTCGCTAGGCAGGAATGGGTGCGCGGGGGGACGCGCTCCAGCAGGGCACAGCCTAGCGGGGCAATCACAGCTCAGAGCTAGTGCAGCCTGGCCTCACAGCAGATACGGCTCTGGACCTCCAGGGACAGACCCAGGCAGCCCTTGTCCCAGATTATCTCCTCCGTGAGGCCGCTGGGGGGGATCAGCTGCTGGAGGATTTGAAGGTCGAGCTGGGGTGCCTGGGAACGGCTGCTAACATTGCTGTTTGTGTGAACAGAGGATTCCCTGGAAGCAACGTCCTTGCTGAACCCTCCTTCCTCCGCTTGCAGAAATCAGACACCGGGACTGCTAATCACTCCCCTTTCCAGGAAAAGCTTCTCTGTGGGGAAGCGCCCCCCCCCTCTGCATTCATTTCACTCGGCGGCCATGCACCCTTAGTTTTCGTTACAGCTAGGACTTTGTTGAACACAGGCTGTTGATTTCCCCCAGCTAAAACATGCCATGTGTGCAGAGAAACTGGATTGCAAACTTTTCCTTTTGGGTCCAGTTCCTTCACATGCAAGCGCTCTGCTATGGTAGAAATCCTCCACCGGGCAGATTTTTCTTTCCAGACAAGAGGCAAGGTCAGTGGCTTCTTTCATTTTGATTATGTTTAATAGATGAAGACTCGGTGTCCTTTCTCCCCCCACACTTCGGATCTAAATAGATCAGAGTCACCGAGATTTAAGTACATATGTCCAGTTTATTCCTTTGAAGTGTCCCACGCCTGTGTTTACATAGTGTTTCACCTCTTACAATATCTAACTTCAATGCAGCTTTGTGACTGATGAACTTTCCCCTGGTGTTTGCAGTTTATCAGTTTCATTAACACACTAGAGACTTACAAACCTTGCAGTGCTGTGTTGTGGTAGTTACTTTCCCCCCTTCAATACAGCAGTGCCAGTGTTTCACTGGCTACAACAGCTCAGAGCTTTTGGAATCTGAACTTGCAGCTCTGGACTTGCAACACTTCTGTGGCAGACAACTTGATTTTAAAGTTGGTGTCAATGAAACACAGTGCAGACAACTCGGACTGTCATACTGTTGTCTTCTGGAAGCAATTAGGCTAGATTTCAGTTGAAATTCTCGTTGTTGAAATCTATTTTCATTATAAATGTACTCTTAATAGGCATCTGTGTAACTACCCACCTTGTTTCTTCTTACAAAATGAAATAAGTTCAGTGTCCTGGGAATAGACTATTTCTTCTTAGTAGCAACCTCTGTAATATTATGTTGTGAGACAGCAACATAAATGGCTTAAGGGCCACTGCCCTTTGGAGCTCAGTTCTCTTCCCTTTGGGTACAAAATGAAATGGAGTTATTCATATCTAGAGGGACTAAGAAATTAAGACATTGAATTTCTTTAAAAATCTTTGTCTCTGTTCTCTGTTCCCATGCCCCAATTGAGCTGTATCATCAGCTGGTTTAAACTGATATAGTTCTATTAACTGATTTACACCAGTTGAGGATCTGGCCTACTTTGTGCAATTGATCATATTTTGATCACTTCAAGTTAGAATCTAATGGTGGGTGGCCTGTGAGTCCTAAGTCTCTGTTTGCCTGAATTAAATCCACACATACAAATATGAAAACGTACAAAACTCCAGGACAGAGCACTTGGTTCTGTGGATGTGTAGGGGTAGAGAATTGATGTCGTGTTTGAAATGTGGAAGGATGCGAATGGGAGAAATGTTTTTAAGCTTTTAAAATGGGTGTTAAGAATGGAGAGTGAAAAAAAGCTGAAATGAAAAGCTGTCAAAGTAGTCAGGCCCGATTTTTCCTCTGCACAGCATCTCCTTATGCCTGTGGAATGGTGTGGAGAATCAGTCCCTCCCCCAGAAGTTTCTCTTTAACATATATGAGTTCTGCAATGATAAAAGCTAAAATTTACCCTTTGCTTTTTTTCCAGAGCACTTTATCAGGACACTGCAAGAATACCATGTGGTTGGTCCGACAAAAGTAAATGCAAGTGGGCATTTTCTCTCTTACAGTTTACACCATTACACCTCAGATGCCAGAAGGAAAAGAGACTTCAGTAGAAAGGAAAGCCTTGTGTATTATAAAATTAACCACAAGAAGAAGGATCTGTTTTTTAACTTGACTGTCCATCAAGGATTCCTTTCTGCTAGCTATGTACTGGAAAGGCGACACGGGAACCATACCGGTGCAAAGATTGTACCTCACTCAGGAACCTCATGTCACTTCATTGGGACAGTCTTCCAGCCAAATTCTGGGAATGGTCCAGCAGTGATCAGCACTTGCAATGGACTGGTAAGTGACGTGATCTTGCATGGTGATGGTTCTGATCTCTTTAGAAGTGAGCCAGCGGTGTGAGTATGTATGGTTAAAACACTAGATGAATAGTCTGAGTAAAATAACTTGCATTTATGTATCACTTGAATAAGAGCCAGCCTGAATTTTCACATAAACCTGAGCCAAATTTAAATATTTTTTGTGTGCACGCGCGGTGGGAGAGGTACCAAAGTTTGGAACTTTTTTAAATCTTTCATTTCTCTACAGTCTCTAGTTTAGACCAGGGCTAGGAGGTGTTCTACAATATTTTTAGCACTGCTAAAGCATAGATGCACTGGAAACTTCACAAGAGCTTATCATCGAGTTTCTAGTTCAATGTCCATACTGCAGTTGTTCAGCTGAATTTTAATTAAGCCAGCAAGCTTTTGGCTGCTCATTAGTAGAGCAGAGCAAGGGTTTATGCTCATCTGGAAGGCGTTTCTCTGTCTGTCTGCAATGTGACAACTTTTGAATGCCACATCCTGTCAATTCCAAAGTTTCAGGGAATGTTCTAGGCATCAGTGGGAAGAATCCCACAGATTTTGGAGAAAATTGGAAAACCACAAGGAGGACATGGGGGGAGAGGCATGTGGAGCCCTTGGATCTAGTTATCAGAGTCAGCATCTTCCACCATCTCTGTACTTGTTTATTGATCAAATAACAGGTTGACTCCCTATCTCTGCCCTGCCCATTGTTTCAATAGAGTTAACACCCTGAGAGGCTTCTCTCCCAATCAGAAAATGAGACTGGTGAGGGGAGAGGGAGGAGTAGGGTGGGCTGAGGGGACACATAGATTACCTGGCATGGGAGAGGAGAAGGGAAATGGGTCAGGGTGTACAAAAAATCCCTGGCATCTGAGGAGAATGGAAGAAATGGGTACACAGAATTCCTGGTATGACTGGAGGGAGAAATAGGGGGCACAGAGAGCCCTTGTCATGAAGGAAGGGGTGAGGGTTTCAGAGAGTCTCTGAAAGAGAGGGGAATGGGAGACTGGCATGCTGGGAGCTTGTGGGGGGAATGGAGGGATGCAAGGAGTCCATGGTCTGTGCAGTGAGTTTGGTCTATAGAAATAACGAAGTGTGCAATCCTCTGGTACCTGTGAATGTCTTGATCTTTCTGGGTAAAATATGAAAGCTTTTGAAAATGCACAAAGCAATCATTAGATTATTTCCATTCACTTCAGTGGCAGCTGAGTGTCTGCATCCAAGGGCAGAATTGAATCTGCAAGGGTCTAAATTGTTTGAGAATGGGAAATCAAATGGGCAGCAGAGTAGAATTCCTCAGGACTGTTTGGTTTACTGAAAGACAACAGTGGTAGCCAGAATTTTGTGCAGTGTGTCTCAGTGTGCAGTGTCCCGCAGAACAAGAGTCAAGTTCACTCTCAAGCCTGAATTCTCTGGTGTCTGCTGAACACAGTGTGCCAAGAGAAACATCTGTGAAGAATTTCCTCCCCAGTTCCCAGTGTATCGATATGTAAAGACATTCTGTGGGTTTCTAAAATATCTTGGACACACATGAAAATTGGTCTTCTGCAGATGTGATTGGGGCCCCTCAAGTAGCACATGACAGAGTACTGAAAACCAACAGCTGCACTCTTCTTAAAGGTATATTTTCCAATGCCTTATATCTAAATAAGATACAGAATATTACTCAGTGAAAAGGCATAGATTGTTGCCTTTAGGATTGAAGCTTTGGAGTATCAAGGATTTGTTGACTAATTTTGCCAATCAAAACCAATTTGTCAAAGTCTCTTTGGAACATTTTAGAAATATGAAGAGACAATTAGGTTATAGAGAAGAGTGTCTGATAAGAAAAGGTAGTCAAAAGTAATTAGTTTCTTTTGATTAATGGTCTTTTGCCTCAATAGCAAATTTTGTCTTATTTCCAGGAGATGTATAACTTGAGTGAAATTTCATTCTTTTAGGGCTTGAGTACTGATTTTCTTCCAAATATTATGTCTACAATAACATGCTAAGACATATTTTTGTGTGAATTTTTAAAATATTGAGCCTATAAATGTATGATACATTTTCAAAAGTGTCTAAGTCATGGAAGAGACCAAGTCTCATTGGAACTCAGTGGGCTTTAGATGCTTTTGAAAAAAATGTATCCTAATGTATTGTTCTCTTGTGTATTGGGGGACTGAGTAAGGTTCTCAAGTTAATACCATATTGCAAACACAGACGTTTTCTGTGTTCTGAATTCTGCGTCTGATTCTTTCATTCTTACACTGAATAGTAACCTACTTAGCAATAGTCTGACTGAGAAATACTAATTTCAATATGAGGTAAGGATGACAGCCTGAGGCCTTTAGTTTTGAGAGCTAAAGCAGCATGAACAAGTTTTAGGTTTTGGAGCTTTGAGGCTCACCATAGTTAGTTTCCATGGTTTCTAAATTTTTGATTGAGTATATTTTGGTTCTGAAGCCTCCTGTTGGAATACATTTTCTGTTGTGCAGTGTTATGGGTTTTTTTGTTTTGTTTTTTTGCTTACCGAATTATCCATGGAACTTGTTTTATACTGATTTGAGTTTAGAGAACATTTATAAATAACTAGGTTGCTTAGCATCACGTTGTACACATTACTGAGCTGACAGTTACTTTGTTTTAATTGTAGAATTAGTGGAAATTCAGAAAAGGGTGGTGAAAATGATTTGAGGCATGGAAAACCTCTCATCTGAACTGAGATTTAAAGATTGTTTGCCTTAGAAAGGAGACAAATAAGAGGCAACATGATAAAAAATGTATAAAATAAATGAATGATACAGAGAAAGTAGGTTGGGAACTTTGTGTTATGAGATGGAAAGAACAAGGAATCATTCAATGAAATTAAAAGGTGGCAAATTCCAAGCTCATAGTTGGAAATACTTTTCCACACAACATATACTTAGACAGTGGAACTCATTGCCACAAGAATTTACCGAAGCCAAGAATTTAGCAAAATTAAAAAAATCATCCAGAGTTGTCATAATTATAACACATTTCAGAAGGAATATTAAATCTCATGCACTGAGGCTTAAGCCAGTTGCTAACTATTAGAAATCAGGACAAGACCTAATGTGGGGAGCAGATTATCTCAAATCTCCCTCTGCTTTTTTTTTAACCTTTTCTTCTGAAGCATTTGATGCTGGCCACTGTCAGATACTGGATGCTAGTCTGTGTGGATGTCAAGTCTGCTCCAGCCTGGCAGTTTCTATGATCTTGATACTGAAAAGCTTCCCTAAACTTGCATTACAGGTCAGTGGAAGAATCTGTTTGCTTGGCTCTGCTGTTATTGTCTCTCCTGAGCACCAGTGCCAGGGTTGTGTATGGGGAAAAGAGGGCAAGCTTGGGGCATCTCTATGTCCCAGAAATTTCCTGCTTCTGGCACTGGCCTTGGGAGCTGCTCTGATTTACTCTGGAATTGAGGTTGTCTCCAATGGCCCAGGACTGGGACCAGGATCTTAGTCCATGCAGAGCAGACAAGGTCTTGGTTTGTAGGTCTCTAGTAACATTTGCCGAAGTATCTAAGTGACTTAGGATTCCAAGTTTCATTAAAAGTGATAGGCTTTTAAGCCATGCAAGCCCAGATCCACAAAACTATGCAGGCATCTAAACCCCAGACTTACGCTCCCATGTCCCAATTTCAGCCACCACTGTGCTCCACGTTATCCCTTCTTGGTGTCACCTAACCCTGTAGGTGTCTAAACTCATTCAGTGCCTAAAATTGCAGGATAAAAATTCTCTAGGTGGCTAGATGTGATGCTTTTTTTGGGATGCTCAGGACTGTGGGTCATCTTGTTATACCCTGCCTCCAACATGAGGGAGTTTATCCTGTGGTAGCTGGGGGTCAGCTCTTGTACCACCAGCCTTTCAGCCACTCTCCTCAGGAATCTTCTAGGCCTATTTTGCTTTGCAGATTAACGTCAGGCATGTTCCCAATCCTGGAAACCCCTTTGAAGAGCGTCCTCTTGTAGCATCAAGCCCCTGTCACTGGATACTCATAGAACTTACCACGTAAACTGCCTCCCAGAGAGACAGTATACACACAGCTGGAAGGCTACAATTTATGTTTTGGGACCTTTATATCAACACGTATCTATTTATAGTGAAAACATGCATCAGCCTTATTAACAAAAAACAGACATTCACAGATTCAAGTGCGTACTGAGTAAGATTAATGAAAACTGAAATGGTGACAAGTAAAACGAAAGTTTAACACGCTTTCTAGAGACTAAGACTTACTAGGCTACAGCCATTGTCTAAAGCAGTTTCTCACCCTCAAAGCCTTTCTGCATAGCTTGCTGGTTTTCAGTCAATCCAGGATCCATTCCATCACAAATCACCCCCAGCTGCCAAAGGTATTCCCCAATGAAATGGTTAATGGAGTGTTGTCCTTGCACCCCCGTTACAGTCCAGTAGTCCTTTCAAATGCATTCCCGGTGCAGTGGTGCCATGTTGAGATCATATTCCTCCCGCCCCCATCAACCTATTTTTCCTTTTGACTTTACATACAAGTGAGACTTGTTTTGTGTTGGCTTCACGTGCATTAGAGACAAGGCAGATAGGTGTTTACGCACCCCTTTGTCTGGCAAAACATACTTATCAAGCCCTGCAATGATTGGGAGGATCAGAATGAGGTAAGCTTCCAGAAGACACCTCACATGATGTTTTTTGGGTAAATGCTATGAAAGCAGTGTGTTGGGTGTAGTGACTATGTTAGGCCTGATAGAAATTGCTGTTACACAATAGTGAACCCTTTGCCAGTTGGCATTGAGAAGTTCTTATAGTCACTCTAGGTTTCAGCCTCTAGACATGGACACCACTGCCTCCCTCTAGGCATCCAGACACCTGTCTCCCAACTAAGCCCCAGGGAAATCCACAGGCCGGGGGAGATGGGCACAGGAGCTCCTAGCTTGCGTTTTGGGCCTGATCCAGTAGGTATGTTCAGAGGTCACCTAGTGCCACACAAAACTGCCTGGTCAGGGTTGGAGGAAAAGGAGGAGGTGACCTTCCTCGTAACCTTTAACCCAGTGGGAGATCTGTAGTTCAAGTCCCACATCTACCTGAGAGGGAGAAGGAATTTGAAGAGGGTTCTCCCACCTCTCAAGTGAGTACTCCAACCACTGAACAATGTGGGTCTCTATCAATCTGTTCTACTGAAATTGTTCTATGTTAATTGAATAATTTACTATCTATTGGGGCAGAAAAAGAGGGAGAATAATTCTGTAGCCAGGCTGGCCGTAGACCAAATGGCGCCCTCCCATTTGTTAAACTTTTGAGTAACCCATTTTTTATTGCATTTGTAGCCCATTTTATGACTTTGATGCACAATTTGCATGCATGATTTATTCCTGTCATATAAGATGATAAATCTGCATGCTAGGATCTGTAAATCTGTATTTATTCATGCCTGTATATAAACAAATAACAAAAAATAGTTCTCAAACTTATAGAAACTTTTTAATTTTAAGAATAACTGAAATGTACTAAGATCAAGAAACTGAACTGTGCACCAACATTGCATGGACCAATATTAAATAGTGTTACAGGTGACAGCCTTAGAATGCTACCCCTAGTCTTTTAGTTCATAAGGTCTCTTTTCTAGCCTTTGCCCTTGCAAACTGAAGTACAGTGTCAGAGAGATCCAAAACAATTTTTAAGCAATATAAATATCTTTTATATTGTTGCATAGATAGGGGTTTGATAGATATCTCTGGTGTCTCATTAAATGTGTCCTTTATTAGCTGCTACGTACACTCTTCAAGTCTTAAAACTTAAGTGCACTTTCACAATTACACAATAAAACCAGGTTCACAATATCACAGCTGGGATCTACACTTCACTTCAGTTCGTTCTTGTATTTCACTGACTGACTGTGACGCTCTGCCCTTTATATATCTGTAGGGGCATGACTGACAACTTTCTAGGGGGTTCAAAGCAAATGTAGTTCTCAGAAAGTCTGCAAGGCTCCATGAGATTCTACAAGGGTCTAGAACATTCCAGGAGGTTAGTGAAAAATGAATCCACATGTGGAATACCTGAAATGTTGTATTTCAAACATTCTATTTTCTCTTTTGTCACTAACGACAAAAACAGCACCCGGAGCCCAGTGCCCCCCTAAGCGGGCACCTGGGTCGCCTGCCCCTAAATCTGGCCCTGTCTATAGCCCAGTAGTTAGGACGTTCACCAAGAGGTGGGAGAGCCCTGTTCAAATCCCTTCTCCACATCAGGTGGAGGGGCGGGCCTGAACTAGGGGTCTCCAGCATCCCAGGTGAGTACCCTATCACTGGGCAAAGGGCCATGGTAAAAATGTTTTCAGCCCCTCCCCACCAAAAGGCCGAGACAAAAACATACAAAGAGAACCCGAGTGGCACAGAGGTACAGAGGCCTCTGGAAGTTGGCACCCAGGGTGACTGCCCTGCTTTCCCACCCCTAGAACAGGCCCTGATTTAAGGGTTGGGAGGGGGAATCCCTCCCCTGCCGCTTTGCTTGGAGCTAGGCAAGCGCCTAACTCGTTCTTGCCTGGAGCAACGAAGCCATCTGACACTGGGGAGAGGGGTTCCTGGGTGTGGATCGCTAGAGGGGTTCCTGGGTGTGGATCGCTAGTAGAGAAAGGCACCTCCCTGCAGCCTGGACTCCGGCCTTGTCTCGACTAGAAAAATAAGTCGACACATTTATGTCGACTTTTGATGTCCACACTGCTCTCCTTGAGTCGGTGGCGTGAGTCCTCACCAGGACCACTTCTACCGATCCAAGGGGCAGAGAGCCTTCTCCCAGCTCCCTGCTGGGAACCCACAGGCTCCCTGTGGGTTGCCCCCCCGTCCCTACTCCTGGAGCTGGGGCAGCTGCATGGGGATTTCTCTGCTTCCCAGGGACAGCCAGGAGCCAGCCGCAGCCCCCCGCGTCCTGCCCAGTCCTGGCTCTGAGTTGGGAGCAGGCTGCAGCAGATTGCAGCTGGGTGGCAGCTACCTGCAGCTTGCTCGAGTCCTGGGCTCGCGGTGGGGCTGCAGCCTCCCATGCCCCGGGCTCGCACCCAGGAGCGGGTGGCAGCTTCCTGTGCCCTGCGAGCCAGACAGCAGCTGCCTTTGTCCCTCCCAGTCCCAGCTTGCAGCCGGGAGCCAGGCAGCAGCCGTCCGTATCTTGCCTGGTCCCGACTCGCAGCTGGGAGTGAGTTTGCAAGAAGCAACGGCTTGCCCGGTCCCAGCTTGCAAATCAGCCGGCTGCGCTCTTGAGAAGTCTGCCCCTCCACCACTCTAAGGGGACACAGCGTCTACACGGACACTGCATTGCTCTAGCTCTGCTGACAGAAGCCCTACTATGCCTCTCGTCGACATGGCTTAATTTTGTCGAAAAAACAGCTGTTTTGTCGGCGGGAAGGTGACTGTAGTGTGTACACCAGCACCGTTTGCTGACAAAGCTGATTTTTGTTGAAAAAACCCTCGAGTGTAGACCAGGCCTGAGACACTGAACTGCGAGAGAGGAATGGGGCTTAGCACGCACTCCTCTTGTCAGCATCTCCCATTGCGAGCTTAGGCAGCTCCCTGCCTTTTGTGCATTGCATTCTTAGGAGCCTTCTTTCCTCCTGCATTGTAAAGGGAGTCTAAGTGCTTAAGTTGGATTTTGTGATTTCACCCTTGTTCCTGTGATCTTCTAGGTGCCTAAAAGTTTGGTGTTGGTTGTAATGCCCAACATTGAGTAACATTTTAGCTTTCAAATGAGCTGAACGCTGAACAGCAATGCCAGTGGTACTCTTTGCCTGCCAACGTTTTGGTTGGCTTGGCAAGACAAAGGAGAACAGAGGGTAAATAAACAACAAAAATAGATGCTTGCTGTCTAGTTAGGACCATCTTTATTAAATGGAGTAAGGCACCATTCTACAATGCTACAGCCACAAGGAAACTCCTGACCTCTAATTAGCTAACACCAGAATTTTGTCTCTAGAAGAACTTACTTTGTTATCAGGTGTTTTTAACTTTCCGTTCATTTTTGTAAGTTACTGGTTTTCTGGGTTTCAGATAACACTGTAATGTAAGTGCAAAGCCTCACCGCACCAAGCACTGATGTTCCTGGATTTATGTCCTGTCATAAAGATCACACAGATGCAGTATAGATGGAAATACAGAAACTGTAAGGAACAGATTTTCAGCTCCCTTGTGTTTTTTACTTTGAAGCTTATTTCTGCTTCCATTTAAAATGATGTCGCCTATCACTCATTCATGTAACAACGATGTTGCTATTACTATTCATTTTTATTCATTACATTTTGAGAGTCTTTTTATTGCTTCATAAAAAAAAGTGAATATAGACATAAAACATCTGCTGCTGGGAGATCAATTTTCTAGTAATTTTCAGAGGGCAACTTTTAAGTGAATCATATTAAAAGCCTTGATAAAGGTAGCAGAGCTTTTTAATTACCTGTGTATGTGAAACAACTTTCTGCCTGAATGCTCGCAGTGTTCCTCCAGGATGACAATATATTGCTTGTTTTTTTACCAGAATGCCATCACGCTTTCTATCTTTACAGTACAAGATACACTACACTGTCTATCTTTATACTGAGCACGTCCTAAGAACTTTGTTACAGATTAATTTTCAATTTTCTTATATAGTATTTTTTGTACACTCTGTATCCCAAAATGGCTTACAGAGTGGAATAACTCCCCCTTGGACTTAAATTCCTCACCGTTCCCTTTATTGTTTTAGGATGTATAAGCAGGGAAGAAAGTCTACCAATGAAACTTATAGAGATGAAAAATTGATGAGGCAATATTTTTCCCAGGAAGACACTTCCAGATGGTAGGAGTAAGTGAAGATAGAAGATTTTCTTACCGATTATGAGACGAGCCAGATGACTGGAGAGGGCAGGGAAGAGAGAGAGAAGGTTTGTGACATAGCTGCAGTAAATCCACAGGGTCTTAAAAATTAGTCTGACAATTTTGAAGTGGACACTTCAATGAAGTGGGAGACAGTGGAAGCATCGGAGGGAAGGTGTGTATGACACGGTCTTGTTTGCATAAGTGAATTGTGACAGTTTACACGTCAGTGTATTTGTTATGCCAATTTGACTTCCTTGATTTCTGAGCTCTTACAGTCATCAGATGATTTCCTGAATTGTTGTGAATGAGAAGGCAGGACTACAAAACAATCCTAAATCTTCTAGCTTCACAGTACAGAGGTCTGTATGAGGGGGGAAATACTTTTGAGTCAAAGCCCATGTGTTCTCATGAGTTAATCATTCCAGAATGGTTTTTATATTTAACTGAATCTAGTGTTGCAACTGTTTTATGCCCCAACTTTAGCTTACCTATGGTCCTGGCAGATAATATGCTGGAGGTTCTAAACAGCTGTAGTTCTTTTCTGGAGATAAAGCAATGGATTTTCTCTAAAGTACTCCAGCCATGCAGGACCAGGCCCTGAACAACTAGAATAAAATGTCACTGGAGACCCAAGTTACCTATCTTTTTTAGTCCTCTTTCCCCCACCCATGCCCCCAATATTCCCAAACCTCTCACAGTTTCTATTTTAGTTAAAGGGTTCTTGTTCAATCAACGTAACACAAGCCAGCGATGTCTCTAGTACTCCTACGATGTAGCTCTACATTCGGTGAACTCCAGCAAACCAAACAACAGAAACAAATTCATTCTTGTGTCTCTGGAATGCTCTACGGTGGCTTCGGGTCAACAAACCACTGTTGCTTTCTCTTCTGAGCCTAGCCCCGCCCCTTTTAAGGTTCTGAGCCTCATAGGCACAGCAACATCTGGTAGCTTCAGCCCAGGGAGACAATCATAGCTAGAGCTGTGCAAATAATCGATGGTTTTGATTTGCTGGCTTGGCTGAAAAATTGAGGAAAAATTTCATTTTGGATCACCCGAAACAAACAATTGTTGGTTTTCGTGGCAAAACAAAAAAGCAAAAATGGTTTTGGGTTGAACGGAATATTTTGTTTGACCCAAAACAAAGTGTTTTGTGTAAATTTTGAGCCTTTGAACTGCTTTTAAAATGGAAAGCAAAGGAAATTTGGAAACTTCAGTCACAAAATCAGAGCAGAAGGAGGAGGTTGCGTTGCCACCTGGGATGTGTTTACAGACCCCATAATTAAGACTAGAGGAATGATGAAGCAGTACTGGGTCAAGAAGGCCCTGTCCCTCAGCAGCTGCAAATCATGATTCAAATGGAGGGCCTGCTTAAAAGGAGACATTGACAAGCAAGCAGGGAGAGAGTGAAGGAGAGACATCAGCAGTGTGTGGGACAGAGGGACCTACTGGGGAAGAGTCTGGGTAAGACTCAACTGGGAGGCCAAGGGTCCGACCCATTTTTCTTTCCCCTGCTTCTCCCTGACAAGGGGGAACAAGTGGGCACTGGAACGTGAGCTGGGGAGGCCCAACTGACTGTTTTCTCCCACAGTTTCAATAGTTCAACCTTCTGTTGGAAGGGAAACTGAGCACCACAACCACACCCACACCCTAAATTGGAGAGAGAACAGGGAGTGGTAGGAAGTGGTCCAGGAGAGGCTGGTCTGTTGTCCCACCTAGAGGTAACTGACACCCTGTCCCTCTTGGTTTCTGGTGGAGAGGGAGGACCTGCGTGCCCCTCCCTTCCCTCTTCTCCTCTGCCTAACTGGGGAACGCTGGGGAGCACCAGGAGATGATAGATTGTAACTCAGCCCCTAGGCCTTCAGATTGCTGGGCAAAGCCATCCCAAGAATCTCAGAGACTGTTGAGACACAGCCTGTCCACTAGGCCTGCTGGTCCCAAGTGAAGCCAGCTACACCACCCTTTTACTCTATAGCCCTGGGATTAGAGCCCTCATCTGGGATATGGGGGACCCAGATTCAAGTCCCCACCCTGTCTGATTCAGAGCAGAGATTTGAACCCAGGTCTCCAAGATTACAGGTGATTGTCCTAACCATTGAGCATTTGGGTGTTTGGGGGTGTATATCTCTCAATCTCCCCTGTTGAAGCTGTTCCACTTTGTATAGATAATTATATATTCATTGGAAAAATCTCTCTCTGGTTCTCCCTCTTCCCTGGTGAGTCCCCTAGCCACCAGGATATAGAGTCTTTCTAACTCTTTCTCTCTCTCTCTCTGGCTGCAGGGAGGTTAAATTACTTTCGTCAGGTCAAACAAAAAATCTGATAGACCTAGGAAATAACACCAGTTCTCCACACTCCCTGTCCACTGCTTTAAGAGCAAGACCATCCTTTCTTCAGTTAAGCACAGAGAAATTGGGTACAGAGTTTTGCAGATGTGTAAAGATTTTCCAGATTATCCTAATACATGAACTAAGCTGTTAATATTTCATCACTAAAGCTTTTTCTTCTCGTTATGTGGGCACAATATCTGCTGCTGTTATAGGTATACTCTTGAATGCTGGACTACAGTTTCTGGAATTTTGTCTTCAAAAATAGTGAAGAACTGGTTTTGGAATGCAGTAGGAAAAGAGGAATCCACCTGTATAGTTGTCTATCCATATTTTAAGAGTGTTTCTGGGCTCCGTGCTGACACTGAGCTCTTGCTGCGATTCCAGCAAATCACACTTTCTGCTGTCTCTAGTTGGCTAGAGACTCTGTCCTTCCTGGAGAACAATGACCTGGTCTTTGTTAGCTACCATCTGGACTATAGCAGTGCAGTATATCTAGGCATGAAGACATAAGTCTTTAGGAAATTCCAATTAGCGTAGCATGCAGCAGCATACGTCTTCAGCAACATGGGCTTCCACAAACATCAAATCCATCCTCTACTCTCCACAATGGATCCTCATAAAATCCTTACTCAAGGTCTTTGTCCTTATCTTCAAGGTGCTCAATGGCCTGGGACCTGCATGTTTAGGAGACTGCCCCAAGCTCCAGGGAAGGATCAAGATGGATAACTCTGCTCCCCAGCCATAACGGAACTTTCTACCAGTAAGAGCAAAGCTCACCTTAGGGGCTGGTTGGAGTCGGTGCAATGAGTTCCCACAGGAAATAAGGACCATCATCAATCTTAACATTTTCTACTCCAAGTAAAGGTGTACTTCTTTGACCTTGCTGGTATCAACATAAACACCTAAGAGCATCTATATTTAAAACAAAACAAAAAATACTCCTAAAGCAGACCACGCCCCTGCACAGACAGTTCTCCCCCTGCGGAGAGGATGAGAGACAATGAACCTTGTCGCAGATG
The DNA here is from genome assembly GCA_007922155.1 of Mesoclemmys tuberculata. Lineage (NCBI taxonomy): Eukaryota > Metazoa > Chordata > Testudines > Chelidae > Mesoclemmys > Mesoclemmys tuberculata. Next base: position 20,195,775 of record ML675629.1, on the reverse strand, counting down.
TTAGTCATGTTGTGTATTGTGCCACTGGAAAGCACTCTACGTGTTTATATGTCAAACACTACATCGGTGTTGCTGTAGCACTTCAATGTAGACTCTACCTTTGCCGACGGGAGGGATGCTTCTGATAGTGTAGGTAATCCACCTCCCCAAGTGGCAGTGTTCCATCAACCTAGCACTGTCTACATGGGGAGTTAGGCTGGTTTAACTATGATACTCAGGGGTATGGATTTTTCACACTCCTGACCAATATAGTTAAAGTGACCTCATTTTCTAATGTAGATCAGGCCTCAGATACTACAATGATGAACATGGTACAAGAATTTAAATAGAATAAATATTATTTGAACTTCGCAAGCTGATACCTAAATGTCCCCTCCTTTATTCTTCTTTAGATTCCCTTCTTAAAAGTAAACTTGCTTCAAGAATAGAGCTGTTGAGAAACAAATTTATGGAACCAAGTAGCTGACAAAATACATTAGGTGCCCAGTTCTGCCTTGGACATGGAAAAATCAAAGATAGTGGGAATATTGTCTGTGTAAGGACTGCATGATCAGATTACAAGATTTCCAAATTTGTCTTGGTTCTGAAGAGGTGCAACCTCCCCACCCTGCCCCCCCCCAAATTAAAATCTTCCAATGGAAAATTCAGATTTTTTTTTCATTTGGGGACATTTGAAACATTTCATTTCAATTTTGACTTTTTTTTATCAGTGTATTATACAAAATAAAAAATGTTCTAAATTAAGGCATTTCACACTAAAAATTGAAATGTTTAATTAAAAAAATGTCAGAACAGAACATTTTGACACCAGCAGAACTTTTTCTGGCTTCCTTCTAGGACAGAATTCCAGTGAAATCAACACAATTTTACAAAGTATTTCAGATTCAAGGGAACTGCATATCCCAATGGAATATGGTTCTGTTGAAGTTTCTCTGACCAGCTCTGGTTTATATATTTTATAATGTGAGATATTTATCTTTTGGTGATTAGCAGCTAGTATGGGGGAAGAAACACAAGCCAAAATAGGGAAACAATAAGTTAAAGAACATTAGATAAGCTAGATGTATTCAGTCATGATGAAGTTTATCCTAGGTTAGTTAAGGAACTAGCTGAAGCAATCTCTGAACTGTTAACAATTACCTTCAAGAACTCCTGGAGGATGGGTGAAGTCTCAGAGGACACAAACAAAGTACCTATTGTGGTAACCAGCCCTCCTTTCTGGCGCTCGCCCACTGGCAACAGTCCCTCTAGGCAGTGGGGCCTGAGATAATCCCACTCCAGTCCAGGTAAGTTTCTGGATCTTCCCTTCTCTTTGGCCCTTCTCTACAGGGCAAGCGGGTGCAGCCCCTTCTATAGGCCTGAGGGGCTGTCTCCTCAATCTTAGTAACCTCTATCTCTAAACCTCTCTCCCCAAACCTCCAGCAGCTCCTTCCTCTCCTCACTCTTCTATCTCCCCCTGCCTGCTTGCACTGGAGGCTTTTAAGTGTTTGGGGCGGGACTCCTTGATTGGCCCCAGGTGGCCTAATTAGTTAAGCAGCCCCAGGTGGCCTAATTGCCTAATCAGCCCCAGCTGCAACCTCTTTCCTGCCTGTAGGGAAGAGGGCTTTAAGCATTCTAGGGCTCACATATCAGTCCTGAAGTACCCTGCCATAGCCATCTGGCTTGACTTTACCACACTATCTTTAAAAAGAGAAACAAAGAGGGCCCAGAGAATTATAGATTAGTTAGCCTAATTTTATTTGAAAATTTGTTCCAATATTTTTCTTGGCATGAATCAGTTTATAAGCTCCTAGAGTAGAATAAGGTTATTTTTAAGGATAAGATTATATCATGGAGGTCATGGATTCCATGACTTTCAAAGACCTCCATGACATTTTCCACTTCAGCCCCAGGGTGGTGGGCCACCACTCTCAGCCAGCAGGGGGGCACTGCTCCAAGCCATTGGCCTGGAGCTCCCAGCTGCCATTTTGTCAGTTATTTTCAGTAAAAGTCAGGAACAGGTGATGGGCTTCCATGCATTTTTGTTTATTGCCTGTGACCTGTCCCTAACTTTTACTAAAATAACCATGATAAAATCTTAACTTTAATTATTCGGAATAGCCAGAACAAATCGTCCAAACCAACCCAATTTCCATCTTTTCCAGGATTACTCGCCTAATGAGAGGGGGAAGCTGTAAATGTGGTATATCATGATTTTAATAAGGCTTTTGACACAATTTCACATGAGATTCTCATAAGCAAACATGGGAAATGTGGTTACTATAAGATGAAAGTGCAATTTCTTGAAAGACTGTAGTCAGAGAATAGTAATCACTGGTTTGCTGGGAGGGTGTATGTAGTGGAGTTCTGTAGGGGTCAGTCCTGGATCTGGTACTATTAAATATTTTCACTAATACTGTGGCTAATGGAGTGTAGAGCATGCTTATAAAATTGGTGGATGCCACCGTGCTGGGAAGGCTTGCAAGCCCTTTGGAGGTGAGAGTAGCAGTCAAAATGACCTTGAAAAACTGGAGTATTGGTCTGAAATCAACAAGATGAAATTCAGTAAAGACAAGTGGAAAGTACTGCACTTAAGAAGGGAAAATCAAATACACAATTACGAAATGGAGAATAAATGGCTAGGTGGAAGTACTGCTGAAAAAGATCTGGGGTTACAATGAATCATAAATTGAATATGAGTCAACAGTGTGATGCAATTGTCAAAAGAGGCTAATATAATTATTGAGTGTATTAATAGGATGTTGTGCGTAAGAGACAGGAGATGATTGTTCCACTCTACTCAGCATTGGTGAGGCCTTACCTGCAGTTCTGTGTCCAATTCTGGACCCCACAGATTAGAAATGATTTGGACAAATTGCAGAGAATTTAGAGGAGAGCAACAAAAATGATAAAAGATTTAGAAAATTTGACCTATGCTGAAAGATTAAAAAACTGGGCATGTTTAGTTTTGAGAAAAGAAGACTTAGGGGGACCTGATAACAGTCTTCAAATATGTTAAGGGCTGTTACAAACAAAACAGTGGTCAATTGTTCTCCATGTCCACTACAGATAGGACAAGAAGTAATGGGCTTAATCTTCAGCAAAGGGGATTTAGGTTAGATATTGGGAAAAACTTTCTAACTAAAGGGTAGTTGAGCTGTGGAATAGGTTTCTAAGAGGTCGGGGATTGTAGAATCCCCATCATTGAAGGTTTTTAAGAACAGGATGGACAAACACCTGTCACGGATTGTCTATGTTACTTGGTCCTGTCTAGCATAGGGGGCTGGACTTGATGACTTCTCAAGGTCCCTTCCAGCCCTACATTTCTAAGATTCTGTGTATGGGGGAGTGTGTAACTAACTCCATTATTCCTGTCTTTAACATACAGATGATATTGCAGCCCATGCTCCTGTATGATTTCCTCAGTGACTTTATGCATGTATTGACCAGGAGAGTAGAACCCTGCAGTACTCCATTTGGGAAATACCTAGTTGAAATGAGGGAGGATTATAACCGTCCCTCCTCCAGTAATGAGGGCAGCATCTCAAGAGCAGCCATTTTCATTCCTGATAAGATACAAACTCTCATCTCCAACATCGATAGATCTTTCATTGGCCTTTGGAACTGTTGCGTAATAGCAGCAGAAAGCACATTTCCTTATAGGACCTAAATTTGATTGTATGAGGTTTAAAACCCGATTAGCATCAAATGCTCAATGGTAATTAATGTCTTTCACCTACAGATCTCCAAGCATATGTAAAATGAGAATCCTGTCTCTGTAGAGGGGAAACTGAGGCACAAAGAGTTTCTTATCTAAGGTCATTTGCCAATTTAGGGGCATAGTTGGAAATGGAACCCAGATCTCTTGGCTTTCACTTTCATGCCCTAACCCCTGATGAATGCTGCTTTCTGTAGTGTTCTACACTCTTTAAAATAATGACCTAGTAGGCTGGGGTCCTTGTTTTGATATATTCAAATGCTGCATAGAGTAACTTTCTTTTTGCTCTTGGAAAAGATCAATCTCATGATCAGCTGCAAAATCTGCAGGGACTGTCTCAATGAACACAATAACGGATAGGTTGTTTTGTGATGAGTTTTCCTAGTGTGGCTGTAATTCACAATATATACACATAGCATCTCTGTAGGTGAAAACACAATCAGTGTTTTAACCCTCAAGATCCTGTGAGGCCAAGAAAAGTTCTCAATTTTTTTAAACTGGGGACTGGTACACAGAGAAGTTAATGAGCTCATCAAGGTCACACAGGAAATCTGTGGTGAGCTGGGGGTAGAGTCCAGACTTGAGTCCTTGTCCTGTGCATTCACCACAAAACCAGACTTGTTCCCACAGTAAATATATACCACCGCTGAAGCACTCCTTGGTGTAGTTCATTTTTTTGTTTGTTCTTCTTTTCCAAATAATTATGGTAACTATCTCATCAATTTAACAACTTACTAATACCATCTCTGTTCCAAATGTCAATTTATTGTTAAAGAGAATGTTTTACACTTTGCAGCATAGTATGAAGTGTAAAAATGTTGTTAGGTATCCTGGGGTAAAATAACTATGTTGGAGTTGCCTTGGTAATAATTTATTTGACATTTGGGCGAGAATTTACACACACACACTTTCTCTCTCTCGCACTGTCAGTCCTGCCTACACACTTGTAATATATATCATCTTTGATTGAGGTTTCTTTGTCTGTGAAGGTTCCTTTCCTATGAAATTTATGCTGATGGTAAATCTATTTCTGTGAAATGCTAATCATTTCCTCTTTTCACAGATGGGTAGACATTTGACAGCAATCATATACCAGGGTAGAGGTCCCATTATTTCCCCACAGAATTTTGTCCTTTTGAGTACCTCAATTTGAATTCAGCCTTGCTCACTGACATGGAACTTCACGGCCGCAGAGTACATTTGAAAAAGAAAAGAGCAGACACCGCTGTGTCGGAACAAATAATTATTTAACAGACACTGTCAAACAGCCAAATCATCTTCCCAGTGCCAGGCCTGAGTAAATGGACTGTGCTCTGGGGTCAACCACACACAGTCTCTTCCCTTGAGGCAGATCCCCTCTCCATTTTAGCTTCATCTGAAATAATACCAAATAACTTAGTGCCAGATCTTTAAAAAATGCTCTGCTCCCATTGAGGCCAATACCCCATTGTGGGTGCTGAGCACTTCTGAAAGACTGACTCCCCTTAAACTTTGTTATTTATTTATTTAAATATATCTCATTATTAAGGATCACTCTGTGATCATCATAGCCTGTCCTCTTTCAGCCAGAGAGAACCACTTTTGCCAAGGCTATTTTTCTGCTTGACCATAAACACTTTCCTATTCTCCTTGAGGGAAGTGCTCCTTACATTTTTAAGAGTGGGCCAAAACCTGGAGAAGCTTTTTTTGGCTTTTATCCAAATCTTCCCACTCCATGAAAAAGAAATTGATTTAAAGTGGGTCTCCCACCCCCTCAGGTGACTTTCTTGTGCCCTTTGTATTAGCTGGTCAATCTTGATTGCCTGTGGAAGGCCAGCAGATCTCCCCATTATTCTGTTTGTGCACTATGCTTAGATTTCATTAGCACTTATGGGACAGCAGCAACTTTGATTTGCTGAATCCAGGAAGAGGGACCTAAGTGATTATCTGTGAGAGCTGGAATTTACCTGTAGAACACCTGAAAAATGCTACCCAAGAAGGTGTGAGCTCCCCTTGAAAACTCTTCCTTTGTGGATGGGAACGTTTCCAGGCCTGGACATATGAGGCCTCTGAAGTCTGAGTCTCATGCTGTCTTTTTTTAAACAAGGAAAGGGAACCACTTAGTGGTTTCCTCTGTATATCTGCAGTGTATTTTCATTTTCCATTAGACATGCTATATGCAGAAACATTTACTCTGAGAAAGAAATCCCATACAATGTGGCATTGCTTGGACATCCATTTTTTTATCTTGTTTTACATGTTGCCTGTTTTCTTCACATTGTAGTGGGTAGCTATGTATCCCAGTTGCTTGGTTTCTAGAAACATTTCTTTGGCTGTGTTAATAGATATGAAGAAGTTAGGTGTTATAGCTTGTTGTTCAGGACTGTATGACTAGTATTCCCTGTAGGTTTTTTCTATTTAACATTGTCCTTGGGAGCTCATTCCTTTCCTTTTCCCAAGATCCAGCTTTACTCTCAGCTCCAATGGCTCCAACGATGATTGTCTCCCATCTGTCTTCAGGAACATCTCATCCGAGAGGCCAGATGAACCTCACTGGAGTTCTCAGTATGTGAGAGTCCAGCTGCTTTTGCTGGTTCTGTAACATGACTCCAGTTGTGAGATGTCACCTTTGACCAATGTAAAGTGGTTAGCCCAGAATTCTGGTGTCACCACAAGTTTTGCAACTTAGCATTTCAATAGAATTATTAGTGTGGCTTAAAATAAATAGTTTACAAGTAAACAGCTAGTGGCTTGAAAGAGTGCGGTAGAACAATTTTACTTGGGTTCTTCAAAATAGCATCGTTTTTTCTCAGTGCAAATGCTGAAATTTTATTTTTATATGGCTTGGAGAAATTCTGTCATCTCTGATTAAATCTACTCCTGATCACTCTTTGTCTTCTTGGTAACATCCCAGTACATCTACTGAATACTGTTGCCAGTTCTCAGGATTTCATCATGAGTCTTGTGATATTTGTTTTGTTTTTTCTCTAAATGCCAGCTCCTGGAGTCATGGGATTATATGAGAATCACGTCTTTCTTTTTTTTTAAAAAAAAAAGTAAATTTGTAGCCCTTGTGATTGCAAGGGAAAACGTTGAAAATGTGTTGCCTTAAAGGATCATATTAAAAGGCAAATTAAATTAAAATAAACTCCTCCATAACATTATTTGTTAATCTCAAGATTTCGGGTGGGGAGTTGACTCAGGAGTTTTGAACACTCAAAGTTGGTAATATTGTGTAGACCAAAGATTTGAAACAATAAATAATAACAAAGAAAATCCAATGCCCCAATGGATGGCAGTTCCTCTACTGCTCCTTCTGTGCAT